>CM052898.1:91293056-91332307 GCA_028534135.1 Potos flavus | reverse complement strand
GATCTCTCTCTCTCTGTCAAATAAATAAATAAAATCTTAAAAAAAAAAAAAAAGAATGGCTAAAATTAACAAGTCAGGAAATGACAGGTATTGGCAAAGATGTGGAGAAATGGGAACCCTCCTACACTGTTGGTGGGAATGCAAGCTGGTGAAGCCACCCTGGTAAACAGTATGGAGGTTGCTCAAAAAGTTGAACATAGAGCTACCCTATGATCCAGCAATTGCACTACTGGGTATTTACCCCAAAGATACAGATATAGTGATCCAAAGGGGCACCTGCACCTCAGTGTTTATAGCAGCCATGTCCACAAGAGCCAAACTATGGAAAGAGCCCAGATGTCCATCGACAGATGAATGGATAAAGATATGGTACATATATACAATGGAATATTATGTAGCCATCAAAAAATTGAAATCTTGCCATTTGCAATGACATGGATGGAACTAGAGGGTATTATGCTAAGCGAAATAAGTCAGTCAGAGAAAGACAATTATTATATGATCTCACTGATATGTGGAATTTAAGAAACAAGGCCGAGGATCATAGGGGAAGAGAGGAAAAAATGAAACAAGATGAAACCAGAGAGGGAGACAAACCATAGAGACTCTTAATCTCAGGAAACAAACTGAGGGTTGCTGGAGGGGAGGGTGGTGGGGGATGGGGTGACTGGGTGATGGATACTGGGGAGGTTATATGTTATGGTGAGCGCTGTGTGTTATGTAAGACTGATAAATCACAGACTTGTACCCCTGAAACAAATAATACATTATAGGTTAATAACAACAACAACAAAAAACCTCAGAAATAAACTGTGCTCAAACAATACAATTCAGTCCCAAGAAAAAAAAAAGTAAGACATGTACCTCCTACCGTGGTATCTTGGTTTATTTGTAAAGGGAAAAACCTAATTTTACATATTTTCAACAATGATTTGTGAGGGTATTATTTATTTAATAATATCTAGCTTCCTTGAGTATAACTACCAGTGTTCCTTATTTAGAATATCTGAGGAAGGGTATCATATAGATAGAGAGATGCCTTTTCTTATGTGCATAAGGTGAGTTGACGAGTTGCTGTTAATCCCCATCCATCTGTTCCCTCTCCAAATAACCAACACGAAGAAGTGTTTCCAACTGGTGTGCCTCATTAGAACTTAAAAGGAGTTTTCTCACAAAAGTAAGGTTTATAAAATGGTGGATAAATAGAGTTAAAATAGTAGAAAGAGAACTATGTTCCAGATACATCATGAATTAAATGGGCCTGGGAAGTTCCTGGAGGCTAAAAAAATAAAATAAAAAAGAATAAACTCTGTAGGTGCTAATTTTCTTGCAATTTAAGAATGTAACTCCATTAATAACTAATATATTTTCTTACTTGCACTATTGGTTTCATCTAAACATTCCCATATATTTTGCAATTCCCCCTTATTACTTGTTTAAAGCTTTATGTATACCTAGGTTATAGATGCTTATGTTTATTCATATTCTGAGAAGCTCCTTTTGAACTTACTTTTCTAACATCATGTAGTTGCTAGTTGGCTATGAAGAGTGACTTGGGCCTTTGCTACTTCATTTGCACATTACACATTTAATTTTAAGTATAAATTAGTATCTGTACCAAGGGCTAACAAGAAATCAGAGTAACCATCAAAGAAATAAGGAAAGCTATTGCCTAAAATATAATTTGTCTCTCTACCCCACTATCTTTTTATCTAGTTTTCACAGGAATTTCTTCCTGCCTATAAATATCACATAGATTAGGTTGGACTTCAATGGAGCCATAGGAAAGCATAAACATGTTGAAAGGGAAAGGATGAATCCTATGTCCTTCCAATTTTTATGGAGTGAGTGTATGAGAAGCTGTTGAGAAAAACCGTCCTAAGCACTTTAGACTCAGGAAGCAGAGGGCCGGAACCTGCTTTTGGCGATGTGAGTCACTGAAATGGGCCCCAGATCAAAGCACTGCAGCCTAAACTTTCAGCAGTAACATTCATTACTCTTTAAAGGCTCTTTCAAAGAGATCTGCATGTTGATTATGTTATTGCAATGTGTGATCTGGGAGGAGGGGAATGAATGTAATGTATTATAAGTCTGAAGCAGGGAGGGGCTCCTGGGGGAATCCAGAGGCAAATTTTGATAGGAGAAAGTGGGAGGACTGAACAGGGCTGAACAAGAGAGAAATGATTGAAGGATTGGCTGGAGCTTCCGCACCCCTCCCCCCCGCCTCGCCCCCGCACCCCCCCTCCCCCACCAACCCGGATGCCTGATGCCCACTTGTCCGTCTTGCTTAAGGCTGCTCTCCAAGACTCCCATGTGACGGGGGCGGCACCGAGCACGCATATCTACCGAGCACGCATATCTGCCTAGCCGACAAGAGGCCACTGAAGACAAACAGGATTGTCCTGAATCCAATAAAGTGGAAGTAAAGCCGGTTTCATTTTTTTGGTCCGAAAACTGAAAATGTTAATAGTCTTCTCCTCTCTGCCTCCTTCCCATTTTCCCAGTTTGCCATGTTTCTAGTTTTGGTGTGGCTTGATTCATCTGTTGTTAATAGGAGGATTAATATTTTTCCCAAACTTGCCATCTTAACTCAACTTGAGATGTATCAGTTTCACTTGCTTTCCTATTCATATTGCAAAAGAAAAAAAAAAAAGGAAACTTTTTGTCGCTTATATTTAGAACTTCCCTTTTTAAACAGTAAAAGTAAATACACATTTCTTAAGTCAAACCATACAGAAAATGAAAAGCATAAAATGATAAGTAAAACATCCCCCCCCACCTTGAACTCAGTTCTACTCCCCAGAGATAACCTCTCAGAAAGGATTTTAAAAATTGACTGAAAGTTTAGAAACCACAGTACTTCCAAATCAAAGCCCAACTTGATGGTAGAGTTGTTTCTCAACTAACACCTCCATAAGTGCAGTTGGATATAATTATCAACACTCCTCTTGTGTTTCTGGGTCTGTAGACTAAGAAGAAGGGTCGCAAAACCCTGCCAAGTCTCCTTCATTTTATTCAAGGCAGGAGGACTCCCTAATAGTCTCAGAACGGAAGAACAGGAGTTGGACCAGGAGTCAGGGAACTTAACTGGCCTTCGCTTTCATCCTTAGCCCCCATGTCGTGGGAGTTAGAGGCACTCAGAGCCACCCTCCAAAATGTTTTTTCCTTGCTTATTCCTGAGTTTCCTCCTTTTCTTGTCTCTTAGGAAGAAGACAAGCCAACTCTCTTTGTGTTTAATGCCGTGACCCAAGAGACAATGCCAATGATGGAGAACATTTCCCTTCTTGGTAAAAAAGTGTCTGATCTGAGAACCCTGGTATCTCTGAGATGTGGCTTCCCTGTGAGTGTCTTCTGTCTCCGGACCCCAGAGGGACTGGAGATGTATGATTGCAACACCCTGAGGGACTACCAGACAGACATCGGTACGGCCCATGATAATACCGGCTACTGCTCAGCACTACGGTTCTTTGATACCAGATTGGCAACAGATGGAGGAGCTCTTTCCAAACTAAAACTTCTGAAACCTCAGTGGGGATGTAAATTATGAGCACCCCTCTCTGGTATCTGGGTCTGTAGACTAACAAATAAGAAATGTCCCATGGACCTGCCATGTCTTGTTCTCTTTACTCAAAGCAGGATAACTGGTTAATATCCTCAGGCTAGAAGAGCAAGACTCAGACTAGTTTATATTTTTCTCTTTCAAAATATATTTCAAGAATACATAGAAGCAAGTTTAAGTACATGTTCTTTTTCTTTCTTTGAACACAGTGGTAGCATATGATATACACACTGTCCTGAGCTTGCTTTGCAATCTCATTTTAAAACACTGTTGGTTATATTAATATTTTACATAGTGCGAAGTGGCTACTGTGCAGTATCCCTGATGGATAGATTAGTGAGTTGGCATTCATCCCTCATGGACAGATTACGACCTTTCTTTAAGTATTATACTTCCGGGTTGTGTCTGCTGTAGCCATACACCATTAAAACAAACTCAAAGGACTGTCTGATTGTTTTAACCCTATTGGAAAATGGTTCAAACCTTATAGAGATTCTTGCTTGAGGTGAATGAATCTTTGCTGACAATCAGCAGACCTTCAGGTAATGTTGTGCTGTCACATTTGTTCCAATGGAATTTGAGTTCTCCCAGTTTATAGTAGGGCTTTGTAAACATTGTTGAATTAAGCAGTTTTGCTTTTTACAACTGCTAAATTTGCATTTATTGTTACTTCTCCTATTACATTTGCTTATTCTTTCATGATATTTTTAATTGAGGCTCTCAAAACTTTGAAATCATTTATCATCCCTGTTTTTGATCAGAGGAAGTGATGTTCTAGGATTTGTCCCCAGAGTACCTAGCAGTAAAGCACGTACTGTTTTGCATGGTTGCCAGGGGATCAGCCCCACCCAGAACATGGTGGGGGCTTATGTGAGTAAGGATACACAAGAGGCATTTGTCCTCAAGCAATTTATGATCTCGTTTTTTATTTTTATTTTTATTTTTTTTAAGATTTTATTTATTTATTTGACAGAGAGAGAGATCACAAGTAGGCAGAGAGGCAGGCAGAGAGAGAGAGGGAAGCAGGCTCCCTGCTGAGCAGAGAGCCCGATGCGGGGCTAGATCCTAGGACCCTGAGATCATGACCTGAGCCGAAGGCAGAGGCTTAACCCACTGAGCCACTTGGGCGCCCCTATGATCTAGTTTTTTAATGAAACACAAAAGGATATGTAAAAAAATTAGGGTGACGGCTCTTTAAGCCTATGCTGCTCAGATCATGATGTAACGGTTTACAGCTAAGCTAGAAGACAATTTAGAAATGGCTTGGCCCAACCCCAAATTTTTACAGATTTAAAGAAAGCAAAAATGTTCCAGATTGTTAAGGTTGTGTGAAGGACAACACACAGGCCTCCTAAAATGACCCTCTAGGAATGAGGGTTTTTAAATGTCAGGTTAGAGGCTCAAGCATGACCAGAGTGGACTGCTTTGGCTACCATAAGAACACAGAGCATAGGACGAGAGGCAAGGAAAGAAGAGCCTAAAGGAGAGGGGAGGAAAAGTCTTTGGTTGGCTTCAAATCTTTGCCTAAAGCATCCCTATCATTCCTCAAGCAGCCAGCCCACCTTTTTTTAACAAGAGGGTAAAGAGGTTCTTGATCGGCCTACCTTCCAGGTTCTCCCTTTCCCAGTCAATGAGTCATTCCTGATGCTATCAGGAGTTGAACCTTGACCCCTCTCCAAAGGCAGTGGAAAATCAGAAGGTCTCTGAGAAGCAGTCAAGCTCATATTGAAAATCAAAGACTTATGTAGCTCCGTTAGTCACTAGACATATTAGCTCATATAAAAACACACAGAACTGCCTCTGCACTCTGAGCATTCATGATAAGGTGGTAGAAATAAGGCATGCACATATACTTAGTTCTAGTAGTAAGTCGGCTCAATGTAGGCTGAAGGGCTTAAGGAAGGCATTCTGGAGAATGCTGGGTGTGAGCACACAAAGAGGTGGGAACTATGGATCATCTGAAAGGCAAGACATTTCAGGCTTCTAAGCCAGGAGAAAAACACAGGCCACAGGTTCATGAACATGGGCTTAATCCAAGGAAGACAAATATCAGGAGACTTCTGAAAAGCAGAGGAGACTCACTGAGACCAATCGGAAATACAACTGGGGTCAGATTGAGAAGAAGGGGTGAGACAACAGAGCACAGGCTTAATATGCTTGCAATCAGAGCCAGGCACATTCTGGAACAGAAGTGTTTTAACAGAAGTTTAATCTGGCAGCAAGCAGCATAAAATACAGAAAGGAGTGAGGAGAGAAGCAAGGTGATAAGCGAACAGGCACTTTTGAGAATCCCAGTATTAACTAGTTCCATTAGCAATGGAAGAGAGAGGCAAATCTGAGAAACCCAGAAAGTAGAGACAGGATGTCAGGCTGAGTCACATTTAAGAAGAGGGAAGCACCAAGGCTCTGACACTAGGACTGTGGTGGTGAAATTGGGAAGAGGAACTTATGCTTTGGGCCCTAAACTTTAGATATAAAGAAAGGCAGAGAATATGTGTTTTCCCTAAATGTTACTCTGCTAATTAGTGGCAAAGCTATAAGTCCAACTGATGTCTTCCAATTCTCGTCTACAACAAACATGGAGTGAGGGCTTAGTGGTGGGTTCGGTTAGCAGATGTTGCTGTAGGTGTCCTGCCATGGAGTCAGGGACTAAGCCCTATGAGAGGTGCTTTCCTTAGAGAGTATATACAGAGAGGAACACGTCAAGGGCCAAGGGCCGGTAGTCAGGACATGCTGAAGTCAGGGCAAGTAGACAGAATAGGAGTCAGAAAATGAGACATGCAAAGCTGTCAGAGGTGGCAGAAAAAGTGGGACTTTGCATTGTCACAGATGACAGAGAAGAGACTGTTTTTAGGATGCTGGTAAAAGACAGAAGACAATGTCTGAGAAAAACCTTTTGATTTGGCTTAAAGGTCATTGGTGAACACAGATAGAGCAGTTTTAATAAAGTGGATGGAGACAGAAAGATTGCAGGGATTAAGATAATAAGGGGATAAAGGGATTTTTGGTGGTAGAATATTTAATGATTAACTTATCAAGAATTTATCAAAGCTAAACATTCCCTAATATATGTGATTTTGTGACTTGAGGCTTAGTGGCACATCACATAGGCCCAATACACACATACACACACACACACCCCATTTCTTGTATCACCGTGTATGGGACAAACGTTCCTTTTAGCTTCATTTCTTGTTTTTAAATCTCTATCCTGACTTTTGCTTTCTTCTTGCTTATCTACATGCTTGTCTGCTAGTTACTCTGTCTATATTTTCTATATGCTTGAAAACTGACATTAATCCTTTCTGGAACAAGGTGTGCCTACCAAATGAGTAAATGAATGAATGACTTCCATTTACAGAATGCTGCCATTGGTATATGCCAATGGTAAATGCCTCATGGCATGTATTCGTGGCCAGAATGAGCAATCACATCTGAGAGACTATGCCAGGAGCAGAGTCCTGGGAGTTCAGACTCTGAAATCTCAGCTGGCTCCAAGGCACCTCTACCAGCCCTTAGAGCCCCTTGGAGATCTACCATGCTATTTTAATTCCTTTTACAAGTGAGAAAACAGGCTCAGAGAAGTTAAGTGACCTGCTCAAGGTCATATTGCCAAGAAATGGTAATCACACACTCAGGATTGGGTTCTTTCCAACAATTTATACTGCCAACCCAGAATGCTTTTATCAATATCTACTTTTATTGGTACTCTTTAAGTTCTGATCAGTGTTTTGTTTTGTTTCCCATTAGGGGAAACCCACACCAGAGAAATGATTTCCATATTCAGGAAGAAAAATTCTCAAATCAGATAGGCAGATATTGACCTCAAAGTATGTATGCCCCCCAGGGATAGAGGGACCACATGGGGAGAGGTAAACAATTCCCTAGAATGGGCACTGTTGCTCATACCTGATTTCCTGCATGGCTTGGCACGGTGATGGGTTTGCAAGTAGAAAGTGAGCAGATCCAGGTTTTATAGATATATACAATCTTGGGGGTCTTCTTTTAAAAAAAAATCCAAAATTAAGAATAAAGAATTTAAAAACTCATGTAGAGAAAGGCCTTGAAGCTTAAGTCTCATTAGTTCTGCTTTCATTTCGGTTATAGATTTTAGTTGTATTTTCTGGAGCAATGTAGCATTTTTCAAGTAAATTTCTATTTTCCAACAGAATTTCTAAGCTTACAAAGGATTTAACATGTGACAAAAGAGGCATTACAAACCAATTGGGATGGAAGGATTATCCAATAAATGGTGCTGGTTAACTTGCTTAGAAGTTCTTTGGATAGGGCGCCTGGGTGGCTCATTCGGTTAAGCATCTGCCTATGGCTCAGGTCATGATCCCAGGGTCCTGGGATTGAGTCCTGCATCAGGCTCCCTGCTCATCAAGAGGTCTGCTTCTCCCTCTGCCCCTCCCTCCCTGCTTGTGCTCATTCTCTTTTTCTCTCTCTCACAAAAATAAATAAATAAATTCTTCAAAAATAAAATTAAAAAAAAGTTCTCTGGATATTCAAAAGTTGAGCATTAAGAGAAAAACCAGCCCTTGTTACCTTTGTTCTTTGAGAAATTAGGACTGCTTCATTGCAAGGAACTGAAATTAATAGTTAAAAAACCTGTAACAATTGCTCCCAGATAGGGAATGAAAGCAGAATAAAATACAGAGCTTGATGGAGGTGTCCTGCTGCTGATGAGGATTTAAATCATATAGGCTTCTCTGTAGTTTTCAAAATCAGGGTTCATCAACAGTGGACAGGTTGAGCTAGGAAGAGCTGAGATCCTGAGACTAGACAACCACTTAGGGAAGGGCAGATGGGCCAGGAAGAGGGAAGTTAGTCTCAAATAAGTCCTGCTGGTGGGAGCCCTGGGATAGGCAGGCAGATCAGTCTGCAACTAAATGCAGGAAGGCAGAGGGTGACCGCAGGGAGATCCAGCAGGGACCCGGTGGGTGAATCATAGCATAGCATCAAGGTAGCAAATGAATAAAAAAATAAATGACATAAGAGGTGAAAAACTAGACAAGCTGGTTGTTGATATCAGAGGCTCTGACAACATGTAACAGAAATCTAACCCCAGAGATCGGGGTTCAGAGTAGGAACTTCAGTTCCAGGCTCAGAGAACAGATGGACCTCAGTTCTAAAACCCAAAAGGTAGAGTAGGATACAGGCACTCATATTCTGGGGCACGAGGTAGGGGCTTGGTCAGGAGGAACAGGGCAAGTTGTTAGAACTGGGACAATACCCAAGCAGGATGAACAGGAACACCAACTTCCCACCTGAGCCTGGAATCTTAACATATTCCCTCTTAGTGTAATTAAGATTGTTCTCTGAGCCTAAAGCTTGGCTGGTTCTTTAAAATGGAGGCTGTGTGGCCTCAGCTGTGGAGGACCAAGGAGGCTGGAATACAGTGCCAAGCAAGCTTTTCAATACTCATCTGTGGGAATTTTTATGGTAAACTACAAAATAGCAAATCACTTAAATCAGGAGATGAAATAAATGCAATTTGAACAGTGTTTAAAGTCCCTCGTTTCCAGTGCTACCTGTAGGAATCAAACCTTTAAATAAGAAAATTAAGTACAGCAAGAAGCTTTAGAGAAACTAAATCTATGGTGACTAGGATGGTAAATACCAGCAAGTATTTATTATGAACCTACTATGTGTCTGAGCCTTGTCCTACTGCCAATGCCATCATATTGATTCAAAGGCAGCCAGCCAATCTGCAGATTGTTCAATGACATCAGCCAATTAAATTCTTGTTTGGAGACAAAGATAACATAGAGGACAGGAATGTAGGCACAAGAACCAGATTGCCTAGGTACAACTGCTGATTCTACTCCTTACTGGAAATGTAAAACACAGGCAAGTTACTTAATCTCATAGTGCCTCAGTTTCCTCAACTGTCAAATGGAGAGAATAATACGAACCACACTTAGGATTGTTCTAAATTTTAAATTAGCTTATTCATGTAAAGTATTTAGAATAATGTAGGGCATATAATAAGCATTCAGTGACTATTAGTTATTCATATTCAATATATTATCGTTATTAATTATTATTAGTCTTGTGAATTCAAACTGAGAAATATAGAGAGACAAAACTGGTTACCAGTATGGGCAGAAAATGCATGGTGCCATGAAGAAAAGTTGGGTCGTGGCGAAGCGATGTTGCATGCAGACCTCAGTTACGGTAGTACAGAAACTGTAAGGGAGCAGCAGGGCAGCCTGTCAGCAGAGAAAGGGAGAAGACACAAAGAAATATAGAGGGCTTGAGAGAGAGAAAGATCCTTGAGCCCATGGGAGAGATGGGGAGTCACCCATCTTGAGAGGTGCCTTTGTTCCTAATATACAACAGATTTGGCCATTGTCTTAGTATAATAAACCCCATTTTCTTGAGGGCCTCCTTGCAACCCAAAAGCATAACTAGAACAGAGCCCACAGACTGGATGAGACATGATGCTTGGGCTCAGAGAGTTCTTTATTAGTGTTTACAAACTAGCAATTACAAAGCAGAAATGTATCTTTTTTTTTTTTTTTTAAGAATTTATTTATTTATTTGACACAGAGAAAGAGAGAGAGAGCACGAGCAGGGGGAGCGGCAGACAGAGGGAGAGGGAAGAGCAGGCTCCCCGTGGAGCAGGGAGCCCAACACAGGGCTCGATCCCAGGACCCTGAGATCATGACCTGAGCCTAAGGCAGACGCTTAACCGACTAAGCAACCCAGGCATCCCCAGAAATTTTTTTTTTAATTTTTTAAATTTATTTATTTGACACAGAGAGATATCACAAGTAGGCAGAGAGGCAGGCAGAGAGAGGGGGGAAGCAGGCTCCCCGCTGAGCAGAGAGCCCGATACGGGGCTCGATCCCAGGACCCTGATATCATGACCTGAGTCGAAGGCAGAGGCTTCAACCCACTGAGCCACCCAGGCGCCCCAGAAATTTTCAATGATAAAGAGTTTCAACATACATTATGGTAGCCAGTTGAGCGATTCCTTTAACTATTGGCAGAGGTGAGACGATGACATAGTTAAGAAGAGCTTCCTGGAGGAGGTGATACCAGTTTATGTTGCACCATAAACTATTAGTAGGAGGGTGTGGGGAAGAATCACAAGAATTTAGACACCAAAAGAGCAGCAAAAGAAGAAGCTCCAAGGCCAGAAACAGCTTGGTGTGCACACAGAAGTGTAGGACCCCAGCCTGCTGGGCTGCTGAGGGTTAGGAGGGCAGTACATGGCCAAAATGGATTTGGGGGGACGCCTGGGTGGCTCAGTTGGTTAGGCGGCTGCCTTCTGCTCAGGTCATGATCCCAGGGTCCTGGGATCGGGTCCCACATCGGGCTCCTTGCTCGGCAGGGAGCCTGCTTCTCCCTCTGCCTCTGCCTGCTTGTGATCTCTCTCTCTCATTCTCTCTCTGACAAATAAATAAATAAAATCTTAAAAAAAAAACAAAAAAAACAACAACAACAAAAAAAAAACAAAATGGATTTGGGGAATAGGGAAATTTCATTTAACAAATATTTACTGATTACCTACCATGAGCCAGGCCATTGAGGAAAGTGGGCATAACACTGTGAGCAAGAGTAGCAAGATTTCCTAACCTCTCGAAGCTTGTAGTTTGGTGGGAAACATAAGCATCGACAGAAAAATAGTGAATTTTAAATAGAAATAAGAACTCTAAAGTAAAAAAACAAAAACAAAAATAGGATACGGTAACAGAGAGTTATGTGATAATGTAGAGGGAGGCTATTTTAGATGGTTAGCCAGAAGAGGAGATGACATTTGAGCAGAAATCAGAAGAGAGATGGGGAAGCTGGTGGCAGCTTCCAGAAGTAGGTTTAGGTGAAAGATCATGGAGGCCTGAAGGAAGGTGGGGCTGGTAAGACGGAGGCAAGGAAATGGTTCTTAAGCCTGCACGAGATAAACTCTACAGGCCTTACCTATTGTACAGATGTAGAGAAAGAGAAGGATGAGGGCCAACTCCTCAACATCTAGCTGAGGTAACAAGGAAGATAGTGGGGTCACAAACTGAGATGAAAGATAATGAGTTGTCTTTCAGAGCAATGGGGTCATAGGGCAATCCCTTAGATGGTGATGTCCCCAGCAGGTGGAATCTAGAGCTGGAGCAGAGGCCTGGAGTAGAGGTTTGGACTTGGGGATGAATGCCATGTGAGTGGTCAGTGAAGCCAGTAGGGTCACTGAGATTGCCTGTTAGTCAGCCAACAAATACTTAATGAGCACTTACCAAGTGCCAGGCTGTGTGGCAAGCCTTTTTTTTTTTTTTTTATTTAAAGATTTTATCTATTTACTTGACAGAGAGAGACGCAGTGAGAGAGGGAACACAAGCAGAGGGAGTGGAGGAGGGAGAAGCAGGCTTCCCGCTGAGCAGTGAACCCAATGCGGGGTTCCATCCCAGGACCGCCAAATGCAGATGTCTAACGACTGAGCCACCCAGGCGCCCCCGTGTGGCAAGTCTTGAAGGAGCTTTCTTTTTAGTGGGGACATAAAAAAAATATCTCCAAACAAGAAAAACGATTTCAAGTGCTGATGATAGGAGCTAGGAAGAAGTTAAAGTAAAGTCATAGACTAAAGAATAATGGAGTGGGGGGAGGCAGTAGTGGCTGAGACAGTCCTCTGTGAGGACATGATGCTTGAATTGAAAACTGAATAAGGAGGACACTGTCCTGTGAAAATCTGGATGAAGACCTTTTGAAGCAAAAGAAATTATGTCCTCAGGTCTTGAGATGGGAGTGCACTTGGTGTATCTGAAGGACAGGTGAAAGGTCAGAGTGGCTGGAACGGAGTGAATGAGACAGGCTGGAAGGAGATGAGAGGAGAGGGCAGGCCAGATAGGAAGGAGACTGGGTTTTATCCAGAGGGAATGTGTAAAGAAAGAAGAGAGGGCTGAGGAAAGAAGATTCCTGAAAAACACCACCCTGAGGAACAAAGGGAATACGGTGCCACAGAGGGCAGATCAGAGAGGGTAAGTGATAAATTCTCCAGCAGCAATGAACATATTACTTTTGTATTATTACATGCAATGGCTATTTTGCGATGGATATTGGTTCAGTTGGTTAAGTATATGCCTTCGGCTCAGGTCATGATCCCAGGGTCCTGGGATGGAGTCCCACATTGGGCTCCCTACTCCTCGGGAGGCCTGCTTCTCCCTGTCCCTCTGCCTGCTACTCCCCTCGCTCGTGCTCTCTGTCCCTCTCCCTCTCTCTGCCAAATAAATAAAATCTTTAAAAAAAAAAAAAAAACATGAAAGGATCACTCAACTCCACCCACAGCCTGCTTGTGAGCTAAAGGCCCCAAAAGCCCATTAGTCCTGCCACAGTTTCTTTAGTTTCCTCTCCCAAAATAATGGTTTTAGTTTACATGGTGATGTATATATCAGCATGGAATCAATGTCCACAGGGCTGTTTTAAGATAACTGCAGAAAATATTTCAGCATTATGTGCAATCACCGTGCAGATGAGAAAATGGAAAGGCACAGAAGCTAAACAGCTTTTCAAGTCAATGCAGGCCTAAGCTGAAAATAGCATCCCTGTCTACTTATTCCAAGGTTACTTTTCAGTTTGCATCTAGCTTGTGCCTCTGCTTGGAAGAAGCTATCCTTAGAAGTTTTATGGATTGCCAAACCACAGCGATGGACTGGAACCATTAACGACCTCTCTTGATCCACAGGCACAACACTTCGTTTGGACGTCTGGGATGGATGGAAGGAATTTCTGATGGGTTGTCTTCTGGGACAAAAACTTAAAGTCCAACGCTATTTATCGAACGAAGGACCAGTACTCAAGTACGGAGCTAGAGCAAATGCTTAATTAAGTACTTTTTACTGAACTTCTATAGAACGTTGAGTCTGCAATTCGCTCTATGGCTGGGTTGCTGCACCATGCTGGTTCCACTGAGCATGTCTCAACCAGATGTTCTTACTGAGATATTTGCTGGGATAAGAGAGCAGGGATGTTACCAGGGCTGACCGCCTTTGGGGACGGATTGCAGTTCAGGTAGACTTTCCTCAAGACATGCTAACTATTTCAATGAGTGACTTCAGTTCGGTTTGGAAATCGGACTTTTCACAGCACTTTTGAAGCCTGTCAGAATAAGTACCTTGCCACCCTCACATTCAATTATTCTAAAAAGCACTAATTGCTAACCGATTGGCTGAAAATTCTGACTCCCTCTTCATAAGCTGCCGAGTAATTTTTCAAGCTGCTTTTAGTACAATACTACTTTGTACATACTTCTGCTGTACGTGTGTGGCTGGGGCAGTGGGCAGTAGGCTCAGAGAAGCAGGTGGTCATGTTAGCATAACTCTGCCGTCGGCAGCATCCCAAACGTGTAAGCTGCATTACTCTTAAGGTTTTAATTCAGTGGTATTTTCGGACAGTGCTCCCTCCTGGTGACTTAATCATGCTTTACAGAAACCCACACATGCACCAAGAGCTCTAAGAGCTCTAAGAAGTGACACTGTGTTACATGTATTACCTAATCTTATATTTGCGGTAATTTTACAAGGTAGCTACTCTTTTATCATGTTTTCCAGATGAGGAAACTGACATTAAGAAATCTGCCCAATGCCACACAGCTAGGCAAGTCACCACTGGATGTGGAATCCCAATAATTTAACTCTAATGCTCAGATGCTTAACCATTCCACTTGACTTAACATTTAGATATAATCTAAGGAGAGTGAGCAGCAGGGGTGTGCCCTGTCCCCAACATGCACTCGTGCACACAGCCCAGCTGACCCAGCTAGGCCCATGGGCTCACTCTGCTCCAGGCCTTTTCGGCTCTGGTGATCAGTTCTCAGCCTGAAATCTCCCTGCACACACTATCCGTATCTCTCATCATGCTTAAACACACAAGCGCGCGCGCGCGCACACACACACACACACACACACACACACACACACACATATAAATAGAATGGACAGAGGCATAAAGGGAGGAGGGGAAAAGAGGGAAAATATATCAAACAGTTCAGAAAATACACATGAACAAACTAAAAAGCTCCTTTTATTCTGCCACCCAACCAGCAAATACCTATTGAGCATGTACTATGCCAGATCCTAGGAATATAGCAAAAACACAAGATATGGCCCCTGCCTTCTGCAACCTTGCAGTCCAGCAGGGGAAACAGAAAACAAGTAACCGATTCAGGCAGAAGCAGAACTGCAAAATGTTTAGGGGTACAAACTCCAGGGCCCTTCTGCCTAGGTTCAAAGCCCGATCCCTAAATGTTTAGTTGTGCAAACTTGGGTAAATTATATAATCATCCTGTATCTGTTTCCTCTTTGCTAAAAAGAGAATAATAATTGCATCTACCTCACAGAACTGCTTTAGAGATCGCATGACCTAGTAATCATAGGACTTTAGAAGGGGAGCTGGCACGTGGTAAGCAGGACATGAATGTTAGGTGTCATTGCTCTTACTAGTCAGTGTGAAAGTGTTAGGATGCGGACATAGTGCAAGATGATATGGGAATACATAGTATGGACAACTAACTAGACTTAGGGGTTCAGGTGAAGCATCCTGAAAAAGGCAATTGATGAGAACTAAAGGGTTGGTACTTAGGTAAACAGTAGGGAGAAAAAAAAAAAAGATATTCCAAAACAGTTGGAACTACACGTACAAAGCCCCAGGGGCCAAGAGAATAGATTCAAGGAACTGAAACAAGTTCCACATGGTAGATCATTGAGTGAGGGGAAGCTAGTGGCCAGAGGCTAGAAGGGTAAGAAGAGGCCAGCTCTTACAGGTACCCATAGGAACGTAAAAGAATTTGGACTTTATATTTTAAGTGTTGGGAAGATATTGAAGGTAGAGAAGAGCCAGGATGAGATCTGAGTTTTAGAACGTTGGCCCTGGTTGCAGTGAGAGGAAAAGAGGCAGGCAGGTGACAGGGTGACCGTGAAGAGGTTGACAGTGGCCGGAACTAGGCTTATGACAATAGAGGCGGGGCTAAGAAAATAAATTGCAAAAAGATACATTTAGGGAAGACAATCAGTTAGTCTTGGTAAAAGAGTGCCTCTAGCTCCCACAACATCGGCGCTAAGGATGAAAACGAAGGCCAGTTAGTCAATCCAAGAGGGGCTCTTCTCCCCAAATCAAGAAAACTGATCCCTTTCAGAGATGCTGATTTGCATTAATGAATTTTGACAAAAACTGATGTGTGAACCAAAATGCCAGTGTATTAATGTAATCGCTCTAATTAGTTATAATCTAACCACCACGATTATAATCTAACTGTGGATCTCAGAGACCCACGTGTTCTGGGCAGGTCATCTTCCTTACATAGGAAGCCACATACACATCAAAGGATGGTGTGGTGAGCATGGAACCAGAGAGAGGAGAGTCCGTTATATGCAGTAGATTTCGGATGATGGCAGGTGAGATTGTCTCCATCTCTACAATGGGATCAGAGAGCCAGGCTCAAATATATCCTGTATCTATATCACTGTATACCTATTGGGACCCTGTCTAGGTTTGCCTCCCTAATTCTTATCTCTCTGAACAGACTGCCCCAGTCATTCGGCTTATGCCTTATGGAGTATTGTAAGGACAGTAGGAAGGCCAGTGTGGCTCTAGTGCAGTGACAGGGAAGGGAGGTTGTGGGAAGGGGGGCAGGGGCCAGATTGTGAGAGGCCTTGTAAGCCAAGGTGAGGAGTTAGGATTTCGATTGCAGTGGAAAGTTTTTGGAGGGGAAAAGGAGGAGCTCCTGCAGCACTGGTGGTAGTGCTGTTGGGGCGCGACCTAGTGGTTTAGGTCAGAATAGCAGTAGAGACTTTGAGAAACCCAAAATAAAGACTTGTTAGAAAAGACAAAACAAACATACAAAATGTTCGAATTTCTAAAACGTGCTGTGTTTCTTCCCAAACTTTCCCAGTTAATATAAAGCTTGAGGGGCACCTAGGTGGCTCAGTCATTTAAGGGTCCGACTCTTGATTTCGGCTCAGGTCATGATCTCAGGATTTTGAGATCAAGTCTGGTGTCAGGCTCTGTGCAGGGCTTAAGATTCTCTCTCTCCCTCTTCCCCTACCCCTCCACCTTCTCTTTCCCTCCGTCTCTTAAAAAAAAAAAAAATATATATATATATATACACATATATATGTATATATATACATATATATACACACACATATACAAATACATACATATATATTTATATATACATATATACATGTATATATGTGTATATATATACATATATATATATTTCCTGAGCATATGAATTTCATACGAAAGAAAACGACTCAAAAAAAAAAAAGAAAAAAATGACTCTAAGAAAGCACTTTGAACCATTTACCTGTGTATAATGGGATAATGTGGATAAGCAGGACCTGTGCAGTTTAATTTTTTAAGACTTTATTTATTTGAGATAGAGAGAGAACATGAGCAGAGGCAGAGAGCAGAGGCAGAGGGAGAGGGAGAAGCAGACTCCTCGTTGAGCAGGGGGCTCCATCCCAGGACTTTGAGATCAGATCAGGCAGATGTTTAACCGACTGAGCCACCCAGGTGCCCCAGGACCTGTGCAGTTTAACCTATATATTTACCATATGCCTTTTCTGAAAACTTTTTACTTAAAAGTTAGGAAGAAATAAACGTTTTAACTAGCATGCTTTGTGGGTATTTAGTGTAACTACATTCATCCATTTGCTGACTTCCTAAACACTTGTTTCTACTTATTTCATTCATTCAGGTATCAGAAAAAGGTAGCCCTGTACATCGCCGCCTTTTATGGGTATGTTGAGCTCACTGAATGGGCCCTGAAGCAGGGTGTGCGGCCCGAAGAGGCTGTGGGTGTTCATCCCTGTCGAGCATGGTGCCATGAAGCCCTTCATGCAGATGTCTCTAAATGCCCCATTCATGCAGCTGCAGAAGCGGGCCAACTGTTGATTCTGAAGGCTTTTGTCCACTGCAGCGTGCTGTGCCTGGAATGCAAAAATGCAGCGGGACAAATTCCCCTGACCGTCGCGTTTAAATACAAGCATAAAGACTGTGTATTATATTTATTGAGTAAAATGTGGTCCACAGTTTCTTTTCCAAAAATTTCAGTCCCCATGAGGATTTATATTAAAATAAAACAATGGGTCCTCAGAGCCCAGAGTCACAACCTTAATAAAAGCCAGCTTTGCAGAGCAAGGGTCTCTGGGGCAAAAGTCGGAGACACCATGATGGTGGATGGTTTCAACACACCAAAAATGACCTCCAAGAGCTGGTACAAGGCTAGGAACGAGGACTCACAAAGCACCGTGGGCAAGCTACTGTCTTTCAGGGAAGAAACTGCAAGCCGAAAACCCGTCAATCCTTTGGCAATTTCACAGCAGCACACAAGACAACAAACCTTAAAATTGCCTCCGCTGGTAGATGCAAATACATTCTCTGAATTACAAAGACATCAACAACCGCATCAGAAAAAAATTATTGCCATAGCTAGGAAAAAAGAAAAGCTCATAAAAAATACATATCTCCCCCAACTCCCTCTCCCCCCAGTTTCCAGAGTGGGCTATTCACACCCATCTTTTTACTATGCAACACCCAAAGCTGACTTTTTACTCAAATCCTCCTTGGCGTGTTTCTCGGAGCACTGTGGTAAGACTCCAAGGGAGAACGCCATCTACTGCTTAGCTGTGGCCAGGTAACGTTTTCTTTTTAAACATACAAGGGCAAACCTTTAGTAGGACAGGTCTAGGGCAGGGAATGGTCCATGAAGCCCTCCCATCCCATATACTGTAATACAGGTTGTTCCAATGCATCAGTATCTAGCTTCAAGGACTTCATCTTAGTCTTGTGTCTAGGACCAAATGAACCCATTTTACTGGCCAGTCCAATCTGTGTAGTACCTGACTCCTCAGGCTTTCAGAAAGAAAAGAGACACAGTGCAAAGAGTTGTATCAAATAATAAGGTCCCTCGTTTGTTCTTTTTCTTTTTTTTTTTTTTAACTAATAAGAAACTGCTAATTATATTTAAAGGGAGAAGGGAGGAAACTTAAAATGTGGGAGAGAGGCATCAAAAGTGCCATGGAAGACGGGATGGTGATGGAAGTGAAAGGAGGAAAAGGAACAACCATGAAGACTTTAGTTGACTTACTGGGCAAGGAATACTGGTTGGGGAAGATCTATACTGGACAGTGTGATAGAGTTGATATTAATATTTTAGGTCAGTTTAAAAAGTAATCCATTGTCACATGTAAAGCCAACAACAAGTGTATCAGGAGTGGACTTTTCAGGCATATTCATTTCATAAGATGAACTTCTGCATAGTGGTCATCAGATTTCACTGAAAACACGGTTCTGATCAGATCTCGGGTCCCATCTATTACTTATGAGGTATTACTGGGTGCTAATATTACAATAGAAATATAGGTTTATGAAAAAAAAAGAAATATAGGTTTATGAGTGGCTTTTCCCCCTACTCAACATAATGAAAAGGAAAGAACAAAACAAGGCTAGATTGCTTTTGTTGCCTCTCTGTATCTGTCTTTAGCTCAGCTCTACTTTATTTCAGCTAGACTGTTGCCACCTAGTGGTCAGAGTAATTTGGGCTCTAAAACTGACAAAACTCGGGACCGCACGAGATTGATAGAAGATGAAGAAACTGCTTACCAACTTCAATCTTCTTAATTTGTGAGATAGCTCTGACTAGAATGCACAAAAAGAGATATTCTAAAATTCTAGAGAAAGACTAGAAATTGATTGGTTGAAAAAATTATATAGCCATCTTAAAATCAGGCTGTAAATGTAAGAAAGGAAATACTGATTAGTTTTATCAACAGATGCACATTAGAAATCAAAAGATGCACTTTTAAAACATTCTAAAGTGCTTATGATGTCCCAATGAAGTGCTAGACAGAATGCAAACATGCAAAGGTAAAGCAAGGAGTTAATCCAGAACACTAATGATGAATTAGGCAAACTTGGACAGAGTTCAAATATTTGAAACACTAAATATTTGAAACACTAAGGTACTTTTATGCAAGATTGCTTCTCATAGATTTAGTGAATGCCCTTTAAATTTAAAAGACTTTGTCAGACAAGAGGAGCCAGGTAGAGGTGGCAACATGGTCAAGGGCACTGCTTTGTGAAGGAGTCAGAGAGAAATTTAGTTTTCAAAGAAGTAAGTGGATATGCAAAAGGTATTTTAGGGGACAGGAAGAAACTGGCTGAAGATGAGACTGACAAGGCAAATTGCACCTACGCTGAGAAGCTTCTGGTGTGCCCAAGTGGAGAGTCTGCTTATTAGGAAGTAGGTAGGAAGATCACAGAAGGTTTTTTTTTGTTTTTGTTTTTGTTTTTATCAGGCAAGTCACCTAAGCAGTTTCTGTTTCTTTTTGAAGACAAATCTGGTGAAGATGTGTGGGAGAGTCACTGGGAAGAAGTCTTACTGAAGCTGTGGAAGGTCTACCGTAGATTTAGGAAGCTGTAATGAGAAACAAGGAACGATAAAGACCTGGAATAGAACAGAAGTAGGTAGGGAAGAGGAGGAAAGCCAAATATGAAAGACACTTCGGAGAAATGATCTGCAAAACTAGATCACTAATTAGCTGTAGAAGCAGAGAGAGAAGGAGTAGTTCAGGTTTGTTTCTGGGTGTAGAGATGGTAAGGAGATAGCAAAGTCACTGTGTTAGGGATACTGTTCAGGGATACTGAATGGGGGGAAGGCTTAGGAAGAAGACAAAAGATGTGGAAATTGGAAGTGTGGGTCAGGATTTAGGAGTCAAGGATATGTGAGTTGAAGCAATTAGTAAACAAGGCCTCCCAGGATGAGGGTGCAGAGAGAGAGGAAGACAAAGGATAGAATCTCGGAGGACCGACCCCTCTGTAGTAAATCACATTTATACCCTACAAAGTAGGAGTGATCATATTCAAATCTACAAGTCTTTATTAGTATATAGCCAGAGAATAGTTACCACGAAACATAAAGTTTCATTGCATTATGGTAAAAGGGTATTTAATATCTTACCGATAAAAAAATGTGTTTTCGTGGTGGGTGAAAAGGAGAAGGGAGACACATCAGGGAATATATGGTGTATAAGGATGTCTGAGGGAATAGACAGAAAAAGTTTCTATCCAGAGAATTCTATATAACATTGAGTGGTTTTATGTTTCTGGGTGTGGGTGCTAAATTTCTAGTCTTGCCTTGGTAAAATATTATTTCCACTGCTTTACAAGGAACTAGTTTGAGAAGGATTCCTCTTTTCTATTTTTACAACTTATTTTGTGTGACAAGATAAGCTAGTGACAGTTACAAAATCAACCTAGAGATTTCTATCATTTCAGCAACAAATAGAGACAAGATTGGACTTCCTCACAAATTATTTGTCTTGTTTTCTTGCAGTGCCTTTAAAGAGAAACGATGGCTTCAGCAGTTAGGAATAGCAAGAGTTCTAGCCAAAAAGAGCATTTCTAACCTGACTACGCAAGGAGGCCTAACAGCATGTGAAAATCCTCCAGAAATTGTGCTTTGAAAAGTCATGACAACCCCAGTTGGGGCTTGACCTGGTCAAACAAAACCTTCAGTTCTAATGTTAACATTTCAAGTAACTAATGCTGTAATTAGTTTATGCTGCTATAAACTAATGCTACACAACTGTCAACAGGATATTTAATGTTGAACATCATGTTTTCTTGAACTCCATCACTGTAAGTGAACATTTCAGGCATGTGTTTTTTACATAGTTCATTAAAGAATTCTTAAGAAACTGAGAGGAGTAAGTCGCCTACAGGGTAGGAAAAGTGGATGGGAAACAGGACAGGGGGAGGGTGAGAACTTTTACTGTTTCCTTCTCTGTTTTTGTTTTCCTGGGTTTATTTTTAATGCTTTTTGTTTTTTAAACTATATGAATGTAGTACATAGTAAAAATAAATTACTTTTAAAACTGTCTATAGAGAAAGTCCCTAGGAGAGTTACGGATACCATTTAGGTCAAATACTGGTCTCACACATTTTTTGAACTTCTGCTAAAATATCACTCTTTATAAATTTTTTAAATTGATACATACAGTGAATTGCACAAATCTTAAATGTAAGATTCAAGGCTCTGACAAATACATACATCAGTGTAACCAATACCCCAATCAAGACGTAAATATCTCCATTTCCCCAGAAAGGCCCTTCAAACTCCCATAGCTAAGTCCATCCCAATCCCCTAGAGGCATCCATTACTCTGATTTCTGTTTTTTACAGTGAACTATTACTTTTATTTCTTTTTGTTGTATATTTGCTTTCTTATTTGTTCATTTTTTTCCTTTTCTTTCTTTTTTTACAGTTTCTTCTTCTCTGATTAAATTTTTCATCTGTCATCTAATGTTTTGGACATATTATTCCTAGTTATTTTGGGTTTAGGTCTAATAACTCCAATATCTGTACCTCCTTCATTCAGATCTTTCTTAGACTTTTTTTTACTACCTAGCATATTCCATTGTATGGAATTTATCTGTTCAACTGTATATATATTTGGATTGCCTCCAGTTTGTGTTATTGTGAATAAAACTGCTATGAACATCATTGTAAGGTCTTTTCCTGGACATATGCTTTCCTCTGTCTTGGGCAAATACTTAGGAGTGGCATTGTTGGATAAGAGGGTAAATGTACCTTTAACATTGTAAGAAATTGCATAACAGTTCTCTGAAGTGGTTTTATGATTTTATACCATTAACAATGTACAAATGTTCTTTTTTTTTAAGATTTTATTTATTTATTTGACACAGAGAGAGAGAGAGAGCACAAGCAGGGAAAGGGGCAGTATGAGAAGGAGAAGCAGGCTCCCCACTGAGCAGGTAACCACCCCCATGCGAGGCTCCATGCAGGGATTGAGACCAGGACCCTGGGATCATGACCTGAGCTGAAGGCAGATGCTTAACTGACCGAGCCACCCAGGCGTCCCTACAATGTACAAATGTTCTGGTCGCTCCACAGACTCGTCAAAATTTGGTGTTATCAGTGTTTTTTTGATTTTGTTTTTCTAGTAGGCTTGAAATGACATCTCTTTGTGGTATTAACTTGCATTTCTCTGATGATTAATGATACTGAATGCTTTTTCATTTGCTTATTGGTCATTTGTATATCTTCTTTTGTGGAGTATCAACTCAAGAGTTTTGCCCACGTAAAATATTGGGTTATTTATCTTTTAATTATTGGTTTATTGGAGATTTTTATATACTCATGATAAAAATTCTCTGTCAGATATATGTATTGCAAATATTTTTTCCCAGTCTGTGTCTCACTTTTCCATTTTATTAATGGTGCCTTTTGATGAATCAAAGTTTTTAACTTTGATGAAGTACAATTTATTGGGGTTTTTTCCTTTATGGTTTATGTCTTCTGTTTCCTCTTTAAGAGCTCTCTGCCCAGGGCACCTGGGTGGCTCAGTGGGTTAAGCCTCTGCCTTCGGCTCAGGTCATGATCTCAGGGTCCTGGGATCGAGCCCTGCATCGGGCTCTCTGCTCAGAAGGGAGCCTGCTTCCCCCTCTTCCTCTGCCTGCCCTCTCTGCCTACTTGTGATCTCTCTCCTCTCTGTCAAATAAATAAATAAAATCTTAAAAAAAAAAAGGAACTAAATACTAAAGCTTTAAAACAAAACAAAACAAAAACTCTCTGCCTATCCCAAAGTCATGAAGATATTCTCATATGTTCTTCTAGAAGTTTCATGTTTTAGCTTTTACATTAGGTCTGTAATCCATTGTGAATTATTTTTGAGTATGTGATATGAGGTGAGAGTCAGGATTCATTTTTTTCCCGTAAGTTTATCAAATTGTTCTAGTACCCGCTGTTGAAAAGATTTTCTTTTCTCTCATTGAATTACATTTGTATCTTTATAAAAAATCAATTTACCATATATGTATGGATCTATTTCCAGACTCTCTATTTCGTTCCATTCATTTATTTATTCATGATTATACTAATACCACACTGTCTTAATTAGTATAGCTCTACAGTGGGTCTTGAAATCAGATAGTATGTCTACTCTGGCCTTCTTCTTTTTCCAAGTTTGTTTCAATTATTCTCAGTCCTTTGCATTTTCATATAGATTTTTAAATAAACTTGTCATTCTCTATAAAAAAGCACAAATAATATCTTAATAATATTGAATCTTACAACCCATGATACATTTCTCTATCCATGTTACCATTTATTTAAATCTTCCTTTATTTCTCTCATCAATGTTTTTTTAGTTTTTAGGGTAGGGGTCTTACAAATATTTTGTTAAATTTTTCTTAAATATTTTATATTTTTTTATAGTATTTGCTAGGAAGATTTCTTTTTCTTTTTAGGATTTTTTTTAAATTTGTTATTTGAGAGAGAGAGAGTGAACACAAGCAGGATGAAGGGCAGAGGGAGAAGCAGACTGAGCCACCCAGACACCTCTGCTAAGATTTCTAAGACAGACTTTGTTATAAGAATCAAAGGCACCTAAAACCTAAAGCTCACTTTTAAAAATACTTTTAAGTTTCTAGTTAGATACCATGGGGTTGGGGCACATAAAAAGTTAATGTAAAAGCAAATACAAAGATGATGCCAAAGAGATGTTGGAAAGCAGCATGTGTATAGGTGTTAGTTCACTATGGAGACAGTAAGAAAGGATAGTAACTGGAAAAAGACCCTGCAGAGGTTCTGGGATACTGGTAACATTATATTTCTCCATCTGGGTTACTCGGTGTGCTCAATTTGAGGAAATTCAACAAAAAGTATTTTTTTAATCTTTCCCAGTTTCTGTTTGCATTTTATAATCCAATTGAAAAAGTGAACTAAAATAACTTTTTAGGGGCGCCTAGGTGGCTCAGTCAGTTTAGTGTCTGCCCTTGGCTCAGGTCATGATCTCGGGTCCTGGGATCCAACCCTACATCCATCTGGCTGGCTGGCTGGCTCCCTGCTCAGTGGGAAGTCTGCTTCTCCCTCTGCCCCTGCCCCCTGCTCATGCTCACTCACACACACTTTCTCTCTCTCTCTCTCTCAAATAAATAAATAAATAAAATTTAAAAAGTGAATAAACTAAAATAATTCTTTAAAAATCTAAAGAACTAATTCATGCATTTTGTGCCTCCCTCAGATTCATGACAGCGCAATTCATGTGAGTGATGGTATCACCATACTTTTATGTCCTTCACAGTATGCTGAATTGAACTGTAATTCCTTGCAGGGGATGATAATATTTTATGTAACAGTGAAACACCATCAAGGAAATGCTGGTGCAAAGATTCTGTGGCTGGAATGCCTAAGAAGGAAAAAGGAATGTGGGGAAATCTAAAGGAAAAGGACAGTGGGTGAGGTGGAGAGAGATAGAAAGACAAGTAGAGAATGTGAGAGGACAATTGATATGAAGCCTTGTTCTCTGCCAGAATCAACAGAAAAAATACTGAGTAGTTATTCTTTCTTCACTTTAGCCCCAGAAGTAAAATAGCATGAAGTGACTTTAAGACCTTACATACTTACAATGTTACACAATTGTAAAGCATAGTATTAGCAGGCACAGGCATACCCTAGGACACTTATTCTAAACCTGAATCTTATTGGAATCAGAGTCAATTGCTACCTTCTCTGTGGTTGCATATCACTTTGTTCAGTCCTCAAGTATTATCACTGATCATACTGTATTGACTTCACTTGATTGTCTCCCTCACTTTATTGTCATCTCCTAGAGAAAAGGACATTGTTTTATTCATCTCCAAATTCCTAAGGCATAGTGTATGCTTGAACCTTTGAGTAATTGCACTATAAATATTTGTTACATTAAATTAATGGATTTTAGGATGATTATGCACATGGAATTCTCAATGATTTGGGCACTTAAAATCTTCTATAAAATATAAATTATTCAGTTTACAAATCTTTCACATGTTTAACACTAATTTATTGTGTCATTCGATTATTGAAATCAGTTTCCTTTTTTTAATTTTTATTATTTATTTGAGATAGAGTGAGAGAGAGAGAGCACAATGGGGGGCAGAGGGAGAGGGAGAAGCAGACTCCCCACTGAGCAGGGAGAATGATGCGGGTATGGATCCCAGGACCTCAAGATCCTGAGCCGAGCTAAAGACAGATGCTTAACTGACTGAGCCACCCAGGTGCCCCTAAAATCAATTTTTTAATGTGAATTTATTAGTTCATCTAAGCATGATAACACCCTGCATGGCACATAAAGGCAATCATCATTAAAACACCCATTTATAGGATGCCTGGGTGGCTCAGTTGGTTAAGTGACTGCCTTCCACTCAGGTCATGATCCCTGGGTCCTGGGATACAGTCCCCCATCGGGCTCCCCCTGTTCCTCCTTCTCCCTCTCCCTGCCACTCCCCCTGCTTGTGCTCGCTCTCACTCTCTGTCAAATAAATACATAAAATCTTTAAAAAAAAACGAACCACCCATTTACAAATGAAGAGGCTAAGTTTATAACATATAAAAAGAACTTACTGGAAGTCTTACAGGTAGTAGGTATGAGAGTCAGATCTGGAATCTAGACTTGATTTTTTCATTCAGGTAATTTCCTCTAAACAACTATATGACATTGGGTAACAAAAAGCTGCCCTGCAAATTATCCCATAGAGTTTAACTCCCAGGCTGTTTTCCCCCAGCTATAACTTGGCTTCTTGACCACGTTCCACCCATTCTGTTTCTCCTATTCCCTATCTCCCTCCCCTGCCCTCATTTTCAGTCCCTGAGATCACAGGAAAGAAAGGCTATACCATATGGGCATAGTATTATATCTATTTGTAGATTCATTTCATCATTCCTTATTCCCTATAAATGTATGGTTCTTGAGTTATCTCCTTTGTGCCAGTTGAAACTGGTTCTTACTGTAATCTTAACTTATCCCCTCATTAACCCATGGGTCCAACACAATCTTTGATGTGTATTCATTATATATTTGTAAAAGAATCATGGTTTGGGGGCCTTCGGATGGCTCAGTTGTTAAGCATTTGCCTTGGGCTCAGGTCATGATCCCAGGACCTTGGGATAGAGTCCCACATCATGTTCCCTGCTCAGCGGGAAGCCTGCTTCTCCGTCTCCCACTCCCCCTGCTTGTTGTTCCCTCTCTTGCTGTCTCTCTCTCTCTGTCAAATAAGTGAATAAAATCTTAAAAAAAAAAAAAAGAATCATGGTTTTACCTTTTCTGAAAATTATTCTTAAATAATGGACATTTTCTTAATAATGTATGAATAAAAGCTTCTTCAGGAAACGATGCCATTTTTCCTGATCTGCAACTAAAGAGTCTAAGAAAAAATTGTATTCTCTCTGCAAATGCTGCTTCATGACCTAATTAACGAGTTTAAGGACGTGCCTTTCGTTCACCAGTGGAGGAAACAATTTCAATATGAAAGACAAGGTACACACAGTGAACAGAGCTGAAAAACTTTCAATTTTCATTTCTGCCCAAAAGAATCAAAGCATAGAAAGAGTAATCTCAATCCTTAGATATAACAATAGATATGAAGTATCTCTGCCACCCCTTTCCCTTTCCCACACCAACTCTCCCACCAACTCCCCCACCAAGGGTTGAGATTTGGAGAGTCATATTCCTATCAAACAGCAATTCCATACTCTGATATTTGAACCACTGCAGGTGAGAAGAGAAAACTGGGAAAGGAACCAAATTTTCACCCTACGCTCAACACATTAAAATAAAGATATCGTTCTGAACCCTGCAAGCATCAGTCATTGTCGTCACCATCACCATTTTTATCCTAATTCATAATCATTCATAGAACTTGTTACAAACCTTCAGTTTTCAGCCTGCTGTGTAGAATAACGGGCTTTCAAGCAGGTCGTCAAGGGATCTGACTCCCTCTTTCCAGCTCTGTCTCTGGCTTATTATGTAATTTTTGGAGCTTTGATTTTTCATCTGTAAAAACGAGGTCATAGCTATTGAGCGAATTAAATAAGGCCAATCAAATAAGGTAACATATACAAAAGCTCTGTGCAAACTAATAGCTCTATAAAAGTCAGTTTCAGTTGCTTGACCTTTCCCTGTTTCCTTATCTCTAATGGGAACAATAATGGTACCTACCTCATGGAATTCTTTTGAACTCTAAGTAAATAAATGTCAGAACATTTCCCGACATAGCGCTTAATAAATGCTATCTACTGATATTATTAATATAAGCTCCACAAGGGGGCGTGTCGGATTTTAAACATCTCTTCAATTTCCACAGAGCATAGCACCCTGCACCCCCAAGCTACATCTTTTCAAAATGATTTGCGAACGGAAGAATCTTCTGACCCCTGAATACACCCTCCGCGGGCGTTTCCGTGTAGGACTGCGATAGACCGGAACCGAAAAGCTGGGGATGTTGAGGAGCCGGAGCCTCTTTGCGCTTGGACGCTAGCCCCGGAAGTGGCGAGGGCGGGGTCAGCGCTCCCCCGAGAAAGTCTCCGCTTTGCGAAGATGCTGCTGGACCTGTCGGAGGAGCATAAGGAGCACTTGGCGTTTTTGCCGCAAGTGGACAGCACGGGTCAGGGGGCGCGGCAGCAGAGGGTGGTGTTCTGTGGCCCGGGGGTTCAAGGGGTGCGCCCGGCGCTCATGGTCTCCTGGCTTCCGTTGCAGTGGTCGCGGAGTTTGGGCGGATTGCAGTGGAGTTTCTGAGGCGAGGCTCGAACCCCAAGATCTACGAAGGCGCCGCCAGTAAGACGGGGAGAGTTGCTTCGCGGGGAAGTGCGGGCCATTCTTTGGCACCCTGGAGAGGAAGGGGTTTTTGCAGCTCCAAGGGTCTGACTCTCATTGTGGTAGAATAAAAGCAGAAGGGCTCTTCTGGGCGCAAATCCTTCCCGTCCCCTAAGTAGCTTTGAGATTTTTAAAGCTTCCGCTAAGTTAGTTTTGTCGTGCGTAAAAAGCACATGATACCATCTGCCAGAGATGCTATGATGCTTCAATGCACCCAAGTGTGTGGAATAGCAAGGCGAGGCATTAATGTCTTGCAAGTGTTTGCTTATAATTAGTTGTTCAGAATCCGCTTTTGCTGCACTCTTGTTTTTTCCCTGCTGGACGAGGGTGGTTTCTGAGATTGTCAGTCCTTGGAGTTCCTCTTCTGCCAGACTGGAAATAGCTGGGCATTCAAGAGAAGGACTGCACGGCTGATACTAGTCTCCATGGGTCTGCATTTTGTAAAGAAGGTTACACGGCGGGAAATACCGAAGGCATCTGTCTCGAAGTGGAGAATGAACAGGAGGCCATCACCAACTCATTATTTTTCATTACAGTGTCTGAAAATATGGAATAATGGATAATATTTATGCCTAAATAAGAATTTGAATAAAAGGATAAATATCACACAATAATTTATTGGCTTATGTTTCCATTTTCCCAGGAAAACTCAGTGTGAGCAGTGACACTGTCCAGCATGGTGTGGAAGGATTAACATACCTCCTCACTGAAAGCTCAAAACTTATGGTAAGGGCTTCTGTGGACTGTTTTGTATTTCTTTGACCTTAAAAAGGTGCAGTATACTCTACATCATAGCCCTGGCAGGCACCTGCTTATTTCAGTAATGTTGTTAGTGGTTTATAATGGACTTAATGAAGCCATGTGTAAACAATATGACCATCATGTGATCTGCTGGTATGAACGCCTCTTGCTAGTATAAATTAGAATTACTTCTGATTCTGCATGTTATTAAACCGTATACAATAGGATGTATCCTAGGAGGAGGGAGAATGAAATGACTTTTTTTTTTTCGTATTAGCAATATCTAGCTTGATGGAGAATAGGAGAAAAATTGGCCATTTTAACAATTCTTTTTATGTTTTAATAAAAGTATTTTTATGTATCAGAGACTCAGATTTTGAAATAGTGGGCAGGAGTTACCTTTAAATATAAAGGATGTTGTTTCTTTTACCAGGCAGAAAAGAATTAGGAGATACCATATTCTTTTGTGTATATCAAATATTTTAGCCATTACTAGACAAAAAATAAATGTAATGTTCTGTTAAACTTGGTTCACTTTCAGATTTCTGAACTGGATTTCCAAGACTCTGTTTTTGTTCTGGGATTCTCTGAAGAATTGAACAAATTATTGCTTCAGCTTTATCTGGACAACAGAAAAGAGATCAGAACTATTCTGAGTGAATTGGCACCAGACCTTCCAAGTTACCACAGCCTTGAATGGCGACTAGATGTACAGGTATGGCTTTTTTTTTTTCCCACCTGACATAGAATATAAGATTAATTTTAGTTCCATGTCCTTAAACTTACCGTATTCTCTACCACCTTAACCAAACTTTGGTTTGAAACTAATTTTTTTTAATGTTTATTTTGAGGCTATCTCACATATAGTTCATTTTCTTATATGCTTAATGTATTTAGATTAGTTTAAGGTGCAAAGTTTGTAAGAAATAGGTTATTTTGGAAAGGAGATGGTCATGCAGATTTTTAAAGTCGTATTTGATTTTATGAAACTTTTATGTTTAAACAAAACACACATATATTAAAGTGCACAGGTCATTGTAAAGCTCAGTGGATTATCACATGGTGAAACACCCATGAAACCAACACTTGCCCATGATAGGCACCCTGGAAGCATCCTCTTTGCCATCTACCAGTTACTTCCCTTCCTTCCTTTCCAAAGGTCAACAGTGTCCTGACTTCAAATACATAGATTACTTTTGCCTGTTCTTTAACTTTCTATATATGGAATGATTCAGTAAATATTCTTTTGTGTCTGATTTCTTTTACACATTCTGTTTGAAAGATTCAATTGTTTGTAAAGCCACACAGATAACCAAAAGAGAGTTCTCAGACTCTTGGCGTGTAGCCCTTTATCAAGCAGTGACAGATAAATTAATAGATGTTTATTGAATGTCGTCCATTTGCTGATTAGAGCTGCGCTAAATGCTTTGGAATGCAAAAGAAGCATAAGACATTTTCTCAGATGGAAAAGGTGTTATCATCTAGTTAGGGATATTAGATGTTCTCAAAATAACTAGTAATTAAAGATGGTTGTAAAATAAATTTCTGGAGGGGGAAAATATAATTGTATAAATGAAAGCACAACTGAGTACTATATTTCAAAAACCTGTAGCTTAGGTAGTTCAGTGTATGCTTGCATAGTCCAGAAAAGCTGCAACAAAAGGAGGTAAAATTTCAGAATGAATGAATAGAGAAAAACCAGTGTTAATATTCTTGGAAGAGGAGGCAATGTAAGTTGTAAAGGGCTATATGGATACAGGAATGAGCATTGAATATGTGGTATAGCACAGTAGTCACCAAACTTGACTGCATATTGAAATGGCCTGGGTAGTTTAAAATATTTTCACGTCTGTATTCTACCCCCAGAGATTCTGATTTATTGTTATGGGGTTTGGCCTAGGCATCAGGATTTTTTAAACCTTCTTACCTGAGGAATCCTAGCTTGTAGTTTGTAAACCACTGTTACAGTGGATTCTTCCTGATTGGGATGGTGATAAGATGGTCCAGACGGGTTACAGAACAGGTTCAGTTAGAGGGTTTAGCAAGTATAATCCAATGTGAAGAGTGCTTGAACAGGTATACACACAGATATGGTATAAACCAGACTATAGGCTCCATGAGGGCAGGTACCATGTCTTGTTCACTACTCTGTCCCCAGCACAATGCCTGCTACATAAAAGGCATTCAGTGCTGAATAGTAAAAAAGGTGGGGGTGGGGGAGGGTAAGTAGCTTCTTAAACAAGTTGTTTATCAAATATTTCTTGTACAGTTGTCATATGCTAGGTGGCGTGGATTCACAAAGAACCAGACATAGACATAGTTCATGCTCTTGGAGACATCATAAGAAACAACTCCTGTGGGGTTCCCGGGGAGGAGGAGATCACCTAAGCTTTTATGTTTCAGTCCTCTCATAATAACCAGGAGGTGTGGGGATGGTCATGTTCATGAGATTCAGCAGTAGTTTATCTTGCACATCTTTACCTCTCTCTTGAGTGGGGATAATTTCTGACTTTTGGGTTCTGATAGCCCTTAAAAGTTATTTTTTCGGCTGTGATTTCCTTTGAGTTTTTCCATTATGAAGACATTTTTAGAAATAGAAACTTAAGCAATTGAATTTTCTAAAACTTGGGAGAGCTCATTTACCCAGTGAAATGGGTTTGAATAGCCATGCTATTGCAAGGACTAATACAGTTTAAAGTTGAGGGTATACTGAATGAATATTGCTTCATCTGGTGAAGTGCATTTAGGATTAAAAGGTACTTTAAAAAAAAAGGTACTTAAAGAACTAATTGATTTTCTGAGCTCATTAGTTGAAATTATTACAAGGGATTTTAACTGAAGTAGATTCTTCTTTCTGCTTATGGGAGGAAGACTTGTCAGATGATCAGCTAAATGACTGGGAAACTAATAACAGGATATAGGACCTTTCATTTTTGAGTAAGTGATTTGTCTTATGAACACTGGTAGTGAATGGACAATTACCATCTAATTGTGCACTTGCTTATGAGAAATACATTAATCATCATAGTTTAGTTCCTAATAGAAACATTTCTCTTCATAAATTGCCAGCATAATTAGTGCATTTAATAGCATCAATAAATTGAATGCATCTGAGTTTGGTGTGGGAAGATTTAACTTTAGGACTGATCCATTTAAATTGCCGTTGTTATTTTTACAAGAAGGACAGAATTTCCTCCCTATTAAAAAATAAGTCCATATCAAGAACTTTGTGGCCTACTGTTCTTTATCCTGTATTGTCATTGAAATTTCTTTCCGAGAAAAAATTAGGTCTGATTATGTCTTACTAGGTGTTTGTTAGGGATGTTATATAATCTTTATTTAGAAATTGTAAAGAATGGTACAGATACTTATTTGTAAAGGATATTAATTTAGATATTATGTTATCTAAAAATTTGAGGATAGATTGAATGACCTAAAGTCTCTAAACAAAAAGTTCACGGCTTAGGGCGCCTGGGTGGCTCAGTTGGTTAAGCAACTGCCTTTGGTTCAGGTCATGATCCTGGAGTCCTGGGATCGAGTCCTGCATCGGGCTCCCTGCTCAGCAGGGAGTCTGCTTCTCCCCTCATGCTCTCTCTCTCTCTCATTCTCAAATAAATAAATGAATAAAATCTTAAAAAAAGAAAAAGTTAGATTTATTAACAAAAAAGTTCATAGCTTAATTACACACCTAGATACATTTGGTCCCTATCTGTCAAAGCATATATAGAGAAAAAAGAAGTATAAACAATGCAAAAGTGAATCAGTAAGTAGTATTTTCAGCCATCATACTTAATAGTTTACCTATCTTTTATACCTATAATTTCCTGTACTAGAGAAATGATCTTAAAGAGATACTTTAACTTACAAGTACCTATGTTATGTTTGAGAACCGGCTCACTCAAGGGGCTCAACGTGTTGTTTCCAAATTATTTTTCGACATTAAATTTCAGCCATGGATTAGTATCTTAGGTTCTTCTGGAAGCCAGATCACCTAGAATTAATTGGAAGAAGTTATTGGACAGAATATTCTGTGTTGTGGTATAAAATTAATCCTGAAATCTCAGATTTAGATTTGTTACTCACTGGAAGTCTGTTCAGTTTGGCTTCTTGTCCTTTTGCCATGACTGCAATAGTTTTAGGTTACAGTCTTGCCTTCTTGTGTAACAGGATGCTTCAGGTTCATCTTGTACAATTGTTGTCCCAGACCTCTAATCAGCTATTCCTTTAAGGAGGTCCTGGTTCCTTTTAAGAAAGAATGGTCTTTAGGGAACGATCTGGTGCTAGGACTAAATGTTGTCATTTCCAAGTTGGCCATTGTTTCTAGTATTTGGATTTTTTTTCTTTTAAAAATATGTCAATAGTACTTTTTAAAAAAATCTCAGAATATATCATACAAATAAAAGATTATAGCTAGAATAATAATAAAATATAGAATAATAATAAAACAAGTACCCACTGCCAAGCTTAAGAAATTCAACAAAACCACTTATGACCACCGCCAGTTACAACCCCTCCCACTCCTCTGGAGGTAACCATTATCCTGAATTTTCTGTTAATCCTTTCTTTATAGTTCTTTTTTTACACACATTTTTTCATTAAACTTACGTTTTTATGTATTCTTCTGCAACTTGCTTTTTGATTTAACATTTTATTAGATTTATCCATAACAACTTATATTGCTGTAGTTCATTTCTTTTCATTGCCATTTAGTAAGTATTTTATTGTATGAGTATTCTCAATGTATCCATTCTATTATTAAAAAATATTTGAGATGTTTCTAATTTTTGACTCTTGGAAACAAAAACAATTACTATTATGAATATAATGTATACATGTAAGAATTCAAGGTGTGTACCTAGGAGTGGAATTGATAGTAATGTATATTGTTTTCCAAAGCGATTCTCTTTCCACTCTCACCAGCAGCGGAAGAGAGTTCCCATGACCGTTGCTCACAGTGCCTTCATTTGGATAGGCTTTTAATTCTTGCCGGGCTGATATGTGTAAAACAGAACTTTATGGTTTTATTGGCCATTTTCCTGATTTCTAATAAAGTTGAACATGTTTTCCTATGTTTATCTACTTGTGTTACTTCTTTTATGAAGTGCTTACTTAGATCTAATGCACATTTTTCTCTTGTGGGGTTTTTTTGTTTTTGTTTTTATTTTTAATCTGCACAGTTTTTCATATATTCTGGATACTAATCTTTTTTTTGGTTGTATGTGTTACAAAATATCTTCTCTCAGCTTATGGTTTGTTTTTCCACCATCTTTAGGTATCCTTTAGAAGAAAATGTAATAATTTTAATGTATTTCAATTTATCGGTGTTTTTCTTTATGATTTATGTCTTTTACATCATGTTTAAGAAATCCTGTATGGCAAGGTTGTGTATATATTCTCTTCTTTTTTCTTTCCAAAGTTTTTTAAACTTTATTTTCATTTTGAAGTCTATGATTCATGTAAAACTTTATTTTTGTATATGATAAAAAGTAATTACAAATACTTTGTGTTCAGCATCATTATTAAAGTTATTATGCTCTTATTCCATTTAAAATGAAGCTTGCAAGCAGAAGCCTCAGGCAACAGATTAAACCATCAGTGACTATAAAGCTACACCTTAATCAGAATGGAGATCACACCACCAAAGTTCTGCAGACAGACCCAGCCACTCTGCTCCATTTGGTTCAGCAATTGGAACAAGCATTGGAGGAGATGAAAACAAACCACTGTAGGAGAGTTGTGCGCAATATCAAGTAGTTCCAGTTTTAAGGATTTATTCCCTTTTAATCACTCATGAATCAACAATATGCAGCGGTTACTTTTCAAAATTAATCTTTTATTAATTGACAGTGATCAATACATATAGTTTCCATGAAATTTCTTTTCCTATGACAAGATAGTGAAGTCACGATCAAAAGCTAAAGTAAAGTTCCTGGTGCTAAATGTGGTCAGTTTCATGACAAATTAAGATGTATTTTATATTTTAAATGTGTAAGTAGAATTGAATCAACTGGAAGTGAATCTGTACTCTTCATATCTTTTGTGTATATGAGTCTTTTTTTGGACTTCTTTTGATTGCTTAACTTTATTATTTTCTTCTTTATTGACCAAAATTTGAAAATAAAATTCACAGTGTAATACTATTGCTGTTCAGGATATTTTTAGACAGTTCACTGTTTTTGACCTTTAAAAACATCCACAATGTTAATAGCCACAGAATAGCTGGAAGTAAATATGAATTTTTTAAAATGCTACATTGTTTAGGCAGTTCGTACATTTTTCCCTGCTATAGTGAAGGTAGTAAGTACTTACCTATTGCTTAAGTTTGAGTTGCTATGGCTAATTGCTTACATAGTACTCAAATTTATATGATCATATGTTGCATTTGTTATCAAGGACTACTTTCTTCCCCTAGGACCCAAAGCATCTAAGAGATGCTATCATTTACATTTATATACAATGGATGCAGGGGTAATATAATCACTTCTTAAATTATCTGAGTATAAATTACAGCCACTTTTTATAATTTTATTTGAATAAAGTATAAAGAGGGCAAAGGGAGGCCATGTTTACTACATTTAAGTATCCCTTCTTTACAAACTTGATTTTTTTTGTGTGTTTTTTAATAAGTAACTGTAAGCGATTGGCTTGAAAAACTCAGATGCTGATGTGTCAGCCTTACAGAGTACAAGGACACAGGGAGACGTAGGGGGACAAGGAGATTTGAGCGGCAGATTTAAGGAGAAAAATCACGAAAGGGTGGAAATGAGGGTTCAGCCTTAAATATGTATCCATAGTCTTATTCTGGGAGCCTTATCTCCATGGAGCAATTCAGCAATGCCTTTAGAATCAGCAGACTCTTAAGCTGCACTCTAGGTTCTGTCAATACCTTCCATCCCAAGAATTAGAGATTTTGATATTGTGTTTCTTCTCTCTTAAGCGAGAGTCTGGCAGGGAACTGGGGCCAGTGGAAGGAAAGCACAAGTTTAATTGCCACCCATTTAATTGCCACTGCAAGCACTTCAGCCACCCTTTCCCATAGGTATATGTTCTATTGTTGCAAAATAAGTAATACTACATATTAGTTAAACTCTAATCAAATAAATTTTAATTATTGTGATAACATGATTAATGAAGCTGCCATGTTAACCTTACAAACAAAAAGAACATGTATTACATGAAATTATTTTAGGGGTGCCTGGGTGGCTTAGTGGGTTAAAGCCTCTGCCTTGGGCTCAGGTCATGATCCCGGGGTCCTGGGATTGAGCCCCGCATCAGGCTCTGCTCAGCAGGAAGCCTGCTTCCCCCTCTCCGTCTGCCTGCCTCTCTGCCTACTTGTGATCTCTCTCTCTCTGTCAAATAAATAAATAAAATCTTCAAAAAAAAATGGAATTGTTTTATATATAGATAGATAGATATAGATAGATATAGCATGTCATCAGGTTTAAAAGCAACATACCTGCCAACCTTACAAAAACAGCTCTCTGAGGCTTCTTATTTATCCATATTTGGTGGAAGATAAGCAGGGCTGATCCCAGCCAAGAATGAAATAATACCACTGTGTGCCTTCAAGGTAACCTTTCTCCTGTATCCACTGGTCTTCCCCTAATCAAAACAAGAAAGTAGCTATTAGTCTTTATCTGTGTCAAACTCCCTGGGACTCCTTTCTCTACTCCATTATTCTTTCTGATGTTCTGCCTTCTTCCCCTTTTTGGGCCAGAATGAGTTGGGAGCAGACTCCCAACTTCTTTTTGAAGCTGAGGCTCATTTTTTAGTGCAGAGTATTGGATGAGCCTCTTTCTTTTCTTGTTTAAACATTCCTTATCCTTAGGGACTCGTCTGCCACCTTTTGTTTTATGACACATTTGATTTTTTTTTTGTAGCTTGTATGTGAACATATTTTCTGCAGATGTAGTCACTGTTCCACTCAGCTATATGAGCAGGTTTCTTGACTGGATAATGTGCCTTCCCATCTATAACTATCTAAATTTTTATTAAGTCATTTTGGATTATAAGTATGTTGGTTTTTCAGGATTGGCTAATGCATGTTTAGACTTAAATATCATATCCTTCATGTCTCAAAGCCAGAATAGCAACATCTCTTCTCTCAGAACAGAGCTATCAGTAGGGAATGAACAATATATATCACAAAGTCTATATTCTACTTCACCCTTTGAAAGTCTTTTTTGTGTTTCACAAGATTTCACTGAGCTCGTTTTGTTATTGGTGTTTCCAAGCTTAAGCAAATTTAAAGCAGCAAATTGGAAAGGTGGTGGCAATACCATAAAAAGAAAATATACCTTTGAAAACAAAAAATGAGAATCTGATGGTAAGGCAAGATTGAAAAATCATAGAGTGTCAAGGATGCATGTATGGGAGCTCTTAAAATTTATAACAATGTGTGGCCTTTTAGGGTACAAGCCTTGGAGAAGGTTAAGAGGTTAGTCTTTAGAGCTGGACAAAAAGAGTTTGAATTTAGCATAGTAACATACAGATAGCATAGTAACAGGCTTTAGAAAATACTCCTGTAGATTTGAGGATCTCATTTTACAGTCTTGAATCACGTTCTGTGTACCTCCTGGTAGTTTCTGTAATCCACCCATTTATGTTTGTCATTGTGTTGATAGAAAAAACAAAGCAAATTTTAAAGCCTTTTCTAACTCTTTTAGAATGTTACTGACTCAATTCTGTTAAATATTTAAGTGCCTTGAGTGATCCATGTTGTGTGTCGAGCAAAGGATAAAATCCTAATCTCAGTTTAGAATGCTCTCAGGCCAATCCATCCTTGAAAGTAGTTTAATCCATAAATTTATTAGATTTAGAAAGGAATTTCCTAAAGAGGCTGTTCTGAAGAAGGGAAGTTCCTCTGGGCTGCTGTCTGTTAGAATCCCTTTTCCTTGAAATGCCACCTTTTTCTGAAAGGCAAAATCCTAATAATTCAATTGCTAGAGCTCTAGAAGTGTGCAGAGGAAAGGATAAACCACTGAGGAATATTGTGGAACACTTCAACATGGTTAGGATGGCAGAAATTGTCCTTACTTCTTTCCCATTAAAGTGGGGTTCCCTGAGGTAACTGGAGGTGTGATGGGAAAAGCAAATTGAATTCTCTTTTTTTACCTGCATGCCAATGTTGTGATTGTCATAAATCCAATGAGAAGTGGATGCCTGTGGTTTTGAAGGAATGTGCTTAGTTCACAGAACGAAAAGGCTTCTCAGTTAACTCAAAGACTAAAAACACACAGATTAAAATTCAAAGAATGAGGAAAAGAAAATCCAGGGAAGTCTTTGAGTTTCACTGGGGCAAGTATAGATGGGTAGGATATGATTTCCTGGCATGAGGTACAAACTGTATGCTTTTATTTAAAAAGTTCTTACAAAGCTCAAGTGAGTTTTAAGTGCTACAACATCATAAAGTTGCTTGATTTGCAGCTGAGACTGTTGCACAATTCATAGCCTAGAAAGAACTAAGAAAGGTTGCTGGTAATTTTTTAGTACTTAAAAAAAAAAAAAAAAGAGCAAGTCACCATATATTTTCCCAAAAGGGGAAAATAATTTGTCTCATGATGTGAGCAATGTAATTAAAACCTTTATTTTTAATGTTTAGACTCTTAAGGATGTAATTATTGGGTATTCTTTTCTATGCTTTTTCTCTTCCACTCTTTGTCTTTGCCTGGATATAAATACCAAATTCCATGCCTTTCTTAGGCCTTTACAACAATTTCTTTTCATGCCAAATCTCATTAAGCCTCCTACCTCCCTTAAAAAAAAATTTTTTTTGAGAAATAATTCACATAAAATTCACCCTTTCAAAGCATACAATTTGGTGGTTTTTAGTATGTTCACAGAGTTGTGCAACCATCCCCACTATCTGATTACAGACTGTCTCATCACTCCAAAAAGAAATTCATATCCATCCGCAGTCACTTTCCATTACCCCTCCTTCCAGCTGCCCCGCCCCCACCCTCCACCCCCACCTCCCTTGGCAACCACTAATCTACTTTATGTAGATTTTCCTATTCTGGACATTTAGTATAAATAGAATTACGTAATATATGACTTTTTGTGTCTGCTTCTTTTTTTTTTAATTAATATATGATGTATTATTTGTTTCAGGGGTACAGGTCTGTGATTGATCAGTCTTACACAATTCACAGCATTCACCATAGCACATACCCTCCCCAACGTCCATCACGCAGCCAATCTATCCCTCCCCCCCACCCCCCAGCAACCCTCAGTTTGTTTCCTGAGATTAAGAGTCTCTTATGGTTTGTTTCCCTCTCTGGTTTTGTCTTGTTTCATTTTTTT
>CM052898.1:91258910-91292556 GCA_028534135.1 Potos flavus | reverse complement strand
GGTGTTGAGTTTGATAAGTTCTTATAGATTTTGGATACTAGCCCTTTATCTGATATGTCATTTGTAAATATCTTCTCCCATTCTGTCAGTTGTCTTTTGGTTTTGTTGACTATTTCCTTTGATGTGCAAAAGCTTTTTATCTTGACGAAGTCCCAATAGTTCATTTTTGCCCCTGCTTCCCTTGCCTTGTCTTCCCTTGCTTCTTGTCTAGGAAGAAGTTGCTGCGGCTGAGGCCAAAGAGGTTGCTGCCTGTGTTCTCCTCAAGGATTTTGATGGATTCCTGTCTCACATTGAGGTCTTTCATCCATTTCGACTCTATTTTTGCGTGCGGTATAAGGAAATGGTCCAGTTTCATTCTTCTGCATGTGGTTGTCCAATTTTCCCAACACCATTTGTTGAAGAGACTGTCATTTTTCCAATGGACATTCTTTCCTGCTTTGTCAAAGATTAGTTGACCACAGAGTTGATGGTCCATTTCTGGGCTCTCTATTCTGTTCCATTGATCTATGTGTCTGTTTTTGTGCTAGTATCTTACTGTCTTGATCACAGCTTTGTAATAGAGCTTGAAGTCCGGAATTGTGATGCCCCCAGCTTTGGTTTTCTTTTTAAACATTCCTCTGGCTATTTGGGGTCTTTTCTGGTTCCATACAAACTTTAGGATTATTTGTTCCATTTCTTTGAAAAAAGTTGATGGTATTTTGATAGGGATTGCATTAAATATGTAGATTGCTCTAGGTAGCATAGTTGAGTCTGGCTTCTTAGCATAATGTTTTCAAGCTTCATGTTGTAGCACATATCATTACTGCACACCTTTTTTAGGGCTGAATAATATTCCATTCATGGATATTCAGTATTTGACTTTTACAGTATTGGACTGATTCTTATTCTTGGTCTTACTATGGAATTAATCTATTGAATTTTATTTTATAGTGTTTTTAAGAGTGACTCTCACAAATTTAGTCATGTATTTTCTACCATGATGGTTTTCTAGAGTTACCTTCCCAAATATAAGTTAGAAAAGCCAGAGAACAATTTCTTCCTAGCCAGTTATTGGTAGAGTTATTCTCCAGTGAACAGAATGTTTTATTTTAAGCCTTATTCAAAAGTTATACCAGATATTATACCAACACTTAAGTTGTTGAAGACTTTTAGCTAAAATCAGCTCCAGAGAAAATTAGATTAATATTGTATCTTTTTTATTTTAATATAAAAGATTTCCAACTAAAATGAGGAATGTTCTGTGAGCATTTTATATATTTAGAGAAGATAGGAAAGGAACTAAGGAGGATTTATGTCTTCCCATATTCGTTTTGTGTATTTTCATATTAGGTAAAACTATTAAAAATTTATTAAAATTGTCTATAATAGAATAGAGAAAAAAGGCTTTTACTTTTGCTTAAACTTTACTCCTCAGAATATTTCTAAACTAATTTTGGGGAATCTCTAGGATACCATTCTCTGGATAATGCAGCTGCTGCAGCCACTTGCCTGCTGGGGCTCATAAGCTAGTGGACGAAATAGAAAGGTACATAAACATTGATGCAGAGTGTGATGAGGCATAGGAAGAGATACAACAGCTACGGAGCTCTGCATATGTAAGAGAGGGAGGGAGTAGTTCTCACTAGGGGCATCAGTTTGGTACTTTTTTTCCCTTCATCATTTTTGCTCTTTTGGTAATTGCATCCCAAGGTGCATTTGGGAAGTAATCTCTTCCCGATTAGATATTGTTTGGTGGGACTGTCAGAAAAGAGTCCACGCCTCTCTTCTTCATGCTGAGCCTCTAATCTAAGTCTTTCCTGGGACTTTGAAACCTAAGGAGTCAGAGAGACTGGTTGACACAAATTCATTTTATTTATTTATTTATTTATTTTTTAAGATTTATTTATTATTTTAGGGGGCAGAAGGGGCAGAGGGAGAAAGAGAATCTCAGTCAGACTCCCACAGTGTGGAACCCGACACAGGGCTCAATCTCAGGCTCCTGAGATCATGCATGACCTGAGCTGAAATCAAGAGTTTGGCCCTTAACCAACTGAGCCACCCAGGCACCCCACAAACTCATTTTAGTGGCAGCCTTGCAAGATGCTTGAGACCTGTTACATGACCTCAAAAAAATGTTCCTGTCCCTTAAGGACCTGGTCTCAGAGCTGCCCTTTTATTCTGTAGGGTGCCTAATATGTCCAATAAATTTATTCTGTGTTAAAGTTAGGATCTAAAGAACCCTAAGTGTTATGGAGGATAATGATACAATTAGATTAATTTTGTAAAATTGCATACTTTATTTCTTAAAGTGGGATTTTTGTAAAATAGCTTCGCAAATTGTCACACATCTAAAAGCATTATTTTAGGACGTAGGTTGACTGTAACAAACTCATGTTAGGATCTCGCAGTCTGATTAGTGAGACAAGATTCAAAGCAAACAATCTTAATTAGCATTTTCCTTTTAATGCTCTACTACTATTCCTTTTATTTGCTTTCTGTATCTTCTCTATTGTGGCTATAAACTGTTTCCTTAGAACTTAAAAAATCTGGTGGTCTCACCGTAATCCTTTTAGTTAGTATATTACAGTTTGCTTGTAGAAATAAGATGAAAACATAAAACAGTAATTAACCAAATGAAACAATGCTTGTATTAGTTGTCAGTATATAATAGTTAAATTAATGAACAAATCAGTGAGTAAATAAGTGATGAGCAAACAGTATATGCAATATGCTCTGTGGAACTTCGGAGTAGGGAAAAAGCACTGTAGCTTGGAGTGGTCAGAAAAATGTTTCTGAGTTGTTGAGAGAAGGGCAGGATTTGAACAGATATATTCCTGGGTCTGTTTTAGGTGCTTGGAATCCAGTGGGAACAAGAGAATGACTGCTCTCATTGAGCTTACGGCCTAGGGGGGTGATGGATAATAGAGAAAATAAATGTGAACTATAATTTCAGGTTGTGCTAACTGCTCTGAAGAAAAATAAAAACAGATTAAGGGTCAGAGTGAGGAGTCAGAGTTGAGAGCTGCTATTTTTTTAGGTAGACTGGTCAGAAAAAGCTCTGAAGAGGTGATGTTGGAGCAGAACCTGAATGAAGTGAGGGAGTGCACAGTGGAATATTTGGAAGAAGAGCATTCAAGGCAGCAGGAATAGTATTCAAATGCTCTGAGGTGAGAATGAGCTTGGTATGTTTAAGGGAGTGCAAAGAGGTTGGTGTGGTTGGAATTAAGTGAGGATAGAAGTGATCAGAGGACTGGGCAGCAGCAAGACTCGGGGCCTTTAGCTTCCATGTTTTCTTCTCACCCAAGTCCTTCCATCAAACTGGGTATGTGGATCATCCATCCCAAACCTTGGCTTCTCATTTCTTTTTTTTTTTTTTCTCCAAAGATTTTATTTATTTATTTGAGAGAGAAAGAGAGAGGGTGTGTGCATGAGCCGAGGGGAGGGGCAAGAGAGAGAGGGAAAAGCAGACTCCCCACTGAGTCAGGAGTTTGATGTGGGCCTCAATCCCAGGACCCTGAGATCATGACCTGAGCTGAAGGCAGATGCTTAACCAACTGAGCCACCCAGGTGCCTGGCCTCTCATTTCTTTGGTCTCATTTCCCAAGGCACCCCTGTTTCTTTCAGCCACTTGCTTCCGCTGCTGCACTTTGGACTTTGTCCCCACCTGAACTGTTCTGTTTCTGAAATCAGTTTCAGAAATTCCATCCTCTGAAACCGATCCCACTCATTGTTCAGTATGACTTCCAACACCCTAGTTCCTCAGATTCAGATGGACCTTCAATCCCCTTGCTCTACCCTCCCTCTATTAAAAGCCTCTGCCTACCTATATTTCCCTCCTTATCCACCTTGGATTCACAACCCATCACCACCAATATTCCAGATCCTTTCTGTTGTACCTTGCATTGCATTGCATTGCACCTATCTTGTCTACCATATATGAATTCAACTTTTTTGAATTCCGTCTTTTTTTCTTGCTAGTTTATGGGCTGCTGAGACCTATGGGAGAGAAGATGCAGAAACCATCCAGACTATCAAGGTTCTATATTAATGGTCATTAATCTCAGGCCTTTAACACTGCCCGACTAACCCACTGTTTCCCTATTCAACTCTCTCATTTTCAACAACTATCTCAAGCTTTCTTTTCTCCCCTTAAGCCTCTGACCCACTCACCACTCCTTCTCGTTTTCCGTCAAGGACTGTCTCCTTCTTCACAGAACAAATAAGTGATCAGATAGGAATTTTCTCCACTTCTGACCAACAAACTTAAAATCCTCACTGTTCTGTGTGCTGATAATTCTTTCTCTCCTATTCCAGAAGAAGAGGCATCCCTCATGTTTCTGGATTCTGTTTTTTTCCAGTTATCTTGCCACTTCTGTATTTTCTATCTATCCCATCTTCCTGATTTCTTCTCATAAAAAAAAAGCATTTCCAATCTATCTCATCTTAATATCCCTTGACCCACATCCTTCTCCAGTTACCACAAATTTTCTTTTCCATTTCAGTAACTTCTGAAAAAGTATCCCTTCCCTTCCCAAGCCACTCCTGGTAACCTTTCCAGGACCTTCCATGTTGCTAATCCAATGTACATTCTCATCTTACTAGATATTACAGCAACATTTGACATGATTGATCACTCTCTCTTTCTAAAAAATATGCTTTTTGGAGGGGGAGGGATGTCAAACACTCTTCTGTTTTACCCTCTACATCTCTAGCAATGTATTCTCAATCTTTGCAAGACTGTCCTCTTAGTTGTACATTTTCCCCAGAGCTTTGTCCTTAGCCATTTCTCTCCACAGACATATACCAGGTAATTTGGTTCATTTCTTTGGCTTTAATTACCATCAATTTGCTGATGACTATCCACTTTAGATCTCTAGCCCTTATTGCTCTCCTGAATTTGAGACACATGTAACTGTTTATCATCTATCCGTGCTTCGATGTCTAATGGGTACTTCAAACTCAAGATGAACAAAATTCAATTATCTTTTACAAACTTGCTCTTCTGGTATTCTTTATTCAAGAAATAACATTGCTATCTACCCAGTTGCTCAAATCAGAGATATGTGTGTCACTCTTGGCTTCTTTCTCTTCCTTTCACTCACCACAAATGATCCATTACCAAGTCCTATCAATTCCACCTTCTTAAATATCACTAGATTAGTCTACTTCTCTCCATTCCCATGGCCTCCCTGCTCAAGCTTGGGCTACCTTCTCTGTCTCCAGTTAACTGATCCTTTGACTCCCTCTTATTAAGCTCCCCATTCTCCTCACCCCATGCATTCAGAGCAACCAGAATTATCTTCCAAAATAGAAATCACATCCTTTGGCTGCTTAAAACCCCTCAGTGATTTCCATTGCTTTTGGGATAAAGCCTCAGCTCCAGCCTTTAGCTCCATTCTCATTTCTCTCACATTCTCCTTTTCCCATGCTATGTTCTTTCTTTTCTTTCACTTCCCCTGTCTGGATCCTCTTCCAACAGCTACCAGGGTAACTCATATTCATTCCTCTGGGTTCAGCTTTAAACATCATTTCCTCCAGGAGGTTAGGAGAGCTGTTCTGTTTACATTGTACCCGGTGCTGTTCTTATCATCGGTTTAACAAATTTTGGTGTAATTACTAGGTTTATTACCTTTTTTTCTGGATTGTAGGAACTGTATTTTTCTTGTACTCCTCTGCATCACTGGTGTCTGTCATTATGACTGATACCTGTTAAGCTCCTATTAAATGTTGGGGAGAGAGAGAGAAACGAATAGAAAATGGAGTACAGCACAAAATCTACACACGTTTTAAAGGTAAAACAAGGCTCCAAACAAATTTTGCTTTTCTGTCACACAAGTATGGTTTGCGTTAACCTCACAATACAAGTTATATATCAGCATTTCTTTTTTTCCTTTGGTGGGAAGGCATATTTAGAACATTTAGTCTGTAGATTCTATTGAGTGGACAAACCCAGATATTTAGTTAGACCAGTGGTTTTCAGCCTAGGCTGTCCTTTGAAATCACTTGAGGAATTTTTAAAAATTCTGTTTCCTGATCCCATCCTTGTAGATTGTCTTTTAATTGGACTGAGATTTGTGAAAGCTATCTGCGTGATTCTGATCTACAGCAGAAGTTAAGAACATGACAGGTACTGGACTTTTTTCTTTGTGACATGCTTCATTGACTGATACTTGAGCCTGTTGGTGAACAAGAAATTCAAACAATCCAGATTCAACAGTGCCCTGATCCACGCACTGGTGCTTTAACTGCAATTAAAAATAGTGAAAACAGTAAAAAGAGTTTGTTGGGACAAATAACTGTCAAGTCCAGAGGATCACAAACTTGATCCAGTGGCCCAGTGATGGCCCCAGGGACCCATGTCCTTCTCTTTCTCTTACCTGTCTTGGTGTTGGCTTTCTCCTCATTTAGGCCCTCCTCATGGCCAAAAATGACTTACAAAGACACTTGGAAGTGAGACCATCTTTGTTCCAGGATTGTTATTAGAAAAAGTTTTTAGATTCACTCTGATTGGACTGGTTTAGGTTACAAACCAATGGCTGTGTTCAATGGGTTGGGATGTGCTAGAACAAGGGTGGAGCTCTCTTACCAGGAATCATACCAATTCCCAAACAAATAGAAGGTCTTTTGGGAAGGAGGAGGAGAGAAAAATCAATGCTGAGACCACCAAATAAATGTCTGCTATAACTCCACAGTGGTTTGGCCTACCTGCAGAATTTGTTCACAAAACTGTAGTGGTATTTTTATAGTATTATACTATATACTATACTATAAAGTACATAGTATGTTATAAGTAACATAGATCATTTGTATTTCAGAAACAAAAGGTAAGTAACATAGATATACTTCCACATCAATTTCTACAGTTAGTGACTACTAATAAACTAAATATGATTGTATTCAATACAAAACCATTTAGTGAGAAAGAACTTAAGAACAGAAATTTTAATTTGATCCTGCAAATGTAAGTTGCCTCATGTATGGTATTTGCTTAGTGCTTCAGTGAACAATGGTTTTTTTGCCTCATTTCAAAAAACAAAACAAAACAAATCTGAGACCCTCCCGAGTGTCTGATTTGTGGATTCCCACCCTCTAAGCTGAGTGTTACCAGCCAAAAAGTTCCGTTGAGCTTTGCTTTTTATAATTTTCATTATGAAAGCAGTAGGGTTTCAATGTACCCCTGAAATATATTATTGAATTATTGAATGATAATATTGGGTATTCCTAATGAAACATGCTAAAAAAGAAAATAACACCACACACACACACATACACACATTCCCCTAAAAGCCCTCTCCCTCTGCCTATCCCCCAGGGGCTGCTAACTCTCCCTAGTTGGAAACTCACTGTTCTAGAGCTTACTCTCACCAAATATCCTTCTAATTATAATGTGGCTTTGCATAAAAAGTTTCCCATTGAAAGAAAACGTGCTAACCAGCAGGCATGGATTTGGAGTCTGCTTATAGTTATATTTCCCATTGCAAGTTAATTTGTCAGTGTTCATCAGGCCTTAGACACCACACATTGTGTCTGTGTGTGCTAACATTTAAGTTTCTGAGTTTATAAAACTGAAGACCACATTCCAGAACAAAAACTTTACTAAGACCAGAGACGTTATTGTGGCCCGACAGTCATTGTTCAAGCCACCCTCACCAGACTTAAGAGAGAGGCATAAAATAGCATGGGTAGAGTTTCTTTTACCGTTTAGAAATGCAGTACCTGGGGACACCTAGGTGGCTCAGTCGTTAAGCATCTGCCTTCATGATCCCAGCGTCCTGGGATCGAGCCCGGCATCGGGCTCCCTGCTTGGCGGGAAGCCTGCTTCTCCTTCTCCCACTCCCCCTGCTTGTGTTCCCTCTCTCACTGTGTCTCTCTCAGTCAAATAAATAAATAAAATCTTAAAAAAAAAAGAAAAGAAAAGAAAAAGAAATGCAGTACCTGAATTCTGTCTATATACCCAACAAGAGAGTGCACCTCGCTCGACGTAGTGAAGTGAGAACAAGACCCTCTGGTCTCATCACCAACCTAGAACTTCCCGGAAACAGAGCACTTGTGGTGAAGAACTCAGTAGCTAGAATGTGAGCATTGAGTAAATATTGGCCAGAATATCTTTGGAAACATCCGTGGAGGGAGAAAAGAATCTCGTTTGGAAGAGGTGGAGACCAACCAAATTCACCTGCAGGGCTTCAAGTTCTGCTCTTCTTTAGAACACTTTGAGGGTCTTCCAGTGATGAAACGTCATGGGCAAACCCTCTGCAGAGATGCAGTGCTTGTTTTTAGCTACAGAAGATTTCAAACATACACAAAAGTAGATAGAATAGTATAAAGAACCCTCATACGCCTGTCACTTAATTTTGGTAACAATGAACTCATGGCCAATTTTGTTTCATCGAAACCCCACCCGCTTTGCTCCGTGGCACCCACCTCCACTCCTGCTAATTTTGAATCAAACCTCAGAAATTTCTGAGATGGAGAATTTTTTAGTCGAACAGCTAACTTGTTTTGGATGGTAATATGAAAACGGTCACTGCAGTTAGGAGACTTGCATTTCCTCAGATTATGATCCCCTTACAGTAATGTACCCTTGCTAAGTATGGGATTTGGCTGCATTATCCCAGTAAAATTTCACTTGTTCTTGGTGGAGTACGAGGTGTGCTATTATTTCAGCAGCTGACCACAGGAAATCTAGAGCAACCTGAGGACTTGAGGAGAGGTGCACAGGCCAGGTCCTCACCTTGAGTGTTAGGGAACCAGCCTGGGTTTGACTCAGCACAGTGGGCCATGGGAGACTCCTGCAGCCACCCATGGTTTTGTTCTACCACTGAAGATTCCAGACTATGGAAAATATGTCCTGAGTTCAGACTACCTTTTGAGTCAAAACCACAGTTTCCTAAGTGAAAAGATAAAGGCATTCCCTGAAGGGAGTAGACATTCCCATTGTCATTGGAGGTAGATAGCCACAGTGGGATTTGACTGAAGTTAAGACACACGCCTTTCTCTCATGGGCTGAGGGAATTTAAGGGCTTGGATTAAAGTTGGGAGAAACAGGATAGAGGGCCACCTGTAAGAGGCTGGAGACCTGGCCCTAGCATTTTTCATTCTGGCTGGGAGTTAGGCAAAGAAGGTCTAGGATCAAACATTCTGATAGAGGCCACATCTAGTAAGAATTATAGGTTGGCTTCTATGTTGTATTTTCCTTCTATAATCTCTAAATCTTCAACAAAGTCATGTTAAAAGTTGTGTTCTGGTTTCACCAGGCTGGTGTGAAATTAAGAAAAGAGGTTGGGTACACACATAGGACAAATCAGTACAATAGTAGCAGAAACTTGCCGTGAGAGACCAACCCTGACATTGCAGGAAGCATTTGCACAGAGGTCCGTCCTTCACCCCTCAAAGCCAATTGCAATGACTGTGACAGTCCTATGGGACAGTGGGATATTCCTAAGGATTCTTAGGGTCATTAGGAAGGGGAACCTGATGAAGACTGGGTTTCCTCTTACCCCATGGGTAGCATGGAAGTAAAGGAAATATGACCTGTGAGTCCTGAGCCTACCAGAGATAAATAAATATTAACATGTCACATACAGAGTTGATGTGGATAGCAAATTTGTAGGTTACATAAGAAACTCTTGGGGGGGTGGGTAGTGGGGGGCACCTGGATGCCTCAAGTGGGTAAGCATCCAACTCTTGATCTTGGTTTAGGTCTTGATCTCAGGGCTATAAGTTCCAGCCCCATGTTGGGCTCCATGCTGGGTGTGGAGCCTACTTAAAAATAAGAAATTGTTAACAGGGTTCCCTTTGGGATTTCACTTTGTATTCTTCTATACATTAAAAAAAATGTTTATAAAATATATGTATAACTTTTATAATATAAATTAACTAAGATAGAAATGTATATTTAAAAATATGTGTTGGGGCACCTGGGTGGCTCAGTGGGTTAAAGCCTCTGCTTTCAGCTCAGGTCACGATCTCAGGGTCCTGGGATCGAGCCCCGCATCGGGCTCTCTGCTCAGCAGGGAGCCTGCTTCACCCCTCTCCCTGCCTGCCTCTCTGCCTACTTGTGATCTCTCTCTGTTAAATAAATAAATAAAATCTTAAAAAAAATATGTATTACCTAAAACCATTTTCCAGCTGAGCCAAGAAGTTTATGCTACATTAGGAATTAAATAATGGAGAAAATATCATATTTTAAATATTACCCCAGGGTGGTTTACATTTGCCAAGTTCCTTCTAAATTTTCCTTCTGAAATTCCACCCCCCCTTTTTTTTTAAAAAAAACAAAAGAAGACCAAAAAAAATCTATTATTGAACTACAGGCTGTGGAACAATTATTGCATTCCCCCAGGCTTACACCACTAGTAATGATGTTAATTCCTTGCAGGCAGCATTGGATCAGGGTTCCCATCCCCAGCTGCACACCTGCAGCCTGACCCAAGTCAGTAAACCTGGAATAGTAGGCTCGCGGGAGCCCACTCCTTTTCTTAATTTCCAAAATTCTACAGGTGATTCTGATGTATAGCCACAGTTGAGGTCCTGCATTAGAAGAACTGGGGAGAATGTACAGGGAACACCCCCAGAAGACTCAACCCAAACTTCTACACAGTGTGAGTACACATTAGTTCGCTGGTCCATCCCGAAGATTCCCTACAGATAAGCAAGTAGCAGAGCCAAACAAAACTGAATCTTGACCAGGAAGCATGGACGCCCTTGTATTTAAGGTATACTTGTTAACAAATTATTTTGAATTAATTTATTAATTCATCTGTTCTGGCTTTTGAGTCTATTAGTACTTTTTTCCCCCCTTGCATTTCATGTAAATGCAATGCAGGTGAATCAACAGAAAGGCAAAGAGACAATAGGCTGTGCTAAAGAAGGTATTTTTAGAGTGGGTTTTAGGATTATTTTGGAGTTGTTCTTCACTTCAAAGGAGCAGGGAAATATTCAAATGGAGGTAGCATACGGTTATTGTGAAAAACGTTGGTGAAGCCTCTAGTTCTGTTGCTCACTCTCCAGGGTTTGGGGCCAGCACATTATGTCTAGTTGCCTTAACAGCACAACAAAAAAGAGCACCATGTGTCTGTTAAAGAGAACCATGCAAGAAGGCAGATGAGGCCTAGGAAGGAGGATTTCTCTTATACGGTGAATTAAACTGGGATTCTTAACCTGCAATCTTTGGAGAGCTTCAAGTTATCCATGAACTTCCTGAAATTGCATACAAAATTGTGCATGTGCCCTTTTTTTTCTGGAGAAATGGTCCAAGGCTTTTATCAGGTTTTCAAGCCACTGGAAAGGTTTAAATAATGCTTTCTTTTTCCTTTTTCCTTATTGATTTTTTTTTTTTTAACAGCCTGGAGGGGCACCTGGGTGCCTCAGTCAGTTAAACGTCTGTCTTTGGCTCAGGTCATGATCCCAGGATCCTGGGGTCGAAACCCACATCGGGCTCCCTGCTCAGCGGGGAGCCTGCTTCCCCCTCTCTCTCTGCTACTCCCCATGCTGTGCTCTCTCTCTCTCTCTCTCTCTGTCAAGTAAATAAACAGAATATTTATAAATAAACAAATAAGTCTGGAAGGTAGAGATGGAAAGTATAAAAATTATTCAGGTTAGGAAGATAGGGATGCCGGGGTGGCTCAGTTGGTTAAGCGTCTGCCTTCGGCTCAAGTCATGATCTGGGTCCTGGGATCCCACACTGTGCTCCCTGCTCAGTGGAGAGTCTGCTTCTCCCTCTGCCTGCTTCTCTTCCTGCTTGTGCTCTCTCTTTCTCTCCCTGACAAATAAATAAAATCTTCAAGTTAGGAAAATACAAAGAGGGCATATTGATTTAGTCAGCTGTCTAGAGGGATCCCATAGGTTCTTGAAGCTGGAGCAGAAGGCAGGTAATCACACTGTTTGAAGCCTGCCATGGGAGAACGGCAGAGAAGTGGATAAGAACCATAGATGGAAATTCCAGGTACGAGAGCAAGTAGTTGGTAATTGTTGAAACTGCATGAGGGCACATAGGGATTAATTAGGTTTGAAAATTTCCACAATAAAACATTTTTAAAAAATAAAGCACCCCAGAGAGGATCCTGGGAAGATGCCAGAGCAGGAAGCACCAGAAATCTATCTTGCCGCCTAGACAACAATCGCACTGGCAGTATCTGTCTGATGTAAATATGTTAGAACTCTCGAGTCTATGGAAAACTAAGAAGCTCGAGCAAATTCCAGGAGAAGGGTTGGATGGTAAACTGAGGTTAATTTTGGTCAATTTCAGCTCTGAGTAGCAGCCACTCATCTCCCATCCCTCAGTCCCTTGGCTGGCTGCCCTGCGTGTGTTTCTGGAACAGTTTGCGCAGTCTGTAGGAGCCAGGGTGGGAATAAAGGATCCTGTCCTCCAAATACCAAGGATCTGTGCTCTGGTTGTAGATTGCTGCTTCTGATCACGGAGGTGCAGACAAAGAGGCAGGCAGCCATTGCTGTTGTACCCCACGCCACCCCACCCCCATCCCCCTGTTGTTGCAAGCCCTACCCCTCTGGCTGAAGTGACTTCTAGGGGATTTAAAGGGCTGGCACCTTCTCCCCACCCTTCAGTTTTTTCTTTTCTCCCTTGGGGAGTCAGGTATTGAAAACTAGGACATTCAACAGCAACTGCATATAAGGGGAAATTAGAAAGTCACCGCACATGCTCAGGGGCAGGCACAGGCTCATAAAAGACCTGAGAAGACCTTAAGTTTACACCTCAGGCTGACCCTTGGCACAGACACAGCCTATAGCAAAAACGAAAAACAACAAAAAACAGTAAGCCTTGGGAAAGGGGGAGAATCTGATTTTCAGAGGTATCATATTATCAGCTTCAAATGTCTCATTTTCAACAACATCAACAAAATCACAAGGCATACAAAGAAATAGGAAAGTATGGCCCATTCAAAGAAAAAAATAAAACAACCAGCAGAAACCGTCCCTGAAAAGGACTTGATGGGGGATTTTGTAGACACTTTAAAACTATTGCCTTAAAGATGCTCAAAGACTAAAAGAAGATGTGGAGGAAATCAAGAACATGATATATGAACAAAATGGAAACATAAATAAAGAAATAGACACCTTAAACAACAACAACAAAAAATTCTGTAGCTAAAAAGCACAATAACTGAAATTAAAAATTTGTTAGATGGATCCAAAGGGAGATTCGAACAGGTAAAAGAAAGAATCAGTGAACTCAAAGTGAGGACAATAAAAGTTATAGCATCTGAAGAACAAAGAAAAAGGATAGAAGGAAACAAAGCTTGTGGGACACCATCAATGGACCTACGTACACATTGTGGAAGTCCTAGAAGGAGAAGAGAGAAAGGAGCAGAGAGAATATTTGAAGAAATAATGGCTGAAACTGTAAGAATTTTGGAAAATTCACAAATTTGTGGAAATTAAAGAAGAACTCACACAAGAAAATAGAAAACCCTTAGAGATGAATGAAAATAAATACCAATATACCAAAACTTACGAAACACAGTGAAAACAGTGCTAAGGGGGAAATTTATAGCTATAAATGCTTACATTAAAAAACGAGAACTATCTCAGGGTTCCTGGGTGGCTCCGTTGGTTAAGCATCTGACTCTTGATTTTTGGCTCAGGTCATGATCTCAGGGTCATGAGATCCAGCCCCACGTTGGGCTCTATGCTTAGAGGGGAGTCTGCTTGAGATTCTTTCTCCCTCTGTCCCTCCCCCTGCTCACTGTATGTGAGTGTGCACGTGCATGCATCTCTCTCAATTAAATAAATATTTTTTAATAAAAAACAAGAAATATCTCAGATCAACAACCTCACTTTACAACTTAAGGAACTAGAAAAAAAAAAGAGCACACTAAACCCAAAGCTACAAGAAGGAAGGGAATAATAAAGATCAGAGCAGAAATAAACAAAACAGAGAATAGAAAAATAATAGAGACAGAAAGTGGAATGATGGTTGCCAGGGCATAGAGGCAGGGAGGAATGGAAAGTTATTGTTTAATGGGTATGGAGTTTTGGTTTTGCAACGTGGGAGAGGGTTCAGGAGAGGGATGGTAAATGATGGTTGCACAACAATATGGTACTTAATACCACTCAAAAACAATATGGCACTTAATACCACTTAAAAATGGTTAAGATAATAAATTTTATGTTGTTTATTTTACCACAACAAAAAAAAATTAGAAAAACAATTAAATAAAGGGCCCCAGATGAGATAGCAAGAAGACCCTGAGAAAAAGTTCCTGAGAGCCATTCAGTTTGTCACGAAAGCAGAGGTGAATGGGCCATGTCACCCTGTGGCCGAATGGTTGGTGATGATCTCCCCACCATCTGCTTCCTTTCCTTTCTCAAATCCCTTTTCCTGATCTGTTTTTCTGAGAGAACAACCCACTTTCTTGAGATCTTAAGTGCCAAGTTTGATGCGATGATTATGAAAAAAAGGTGTGAGGTTACTAATAGAAAGTCCTTTAATTTTCTGACAGTCACATAGACTTAAAAAAATCTCTAGGGCCTAGTAACTTAATAATATTGATACAGAGGCATCAAGTAAAAGAGTAAACAATTTTATGATATTTTTGGATTGATGGTCCAGTTTTCCTTACTAGGCATTTTAGGGATAGAATTTTATATAATTCCCCCTGTTGTTCACTTATTTTTCCATATAAATCCAGCCTTCATGATATGATAGTTTCTGTTCTTTCAAAAATGAGGGTAATAAAGTTACGTGTTGGGGCGCCTGGATGGCTCAGTCAGTTAAGCGTCTGCCTTTGGCTCAGGTCATGATCCCAGAGCCTGGGACAGAGCCCTGACGGAGCCTGGGACCTGCCCCTTCCCCCTCCATGCTCGCGCACATGCATGTGTGTGCTCTCTCTCTCAAGTAAATAAATAAAATCTTTTAAAAAAATAATGTTACTTGTTTTATTAACAGTAATGTAAAATCTTGGAAGGAAACATTAATGCTTAGAAAAGGTCAGAATACTCACAAGTTACTACAGTCTTTTCCCAAATCTCCACTTGTCAGACCTTCCAAATGTATGAATTTTTATGTCTTTACCTTCAACTGTGAATATCCTCTTCCACTACCTCTTCCTCACATCTAATCGGGGAATTAAAATCTTTCAACTAGGGGCGCCTGGGTTAAAGCCTCTGCCTTCGGCTCCTGGGATCGAGCCTCACATCTGGCTCTCTGCTCAGCGGGGGCCCTGCTTCCCCCTCTCTCTCTGCCTGCCTCTCTGCCTGCTTGTGATCTCTCTCTCTGTCAAATAAATAAATAAAATCTTTAAAAAAAAAAAAATCTTTCAACTAGTTTCACGTTTACAAACTGCTTATGTGAAAACTGTCACCCCGTCCTTCACCTCTTGGGCACCAGAGGGCAGACATCTTAAATCTCACTTACCCAGGATGTAAATCCTTTTTCCCTCCACAGCAAAGTTCTCTCCTCTGGATTTGCTCCAGCACCTTGTAGAAACTTAAAGGAACAATTCAGTTTTCTCTTCCTGACAATGTCTTTGCAATGGCTAGTTGGTTTGACACGCCCACCAGAGACAGAAAGTAAGGATTACTTAGGAGGCAGCCGCACCATCCTTTATCAATCCCCACAATCAAAAGAATTGCCCTTGTAAATAGTCTTTGTAAACAATTAGTTCATAATCTTTTTTGTTCTTGTTAACCTTTAATTGTTTTTAGGCTAAAGACAATCTGAAATTCAATTCATTACTCCAGCCTTCAAAGCTTATGAAGTAAGATAATAGAAGTGAAACTGCTTTCAAAGGGGAAAGCAGAACCATTTAATTGCAAAGTAGGTTACCTCTAGGAGATAACGTTAACAAGACAAGGTCCTTTGCCTAATAAGTAATCAATAAGTGGTCAACAATGATTGCCAGGGATTCATTTTTAAAGGAGTAAAGTTAACTTTTGGTCCTTGTGAATGTAGTCTTATAGTTTGTATTTCCTTACAATTTTGTTTGTTGTTGAGCTTCCTTTTTGAAAAAAATTCATTTTCTAAACCTGTTAATTCTTGTGGACTTACCCTAAACTTCACATTCAGAATTACTCAAATAGACATTTATTCATTTATAGAATATTGTGGCTATTAAGAAATCTAGAAATTGAATTTAAAAAATAAAATATGATTTTTTGTTTACAGTGAGAAACCAGGTATCAACCATCAATAAGTAAATAGTTCCAAGAGAAAATGTACAAGTACAGATATGTAGAATATCTTTTTTTCCCTAATACCAAGTAAGAATATTCTTATTTTCCTTTGGGCCATTCCTCAATCACAGTATATTTAGAGTGGTTTTAGATTTCTTAGGATTGTTTTTAATGTTCTTCCTTTGACAACTATGATCAGATTCAGATGAAGGAATCAGAGACTTCAGAGTGGTGGTTTGTGTTTTATTTTGTTTTTTTTTTTTAAGACTTTTTTACTTATTTGTCAGAAAGAGGGAGAGAGAACAGAAGCAGGGGGAGCACCAGGCAGAGGGAGAAGCAGACTCCCTGCTCAGCAGGGAGCCCCATGCGGGGCTTGATCCCAGGACCCTAGGATCATGACCTGAGCCAAAGGCAGAGCCTTGACCCACTGAGCCACCCAGGTGTCCCACAGCTGGCAGTTTCTAAACTCAACACAAGCAGCCCTCCCTGGATAAAAATATTTTTTTGCTCAACGTTTTGCCAGCATTTTGTCAACTTACCTTAACTGTTTTCGTGATTACTGTAAGTAGTAAGAAGAGAAATTAAGATTTATACAGCCCTTTATTCATACATATACACATTCATCCATCTTCCCACACTCATGTGAAATACATCTCTACTTTATGGGATGGACAACTGCCTCAGAGAGAAGTTAAATAAGCTGATAGATTTAAAAATTCAAGATACACATCATTACAGGAAAATTGGTTTTGGTTTTGTTTTCTATTTTTTTAGAATTGGCATAGAACGTAGTCCTATATATCTAATAGTTTATGTGTGAAAAACTTTTTTTTTTTAAGATTTTATTTACTTATTGGAGAGAGAGTGAGAGAGAGCATGAGAGGGCAGAAGGTCAGAGAGAGAAGCAGACTCCCTGTGGAGCTGGGAGCCCGATGCGGGATTTGATCCCCGGACTCCAGGATCATGACCCGAGCCGAAGGCAGTCACCCAACCAACTGAGCCACCCAGGAGCCCTGAAAAACATTTTTTAAGTCAAATATTTGGACTTGAAATATATTTCAAAATTAATACTGAGTACATGGGAAAATATATTCTGAATTTCGATTCCCCCAGCTCCAATCCAATCCCAAATCATGAATTCCAGACCCCTTCTCATTCTTCAGCTCAGTAGTCCCTGCTGATACAGTTTCATCTTCTGTGGCTTCAGTTACCCGTGGTCAACCTTGCTCCAGAAGCAGATGATCTCCCTTCCGAGGAATCAGCAGAAGGTCAACAGTAGCCGAGCTCATTCAGCTCGCCTCATCTCTTCCTAGGCATTCTGTCATTCACAGCATCACAACAAGAAAGGTAAGTACAGCAAATAAGAGGTTTTGAGAGAGAAGAGACGCCATGTTCACATCACTTTTATTATAGTATACTGTAATAATTGTTCCATTTTATTACTAGTTACTGTCGTTTTTTTGTTTTGTTTTGTTTTTGTTTTCTAGTTACTGTTGTTAATCTCTCACTGTGCCTACTTGATAAATTAAACTCTACCACAGGTATGCGCGTAGAGGAAAAGGTATAGTATAGACAGGGTCTGGTACATCCTTGGTTTCAGGCACCCACTCGGGTTACAGGGAGAGACCCCCTGCGGATAACCGGGGACTACTGTATTACCCTTCTTTTCCACCCACATACCCTGCATTCACAGGATAGGTCAAATCCTGGGAGGCAGTGTGGGTAAAGAGGAAAATGTAGCCCCCTGGCAGCAGACAGCTCCCTTCCTTACTCATTGACAGCGTGACCTTGAGCAAAGGTCATGATTCGATTGAGCCTCAGTTCCCACCTCAGCAATCACACAGTAACAATGTATATTCCTCTTAGAGTTATTTTGAGGAATAAATGAAATATCATTTGCATTGTCCTAGAGTGTAATTGGTTCTAAAATACTTCCCATCCTTTTTAGTGTTAAATTGGGTAATGACTATCAGTTAATTACCTCGCCGTTTCAGTTGTGGCTTAGAATCGTGAGTACAGTCAGGAAACCTAGGGCTGTTACTGTGCCGTAGGAATTAGCTTTGTCTAAGTTTTTAAAATGTCTTACTCATAAATTTCAAGAATGTGAAGGTGGGGTACACAATCCTAATGTGCAGGGAATACATGCTTTTCCTCTATTTTTTTTTTTCTTTTTAAGATTTAAAAATTGTTAAGTAATCTCCACACCCAACATGGGGCTCAAACTCACAACCCCGAGAAGAGTCACAGACTCTATCAAGGAGGCAGCCAGGCGCCTTTGCTTTTCCTCTTGATATGAGCTTTTATCAGCAACTAAACACCCACGCTGAGTGGTCGAGAAGTGGGGTCATATCATATCACAACACAGTAATTGTTGTGGATTCAGGAACAAGAGAATGTTGATTAAATGGCACATTTGAGGCCTGAACACAAGGAGAGCCTTGGCTAGGAGAAAATCTGACTTGGGGAGTTGATAATTATTTGTGTTTTTGTGTTTTTGCTCACTCCTTCTTCCCTTTTCTCTATCAAAGTTCCTGATAGTTTAAGATTTAAAATAGCAAAATAAAATTCTGCCTTCCTCCCCTCCCCTTTTCTTGCCTTTCCATGACTTCAACCTCATTCAGCATTTATTCAATCAAGACATATAAACTGAGCACCTATTGCATAAAAGATACTGTGCCAACCACTGAGAATGGAATGATGAGCAAAACAGCCATAGTCTTTGATCTTATGAAACTCATATTGGTTAGAAAGGCAGACAGTAAGTAAGCAACAATAAGTGAATGAGCATAAGTAATATGATTTCGAAGAGTGCTAAATGTTATGAGGAAAATAAAGCAAGCAAATATAACAGAATAACTGAGGAGCCTCTTTAGACTGGGTGGTCAGAGGAGGCCTCTCTGAGGAGTGACCTCGAACTGAGACCTGCCTATTGAGGTCTGAGCCATTTGAAGATCTGAGAGATCTTTACAGGTATGGAGGACAGCAGAGGTCTAGGCTTTGTGGTGGGAATGAACTTGGTTTGTTGTGAGGAACAGAACTGGAGGAGTGATGGGGAGAATGGTAGGAGAGGAGGTCAGAGAGGTAGGCTGCGGGGAGGGACATTTGGTGAAAGACTGTCTAGACAGTGGTTAGGTTTTAGATTTTATACATAATTATCTTAGGTGACAAGTGTTACAAAAAAAGGGAAAGATAAGGAGGATGAGGATTGTGAGGGCGGAGCTGGTTTGTGATTTTTAAATAGGGAAGTCTCAGAAGCCTCACTGACAACGTGAACTTTAAGATTTCTAAGAAGGGAGGAGTTAGAGCTGTGGATCCCTGGAAGAAGAGTGTTCTAGACAGAGCCAGAGCAAAGCTAGTATGGAAACAGCAAGGGGGCCTGGAGAGCTGGGAGCTAGGTACTGGGTGAAATCCCCGTGGGCTGTAGGGCCCTCCATCTTTAAGAGGTCAGACAGGATGGGTGGGAAGCTGTCAGAGAAGACTGCGCAACAGCAGCCTACTTAGTAGTTGGAAAACCAGGAAAATGTGGTTCCATAGAAGCCAAGAGAAGGAAATGTCTCAGGAGAGACTGGTCGGCTGGTGCTGCCAAGAGGATAGGTGAGATGAAAACCAGAAGTGAATGTTCGAGATGGGTTTTGGTGACCTGGGCAAGAGCAGGGTCAGTGAACCATCTAAATGGAAGCCCAGCTGGTGAAGGGGGAGGCAGAGAAGTCTGCGAAGGACAGAACCAGTGGTCAGGTTGTGTATGCCCAGGGTCCGAGGTGGCTTTTTCTCTCCGAGATAACACGACAAGTTGCAGTGCCCTTCTCTCATGAAACAAACGCATCTTGTAGCTCTCTTGGGTGTAACTGCCTTTTGTGGCACTCAATGAAACATCTGGCCTTGCTGAACCACTTTCATTCAGAATGACCACACCACCAAATTTATCCATGAGCTCATCCTCATGAAAGCCTAGAGTGTATTACTAAGTCTCTCTGAACAAGTCACTTACTTAATCGTTCTGGGTAATTTCTCCATGCGATAAGCAGGGTTGCCAGAAAACTTGTTAGCCACTTCTGTGGTTTTTAGAAGCATTGCTATAAAGAAACATAAGTACTGAACCTAAAGCTATGGTTTCGTTATAAAATATTATTAGTATACATCCTCCTCCCTTCATTTTAGGCATTTATTTCTTATGAAAATGGCCTTCATATAAACCCCTAAGCAGAGAAGGGAAAGAGAAATAACTTCCTAGTGAGTGTCCCATGGCTGGTGAGGTGAGTGGAGTTTGGGCACAATAATGTCCCCCCACTTCCCAACACACATACACCCCCTCGCACCCTCACTCCGGCTCACAGACACACACTCTCAAAGTTACTGACCCTTGGCAACTCAAAAACAAACAGAAGTGAATCTACTTGGTTTATATCACTCCTAACAAGTCATGCCAATAATAATAGGATTATTTGTTACGATCTTACTACAGATCTCCTATCCTCCTGGCAGTATATCAAGATTTTGGTGGTTCTTTTTTTCTGGTATGTAGGATTCCCTCTTCTACCATCCCTTATTTTCCTCCCGAACTGTGCTGGTGTAGGTGAATCAGTACATAATCAGCTTAGTTGGAGTTCATCAGTAAATGCGTCCCAGAACTGGGGAATGAAATCACTTGGGCAGAGTGGTTAAGAGAACAGACTTCAGCTGTGAACCTGGGTGAACATCTCGGCTGTGCTCCTTATGAGATATGAGAACTTGGGCAAGTTACTTCTTTTTGCCTCAAATTCTTCCTTTGTTAAAAAGGGATAATTATAATGTTTTATAAGTGCTTTGCAGGTATTAATTCTTCTAATCTTAACAATAACCTTACAAGATAGGTGCTATAAAATCTTTTTTACAGCTGAGAAAACCAAAACACAGATATTAAGTAATCTATCCTAGGTTGCAACCTATTAAAAATAGATTCATCATGTAATCCAGCAATTCCACTTCTGGGAATATATCCATAAGAATTGAAAGCAGGGTCTCAAAGAGATACTTGTACACCCATATTCATGGTTGCATTATTCACAATAGCCAAAGGTAGACACAACCCAAGTATCCCTCGACAGATGGATAAACGTAATGTGGAATACACATATAATGGAATATTATTTAGCTTTTAAAAGGAAAGAAATCTGAAACATGATATGACATAGATGAGCCCTGAAAACATTATATTAAGTGAAATAAGCTAGTCACCAAAAAGACAAATACTGAATGAGGTACATAACACTCTACGAGGTACTTAGAGTAGACAAATTCTTAGAGAAAGCAGAATGGTGAGTGGAGAAAATAGTCGAGGCTGGGGGGAGAGCAAAATGGGGAGTTATTTAATCAGTACAGAGTTTCAGTTTTACAACATGGACAGAGTTCTGGAGGTTGGTTGTACAACACTGTGAATGTACTTAAAACCACTGAACTATACACTTGACAATGGTTAGGATGGTAAATTTTATGTTATGTGCATTTGACCACAATTAAAAATAAAACAAACAAATAAAAATCAACTAACCAATAAAACAAAACAAAAAAATGAAAACGAACTAGAAAAATAAAACCCTACCATAGTGGGACTGAGAACACAGTGATTCTCTATTGTTTAGGCTAATAGAGTTTAAAAGGCGGTCTGCCCATCCGGTAAGGAAGGCGTGAACCCAGTTACTGACAAGTTCAGGTACAATGTTCCTGAGTGAACCAAATAGGAATATCCCGTCATCAGCTAAGGATGCAGGTCTGAGGCTAGTGATCTGTGCCCACGGAGGCGCTAGGAAGACAAAGCAGTAGCCCTTTACTGCCCGGTGGATTAGATGCAGGAGGGTGAAGGTGAGGACAAAGGAAACATGGAGGATGACTGCCCTAATTCTAGCTTAGGAGGATGGTGATGGTACTGCCATAACCCAGGAAGGGAAAGCTGGAGCCTGAGCAGGTGGAAGAGGAGATTGTGAGGTCAGTAATGCGTGTGTTAAGTCTGGGACATGCAAAGCTCTTCAGGAGGCAGTTAGTTTGGCATCTGAGAAGGTGATTAGGGCTGAGAAGCCTCATTGCCTCTTGTCAGCATTTTCTCACAGGGACTCAGTCCTCTGAAAACTGGTTCCCTCTGACATCTCCAGTGCCCATGACCATATCAGAGGCCCCGAGAGTGCTTTGGAAAAGAGAATTGCTTCACTTTGTTTAACCTAGGTTTTTCTAAACTCATTTGACTGCCCAACCCTTTTTCATGAGACATCTATTAATTTACTGAGGACTACACAGTGGGGAATTGTTCTCTGGTCTATGCAGATATTTTTCGTTGAGAAAGTAGAGCAAAGGAGACACTGGTAAGAGGGTTGGTAGATCTGTGGGTATTCAGAGTGGATCTATTAAGTGACCAAAATGGAGTGAGGAAACTTCCAGAAATCCAGACCTGACCTGGGAACTGAGGACACTGACCTTTCTGTGTGGGGAGCAGTGGTGAAGGCTGCTGGGGGTTTTGATCAAAGACAGCTTGCCGTCTTGGCTTTCTACCTACATTACATGTGCCAGTAAAGCCCTGGTCCAATCCCTCCCCTGGTTCTTTTTTATCCTCTACATTGGCTTCTTGTCCTTGCTTTCCCATTTGCATAACTAATGCGTACAACACAGAGTTCCTGCAATTTTAAAGACAGCTGGCCAGCACATCTTGGATGCTGATGTCAGGAAACATCTGGAAGAGGGCTAAAGTTCCTGCAGGCCCAACTGAGAACAATGGAAGCACATTAATGTGGAAAATTCAGTATGGGGGGGCTTGTGTACATAAAAATGGCTGCCAGGCCAATTTTTAAAAGCCTTATGCAAAACGCTCTTATGGTTTGGGCATTAATAAACCACTAAGCAACTGAGTGGTAAGCCAGCTAAAACGGAAATATTGCTACTCTCTCTTGGGCCCTTATCTTTGAGACTTTCCTTTTCTTAAAAGTTTTCCTAGAAGTCCTGCCAGCTAACCAAGATACTCTGTTCTGAAGAATCATGAACTAGTATTTTATTTTGTAGTAATTTCAAGCTAATCTCCATCTTTCCTTTTTGTTCTCTCTCAAAGTATAAAGATATAGAGTTCTGGAACACATATTTTTGCTATCTCTAAGAAGTCAGTGTTGGCAGAAATATTGATCTTTATAAAAATTGTGACTGAAATATTGAAATAGGAACATTACTTCCTAAGGCTGCATGGCATAGCAATTGAAAGAATGGGTTTTGGAGTTTGGATTCTAGATTCTAGGTTTGTGTGACCTTGGGTAAATTACTTAATTAGCATAACTTAATCTGTAAATGTGTGGTAATTATTTCTGCCTATTTAGATTGTCATAAAGAGTATACAAGCTGGGGTGTCTGGGTGGCTCTGTCGGTTAAGCATCAGACTCGTGATCTTGGCTCAGGTCATGATCTCAGGGTCCTGAGAACAAGCCCTGTGTCTGGCTCCATGCTGGGTGTGGAACCTGCTTAAGATTCTCTCCCTCCCTCTCTTTCTGCCCCTTCCCCCGCCCCAAAAAAAAGAAAAGAAAAAAAGAGTATTCAAGCTAATGCATGTTAGAAGTGCTTAGTGAGATGCCTGGCCCAGGTTAGCTATTATGATTGTGGTTTTGTTGATATTCAAGGATTAAGAAGAAATCCTAGCTATAGTCTATTTCTCAATCCAACTCCAACAAAACATTGAGTATTTGCTTTCAGTTTCTGGCCTACAAATGTATGTTTTCAGATTAGGATTTCTCCACAAGTATTCTCCGAGAGTTCTACCTACTGTTTCCCTTTATTTTGTAGAAACTAAAGTGGTATTCTGTCTCTTGTAGGAGTTAATAATTACCATCCCATACAGTTTTCTAATATTCGGACTCCTAGTTCTTTGTATGACACCTGCTTTTTCCCTCTGAAAGCTTGTTGGATTCTCTCCTGTCTCCAGGGTTCTGAAATTTCACAATGATGTTCTTTGGTGTTGGTCTGTTTTAATCCGTTGCACCAGGTATTTATTGGGCTGTATCAATCTGGCAGCTTGTGTCTCTTGGTTTTGGAAGCTTTCTTGAATTGTTGATTTATTATGAGTTCCTCCACATTACTTCCGCTCTTACTTTCTGGAACTCCTATTTATTAGAATATTGGGCCTTCTAGACTGATCCTCCAATTGTCTTTTCTCTTCTTCCCTATTATCCTTTTCTTTGTCTTTTGGCTTTATTTTCTGAGAGCTCCTCAACTTTATCACCTTAAACCTTCTGTTAAGTTTTTAAATTCTTTTACCATATCTTAAATTTCCAAGAGTTCTTTTTTTCCCCTCTACTGATTCTTTTTATAGCGTTCTATTCTTATAAGATCTATTTTACTTCTCTGAAGATATTAATATTTGTTTCTTTTTGAAGCTTTTATTTTGCTCCATAATCTCTGTTTCCTCCTAGTTTCATGTGTGTGTGTGTGTGTGTGTGTGTGTGTGTGTGTGTGTGAGTGAGTGTGTGTTTGTCTCTATATTTCCTGGTAGAGGCTTTCTTCAGATATCTGGTAATCCCTGCCCTTTATTAATATTTTAGATCTGATGGGAAGTTCTATGCCATGGATAAAGCTTGTTGAGTTCAGTCTTTAGCATGATCTGCCTGGGTCATTTGTATTGCGGGTGGTGGTGGGGGAATGTCATTGTCTTTAGGTCTTTCTTTTTCTTGGTCTGTTTTAGTTTTCCAGGGGGAAAAAACGACTCTTTTTCTGTCTACAGGGGTTATATCAAGCTGCCAGTGTTCTGGAAGTGGACTGGGGATCACAGTACTTCATTATATAAACTTTTTTTCACATCTTTCTGCTTTCAATATAGTATTCCCAATCTTAATCATGCCTAGTGTCCCTAATTCTGGCTTAAGGACCTTTATTATACCCTCTATAGAAGAAAACCTCAAACATTCTTATGGGATTGGGGAGAGTCAGTCAACTAAGCTGCATTTGGGAGGGGACTTTTGGTGAGACCTATCCTGAGAACTGGGTTGCTTCCTGGTTTTCATCTCTGCTAGTCAATTTACTGAATCAGATAACAATTGTCCTATTTTTCAACTTCTAAAATCTCATTGTTATCATGATATCCTCCTCCTTTTAAATTTTTAAAAATCCCTTTATTTCTATTTTAATGGATATTTGGGGGAGGGATAAAGACACTTGTTCAGTCATTCATCTTCAATCAGTATTTTTCATACAAGATATTCTTAATTTAATGGTTTATTTGAAAAACTAGATTTTCTCTGCCAGAATCCTAGATCAAAGAATTCTGATGAGATCAACCCATCTACTTGAATAGTTTTGTAAATGTATCCATTAATTTCTAGCCAGTTTTTAGTATTTTGGCCATTACAACTGCTGTGTGGTAAATGTTTCTATTTGTTGGCAAAACCTTCTTGGGTTGTTCATCACCTTTTATGTGGTTATAGATGTAAACAACATGTGTGCCCCAGATGGGCTCTGAAATCCAGGCTCCCACTTTGTGACATACTCCTTAACAACACCCGAGTCTTCCAAACACAAGTCCCTAAATCTACTCATTTCAGCTTACGTCCTGGCAACTCTCAAGGGAGAAATCTCTGATGACTAAAATCTCTATAATGAGAAACTTTTACATTTCAATATCTATTTTGGTAGGCAAATTTCTATCTACCTTCTTTCTATAGAGTGAGATGTGGGTAGCTTTGGACTTAAGGCATCAAGAGTTGAAAGTAACCAGGTGAATAACAAGATAAGCAAGGATTTAGGTCCATGGTAAATGTTAACATCTTCTACATTTTAAATCTTGACTTTGTTTGCCAAAGTGAGGATTCCTACAGCTGATACCCTCCTGGCAGAGCTGATTTCAGGGGAACGGGGCAACTCTGGCAGTAACTTGAGTGAGCCTGGACTGTGTGGCACATGGCCAGTCTCACGGCAAAACAGAATCAGCAGTCCCTGTAGTTTCAGAGAGGCTATGGCCAGCCTGGTTAGTAAGAGTCAAAACTGAAGTCCTTTAAACTGATTTTTGGCCTCCATAGTCAATGGAAGACTGAAGCTTGTTATTTCATTAGTCAATCAGAATGTGTTTAGTAGTATTTTTCTGGTTTATAAGAATAAAGTAGAGAAAAAGCTGCCTTTGAAAATCAAAGAATCGTAGTATCGTTATGACTTAGTACCTGCTATTTGCTGGGTGCTTTATATACATGGTCTCATTTAGTCTTCTCAAACACATCTGCAATGCTATTATTATATCCATTTTCATAGGGGAAAAGATGAGTCTCTGAGAAGTTGATTAACTTACCTAAGATTACAAAGTTATTGAAAACTGAAGTGCATTTAAAAGCAAGATTTTTAAGGGCGCCTGCATGGCTCAGTCAGTTAAGCGTCTGTCTTTGGTTCAGGTCATGATCCCAGGGTCCTAGGATCTGGTCCTGCGTCCTGCTCCCCACTTAGTGGGGAGTCTGCATCTCTCTCTCCCTCTGTGCGCACTCTCTCTCTCTCAAATGAGTAAATACATCTTTAAAAAAAAAAGCAAGAGTTTTAGAATTTTTCTCAAAAGCCCGGGTTCTTTGTATTGAGCAAGCCTGCTATGCCCAGACAGACAATGTCCAAAAGACTTTTTGTATCATTGGTGCAGTGTTCATTTTTGAATGTAGGGCGCATTTCAGATGTGCCAAGAGAAAATGTGTTTATTCTTGCTGATCTATAACAAAATCAAAGGCAAACTTGTCCATTCCATAATACAAGTATATACAATGACATGACAAAGATCATCAGCCCAGCAAATCACCTCTCGATATATGTACACGGATAATAAACACAGGATACAGAAGGGGTCAGCTGAGGGTGCTACTTGCCTGGGCTGCCATTTTGTCTAAAGTTATCCCTGCCTGTTAGAGAATTGCAAAGACTTGGAGTCCTGTGTTCCAATCCTGGCTTAATGTTTAATGGATTATCTCCATGAGTGATTATAATTCTCCCTTGCCTGGTAATTCCATCTCTCACTCCATCCACATAGTGACAGCGGGAGCAACCTTGTATTTATAATTAGACTTTTTAGCAATAGTCAATTTGTCCTGCCATTTGTGATAAAATGGATGAAACTGGAGGGCATTATGGTAAGTGAAACAAGCCAGAGAAAGGTGAATCTGCATGGTATCACTTATATGTGGAGTCTGAAAAACAAAATAAGAAGTTTTAATTAGTAAAGAGTAGAATGGTGGCTGCCAGGAACTGGAGGATGAGGGAAATAGGGTGAGGTCAGTAAAATGGTACAAAATTTCACTTATGAAATGAATAAGATCTGAGGATCTAAGTATATCATGATGACTATATTTGATAATACTATTTTGTATAACTGAAATTTGCTAAGAGAGTAGAACATAAATGTTCTCAATAACCATCACAACAAAAATACACATGTGAGGTAATGGATGTGAACTCGATGGTGGGATCCTTTCACAATGCACACATACATCAAAGCATCACATTGTACACCTTAAATATATTAAAATTGTATTTGTTAATTATACGTCAATAAAGCTAAAAAATTTTTTAAGTCAGTTGGACAAGGAATGACTGCTTGATCCAAGCTGTGCCAATGAGCCCTTTCATCTGTGGCCTTGGAATTGGTATTAAGAAATTTCCAGTTCATCCACTGGGTGTGATCACCTTCTGCTAAGTGGATAGGGAAACTGAGAGAGCTTACCTTCAAGAGAAAAATAAAACACAAAGGAAGAGAGATGAGAAAAAGAGATTTGAGGGTTCCCTCCAGTACTTCAGACCCTAGATCCAGAGGGTTACCGAGGTCTAAATGCATCACCTAAATGCTCTTGGTTTTTTTGTTTTGTTTTGTTTTTTTAGGATTTATTTATTTGAGAGAGAGAAAGCATGTGAGTGGTGGGGAGGGGAAGAGGAGATAGAAGGAGAGAGAATGCTCAAGCAGACTCCCTAATGAATGCTCTTGGTTTTTATGAGTTAGCCATGAACCTATGTGTTCGTTCTCCAGTTTATAAAAACTAAACTAAACTATTTCAGTCAGAGGAAGTCCAAGTTTCACCAATTTACTGTGTGCCATGATGCAAAAGAAGGTTTGGAAGCATAGGATTAGAGAGATGTTTAGACAGTAGAATTGCACTGAAACAGAGGGCTGGAAACTGTGAGGATGATGTACAAATTTCCGTTTTCAACCACCAGTTGGCTGTGATGGCACCTCTCAAGAGAGGGATTGTGAGGTGAAAAACAGATTGAGGGGTGAGAGGGAGACACATTGTGTTTGAGGTGCCTGTGGGAGCACCATGAGGAGATGGTGTCTGGAGCTGGAAGGGGTTCTATAGCTATGCATCTGGGACTTGTTGGCATATGAAAGGTAGTAAAAGCCATGAAAATGGATGAGTTTGACCAAGACACCACATAGTGAGAAGACAAAAAGGCAAGGTCAGAACCTCGACCACCAACATCCCCAGTCCCAGGGCTATTTGCATCTACGATGATCTCTTTCATCAATGGTATTTTGGGGGAAAGACATTTTTAGCAAATATGAAATGGCTTTTGAAGTGGAGTATCAAACTACCTTGGGATTGTGCCCTCTACATTTAAGAATCTCAAAGTCATCCAGGTGACCTGGAGACTGGATGGTGGTAATAGACTTCAGGCTTTAACACTCTTTCAGGTTGTTCCTTCTCTGACTTTTTTGCAGATTTCTTCCATTAAAAAGTGTGCACACTCCAAGGCCCATTGCCCTCCTGTTCCATACTCTGCCTTAAAAGAGTCAATAGTGTTGACAAAATGGGTATGTGCCTTGGCAGCAGGCAGACTTGATTGAGAATTCTAGCTAACTGTGGCCTTGGACAAGTTAATCTGTCTGATTTTGCATTTTCCTCATCTGTAAATCTGACTAACAATATCTCTCTGGTAGGGTTGCTGAGAGGACCAGAAACGAAAGCCTCCTACACAAAACCTGACACACTAAAGCTGGGGCTATTATCATCACATAGGGCATCTACTCTAATGGATTTTTTTTTCTTCTTGTTTCTCTTTTCCGTGAAAAACACAAAGAATCTAATTAAAGAATATACTCTGATTCAATAAGAATGAGACTGAATTTTCATATTGCTGAGGTGATGGTAGAGGATTGGGACGCCCCTTTAAAACTAGAGGTGCTAAAATCCGTAAACTGTCTGGAAACATTCCCATTAAATTTTGCTGATGAAGAAGCAGTGCTGAAATTTTTTTGTTGCTTTCCTTTCCCTATGGAGAAAGAAGATTCCTGTTCTGGAATATGAATAGATCTTTACCATAAGCATAGGTTGGCAGGGGTACCTCTCTCTTCTTTTTCTTTAAGCAGATGGTAATTTACTATTTTTCCTCCGATGTTAGATTCCCCTCAGAGGAGTTAGGTGTGGGACATTAGGGCAGGGACGATACTCCTCCTTATCTCTTCACTTTGCAGATACCAGTTTCTGCAAAGAACTCCACATTGACATTTTGGGCTCTGATATCACCCCCTAAGCCCTATTTTCATGCATCTAATTAGGTGCTGGCCATTTCCACCTTGAAATACCGCCTCTCTTTGTGTTCAACATTTATAATACAGTTTCATTGCCTTCCTCCAGATCCTTCCTTATGACTGACCTTCCTTATTTCTCTCGTCAGTGCCTTTATTCTTCTGATAATACAAGCTCAAAATTTGGGAGCTTGGTAGCTGAATAACATGATCGAGGACCTCAAATGTTCTTGATCTTCGGGCCCTCTGGTTGTAAGATGGTTGCTGGAGATCTAGGCATTACAACCAGATACCATGATGTGCAGATAAAGAGAGGACACCGTCTCATGTATGTCTAGTAAGAATGACGAAATCTGTCCTAGAAGTCTCTTGGCAGACTTCTCACATCTCATTGACTGAAAACTGGGTCATATGCTCATTTCTAAAACAATCAATAGCAAGGGTATAGGATTCTCATGATTGGCTTAGACCAATCAGGATATACCCCTGAGCCAGGGATAGAAACATCTTCCATGAGATGTGGATACTCAAATGAAAGTTCTACTAACAAGAAAGGAAGAAAAAATAAAAAGAAGGAAGATGTATCACTCTGGTTTCCTCCTACCATCTTAGTCCAAGCCCTTGTGACCTCCGTCAGGGACAAATATAATAGCTTCCTAACTGGTCTCCCAGCATTCTTTCCCTCCCAGCCCACTTACACAATATTGTCAGATTCATCTTCCAAAAACGCTGCTTTGCCACATAACCCTTTTGTTGAAAAATGTCATCAGTTCTCTCTGACCTTCAGAGAAATACTCAATTGTATCATAGAATATTTTAATATGTTTTTTAATAGAAAGAGGTCTTTAATTAACTAATTAAAAAAATAGGGTCTACCCCCTACATGGGGCTTGAACTCATGACCCCGAGATCAAGAGTCACATTTTCTACCCACTGAGCCAGGCAGGTGCCCTTTACCATAAAAATTTCAAAACATAGAAAATAAGAGTTGGAAGGCCCAGGGAGATTGGAATGTCAAAGGCTGGCACCAGGAATATTGGCTTTAAACTGGACTAGAAAACAGATGTGTGGGTCTCAACTAAACATTTATTTTTGTCTAATCAAAGGCACAATCTACAGAAATCTCCCTAAAAGGGCAATCTTTAAACTGAGTTAAGCAACTTTCCAAGGGGGTGTATGCACATGGATTTATTTTTTTTAAGAGAATCATTTTCCAGATTTTCAACTTGTTCTTTCTGAAAACTAGCCATGAGGTAATACAAATCCTTCCTTTTCACTGTGCATTTGAAAAAAAAAAAAAATCCTTCCTTCTCCTTACGCATCTTGGATCTTACCTTGGAACATTACCTCCAGGGTCTTGAGAACCTCTGGGAAATGGGGGAAAAGGAAAACAAAGGGATGATTTGAAGTATTGATTTTGGGAAAGCTTCTTTTAATGATTACGCAAAATCACAAGGTAGATCTTTCCATTAAGGGTGAGGTGCGGCTTTAGACCTAGGATATTTGAGCCTGTGTTGGGAGGCTCTGAATTCAGATATGTTGTAAGAGAGTAGAGGTGGAGTGATTCAGTATCTCTTGTTCCCTAATTATTTTCAAAGAATGCATAACTATTGAGGGAGACCCATGATAGCAAAGCGAAGAATACTTCAAATGCTGAAGATGGTGTCTTCTATTTGTTTTCAGTTATTCTCAAAATTCAGCCCTAGGAGGTACCATTAGCTGGAAAGAATCATCTTTGCATAGTAGAAGCTGTGTGGGTTCCTGATTCTCATGCAGGGCTGAGTGGCACAACTAAATGGGGCCCACGTTGGATTTTCATACACACCCTGAGTGTTGTTCACCTTTACTAGAATACAGTGTGAATGATGCTCTCTAAACCTGTGCAACTTGGGGGGTGATATGCAATTTTTAAAAATTTAAATGTTTTCTGAGAACACTGCTCTACTACACTAGATGAAACTTACGGATAAAAATTTCATGTGCTTTCTTGATATTGTACGGGCATCAAATAGAGTAATTAAAACATACATATATATATGAAATGACATCATGGAATATTTTTCCAGTGATAGTTAATTCTCATTTATTCTTTTTGTTTTTTTAAGATTTTATTTATTTATTTGACAGAGAGATAGAGAGCACAAGCAGTCAGAGAAGCAGGCAGAGGGCGAGGGAGACACAGGCTCCCCGCTGAGCAGGGAGCCCAGCACGGAGCTTGACCCAGGACCTGGGATCATGACCTGAACCGAAGGCAGATGCCCAACTGACTGAGCCACCCAGGTGCCCCTCTCATTTATTCTTTTAAAACATTATATTTTCAGGCGCCTGGGTGGCTTAGTCAGTTAACTGTCTGCCTTCATGGCTCAGGTCATGATCCCAGGTTCCTGGGATCAGGTCCCAGGTTGGGCTCCTTGCTCAGCGGGGAGCCTGCTTCTCTCCCTGCCTACTGCTCCCCTGCTTGTGCTTGCTCTCTCCCTCTCAGATAAATAAATAAAATCTTTTAAAAAGATCTTAAAAAAATAAAAAGAAAACATTATATTTTCTCACTCTTATTAACACAATATAAAATTATATGCTAACTCCCAGACTAGTTTTTAGCAGTTCATACTTTTTCTCTTTCTTTAATATTGGAAAGTAACTTTCAAAAATCTTAATGGGTTATTTTCTGATTTTTTTTGGTTTTGTTTTTCGTTTTTGTTTTTTTTAAAGATTTTATTTATTTATTTGACAGAGAGAGACACAGCCAGAGAGGGAATACAAGCAGGGGAGTGGGAGAGGGTGAAGCAGGCTTCCCGCTGAGCAGGGACCCCGACGTGGGCCTCAATCCCAGGACCCTGGGATCATGACCCGAGCCGAAGGCAGACACTTAACGACTGAGCCACCCAGGCGCCCTATTTTCTGATTTTTTTATGTGTGATTTTTATTTAACCTCCCCCTCCCAGTCCATTACCTGCAGACATGCACATTTACCAAAGGAATACCAGGACTTCCATCATCCTTGCTTCCTAAGTAACTTAACATCTCAGCTACTTTTTCGGTATTATTACAAATTAAGTAATGAGAAATAGTATTTTTTTTAAGATTTTATTTAGTTTTTTGAGAGAGACAGAGAGAGCAACAGAGAGAGCAAGAGAGAGCTCGGGCTGGGGGGAGAGGGAGAAGCAGGCTCCCTGCTGAGCAGGGAACCAGATAGGCAGACACTTAACTGACTGAGCACCCAGCTGCCCCAAGAAAGAGTTTTTTTTGTTTTTTTTGTTTTTTTTAAAGATTTTATTTATTTATTTATTTATTTGACAGAGAGATCACAAGCAGGCAGAGAGGCAGGCAGAGAGAGAGGGGAAAGCAGGCTCCCTGCTGAGCAGAGAGCCCGATGCGGGACTCAATCCCAGGACCCTGAGATCATGACCGGAGCCGAAGGCAGAGGCTTTAACCCACTGAGCCACCCAGGCGCCCCAAGAAAGAGTATTTTTAAATTACTTTATACATTTTTTAAGTGGATACATTAATTAATTACATTAGCTGTACATCCTGATATAGGCTTTTAGTAATTTATCTTATGAGATGTGTTCCATAATTTTTCAGTGATTTCATACTATTCCTCAAATTACATTTTAACTTACTGATTCGAATTGATAAATGAATTCAGACTTTTCCAGCAGAACGTAAATCTGATTTAGCTGATTGGTTTGACAATGAGGAATGCCTTTTCCAATTAGTCTGTATGGGAAGTATTTCCTGTAACTTGAATGAGCTAAATCACCAGCCCTAAGCTTCTGACAAAAATATTTAAACTGTGTTAAAATAAAAGCATTAAAAAAAATAATGTATTGGCAAAAGTATATTAAAATCGATATTTTTATTTACAGAGTAAACAAGGCACCTTTTTTTTTGGGAAAGATTTTTATTTTATTATATTTGAGAGAGAGAGAGCACAAGTTGGGGGGAGCAGAGGGAGAAGGAGAAGCACAAGCAGACTCCCTGCTACGTGGGGAACCAGATGCGGGGCTTGTTGGGGAGTGTGGGTGGGCCTTGATCCCAGGACTCTGAGATCATGAC
>CM052898.1:91165249-91258410 GCA_028534135.1 Potos flavus | reverse complement strand
GTTGCTGCTATAAGCATTCAGGTGCACGTGCCCCTTCGGGTCACCACATTTGTATCTTTAGGGTAAATACCCAGTAGTGCAATTTCTGGGTCATAGGGTAGCTCTATTTTCAACTTTTTGAGGAACCTCCGTACTGCTTTCCAGAGTGCTACACCAGCTTGCATTCCCACCAACAGTGTAGGAGGGTTCCCCTTTCTCCAAATCCTCGCCAACATTTGTCATTTCCTGACTTGTTAATTTGAGCCGTTCTGACTGGTGTGAGGTGGTATCTCACTGTGGTTTTGATTTGTATTTCCCTGATGCTGAGTGAGGTTGAGCACTTTTTCATGTGTCTGTTGAGGGCACATAATTTTTAACAACACACAGAATACCCTTCACTTTAACATGCAGAAATAATCAAAGGGTTTCAATAATTTTCCCTTGTGCCTTTACTTAATATTTGGATTTTCAGATAATTCCACTAACATACGATCACCGATTTTTTTTTCCAGTTGTTAACTGGTCTACCAGTTACACAAGAGTCCAAATTCAGTAGTCCTTCCTTATCCACTGTGTTGCTTTCTGGGGTTTCACTTACCTACAGTCAACTGCAGTCCAGAAGCAAATGATCCTTCTTCTGATGTATTATCAGAAGGTTAATAGTAGTCTATTGCTATGTCACTATACCTACATCATTCACCTCACTTCATCTCATCACTAGGAATTTTATCATCATCATAAGAAGGGTCAGTCTAGTACAATAATATATTTTGACAGAGAGACACCATATTTAGTTAACTTTTATTATGGTATATTGGTATAATTATTCTATTTTATTAATAGTGTTGTTGGTAATCTCTTCCTGTGCCTAATTTATAAATTAAACTTTATCATAGGTATGTATGTAGAGAAAAGATATGGTATATATAGGATTTAGTAATATCTGTGGTTTCAGGCATCCACTGGGAGTCTTGGAATATAGTCTCTGTGGATAAGGGGGGACTACTGTATACTGAAAAAAGATTTACCTTTTCATTTTGCATTGTATGGGTGGATAAATACCACTTCCAATAATCAGAGATACTCACAGTATTAAATGGAGAGAGATGTTTGAGTGTATATTAGTGAATATTTTTATTATGGTGACTTTTGCTTTCATACATCACACTGTTTCAGTGGAGCTCCTGAGAATTAATATTCAGATAACAAAGACACTTTTTATTTACTCAGCCAGCATCCATTCAACATTATTGAAAGAAACTTACTGTGGCAGGGAGTATTTTCCAAAGATGGCTGTATCACTATTACTCATCCCACCTGATCATCTTACGGTGTGACCTTGCTCCTTTCTGATCAAGAGTTGGCTGGTGTGCCTCAGTGGCTTGGTCAGTTAAGCATCCAACTCTTGATTTCAGCCCAGGTCTTGATCTCAGGGTTGTGGGTTCCAGCCCTGAGCTGGGTTCCATCCTGGGTGTGGTGCCTACAAAGAAAAAAAAAAAAGAGGTGGCATCTATATCATCTATATCCCTCCCATTAAACCTGGGTGGACTTTTGTGACCTTTCTGCCAACAGAATGTGGTAAAATGACTCTGGGTGGTGATTTCAGATGTTAGATCATATGATGTTTGTAGTTATAGTTTGTTTACTCTACATTCTACATTCTGTTGCTACATAGTGCCTCATCATTTATGTATTCAGCATACTCTTGAAGAGTATTTGGGTGTTTTAAATTTAGGGTTTTTAGTCCTAGGAACTATGAATATTTTAATACATGTCTTTGGGAGAACATATGTAAATGTTTCTGTTTGGTTTGTACCTAGAAGTGAAAGTTCATGGCTTTAAATATTTTGGACTACTAAGATTGATCTTTAAATGAGTCGCCTTTGACATTTAATGACAGCGTTTGAAATATCCCTTAGCCTTCTTCACATTCTAGATATTGCCCGTAACCTGAAGGGTGTGGCTTAACATCTATAATCTGAATAAGGCAAGAATAAAGGAACAGGAAGTTAAGACTGGTCACCCCAATGGAACATCACAAACCGTTGCTCAGTTCCTGGATCTGAGCCAGTTGTCAGGAGCCCAACTGGCTGAAAAGGTGGCCAGGTCCTCAGGAGTAGGGACCCTGGAATACCATGGCAAGTAATGCTGGAAGGATTCTCAGCCATCTCCAAAGGAGTCTATGGCTATTTTCTTGGGTTACTGTATACTGGAGAAAGAATACTCATGACATCTCAAGGATCATTAGATAGGGGTTCTCAGTTGATACTGACATTTGGACCCTGAAGCCTTGTCATGCCCCTTTGCCTACAGTTAGATATGGGGACATGGACACCAGATAAATAAATGGAGTTCTGGCTAAAGTCTGACTTAGAGCAGATTCCCTAGGTCTGCAGATCCATCTGTCTGAGTATATAATTGAGATTGACACACTTGGCAATAGGACTAATCCCATATTGGGCCCTTAGCTTGTGGAGTAAAAGCTATCATGGGGGGGGAGGGGGCAAGTAGAAGCCTTTGAAATGGCACCTTGCCAAACTGCTCACTCCCAGCAAGACAATAAATCAAAACCAATATTGCATTCCAGATATGGGGGTGGAGAGTGGTAGAGTTTAGTGCCATCGCTAAAGTGTGCAGGGGAGTGGGCAGTCGCTATCACATCTCTGTTTAATTTGCCCATCTGAATAGCAGAAAATGACTACACTACTACAAGCTCAACCAAGTAGCAGCCATGGTTGCAGCTGCTGGGCCAGCCACACTTTCCTTGCTGATAAAGCCTCAGGTACTTGGTGTGAGTGGTTGATTTGGCAAATGAGTTGTTTTCCATTCCAATCAGAAAAGAGGGTCAGAAACAGGATTCATGTGGAAGGGACAACATTTATTTATGGTTTTCCCCCAGGGATATGTTAACTCTCCTTCCCTCTGTTATATACAGTTCATATATAGATCTGGACCATCTGAACATCCCAGAGAACATCACTCTGATTCATTGCATCAGTGACACTGTGCTGATCAGGCAGAATGAGCAAGATACGGCTAGGATGCTGGAAGCCTTGGGAGGAGACATTCACATCAGAGGATGGGAGACAAATTCTATGAAGATTCACAAATCTGCCACTTATAAGGATTCAGTAGTCAGGGGCAATTTGGGACAACCTCTCCAAAGTAAAACACAGAGTGATGTATCTTGCACCTCCTACTATAAAAAAGGCAACACAGTGCCTGGTGGGTCTCTTTATGTACTAGAGGTACACAGTCCATACCTAGGAATGTTATTGTAGCCCAAACACTAGGATTTTTGGAAGGCTTTATTTATGGGAGAGACCCAGAGCTCGAAATGACGCTACAGCAAGTACAAGTTGTGGTGCGAACAACACTGTTACTTTACCATACCACCCGGCAGAGCCTATAATGTTGGAGGTAGGAAAAGATACAGTGTAGGATGTACAGTAAGTCCCAGGCGGAGAATAACAACTTGTCGCTGGGACTTCTAGAGCAAGGCCACATCATCCGCAGCAGAGAGTTATACATCTTTTGAGAAACAGTTTCTGGTGTGTTACCAGCACCTGGTAGAGATGGAGCCCTTGGCCATGGGGCACTCAGTGAGCATGGATTTAGAACTGCCTTCTAAGCTGGATTCTTTTGGATCCACCAGGTCATACAATTGGACAGGCCCAAGAGTAGTGGTATATCTGGAATTGAGCCTGAGCAGGATCAGAGGGTGTAAGTAAATTGCATGAGTAGGTATCCCAGACCTTGTGTCATCCACCATACATGTACCAGCTGCCCTCACTCTCAACCGTGGGGAGGGTCTCACCCACAGGGAGGAAAAAGCCCAAGCTTGGTTTATGAATCAGTTGGTTCAGTATGTGGATGCAAGACAAAAATGGACAGTGGCTCAGAAACTTCCTAGTGGGTAGAGCTTCAAGGATTCCAAGGTTGTTTACTTTGTGTGGAGGGAGAGGTGACTGCCTGAGATGCGAATACATACACTTTCCTGTGCAATGACCCTGAAAGGGAAAGGACTGGAACACTGAAGACCAAGAGGTCAGAAGCAGAAGCATGTAGATGAATATACGAGAGCAGGCATGAAGTACGAAGATTTTGTGTTAAACATTAATGCCCACTCAAAAGTATTCACCATTGAAGAGGCACTGAAAAAACAAGTAGACAAAATGGATTTGGCCAGCTGGTGTCAGCCAGTCTTTGCCATCAACCATCCCAGAACTGACATGATAGACAAATGAAAAGTAACAGAGATGGGGCGCCTGGGTGGCTCAGTTGGTTAGGCGACAGCCTTTGGCTTAGGTCATGATCCTGGAGTCCTGGGATCGAGTCCTGCATCAGGCTCCCTGCTCAGGGGGGAGTCTGCTTCTCTCTCTGACCTTCCCCCCTCTCATGCTCTTTCTCTTTCTCAAATTAATAAACAAAATCTTAAAAAAAAAGAAAAAGAAAAGTAACAGAGACAGAAGCTATGCATGTATCCAACAGCATGGGCTTCCACTTACCAAAGCTAATCTAGTTCCTGCTGCTTCTAAACGTTCAGTATACCAACAACGGAGACAGCCTCCAATATGGCGCTATTCCTAGAAGAATCCAACCAGCCATTTGGCAAGTTGACTATAGTAGGCCCCCTCCATCCAGTTTGTCTGCACAGGAATAGATAACTATTCTTGGTATAGATTTGCCTTTCGTGCTTACAGAGCCTCCGTTAGCACCACTATCTGGAAACTTACAGCATGCCTCATCCGTAGACATAAAATCCCACACAACATAGCACTTGATCAGGGAACTCACTTTGCAGTGAAGGAGGTGCAGAAATTACCCCTTGGCTATAGAACACATTGACTGTATTACATACTGCAATATTTAGAATTAGCTAACCTGATAGTCACGGTACAGCTAAAACACCAACTTCCAGGCAATACTCTGCAGGGTGGGGTGCCACCCTCCAGGGTGCAGTGTATACACCAAATCAAAGACCTCTAGACGATATTATATCACTTACAGGAGGAACGCATGAGTCCAAGAACAAAGGGGTGGAAGCCAAAGTGGACCCATTTAACATCATTCCCAGTGATCCTTTGGGGAACTTTGTGCTTCCCATCTTCACAACTTTGGAATCTATAGGGTTAGAGGTTCATGTCCCCAAAGGGAGTGCACTCTTACCAGGGTACATGACAACAGTATCACTTAACTATAATCTGTGAATGCCACGTACGCACTTTAGACTCCTGTGTCCAGGGGCCAACAGCAAGAAGAGTGACCATCATTCTGGCTGGGCTCAATGACCCTGAGCAGCAGGAGGAGTAAAGGCTGCTATTACACAGGCGGTAGGCAGGGAGGAATGTGCACAACCAGGTGATCCACTTGATACTTCTGGGGATTATTTTGCCCCATTATAATTGTGAATGGACATACTCAGCAGCCCCAGTCTGAGAAGGGTGTGATTCCAAGGGCTTGGGCCCCCTTCAGAATGAGGGTTTGAGTTTCCCACCGGGTAGGCAAGCCATCAGCACCTGCAGAGGAGATGGCATAGGCTGTGGAGACTGTAGGGTAGAGAGTGGAGCTGAGAAAGAAGTTAGATACAAGTTCTGGCCTCGAGACCGATGGCCACAGCAGGGACTGTGATTTGTCTCACGAACCACCTAAGTTTCCCCTCTGGAGAGAGGTCCTTGAGAACCACGGAAGAACTGCATCCTGAAATGGATGGAGGAGTCAGTGTGTTTGATGCAGTCGGTATAGACTGTGGTGAAAGCCGTGTGGGTTCACTGCTTCGAGCTCCCTTCAGTAGAGACTCTCCATGAGAGCAGTCAGCCGGCAGCTCCAGCCATCACGCCTGTGGAATTACTGCATTGTTCCCACGGGGAAGGCCATGATCTCCTCAGTCTGCCGGTGAATGAGCCCAGCCGTGTGCTAAAGCTGAGTCACCCTTGCCCATCCTGGGACACTCCTGATGGCCGGTCATTGACCTGGAGTTTCCCATCATCCTGGCTCGGACTTTCTTCAAGCTGCACTGTGGTCTGAGGCACTTCTACCCCATGCTCCTTCCTTCGCTTTCCTCCTTTCACAGGTGTCAGACCTGCATGGCAATCTAAAAACTTTTTTGGCATACTCTTCATCCTTCTCTCTGCTATTCTTTTTTTTTTTTTTTTTTTTAAGATTTATTTATTTATTTTAGGAAGAGATTGAGAGAGAGAGAGAGCAGGGGGGAGGAGCAGAATGATAGGGAGAGAAAGTCCCAAGCAGACTCCAGGCTAGGCACGACCCTGAGATCACAGCCTGAGCTGAAACCAAGAGTCGGTTACTCAACCGACTGAGCCACCCAGGCGCCCCTGTCCCTTATTCTTTATGGCATATCCCCCAATATATTTCTTGCTCATCTAATTCCATCTTGGTGTCTGCTTCCCAGTGGATATGAACTGACCCACAAGTCATTCTTGCTAGTTCTTTTCCAAATAATCATCTGTTTTTTAAATTTTTTTTGTTTGTTTCTTGATGAAAAGTTTGAATACTGAAGATTAAACAGACACCTACCTTATAAATACAGGTATTTCTGCTGGCCAATTTACTCTAACTTAACTCTGCAGATGAGTCACAGAACATGTTAGTGTCATCTATGTTCATTTTTGTCTGTTTGCTGAAGGGCATGTTCACTTTCAGTGTTTTCCTGGATTTACTTTCATGGTTTCCTCCTTTCTCCCTCCCATTGGACACCAGTGGTAGGGACCTTGTTTGTTTCCTTTAGATCATCGAACTACAAATTCAAATGACATGACATTTTGAGAAGAATAGAAATTCCTGATTTAAGTGAGGCCCTTTTGAGTTCAGATGGATTTGTGATAACTGAAAGAAAGAGCAGTCTTGTTCCCAAACCAGCCACACACTGCTGCTCCAAGCTGTGGATTAATGAAACTGGCACAGGAATAAACTTGGTTGGGATTTTCTTTGGTGGGATTTTGTGGCCATCAAGAGGTTTCCCTTGCAAGTAAATAAGTCCAGGTGGGAAGACGCCTATATGTGGGGTTCTTATTTCCTCTCCCGAAAAACAACCCCCAACGGTAGTGGTGAAATAGAAATGATTGTCTAAGGGTAAAAATCTGGCCTTGGCACAACGGTTTTTGGCGATTTTAGGTAAAATGATCTGGTCTCTTTCATACCAACAGCTTGCTTTGAAGGCTGTAAAGTTTGGCCTCCAAACTTATTTGGCCAAGCTGTCCAGAAAGTCAGAGGGAGGATTCATTAGCAAGAAGGAAATTGACCACCAGACTGTGTCTGTCCTTTGAGCCAAACAGACTGAAACTTATTTCTTGGCAGTCTCTTTGTGGGGTGTTCAAACACTAACACAAAAAAGTTTTGAAAGCCCTGTGATGTCTTTTGGTGAGTAGAGTGTCGACAGGAGCTTATATGGAGGAATGATTATACCTATTGTTCCTGAGTGGTCAGATAATTCATCCAAAGGGTCCCCCTCTCTTAGTGACAAATTTTGTTCTAAGAATGGAATCCATCACTTCTAATTTAAGACCTTATATTGTGATGTGACATAATGAAGCATTAGTTCTGGGACACCTTAATATACCTGTCCCCACGACAGACAGAAGAGATAGATTTCTCCCTTGAGAATGTGTTTCAATCAACATCACAACTTAGTCCTTTCTCACTGAAAGGTCTATGTTACCCATATTTAATTAGTTAAGGCAGTCTTGTAATAATTACAAGAGAAGTGGAAGACTAAAATTCTATAGGCTTTTTTCCTTGAAGGCCATTAACCAGTTTTATTTTTATATATGCAATGCCAACCAGCCAAAGTCGAAATTATTATGATCTCTAATAGTGAACTCCCAGCCGCAGTCTATATGGGGAACAGCCTCGATTGACACTTTCAGAGAAAGTAGTTAGGGACTTTCTTTTTTTTTTTTTTTTTTTTAGTAAAATGGTAGCTAAATCTCAGGGATCTTCTCATTCACTTTTCCTTTGGCATTTTATCAAGGTGTTTTAAGTAAAACTCTTCTCAAATATCCGCAGACTATTTTCCCTTCTGTGAAACACACAATTTTGACAGGTGGGAGGAAATAAAGAGAATGAATGTCTTTTGCCTGAAATCTCTGCTCAAAAAGTGGGAGATGATGCTTTAGGAGAATTACAATGTGCAGCCTCAAGGTTAGTACCCAGGTAGCCCTAAAACTGTTTAGCTGTCAAGAGCATCACATGGTTCCTCCAAGTATTTTGTCGTGATTCATTTCTAAAAGGCAAATAGCTGATAGACTTGTGTTCATGTTAAGAAACACCAAGCATGTGAACTCAGGCAGTTATTCCATCTCTGGGGTTCTCTGCCTGGGCCTTCTTTTCTGGTGGCTTCCTGTCTTCCCTTTAGGGTTATACTCATTGTACTTATTCTTGACCTCGCTCTTCCTCCTCCCCCACCATCAAAAGTGATTGGTCCAAAGATGGACACCTGATTCAAATTAAACCAATCAGAGACCTTTCCTTGGGGATTTAGACCTGAGGCAAAAGTCCATTTCTCTTTTAAGAGGAACTGCTTGTAGGAGCAGCTGGGTGGTTCAGTCCATTAATGTCTGCTTTCGGCTCAGGTTGTGATCCCAGGGTCCTGGGATCAAGCCCCTCATCAGGCTCCCTGCTCGGTGGGAAGCCTTCTTCTCCTATTCCTCCCCTCCTCACTTGTGCTCACTCCTGCTCACTCTCTTTCTCTCTGAAATAAATAAATAAAATGTTAAAAAAAGAAAAAGAAAAAGAGGAATTGCTTATAATATGTGAAATTGTGAGGCATAGAAAACCATGTACCATGTAGACCGAAGAGCAGAAAAAGCTGATTTGTCCAGAAACAATGAAGTAGATAATGTAGAGACAAGCAGAAACAAGAGACAGAGAGGGAGAGGGAAAGAGAGGGAGAGGAAGAGAGGTATGCACTTCCTTATGTTCCATGCGGTATCCTTATAACTGCTCCCTTTTGCTTACATGAACATATTTTTTTACTTGCAGCCAAGAGGAGGCTTAACTACTTTTCCTCCCACTTCTCGAGAATGTATGAGATAGAAAATGTCAATTTGCCCAACCACGTAGTCCTGAAGACACAGGAAATGCTTTGACCCTTCAAGATCCTCCTCTTGCTGCTATTGTAGAACAAATCTGCCTGCTTTCTTTGTTCTCCTTCTCTCACACCAGTCCTCTAAGGGTCTAAAAAGATTCAACTTGAGGACCAGGACACACTGAAGTTTTGGGGCTCCCAAGGATGGCTGTGGTGAGTAGCCATCATTTGTAATATATTTTTTTTCTGTAACAAAACACATTCTGAGTTTCAAATGACCAATTTATAAAATAACTCTAGAAATAAAACCCTTAAAAAAAGTCAGGACTGCCTGCTCCATATTAATTAGTAGTGAGGATTCACATGACAGAAGGGTTCTTTAATACATGCAAGTACGCCATTAATCAGGGTTTGATTGCATTTTAAGTATCCTCCAACACATTTTCATTTATTTAATGAGAGGGAGGAGACAACTAGAATTTAAATTTTAGGAGCCTCTGTGCACTGAATGGCCAGTAGATGGCAAAGCAGTTGTGAAATGATATTAGAGGGATAGGCCAATGGAGGAAAAAGAACTAAAAATATCCTCTCTCTTTTAGAGGGACAGAATTCTGTAATCTTATAAAGGAGGAAGCAATTAAGACTCTGATTCAGTTAAGAAGTTATGAGAGAAATAGGGGCACCTGGGGGGCTCTGGCTCAGGTCATGATCTCAGGGTGCTGGGATGGAGCCCCACACTGGGCTCCCAGCTCAGTGGGGAGTCTGCTTCTCCCTCTCCCTCTGCCTCTCCCCCTGCTTGTGCTTGCTCTCTCTCTCATAAATAAAATCTTAAAAAAAATAAGTTATGAGAGAAATATAATATGGAAGCCTAGAGGCACTACAGGCTCTGCATTCTGGCTCTCTTATTATAAGTTGATGACCTTTGGCAAGGCACAAAGTTTCCTGAACCTTTGTTTTCTTCTGTATAATAGGATGCCTAGTAAGGCTTGTCTGCCAATTCTCAGAGTTACTATAAGATTCGTGTATAATTGTACAGGTGAAACTGTTTTATAGTCTGTAAAATATATAAATGTTATTTACTATTACCATGATAATTGAAGTACTAACAACTTCTAATTATTATTACTACATGGAAAATGTCTATGGTCAAATGGTCCAATTAGGACTTATGTGGCAGACACTACATGAGAATAAATTCACTCTTCAAGATTGTCTGTAAATATATATTTTTAAAGAAAACTTTTGTCATTTTTAAGTGTGACTTGAACTCATGCCCATCAGGTCAGTGCTCTTGTGGAGCCGAATTTGAGTCCTGGGCCCCCTCTCTCCATCCCACATTGGTTTGACTGCTCTTCTCTTCTTCTTGGCTCCAAAAGGGATTGACCTTTTCTGACCAGGTGTGAAAGGTGGCCTCACTTGAGTCTGGACAATGCTGAGACATAGGGATAAGAGTAGAGCTTGTATATCCTGGGCGCCTGTCAATGTGACAAATAAGACAGGAGAAGGGCAGTGGCTTGAACAGCTGGTGTAACCAGATCTGGGACTTATTTGGATAGAGGGAGGAGTTCAATGACATCATCAACCATTGACTGTCCTATCAGGTGGTAGACCCTTCCAAGTTTAGCTTGAAAGATCACTTCTGGTGTTGCATGCACTGGGCAACACAAACAATATATATATTTCTTGAACATATAAACAATGCCGAGAACCTTGAACTTTACCTCCAAACACTGCTAATTAGTTCTCACTGCTAATTAGTTTCTCATACTCAAAATGGTATTAATAATACGGTTTGGGCTTCTGAGAGTGATGATTCAATTTCTCTATCATCCAATATGTTTATAGATTTACACAGATCTAAGTACATAGAGAGAAACATTTATCTTTTTTATTTTTTAGCATTTAGGTATTATTTTTAGCATCTTTTCATTCATTTGTTCCCATGTTTTTGAACAAAGTTGTAACTATAGTGTTCATAGATACTTGTTTCCAGATATAGTTCTTCAAAAATAATAAAAATTATCTTTTTCATGTTGGTACATTATCTTCAGAAGTTCTATTTCATATTTTTAAAAGGATTTTATTTCTTAAAAAAAAGGAGGGTACCTGGGTGGCTCAATTGGTTAAGCATCTGCCTTTGGCTCAGGTCATGATCCCAGGGTCCTGGGATTGAGCCCTACATGGGGCTCCCTGCTCAGCGAGGAGTCTGCTTCTCCCTCTGCCTGCCACTCCCCGTTTATACTCTCTGTCATATACATAAATAAATTATTAAAAAAAAATGATGTTTTAGTTTGGTCAAAATAATTTCATATATTACCATTACGAAAGTGAGTCTTTTCTCTGTAAGTTTATACATATTATAAACTTAGAAAATAAAAAATAAAAATAAAAAAGATTTTATTTATTTACTTATTTTAGAGAGAGAGAGAGTATATGAGTGGTGGGGGGCAGAGGGAGAATGAGAGGGAGAGAATCTCAAACAGACTCTGCACTGAGTGAAGAGCTCGAGGCAGGGCTTGATCTCAGGACTCTAAGATCATGACCTGAGCTGAAACCAAGAGTCAGATGCTTAACGCACTGAGCCACCCAGGCACCCAGGCACCCCCAGAAGTGCTATTTCAGATAGCTACTAAAAACTTCATTAGAACTTAAGCTTTCACAAATATCTAGCCAATCTCTTGTTAAATATTTAGGATACTTCTAATTAAGATTATGCTGCAATTGACAATATAGCTTTGCAATATAGCTTGATAGCTAATCTCTCTTTTTCTTTTCTAAGAAAATATGTATTAATTATTTTTTCCATTTAAAAATATCTTCCCCAGTACAAAAAAAAAAAATACCAAAAATACTAGAGGATAAACCACTTGCACACAGTACCCAAGTAAAGACTAAATCTCAGAAATCTTCCTTTCCTTTAGTCCAACTGCAATGCTGAAGCAAGAGATAACATGAGGCAGAACACAGTCCCATCCACCATCATTATTATCAAAATTATCTTCCTTATGATCATGCCAGTGATGCATTTATTAGGAGCACGAAAGTGAACCCTGACAATGAGACCCGTACCTGCAAAGGATAAGTGCAAAAATATGTGGCAAGACCAACTCATTTTGATTTAAGTATTTGTAAACTTGCCATATGCTGGACATTGTGCAAGACATTTGGGATACAGTAAATTATGAATACCCAAGTGTCACATTTGATTTGTCAAGGAACTGGCCAACTCTGATCCTCCTAGTGAAATAAAGATTAATCTTACACAACAGTTTTCTGGACTCTTTATTATTCAAACCCTTATCTACTCAAGGTCTTTGTCTGTTTAGTTCTTCTTCAGTTGCTAATGGTGATCCTGCTCTGGGAATTTTCTCTATACTGGTTCAGCAAGCCCAGGCAGGTTCTGCCTCAAGGGCTTCTGGGCTGGAGTCCTCTAACAACTTACCCACCCCACCAAGTTTCTGACCATTCGCCTTAGCCGGAATCAGTCACCCACAGCAAGTCAGCAATTCAGAGGGGCAGGGCTAAGGAAAGCAGCTTGTGGCTTTCCTGAGGCAAATATGGCCGATGACAAAGTCAAGGCAAGCCTGACAATGAGACTCATACCTGCTGGGTGACCACCGGTACTGAACCCGGTGGTGTGGAGAAACCTTATTACGTGTGGGGGACAAACAGGAAGAAAACTGAGACCTCTTAGACCTGTCCTCACAGGGCTTTCAATTCTCTTCAGGAGCTGATTCCATACAAAGTGCCAAAACTGTCACAAGTGGTGAGAGGCTACCATCCAAACTGTTAGGAGTACGCCAGTGGGCGCTAAAAGAAGAATGGGCAAAATCATGTAAGGATCATCATGCCCTCAATAAGGAATTATGGGCTTCAAAGGAGCAATTCCATAAAGAAATGTAGGATTCTTCTAGCCCCAGTGGCTATAGTTGAAGAGGTAAGAGATAACTGAGGTAAAAGTTAGACTCTAAGACAGTGTTATATATGATTATGTGTCTAAGAAACAGAGAAGAAAACAAAGAAAAAGACAAGAATAATATGAATTTAGGGGAGAAAGGCTAACGGAGGCTTGACAATGGAATATGGAGGGCAGTTTTGAGCAGGGTTCAAATAAAGATATATGTAGTGAAGGAACAGGCTAAATATGCTTGGGTCAGAGCCTGGTTGGAGTGGATGAAGACACCTTTGTGTAAGAATCAAGGTCAGAAAGCAATGAAGATGGCAAGTTTGTTGCAAGTCCTTGGGTGCTAGATTGATAGCTCTGACCTTTATTCGTGTGGGCAGTTGTTAGAGGGTTGTGAGCCAGGGAATGACATCATGAAAATAGGAGGCCAGAAAGGAGAGACTGGAGGCAGAGAAACCAGGTAGGAGGCCACTGCAAGCATTTTGAGATAAGGTCTTGTTGTGGGAGCAGGAAAGGAAGGATGGTTTTGAGGGACACAGGATAAAGACTCACTTGCTATTGGTTGGAGGCAGACAGGGAGGAAGGAGGGATGGACGGCTCAGGGGATTTTTCAGTAGGAAGTGTGTTGAGGGGAAGATTAGGAAGCAGGAATCAACTTCTAGTGGAAAGTCTTTGCAAGTGGAGAGAAAAATCTACTAATTCTCAATTGATTATCTTATAAAAACTGTGGAGTTTCTCTATAAGATAGGCAGGCAGGAGGGAGCCCACTGATTTAAAATGACAATACCAGGGAGCAAAGGGTGACTCGCACAGGATGGGAGAATAGAAAAAGCGCTCCGATCTAAGATAAATCCCGGGCTGAATCTGAGGGTTTTTTTGTGAATTCACTGTATGTACTTGGACAAAATGCCAAGTTCACTGGGCCAGATTCCTTATCTGTAAAATGGGGGATGTAAAACATACTATCTTCTTTGTGTCTCCCTGAGGCTTAAATCAGTCATTTGAGTGCTTTAGTATATAAGAGAATTTGTGTTAAGAACTTTATTTGCATTTTCTTTTTTAATCCTTAGAATGTTCATTCTGCATTTTAAAAAATTCCAAAATTCAGTGGCTTGAACCAATAGCCATTTTATTTGCTCACAGTTCTGCAATCTGGGCCAGGCTAGGCTCTGTGTTTCTTTTGTTCCTCTTGATGGTGGTCCCAAATGTGTTTGCAGTCAGCTGGTGGGCCCCTAGGGGCTGGGCTCAGCTCACCTGTGGGGTGGCTGGACTTTTCCCTCTCTCCACATATCTCAGGGCCTCTCTCTCTCCATGTAGTTTCTCCAGTGGAGTAGTTGGACTTATCTAGGGACTTAGGTGTCCCAAAAGTACAAAAATAGAAACTTCCACACCTTCTTAGGGGTTAAGGTGGGGGTGGGGTGGGGTTGGGGGAGTTAGCACATATTCAATGCTATATTTTCCTGGTTAAGGAAAGTCACCGGCCTAGTCTATATTTTAAGTTGGAAGGGATTCCGTAAGGGTGTGACTAACAGGAGGGTGGTCCGCTGCAAAGCAGCCTTGTCACGGGCTGCCACAATATTATCTCCAACTTGTAAACAAATAATCTGTGACTTAGGGAAGCGAAGTTACTTGCCCAATATAAAGAGTAGAGCTAGGCACTTCAAAACTTGTGTTCTATCATGAGTCAGTGGATAAATTGTAGTGTTTTAACCTAGAACCCCGAGAAGTGTGTACTGTTATTGTACCTAATTTACAAACGAGGAACCCGAGAACAGAGAGCTCAAGTATTTTCTTGAGGTGACTCAGGTATTTTGCTCCAGGGATTATCCATTTAGTCACTACACCGTGCTGCCTCACACGGGTAGTACCTGACACAAGGCACCTGTAAATGTTGTATCATCCAAAGCTGTTGTTTGAAGGATGGAGCAAATGTCTTCAACCATCCACCATCACATCCTATAGGCTATGTGGGAACTGGGGGTTTTCCCCTTGGGTTATCCTGTGATCTGGGCAATTTCCTTTTCAGGCATCAACGTCTCTGTCTTCCACAATTTATTTCTTGAAGCTTGGCAAGGAATGAAGACAGCATCCTTGCCCATCCAATCCCAACCCTGATTCTCACTGGCTGATTCTCATGGCTCCCTTGGCATTTTCTTCTCTGGTAGCTGCCAGGTACTCCCTACAAAGCAGGCCCTTCCTTCTTGGGTGAGGACCTTCCTGGAGTAGGGTTGGACTCAAGTTTCCATCCTTTAATCATTAAGTTAGTCTTGCAGCTTCTGATTAGTAACCATTTTGGTCCCTGTCACTTCCTCTAGTTCCATAGCTAATTTCCCCACTGTCATAACTGTGGTGGCTTCTGAGGATAGCTTGCTGATACTACTTCCAGTGGAATGATGTGTTGCTTCCTCCTTCCTTCTGCTGCTCCTATGGGCAGAGGATTTTGCTGCACGGGAAATCTGGGGTTCCGGAAACTCTGGAAAGGACCTTATGCTCTGCTTATCTTTGAAGGTGACCCGCGTGACTGTCTTTCTCTAAGGCAGCCGTGATTTTTTCCACTCTGTGGGGAGTCTGGAATCAGAGCACACCGTCAAGTACAGATACTGGGGTGAAGGGCGCCTGGGTGGCTCAGTGGGTTAAGGCCTCTGCCTTCGGCTCAGGTCATGATCCCAGAGTCCTGGGATCAAGCCCGGCATCGGGCTCTCCGCTCAGTAGGGAGCCTGCTCCCCCTCTCTCTCCGCCTGCCTCTCTGCCTACTTGTGATCTCTCTCTCTGTCAAATAAATAAATAAAATCTTAAAAAAAAAAAGGTACTGGGGTGACAGGTGCCTCATATTGGTGGACTCTGTTCTATTGTGGGCAGTGACAGGGAGCAGCCATTCAGGGAGTGGCCCCGAAATACTCCCTGGCCTTTTCCAAGGTAAAACTATGGGGTGGTCTTGTCTTTCCTGTAAACTTTTCTCCTTCAAAACAACTCCAGATTTAGACTTTATTTCATCCTTATAAAAATAGTGAGGTGCAATACTTGCACTTAATCCAATTCTATTTAATGAAGAGGATGGATGGGCTGGGTGCTGTTCAAAGTGTTTTACAGATCTTTCTCGATTTAGGTAGGATGAGGTCCTGATAAATCCATGGTAAACTGAAAATACCCTACGTTGAAAATGTATTTAATACTGAACATCATAGTTTAGCCTAGCCTGTCCGAAATGTGCTCAGAACATTTACATTAACCTACAGTTGGGCAAAATCATCTAACACAAATCCTATTTTATAACAATGTGTGGAATATCTCAAGTAATTTATTGACAACGGTCCTGAAAGTGAAAGACAATTATTATAATGGTTACAGAATGGCTGTAAGTGTAAGCTGTTTACCCTTCTGGTGGCGGGGCTGCGCATCAAGAGGGTATGGCACTGCATACCACTAGCCTGGGGGAAAGGTCAAAATTCAAAATTCCAAGTAAAATTTGAATGTATATCCCTTTTGCACCATCCTAAAGTGGAAAAATCGTTAAGTCCAACCACTGTTAAGTCCCGACTGTCTATATATATATTGCCTCATTTGGCTTATTTCATAAACTTCTGTTTGGATCAAATGGCATGGGGTAGGGGCTTTGTGAAACGTGACTTACCTCGCAGCCTGTTTCCCTTTCCCCCCAGTGGAGAGAGGACAAGGGAAGAAGGAATTGAGCTGCTCCGAAGGCCAAGGCCGCCTCCCACTTCCCCGCAGCTGTCTTGCCAAGCTAGATCTAGGGGTTGGGGGTCTCCACCCCTCTCCTAGATCGGTGGGAGGGTGGGTGGCTTTTTCCGGGTCACTGGCGCACCCTCTCTACTCCCAGCCACCTGCTCGGGTTCCATCCCGGCTCCTGGCTCTCTGGAGGGCGTCAGGGACATTCCAATCCTCCCACAACCCGCGCGGATGTCGCTTGGGGAGGGGGGCGCGATTGCTCTCCCTTTCCAGTACCCAGCTTTGACCAGGTTTCTTCTCAATTTCTAGTGACCCGAGTCACGCGAGGAGACTAAGCATTGATGAATGGTTTCAAGGTTGTTTGTTTACAACGCACCCCCCTGGCGCAGCCGCAGCTCTGGTGACAGAGGCACTTTCTGGGCACCGTCTGCGCTCTAGCAGACAACTGCAAGCCAAACAGCCAAGATGCCTCTTCGCCAGACCAAATATGGTCACAAGCGCTAAGCGGCCTCCCGTGGAAAGGCTGGCCTTGTCTCCCCGCGCCAGGGCGGACCCGAGCCCGCCCTCAGGCAGAACCTCGGATTAGCGCGGCGCTCTGGGAGCTCCGGGCCTCGACGCCAAGCACCAAGGAAAGGCGCAGCAGCCAGGACCGGCCCTCCCTCGGCCTGGGCCGCTCGCTTGCGTGCCCTCCGCCGCCCCCAGCCTTAGTTTCGGTCCACAAGCCCTTGATTCAATAGGCGCAGGCCACTTTCCCTTTGATCCCGCCCTAAATCCGCGGTAAACTCAAAGGAATGCAGGTCCTGGGCTCCGCGGAAAAGGTCCGCGCGACCGGGAGGAGTGGACGGGGGCACCCGTCTCCTCTTACCCAGCAAAGTACCTATCACGCCCAGGGTATTCTGGAGCCGAGGTGGGGGTGGGGGGGCGGGGGTGAGGAGGGGGAGGAGGGGGAGGAGGGGGGGAGGAGGAGGAGGGGGAGGAAGGGGAGGGACGAGCGGGGGCAGGCAGGCTCAGGACTTGAAGGTCATGCATAATTCAACAGCTCAACTTTCGGGCCCGCCTCTTTTCTGGGAGTGGGAGTTCGCTCCAAACTTTGTTTATGGGACAGTCCAGGAGCCGCGGCGGCCGCGCTGTCTGCTTCTCCTCCGCCTCCTTCTCGCGGAGCGCGAACGCCTGAGGCCAGTTCGGGGGATGTGAGAGCCGAAGCCTCTCGGCTGCCAGACACCAAGTCGGGATTTGCCAGCCAGGCCGCGGCTACAGCCCCGCGAGCTCGGGTCGCACCCGAGCGACTGAGGCCCGACGGCGAGTTCGGGCGGGACGGCGGCCGCCGCACGGCCAGACTCGGCTTCGCCGCGCGCCCAGGTAGAGCCTGCTGGAGCGCGTCCGCTCACCCGGTTCCACCCCAGGGCGCCCAGGCTCCTCGGGCTTCCGGAGTCGCGATGTCGTGGAGCTGGCTCGGGTTGAGACTTTGGGGGGCTGCCTGCCCGGGAAAGTCGCGACCTGCCCTTCGCCACCAGCAGTTCAGCAACCTCCCGAGTGTAGTTACTCCCCCCTACCCCCGCCCTTCGTCTCGTCCTCCTCCCGGCAACTTGACTTGCTTCGAGAAAGTTGCATAATTCTCCAGGCCGGGAGGGACCCCTCCCCCATCCGGCTGGCCTTACCGCTGAGTGTCTGGGATCCTGAGGCGGACACCTATCTGTCTCCTCTTTTTCTTTTGTTTCTGTTCTGCCCCCGGACCCCCGCCCCCGACTTTATTAAATAAAAGGCTGATCTGACCTCTTTTCTCTTTGCAGAAGATGAATCCGGCCTCGGTGCCCCCTCCGCTCCCGCCACCCGGGCAGCAAGTGATCCACGTCACGCAGGACCTAGACACGGACCTCGAAGCCCTCTTCAACTCGGTCATGAACCCCAAGCCCAGCTCGTGGCGGAAGAAGATCCTGCCCGAGTCGTTCTTCAAGGAGCCTGACTCTGGCTCGCACTCGCGCCAGTCGAGCACCGACTCGTCCGGCGGCCACCCGGGGCCCCGGCTGGCGAGCGGCGCCCAGCACGTCCGCTCGCACTCGTCGCCCGCGTCCCTGCAGCTGGGCACCGGTGCGGGTGCTGCAGGCAGTCCCGCGCAGCAGCATGCGCACCTCCGCCAGCAGTCCTACGATGTGACCGACGAGCTGCCACTGCCCCCGGGCTGGGAGATGACCTTCACGGCCACGGGCCAGAGGTACTTCCTCAAGTAAGTCAACTCGAAGTCAGGGGGGCACAGTCCTGGTGCCCAGGGTGCGCATGCTTGTTGGGGTAGTGCATGCGCGCGCGTTTCCACGTTTCTTTCCGAAAGATCTGGGAAGCTGGAAGTAGGGAGTGAATCTCTGGGTGTTGGAATGGTAAAGGATAAGAAGAAAAGCGTCTGGTGAGGTTCTTCCAGGCTCCTGGAAGTTCCAAGAGATTGGGGACCCGAAACTCTTAGAGGTAGGAGGAAAAAAAAAAAAGGTAGTTTTGCGGTGATTCTCATGAAACACATAGGTGACTTTGCCCCGAATCTGGAATAGTGATACAGATTTCTGGGCACAAACCCTTACCCCCTTACCTGTCCACTCCAAGTCAGACGCCCCAGAGCCCGGTCCATTGGGATGTGACACAGAGATAAATTCTAGAACATTTTTGAGGCTTCGGAAGGAGAGGGACTCTTGGTAGTGTAGGTGGTCTGCAGTCTCTCCATTCTTAGGAAGAGCAAGCTAGAAATTGAACACTGCCTGGTAGGCCTTGCTGCTCCCAGCTGAGTGATGTAATGACCACACAGCACAGTGATGTAATTAGTGGTGAAGTAGTTGCGGGCCGGAAAATCAATTGTGTGGAAATTGGGTCAGGAGTTTTATTATGTAGCACTTCGTAACCTAAAATACCAACGGATCAGGAGCCTGTTTTGTTATGATTCTTCCTTTCATATTAGGATTTTCCTGATGTGATGATTTTTACATTAGACTGTACAGGAAAATATACTCACAGACATAAAGATTGTTTCGGTTGTGGGTACCCTAAGATAATTAGGTTCCAGAGGAGAAACCAAGCTGGAACTTGAAATGGAACCAGTGAGGTCAAGGGGGGAGTGGTCAGGCTATTGATGGCCTAGATGGACGTTGTGCCCACTGGACCACTTGCTTCCACAATGCCTGAACTGGGGGCCATTCACTGCCATAGAGAGAAACTCCTCTACTTAGAACCTGCCTTAGACTTTATCTTAAAGCTGAAATTGCTTTGATGGAGAAGCCTTAGTTTAAAACTTTTGCTGAAACGTTATGTGCTCTTTTAAAAATATAATCAAGCCTTTCTTTGGCACTAATATTTGACTGCTGTCAGTTGGATCTTATAACAAATACAGAGTAATAGATGAGGCTTGCTATAGCCAACTCTTTGACTCATACTGGTAACCAATTATTCCTTCCTCATCCCGATGCTGTTGCGATCTTGTGCAAGGAGTTCTTTATTTTGTTTCTGGGGTTGGTGTGATGCTGAGAAGCACTTGTCCTGAAACAGACTTGATGGTCATTCTACAACTGACCTTCCCCCAGGCTTTGAGTGTTAGCGTGGACATGTACTCAATGCTTTGGCTTCTAAATGGCTGATGGAATTCAAGTATGTGATGTAATAACATGACATTTTTCTAAATGTGATGATACTGTTCTGAAGGATGACGTTAGTTTCTATGGTACATAAAAGCTCCAAAATAATCTTGTATTAAGTTTACTTAGGTAAATGAGGTTTTGAATATTTATTGTGACTTTTATAAAATGGACTTAGTAATAAACGCAAATAGAAAATTGTCCAATAATTTACAGTAATTTAGTAGGATCATTTTCGGTTCCAAATGACTTTTAAACTGTGCTTATGAATAGACACACACACAAGTATATGATATATGATCAGTATGCCTGTGGTTATTAAAAATATGAAATAAGAGCTAGGCTCACCTCATATCAGAAGAAAGCTAGGAGAAAAGGGACCCCACCCCCAAAAGCAAAAAAATTCCCTTTTATGCATAATGATTGAATGATTGAAACTAGGGCAAAAATGGAAGTTAGCTTTGGGTTTAGAGAAGGTGCTCAGATTCATGTGTCATCCCCCCAATTACAACCACTCTGCAGCCCAAAGCTGAGTACATCTTCATTCACTTTGGATAGTCAGTGAAGACCACAGCTGGAAAAACATGTTAGGTACTAGGCTAGCCTTATTTGATGCAGCCCTGGGAAACTTTCTGGCCAAGTAGCTAAGGGAATTTAAGAAATAAAGTCATGTGACTATTGTGTTTCAAGACAAGCAATCTGCCAGGAGTTCTCGGAGTTTTCTGGGGGGCTTTGTTTAAAGTTAGAGTAAGTTAAATGTTGTATGTCATTCTTTGTTACACAGCCTTCAAAGGCAACATATTTTGATGGATTAAATAGCAGCTTGAAAAATGGTGGCAACTGACCCCGAATTAATTGTCATAAAATCTATTTTGCTCCATCATCTGTGAAATGGGGCTAGCAGTGGCATCCTGTCATTGATTCTGTCAGTCAAGGCTTTTATAAAAGAAATTAAAAGGACTTTAGATTGGATCAGGGTGAGGTTTGATTTTTTTGTTTTGTTTTTTTGACTAGAAAACCCAAGGCCAGGGAAAGGTGAGTTTGGGACAGTCATGTGGTTATTTAATGGTAGACCCTGAAGTGGACCTCTAGTCTGTTGATTACTTACAGAGCATTTTTCCATTTTCCCCTCTCCTACCTTTATCCCCCATGTCACTTCCCCAGCTGAACAATGAGCTTTAAGGGAAACAAAGCCTGTCCCTTAAGAAGCTTTAAAAAGACTTTTTGTGATTTTCTTAGGTAAGATTCTTTTTAGGTACATGACGTAATGACTTTCTATTACCTCTTAAAGGGGACCTTTTCTGAGCAGTCACACCTTTCTTTGTGGTGTTTCTTTAGGGTAGCTTATACAAGTGGAGAGGATTGATGTTAAAACACGCGGCCCCTGAAAATTACTGTGCTGTGCCTGCTGCCCTTCAAAACTCATAAATCAGGCTGAGGGCATGTAGGTGTTGGGCTCTTAGTCACCTGGCACACTGACTTTGACCACTGATCACATTGAAAATTAAAAAAAAAAAATTCTGGTTATAAATGGGATACATGTTCATTACACATAAACCAGAAAACAGAGAATTATAAAGAAGAAAACAGTTTGGCCTCAGTAGGACTTTATATTCTTACAGAAAAATTTTATTTGAGTAACATTCTATAAGAAAAAATATTTTATGCCTACTCTTTTTTTCTTTTTCGAAGATTTTATTTATTTATTTGAAAGAGATTGAGCACAAGTAGGCAGAGGGGCAGAGGGAGAGGGAGAAGCAGACTCTTCACTGAGCAGGGAGCCTGATGTGGGACTCGATCGCAGGACCACAGGATCATGATCTGAGCCAAAAGCAGACGCTTAACTGACTGAACCACCCAGGCGCCCGTTATCTCCACTCTTAAATATAATTTCAGTGATAACATTGGCTTGCCACTCCCAATTTTTAGTAATAATTTTAGTGTTTTCCCTTTTCTGAAAAGTGTCATAGAAAATTATTTTTGTCAAAGCAATCTATGCACTTAGTAACAAATCCAGTAGTACAGAAGGACTTTTGTTGAAAAACAATGGTTTCCTTCACCTCCTCAAGGCTCATAGAGGGAGCCTTTTAGGTTTTATTTTAACTGTTTCTGTATTTAATTCTTAGATTGTTACTTCCTTAGCCCTCGTATGCTTTTACCACGATTTTTTGATTTATCAACTTTTAACTTCTAATTGAAAATGAGAGTGTAGCTCCTTGAACTGTTTTTTTTTTCTCCTCCAATTTTGGTTTTATATTATTTTTAGTTTGTGTGTTAGATCACCTTGTTAGTCTTTGTCAACTTTTGACAGTATTTCTTGACTCGCCCTTTTGTAAGTCAAGGAGGTTTGGGGGCTGTCCCTACAATTCGCTCTTTGTCCATGACACCTTAACGGTCCAAAGCCCGGAACCCATAACCAATAAGTTTTGTGTTTTGCTCTTAACTTGACCTTCTTATTCATAAATTATTATTAAGGTTGAAAATCTAGAGACAACATTTACATTATTACATTTCTGTAACTATAATTCATTGCCTTTTATATTAAGATTAAAGTTTAGACTTGTATTCTATCTAGTGTCAGGACTCCTGGGCAAATCAAAGGAGGATATATCCAGCACCAAAGTTGAATGGATTCTTTCTTTCCATCAAACTCTCTTTTTGTTTGTTTTAAAGATTTTTTTTTTATTTTAGCGATAGAGAGAGAGCAAGCGTGCAAGTTGGGGGGTGTGGAGCAGAGGGAGAGGGAGAGAGGATCTCAAGCCAACTCAGCGCTGAGCACAGAGCCTGATGCGTCTCCATCTCACGACCCTGAGATCAGGACCTGACCACCGCCTGAGCCACCCAGGCACCCCTCAGACTCTTAACCAGTTGTTTAAATTTGTGTCACCTTTGAGTTTCTTCATAATTGGACCTTGACTTTCTGAAACATTTTTTCAAGTATTTCTAATTGCCTTTTTATTTGTTTATGTATTATTTGCCTCTCAACATTTTTTAGGCTCTAAATTCCATCAGTTCTATCAAGTCTTGTTTCCCTAAGCTTTTATGCCCATTCCTTTATCTTTCTGTGCCATTCTGGATTCTGATTGTTCTCTAGGCGTCCAACAGAGCTGGCGTCCTGGCACTTCTCTTTTCTCCTCTCCATGGCTGGAAGTAGCATTTCCTTTTCTCATGTCTTCCTCTTTTTTGGTTTATGCCCTCATTTTGCTGGAGTACATGCTTGAGTAACTTTTTTTTTTTTAAGATTTATTTATTGAAGAGAGAGAACAAGCGGGGATAAGAGGCAGAAGAAGAGGGAGAAGCAAGACTCCCCGCTGAGCAGGGAGCCCTATACGGGACTCGATCCCAGGACCCTGGGATCATGACCTGAGCGGAAGCAGATGCTTAACTGACTGAGCGCCCATGCTTGAGTAACTTATTAAGAAGTGTTTGTGGGAGGTAAAATGTTCACATATTTTTTTAATTTGAAAATATTTATTTTGTTTTATTTATTTATTTTTTAAAAGATTTTATTTATTTATTTGACAGAGAGAGAGCAAGAGAGGGTACACAAGCAGGGGGAGTGGGAGAGGGAGAAGCAGGCTTCCCGCTGAGCAGAGAGCCCGATGTGGGGCTTGATCCTAGGACCCTGGGATCATGACCCGAGCCAAAGGCAGACGCTTAACAACTGAGCCACCCAGGTGCCCCTGAAAATATTTATTTTAAAAGTTGTTTTACATTTGTTTTCTTAAAAAAGAGCTGACTTTTTTTTCCTGTTTACCTTTGGATGGCAATCTAATGTAGTTGATTTCATGAAGGGCCTTTTGTCCTTAAAAACAATATTGCCAGCGGTCTCAGTTTCCTTGTCTGTAAAATACCTATTAATAAGAGTAATACCTATTTCAGGATTTCAGGATATTTTGAAAGACTAGATGTGATAACATATTTGAAGAGTGGCATTTAGCAGACTTCCAGTACAAGTTCATTCTTGCCTCCGGTTGCCTCTCTGTCCACACACATACCCTCTCTACCTGGCCAAAATCAGATGCAGAAACTGTGGCAATGGATAAAAGCTGGTTGTGACTCTTGGTTACAGTTATGGCTCTGAATGACAACCTGGATCTGGAATTGAAAGTCAGCTTTTTAAATGTAAAATAAAGACAATTTTGGGCGCCTGGGTGGCTCAGTGGGTTAAAGCCTCTGCCTTCGGCTCAGGTCATGATCTCAGGGTCCTGGGATCAAGCCCCGCCTCGGGCTCTCTGCTCAGCGGGGAGCCTGCTTCCTCCTCTCTCTCTGCCTGCCTCTCTGCCTACTTGTGATCTCTCTCTGTCAAATAAATAAAATCTTTAAAAAAAAAAAAAATAAAGACAATTTTCCTGTTAAAAAACCTGAATAGGAATGCCCACCGTGGGTGCCCTGTGACTTCAGCATCTAGGGCAGAGGATACTGGATCCCTTCTGAAGACAGTCTATTTTCGTTTTTTTTTTTAATCTGGCTCATAGCTACTGGTTGGGCCAATTTTGTGTGCAGGGTGAGGGCTGGGGGGGGGGTCAAGGGGTGGGGAGAGAAGAGGAGGTGGGGGTAAATGACATCTGTTGATGACTGGCTCTGTGCCAGACAAGGCAGGGAGTTGAGTCAGTGCTTTCCAGAGAGACAACCCCAGAATCACCTGTGGAGCACACTCCCAACACGTGTGTGTGAACCTTTTTTCTTTTTTTCATAACCCTAGGTGCTTTCACATATATTCTTCTTTTTTTTTTAACCCTCACAGTGATCCTCTGAATAGGTACATATTATTATCTCATATTGTTCTTGAGGAAACTGAGGCTCACTGAAGTTGAGTAAGTGGCCCAGGGTCACGTATCAGGTGAGTGGCAGGGATGGGATTAGAATGATGTGATTCTAAAACTTGTACTCCTACCCCTGCACCATGATGCCTCATGCCAATTACGTGCCCATAATTAGGCCCTGTAATTAGGTCTCCTTGGTGACCAGATAACTCTGGAGTGGGGGATGGAGCATTGGAGTTTGCTTCTGAACTCCGTCTGGGTGGTCAAATTTGGAGCTCTTGGTGCTGGAGAGAGAGAGGTGATGAGAAAAACAAACAGACCAGAAATGGATAGTATATCCAGAGTGCCTATTTATATTTTATCCTTAACAAGGTTTCCACCATTAATACATGTGTGTCATTTTATAGGGAACACAGATGTGACAGGGAAGGCAGGTGACCTCATGGATGTCAGGATCAGGGACACTGAGGAGGGCTTGTGAAGAGGGTTACTTAAATAATGTTAGTAAAGTAGTTGCAAGGGCAAAAAAAGAGCCAGCTTGCTTCTCATTGCCTTTATCATTGTAGGGATTGATGAGAAATAAATTGCTATAGAGGTTTGAGGCCATATGGAGGCTTGGTTTTTGTTTGTTGACCAGTTAGGACTTGTAGGAATTACAGCCTTATATATCATTCTCTCCGTTCTCTTCCGTCTTTACTGTGTATCTAACCACAGGAGAGGGTGATGGAAGTAAAAGAATCAACCAATCCCAGGGGCGCTTGGGTGGCTCAGTCAGTTAAGCATCTGCATTCGTCTCAGGTTATGATCCCAGGGTCCTGGGATGAGTATCGCCTTGGGCTCTGTGCTCAGCAGGGAGTCTGCTTCTCTCTCTGCTATTCCCCCTGCTTATGCTCTCTTTCTCTCAAATAAATAAATAAAATCTTAAAAAAAAAAAAAAAAAGAATCAATCAGTCCAGGGGATGGTTTTCTTTTTGAGAGCTGGTTTGAAAGACTGAGCACTGAAGTAATGAGCTTATTAATGAAGGGCAGATTCTGAGAGGGGGGGCCCTTTCAGTGGTCTGAGGGTGACTGTGCATGTTTTAGTGCATTGAAATATCAGGAGAGCAGTGTTTTCCAAACTGTATTCTTTGGGCCCAGTCCATTCAGATGCTTTGTGAACATGGGGTTTCTGAACCAGGAAGTTTGGGATATATTGCATGCTCTAGCCCTCTCTTGGAATTTCACAATATACATTAAGGACTCCAAAGTCACTTATCAGAAAAACTAGTTTATTTTTGTTAAAGCCAGTATTTCACAAGCTCATGTGATTTGAACATTTTTATTCCAACTATCATCTGTTGCCATCCACCCAGGAATGTTTTACAGATCATACTTTGGGAAACCTTTTCTGTGCTTTTTGTTATTATTTTTATAGTTGAGATTTTTATATTTGAGTCAAGGTACACTTTTTTTTCCAGTGTGCTTTGTGGATACGTAGTATATTTTCATTTATATCTCTTGATTTAATGGTTAATTATTAATTCTTGGAAATAAAAAGTCCTAAATATCAGACAAGTGGGATATAACACAAGAAAGCCAACAATTACAATACCTTGTGATAATAGCATAGTCCTGATTTTACTTTCAAAGGTGTGTGTGTCTATATGTGTGTATCTGGTAGAAGGATAGATACCAAAATGTTTTCAATGGTCATTTTTGGAATTCTGGATGCTTTTTCTTGTTTACTTTCTGCCTTTCTGTATATTACAGATGTCCTACAATAAATATATGTTTCTTTTCTTTTTTTTTTTAAAGATTTTATTTGTTTACTTGACAGAGCAAGAAAGCACAAGCAGGGGAGCCAGTAGAGGGAGAGGGAGAAGCAGACTCTCTGCCAAGCAGGGAGCCCCATGTGGGGCTCGATCCCAGGACCCTGGGATCATGACCTGAGCTGAAGGCAGACACTCAACCATATGAGCCACCCAGGCGCCCCCTATATTTCTTTTTAAATTGGGGGTGGGGTAGTTATAAAAACTGTAGGAGAAAGAAAGGAAAGCATGTAAAGATAAAAGTTGTAAGGGAGACCCCTGGCTGGTTCAGTCGATGGAGCTTGCGAGTCTTGATCTCAGGACTGTGAGTCCGAGCACCACATGGGGTGTGAGATTACTTAAAAGTAAAATCTTAAAAACAAAATAAAAGCTGGAGTCATAGATTTGGGTAGGTGTGGTAGGGTGTGGGAAAATCTCTCAGCCATAGCTCAGTAACTGAAGCCTGAAGCTTATGTTCCTAAATGGAGCTCTTTGGGAACTGCTTGTGTTTTTCTTGTTTGGGGTTATTTTCTTTAGGAATGAACTGACACAGTAATGGCTAAACTCTTAACCCAGAATTCTGCATTCAAGTCATCTCAGGATAAGAAGTAGGATAATGGCAGATCCTTAGGTCACATAAATTTCCTTCAGCGTATTCTTTATTTGCATGTCCTCCTTCCTGGACTTCTAATGTTCCATCCAGGCGCAGCAGAGGATAAATACAAAAGGAAGAAACGATATTCACTAGCTTGGCCCTGGTTAGATGAAGTGAAATCAGGACATCTACGTGAAACTTAGTGCCGTGGCTGGCATAGTAAGTACTGCTAACAGTTTATTACTGGGACTGTTCCTGGTTGAGATGGCAGTGGCAGGGACGTGTGTGCGATCTCCTGAGAACTTTCCTTCATGCCACCAAAAGGATCGTTAGCTGTTTCAGCATCGACAATGAGAAATCACTGAACTTCTGTCATGTGCTAGCACTGCACCGTGTGCTGCGAGGGGAGAGACGTGCAGCAGGTTTCCTTGACCTCAGGTAGCTGACGGTCTAGCTGGGGAGACAAAGGAGAAGGCAGATGCAATCAGGCGAAATAGCTGCCTTCGGACCTTCTGGGGCCAGCCGTGTGTTGGAAGCTGCCCGTCGTGTGTTGGAAGCTCTTGGGAGGTGTGTCATAATAAGGCAATCGTTTCTGTTATGGTTACAGGTCTGAACCTTGCAGCCGGGCTGAACGTCTCTTAGCTCTCCCATTGGCTGTCCTCCCACTGGCCCCAGGAACTTGGCACAACCTGTTACCTGTGCCTGGAACATTATTTTCCTGCTTCTTGCCTGGTTAACTCCTGCACTTCTTTCAGGCATCCACTTCGATGCCACCCCTGCAGGAGATTTTCCCTGACTCACAGGCCCCCACACTAGCATAAACACTCCTACTGCTGTTCTCCCGTGCCCCGCCCCCCCCCCCCAGCCATAGCACTACTGCCAGATTTCTCTTGTGTTACTTCTCTTTTTCACTATACTGTCACCTCCATGAGGGCAAGATTGATATTTGTCTTACTCGACGTTGTATAAGTTGAGCACAGTGCCTGGCAAATAGGCGGGTGCTTGATAAGGAAGGAATCCCCTAAGACTTTCTGGTTGCCATCTGCCTTGCAAGCTCATGCACTAGAATTCCTCATAGGAATCTGCCATGCTCAGGAATGGAGTTCCATCATGTCTGTGGCCCTTGGACCATAAGTTTAGAATCATAGCTCCAGGGGTGCCTGGGTGGCTCAGTCGGTTAAACATCTGCCTTTGGCTCAGGTCATGATCCCAGGGTCCTGGGATCAAGCCCCACACTGGGCTCCTTGCTCGGTGAGGAACCTGCTTCCCCCTCTCCCTCTGCTTGCCTGCTTGCCTACCTCTCCCCTTGCTTGTGCTCTCTCTCTCATTATCTCTCTCTCAGTGTCAAATAAATAAACTCTTAAAAAAAAAAAAAAGGATCATAGCTCCACATACTATGATGCAGTGGAGAAGATGGATGGGGGGAGTGGGTGTTCAGAGAAGTCTCCGTAAAGCTGGTTGACATACATGGAGCCTTGAAAAATGGGAGGAATGTGGGTAGGTGAGCAAAGAGGCCTTCTAGGAAAGAGGGGATAGGAAGACAAGTTCAGGGGCAGAAGTGCTCAGGGTGTGTTTTCGAGGCCAAGAAAAGTCTGGCCTAAGTTGGGTTGAAAGGTAAGTGATGGTTGGTGGATGACTGTGCGTCCCATGGAGGCCCCGGAACCTCAGCTAGAGCGGGCACACTGACCCTTTGCTAGTCAGTGTCAATTTTCTCATCCCCTCATTTTGAGATACACAGTCCTGGCTTTATCTGAATGTGGCACAAGACCCCACCATTGTCTCCTATGTTGAGATCTTCCTAGTTGTTTAAGGAACTAAGGCTTTTATATTGATTTAAAAGAGTCTGAAATGATAGAACTTTTCATAACAATTCATTCACCCATCTGTCCCTCCATAGATCTATCCATTTGTCGTATATTTGATTTAGGTGTGCTGTTCCACACATGTAGGATATGAGGCTACCCCTACTGAATCTGCCATTTCTGCTTATAAACGAATAGCTTGTGGGTCTGGCTGTTCCCAGAATCCTCTCTTGTGGTTTTGGATAGTTTCTCAGTTTCTCTGAGACCGATCAGCTGGGCAGAGGCAAAATGGAGAGTCCAGAAGCAATATTATTCCACCGAAGCCCACCTGGGCCCTGTCTCCTGTGGATGCCTGACTGAGCAGCTAGGGGCCTCCCTCTCAAGCACATCCTTCCTGAACTCTTAGTAAAGGCGCCTGAGAGCCTTTTCACACAAAGTCACAATGTTTAATCATGTGTTAATGTTTTCAGATAACTTCTTTAAATTAGAAAAAAAAATAGCTTTTGTTTTTTTTTTTAAGATTTCATCTTTATTTGAGATAGAGAGAGAGAGCGTGCGAGTCAGGGGCAGAGGGAGAGGGAGAAGCAGACTCCCTGCTGAGCAAGGAGCCCGACACAGGGCTCGATCCCAGAACCCTGAGATCATGACCTGAGCCAAAGGCAGACGCTTAACTGACCAAGCCACCCAGGTGCTCCTCTCTTTTTAATTATAAAAATAATATATGCCCAAATGCTACTGGAGGAATGAAAATGGAAAAATAAGTTCTTCTGATCTTCCCTGGATCCCTAGTTTTAGAGAACCATTGTTAACACTTTATCCAGAGATACTCTACACAAAAAGCAGCAGTATGGCCCCTATCTAATTAATTACCTATCTAGCTTGTCTGTTATCTCATTTATCTATCATCTGCTATCCTAACTATTAATCATTATACCCACCCTTCTCATACAAGGGGGATGCATGGTCTGGCAAGTGCACGCTGGCCAGTTAGATGGGTGCCCTACCGTTCAGAATGAATGGCATCCCATCGTGAAGTGCCTGATCCAATATCGTGGTGCGACTCAAAGTGTGGTCTCTGAACTGAGACTAGTGTGCAGATGTAGGTAACTCACCCATGACGGACTGGATACAGAGGTCAAGAATGTTTAGAGACTTGTATTTAAATGCATATAAAATGATATATATAAATATATCATTTTGTATATAAAATGATAATGCTGTGACATCTAAGGATGTGATCAGTGGGATTGTCTAATGGAACACGGTAATCTGGGTGTGCCAAATTTGTGTGATGTCATGTGTGTCCCAGGCTATGTATAAGGCATCCACATACTGGTCTTGGCGGATTGAAAATAGAAAAACACTGATCTCTTTCCACAGATAGTTTGAGATGCTGATAATGTTTCTCTTAACTCTTCTCTTCTTTTCCTTTTCCTTGCATTCCCTTCCCTTCCTTTCCCTTCCTTTCTTTTCATCCATTCATCCATCCATTTACCTACATACCATTTCATTTTTCCACCCATCCTTACAACTGCCTTTTATGTATCAACCAACCAATTTATTATACCTCTCGTTAATTTAACAAAAATGATCAATCTAAGATGTTGAATAGTGAATCTTAATATGGAAACAAGTTTTGTGGCACAAAGGATGATTATCATCTATTTTCTAGTACATAATACATTTTATGTCTTTGTGGCCCCTATGCTCATTGTTTTAAAAATATGCTTTGGCACACTTCAGTTCTGAACACTGTAGATAATCCCAAATCCTGTTCTTGCTTGTGACTAATCTACTTGCAAGCACTGTCAGCTACAGATTCAATGCAAAACATGGGGACTGGAGAAAGATACACATGCTGGATTATTTAGTAAAAATATATATTCCTTTGGGTGGCTATTCTGCAAACATTGTGATATTGAATATTTGTTTTTCTCTCAATTTGTCCATGAAAACAGTTGTGGCCTAGGGTTCAGAGGGTGGGGTTGCCATTGATAACCCATCAAAAAGTAGAAAATGCAAGCAAATGATAAATGTAATTAAAGTGAACAGACATAACTCTTACTGACTTGATTTTACTTTTAGGTTTATTTTTTAAAACTGGCTTTTTTAAAAGAAAAAAAATCTATTTGAGAGACAGAGTAGGAGCAGAGGGAGGGGCAGAGGGACAAGCAGACTCCCCGCTGACGTGGGCCTCCATCCCAGGACCCTGAGATCATGACCTGAGCCGAAACCAGGAATTGGCTGTTCAACCGACTAAGCCCCTAAAAGCTGGCTTTTTAAAAAATAAAAAATTAAGCAGAACTGAAGGATATAAAGTGAAAAGTAAAAGTACTCCACCCACTAGTTTTACTCCTCATATGTAACCACTATTCACAATTGCTTGTATATCTTCCAGAGATTTTATTATGCATTACATGACTTCATTTATAATGGCATCGGTTGGTGGTTTTGGTATTATGGGAAGCATGGCGTAGGTGGTCTTTGTTCCTTGCTGACCCTCACACAACCTCAGGACTGAGTATAGATCTGGATGAAATTATGGAGAACTGGATGTGATGCCTGATGGAGAGGTGCTCAGGGTGAAAAGCTCTGTTGGCGTAACTGGTTCAGAGACTGGGATTCAGCTTTGTGGTTCAGGAAGTCGATGTCCTTGTGCTCCAAACTGATCAGGGTGTCAGAGTCTCTCTGCCGCGGGCCATACTGGGATGAAATGGAGGTATAGACATTCTAGCTGCAGTTTCAGACTTCAGGAGTGGTGACTTGAATAATCTCCCACTCTGGAATGAAGGTACTCATAAGAGTGATTTAATCGCTGGGAAATTGCTTTGGTGGTTTTAGCGAAGGGAAGAAGTGAAACCGTCTAAGGGATTTATGGAAGTAATTTGACAGGCTTTGGCAATGGAATAAATATGGGGAGTGAGGAAAAGAGGTGAGAAGGAAGATTTGCAAGATGCTGGCTGTCCATGGCACGAACAGAGGTGTCTCTAATTGCGACAAGCAGGAAGTAAGTTTAGAAGAGATTGAGAAAATTTCTAACGTGTTGACTATATATTTTATATAGGATGCAAGATTTTTTTTAAGGTTTACTAAGTTTTGTCAGTTAACCATGTTCACTCAGCGAAAGATCAGTACTTGTAAGCAGTCATTAATAAACTGTTACACAAGGATAACTTAAAGACAGACTAATTGGAAAATTACATTTTCTACAGTGTTACTGGAATCAAGGTTCTGTTTATTCCCCACAAGACATGCATTGGAAAATAAGATATTATATTTTGTTTATATGTGTTTAGTGTTTTGCAGAATTCCAGGAACTGCTAAGCTAAATTTACTCAACTTAGGGCATTAACTATCATGTACTTCATAGTTTGAGACTGTTCAGTCAAATAGGGCAGAGTACTATTCTATCTAGATGTGTGTTTTTTTAAAATCACATGGAACTTTTTTTAATACTAAAAAGTAGAGGGAGATTTGTTTAAACGAGTATTTCTAAAAGAAATATGTACATAGTTCTGGGAATTATTTGTGGTAAGGAAATACTGTTTACTCCAGTTGCATTTCTCAGACAATAAATGGTGGTGAATCCGTGCTACCTCCTACTTTGTCAATGAAGATGCTATTTACCCCTTACATTTTTGTATCGTAATAGATTTAAAAAGTCGAATGTTCTTTATTGCAAGACATCCTTTTGTTAACAGATTTGTTTCTTTTTAATGTTTTACCTAAATTTTGATATGCCTACAGGACAGGTTTGCCTCTTACTTTATTTGACTTTGTAGAAATGTAATTAATAAATAGTGCTCACTACACAGCTTAGAATAGGCTTTTTCAGGCTTTCTGATTTGCTGATCAGTTAGCAAAACTTAATACAACAGTTGAAATATTTCTACATATGATGAGAATGTTTACAATTTAAATTTTAGAACTTGTGATTATATGTACAAAATCGTGTAACACTGTGCTTATGCTAAGAACTGACATAATGGAATTATGAAATAAATGTGCTGTGAGGAATGGAAAATATGGGGCAGATGTCTCAGTCATGATAAATTGTAATTTTTTGAAACTCTTTCCAAAAACAAATTAATTCTTTTAACCTGCAATCAGATTCCTTTACAAATAACAGTTTTTGTATGCAAGCACCATTTTGTTTTATGTAGTATGGCTAATACGTAGTTGAAACAAGGATATGCAGTGATAATTTTCTTAGTATGTAAATGAAGTTAAAAACAGTTAAAATAAGGAGTATTTTGATAGAGTATATACATACCTCACTGCTAGTGAAATCGCTTTCCTATGGTATATCTCCTTAACAGAAAAATCTGTAAATAAAAAAAGACTTAAAGAAAAAAAAAGAAAGAAAATTTCTAATATGTTGAGTTTGAGGTGAATTTAAGATATCCAAGGGAGATATATATACATATTTTCAGAACTTCCTCCCTAATTATATGTAAATATTTATAATTATTATTTTATACATATAATTATCCTAATCCAGGTGTGGATGGGATCCCAGAAAGAGAGGTTACAGATGGAGTGAGAAGAAAAGCCCGGACTCTGTAAAGGAGAGACAGCCAGAGAGGTTGGAGGAAATGCAGAAAATAGTACAAGAAATCCAGGGAAGAAATTGTCTGCAAGAAAGAGGAATGTTAATTCTGGATCATGTTTCTTAGAGCTCTAGGAAGATGAGAACTGACAAATTTTCAGTGATTCCACTGAGGCCACTTCTTTCCCCAGGGTAGGGCAAAGGCTGGGGCTGGGGGACTGATTCTACAATCTAGTTTTTGAAGAGGGAAAGATGAAGAAAATAAGCATCTCAGATAAGGGGATATCCCCCAAATTCCCATATATTCTACCACATCCCTGAGAAGGAGCGTGGTTCTCTCTGTACAGATCCCGTGCCATAGGGAAAGACCACACATTTGCTTATTCAAACATCCTGTTAAAACAGGGTTTGAAATCAGTGTTTTATAACTGACCGAGATAAGTTAAAAGACTTGGGTGAAAATATTACTCTAATTGATATGATAATCCCTTGCCATGAGGAAAATTACAGTCTCCAATCCTGACTGTGGTAGAACCTTTGCCACAGTTTGTAGCACACAGGACTGTTACTGCTGGGACGCGTCATACTTAATGGCGGCCATAAAAATAGCAGATTTTGTTTGGTGAGTATCAGTTAAAAATTTATGGTTCACAAGATTATGTAACTGTTATTTCAGGTAAACCTTTATCTTTCCTATCTTTGTTTCTCCATTTGCCGGAACAGATTTTGATAACCTGGCAAAGGAGATTCGGAAATTAATGCAGGTAAATGCCCAGACCGGTTTATCCTTTCACGATATAAGGTAAATAAAAATGTTTGATTGTATCAAACTGGTCTGAGTTGGAGTTTGGGTTTGGATACATTTTGTAGTCAAAAGGCCATTCTGCTGCCTTCTGCTAATTTGGGAGTACTTGGTAGCCTTGTTATTGGTTTGGGATTTGTATAAACATGTAAAGTTAGTAGCTGGGATTAAGAGTCATAAAAGAAGCAGTAAACTTCAGGGCTGTTTAGAAAAGTACTTATGTTTTCTGAAGACACATTCTCTAGTGCAACTGTTTCCACTTTTACGGGTCTTTGTTTTATGTACTGTGTGAAATACTAGCCTCTGCATATAGAACTTTTGGCAAATATGAATTCCTCTTAAGTAGTTACACCATCCAACATGTATTTGTCTTTTTGTGCATTTTAACATAAAATCCAACCATAAATATGTATTGTAGAAAAACTTGAAGGAAGGAAAGGCAGGAAGAGAGAAAGGATGAGCTACTTAAAGGTAAAGCTCTACCCGAGTCTGTTTTACAAATATAATTGCTCCTTTCCTTAGGCTTTTAAAGAAGTTTAGTTATCTGTGGTCTGAAAAAATTAAATTCAAGTTTATTGATGTGGCATTTCCGCAAGGGTTAGGATAGCAAGGGCTGTGCTTTGGGCTTTGGAAAGCGGAGTTCTCAGCAAAGGTCCAAGGGCTGTAACCCGTACAGTAGACCGTGGCTCCAACCCGTGCAGTAGACAGTGGCTCCATTGTTTTCTGTATTTGTCTGTTGCTTACTTGTTACTAACTATTGAGCAGTCAGTGATTATTAACAGATATTTAACAGTAGGAGCAGATTAGATTGTAGGGTCAATAATTACGGACAGTTTGGAGTGTCGACATGAAAGAAACACTTTTAAAGGTTAGATCCAGAATTGTTGAAACGTTTGCCTGAAACTTTGTCAGGTGAGTGGCGCAGGGGACGGACCAGCACAGCCTTTTAAAATTATTAGCCATGATAACGTGAGTCAGGTTTTGCCACAGTGCTTTTCATTTAACCTCATAGTTGGCCAGCCCTAGTTAATGAGTTGAAAACCCTTACAGGACGCGGATTTCCCAGTTGCCCATGCATTGGAATGTCCAGCTCACCCTTTGTGTGGATCAGAGGGCCCATGGTGTGGGTGGTTAAAGTCATTGTCCATATTCCCCTTAAAGCAAAGCAGTAGAAACAAGTTACGTTTTCAGAGTTCTCTGGAGGTCCTTCGGAGCCCTGGTAACATCCTGGTGGACTGGTATGTATCTATTCAGAGTCTAGTTTCCAGAGCTGTTGAAAAAGAGTATTATAAACTTCCAAGTGAGCACGGAGGTTTATACCAATGCTATGCGGTTGCTTCAGCTGAAGTGAAAGATCGTACTTACTGACACTTATTACAAATGGGTTTTTAAAACAATGTCTGTTTTGTACAGTGAGAGTAAAGTCGGCCAAGTATAGAACAAAAAAGTTACACTGTGGAACAAGATAAAAGGACATTGCATAATAAATAATATCTCATACCATTAAAATATAAGGTTCCCTTCCCAAAATATAAGTATGAGCTTCTACATGAATGTTTTAAGTCTGATTTCTCTTTGACTTGCCTAGTGACTTGATACATAAAGAGATAATGGGTCTGAATGTGTCCAGATCTAGACATAATTTACTGCAGTAAATAATACACATGTGTAGCTTGCAAAAGATAAGTAAAACTCAAATGGCATTGTGTTTTAGTGATACCGTAGAAATTGGTTTTTAATTATAAATACGTCGAAAGTAGCTCATTGGAAGTAAGCAAAATGTTTTTGTCTGTCAGTTTCTAAGACTAGAATAACATATCTGATCCAAACTGTATTGGTTCTAACCTTTATTCATAGACAGAATCACTGGTTTATGAAAATCAAGAAGGAAACATAAGCAGAGGGGTAAGCTGCAGAAACACTGAAAAAATCCTTTAAGATGTGAATGTGTGGATCTGATAAGTAGTTGAGATTGTTTGCTCTTGCTCTGAATGGATTTTGAACATGAGGAGAGATTGCATGGAATCAAAAAAAATTTTTTTAAAGATTTTATTTATTTATTTGACAGAGAGAGAGAGATCACAAGTAGGCAGAGAGGCAGGCAGAGGGAGAGGGGGAAGCAGGCTCCCTGCTGAGCAGAGAGCCCGATGCGGGGCTCGATCCCAGGACCCTGAGATCATGACCTGAGCCGAAGGCCGAGACTTTAACCCACTGAGCCACCCAGGCGCCCCAAGAGTTTATAAGACACCTTGAGATGTTTGTAGATGTTCTTTCCTATAGAACATGGCCAGATACACTGACTGAGTAGTTTATAGGAAAATAGAAGAGGTAATTTTAGTCTACTCAGAATAACAATGAAGAACGATTTATTCATTTTAAAGATGTTTTGAAGAGGGGCCCTTAGAGACCACCAACAGATCTTTTTTGGATGGGCTGACTTGAAAGCAGAGAAAATGTAACCTGGTGTCTTTAAGTGGCATGTGTGATGACCCAAAGATAAACTTCATTTAGACTTGCTGGATGTGCAGAGATACCCAGACCTCTATTTGAGCTAGTGCTCCAGTGTTTCTGCTCTCAAGCCTGATGGTGGAGTGGCTGGCTTTGATTTGCTTCCTGCCCAAAGCCTGCTCTGGGTGAGTTTAAAAACCTGTTTGTTTCGCCCATCATCCGGCTGGGCCTTACCCATAATTCCTGCACTTTGATTATGGGGGTTATTATAGGACAAGAGCTTCTTTGTAAAAGAGCATGTTTAATACTCTGGGGTCTAGCGTGACTAGCGGATATAAATTGTATGGAAGCAATTAAACTCGAAGGAAATGTCATGTGGGCTGAATTTAAACGTACAGGCTTGTGGCACTGATTTTTTTTTTTTTTAAATTACACAGAAAAGGGTGGAGAGAGAAAAATAAAGGAAGAGAAAAGACAAATGAGCCAAGAGAGTGAGGGAAACACACACAGAGACAAGAGAAACGACTCATTTTTAACATTTCGTTAAAAATCCGAAGTCCAGAGCCAGTATTATGCTAATGCTGTTGCCCTTCATATGAACTCTTTAAAAATACAAATGTCAAGGAATTGTACTGCACTCCACTTGGGACTTGTATCCCTTTCCAGGAGGTCACCTTCATGTCAGGGCATACGTGGATGTAACTGAGCAGTGATTTTTTGGAATATGTTAGTAAACAGACCTGAAGGCGGCCCATTATGATCATGAAGGTGCTTCTCTTTCCAGTTTTCTATTTTGTGCTCATGGCCTCTGCATAGTTCATGCAGACTGGCTTGTCTTTGGACTTGCTGATGAAGAGTGATGTGTCATTTCTCTCACTGGCCTAGCATGTCTTCCTCTCTTGCTTGGTCTGTTAATATTCAGTAATCCCATCTCCTCTCTAACATCTTATTGGACCAACCAGCTGAAAAGGATCCCCTGCTACTCCAGATCCCCGGACTAATTTGATCTGGCTCGGTAATTTGGCACTTGCTCTTTTCTCTTGTCCATTAAAATGTCATATAAGGCTTATCGTTGAGTTAATGTATTTATTTCATTTCCCTAACAAGTCAGCGCTTAGGATATGGACCTGGTGTTGTATTGTCCTTCATGCCTAGCACATATTGGTACTAGGAAATATTTGTTGAGATCAGTACTGATGTTGAGCATGCTGTTAAAATAATCAAAATGTTACTGGGTGGTCAAAGGCAGAAGTGGATGCTTTTAGATTAGACGTAATAGTACAATTCAGTATGAATCTGAGCGTTGGAAGGAGTAGACAGCCCGTGATGTTTTGCCCCAGCAAAAAGTGCTCATGCTTTATTTTCATTCTTTAATCTGTGATCTCTTACGGACAAAAAGCAAATCTCACCTTGCCCGTAACTCTCCAGTACCTGGGGGCAATGCCTGGCACACGTAGGAGTTCAGATAACATTTGCTGAAAGAAATAGAAATGATTTTTTAATTTCTCCATTATTTAAGTCATCTGGTACTTCTTTTCTATGCAGTAAGCCAATTAATATTTATTGAGAACATACTGTGTGGCAGGTGCCGGTACTGCGTCCACCATGGTGGGTACACATACAGTATATCACACATTGGAATATATTTTTTTCTCTGTATTTAATTTTCAGTCTTACTATAAATTCTAAGAAATCACTTCCTCAAACTGAACAATGATGATCCAAGAGAGCAAAAGTTGCTGAATAATTCAGTATATTTATCTATTCCTAGATTATTTCCACATTCTAGTCAATGCTGGAAGCATGCCCCGACCCCCCTTAAATAATCGTAAGGTTGTAACCTTTCCAAATAGAGCTGGAGAGGTAGTAGACTGTTTGGGTTTCAAAGGACTTTTCAGGATGCAAAGTAAATAGGGGAATTTGAGATAGCAACAAAACTGTAATTAAGCAGATTAACTGTGTCAATAGTGGATACAGAGATGTCAGAGGAACTAGTTGGTTGCAATTATTTAAACACAGCCTCAAGTTCATTCCTATCACCATCATCCACTAACACACTTGAAAGGAAGCCTAGCCAGATAAACCCAGGAGAAATGATTCTCCTGGGAACATCACATTGTAAATCATACATCCATTATTATTATATTTTAATATTTGGCTTGGGGTCTTTTGTTCTTTACATGTTCCTCAAGGTCAGGCAAAATTTAATATTATCATCTTTTCAGATTTCTGAAGAGTTGAAAATGAGCCCCCTTCTGACCAGAATAAAGGGAAGAAGAATTTAAAATTATAAACCAGGTTTACTTTATTCATAGATGATCCTGTATTTAAATGCAACAGTATCTATTGTTTCTTTTCTTTTTTTTTCTTTTAAAAAATTACCCAAGTTATGGGGCACCTGGGTGGCTTAGTAGGTTAAGCCTCCGCCTTCGGCTCAGGTCATGATCTCAGGGTCTGCTGCTCTGCCTACTTGTGCCCTCCCTCTATCTCTCTGTCAAATAAATAAATAAAATCATTAAAAAAAAAATTACCCGGGGCGCCTGGGTGGCTCAGTGGGTTAAAGCCTCTGCCTTTGGCTCAGGTCATGATCTCAGGGTCCTGGGATTGAGCCCCACATTGGGCTCTCTGCTCAGCGGGGAGCCTGCTTCCCCTTCTCTCTCTGCCTGCCTCTCTGCCTACTTGTGATCTCTCTCTCTGTCAAATAAATAAATAAAATCTTTAAAAAAAAAAATTACCCAAGTTATACTCAAACACATTCTTGTTTTGAGAAATCTCAGCCAAAGTGACAGTGTCTCTTATTCTCTACTCCCGATCCTGCCTTTTCCCCCCAGAATGTGAGCCCCTGTCTCAGTTCATGGTCTGTCCTTCAGACATACATACCTGGGCATGTACAAACCTGGTTCGGATATTTTTTACATGTTACTTTAACATTCTTTTGTTTGTTTCTACTGAAAAGTATGCTTTTCCATAACAGTAGCTAGAGATCTATCTTAATATTTATTCTCCCATCGTATGTCTATACTACAGGTTATTTACCCATTCTAATAGTGGGACTGTAATGTTATTTAAACTTCATCAGAAAGACCTAGTATAAAACTTCATTTGAATTTTTTTATCATTTGCGAAGGGAGGTTTTTAAAGTAATTATCCGGGGATATAAGACTCAAGTCCCGTTACTAAAAATAGACTGCATTTGTATGATGGTTTAAATGTCTTTCCGGTGTGGGCACTAGATCATCCTCAGCCTGTGAGTATCACGAGGGGGGTCCGGTTGGGAGACACCACACGATCATGACCCCCTGCAGCTGAGGGTAGAGTGGAGCCCTGTTCTGGTTCAGATGGTCTAGGGCTCTTTAGTCAAGACCGCACAGTGTCTTTCTTCCGTGCAGAAAGGGCATGGGTCCGTCCTCTCTGTGGTCTTCACGCTCTGCCCAGAGCTTCCTGGCCAGCAGTGTCAATTCAGGCTTTGGCCTTAAGAGTCTTTGATTTATGAAATCGTGAGGAGAGCGGCAGGCAGGTGAGGAGATGCAGAGGCCAGGCCCGGAGGGGGAGCCACCAGGAAGCAGGGCAGGGAAGAGCCTCAGTGGTTCCCAGGTCTGAGGCAGTTTTGGAAAGGGCAGCCTCGGGTGGGTGAAGGGTGAATGCCCACCGAGCCTCCCCTCTGGGCAGGAGCGTTGCAGGCTTGCTTGGGGAATACCAGGCTGTCTGGTCCGGGGTCTTTCACTTGCTGCTTGGGCTGCCCACCAAGCATGTTTGTTCAACCAATTATTACTATGCGTGGATTTTGGCAGAGAATAGCCATTATTCTGTTTTCTGGCCTATTTCTCCTTGGCGGCCCACCCTCCAGGGCAGGGGGCATGTTTTATTCTTCCTAGAACTTAGAACCTAGGGATGAATAAATGGGGGAAAGTGAGTGAAAAGGGATTCTTGGTGGGAGATAGTGAGGTTTTTCCATGTTGCTGTGGTCATCTTCAGAAGCTGGGTTATAGAATGCTTAATATGCATTTGCATGTATTTGCACAGCACTTACTCAGTCCCACGCATTGTTCTAAGCCTTGTCCACATTTAATTCTCCCAACAGCTATTTGACAGACACTATTTTTTTAAAAACATTTTATTTATTTGAGAGACACACACACATGCGTGTGCACATACATGCAAGCAGGAGGGGCAGAGGCAGAGGGAGAAGCAGGCTCCCTGCTGAGTAGGGAGCCCGAACCGGGGCTCCATCCCAGGACCCCGAGATCATGACCTGAGCCGAAGGCGGATGCTTAACCGCCTGAGCCACCCAGGTGCCCCAGAAACACTATTTTTATTCCCACTTTACCCAGGAAACTGAGGCACAGAGCATTTAAGTAACCTGACAAGGCACGTTGAGTAAGCACTGAAGCCCAGGCAGTCTGGGCCCAGAGTCCGTGCCCTGGCTGGCTGTCCCTCTTTTTTCTTCCACAAGTCTCGACATGGTTGGGTTTTGTCGTTTATCCCCTGCTTGTCTCCCTTCCTTCCTCTCCGTTCCTATCGCCCCTACCCTCGTGTGTGTCTTGATAGCTCATTTGCAGATTACAGCACAGTGGCCCTCTGAGCCCAGTCCCTTGCACACTACAGCCAGGCTTGTCTTCTGTAAAGACAGCCCTCATCCTGTTGCTCCAGAATGCTCCCTGGCATCCTGTCCTGTTGGGGCTGATCGCCTGCCTAGGGCCCCATTCTCCTCCTGCTGAGACTGCAATGTTACTCACACCTGATCTAAAAGACCTGGTATACACTGAATGGCTTTCTCGGCAGCTCTTGTCTCACTTCCCTGGAGTGCCCTCACCTCTCTTGTCCAGCCCTCCATCCAGTGCATTCCATCCCGGAGGCCCATCTCAGGCCTCACCTCCTGCCTGACTCCTCAGCTCCTGTGGTCTTGACCTCTTCTGAACCTGGTGCTACTGATAGGCTGTTGGCTATAGCTTCATTGTTCCAGGCTTGAAAAGGCCCAACCACATTTAAGCTCCCAACGTCCCTGGCCTGGCACCGAACCGAGTACCTGGGGGACAGTGAATAGTGGTCCTGGGAGGCAGAGCACATTGGGACACTGATTTAGACCCTAATATTGGGCTCTCTGCTAGGTTTCCTTACTTTTAAAAGAGGAACTGGAAGGAGATAATAGCTAAGGGCTCTTTTGATTTGCTTAACATGACATTTTTTAAACAGCTTTATTGAGATATAAGTTATATACCATACATTTCATCTGTTTAAAAGACACAAGTCAGTGGTTTTTAGTATATTTGTAGGTATGTGCAATCATAACCACAGTCAATTTTAGAATATTCTCATCACCACAAAGAGCATCTCTTACTAGCTAGATAGCTATTAGCTATCCTCCCCCACCCCCCGAACACACACGCGTGCATACACACACACGCACACACACACGCACACACGCGTGCCTTTATCCTCCCCAGCCTTAAGCGGCCACTAATCTACTTTATGTATCTATAGGTTTGCCTCCGTGATATTTCATATAAATGGAATCCTATATCGTGTGGTCTTTGTGACCAGTTTTTTGCACTTGGCGTAGTGTTTTCACGGTTTATTTACCCATGTTGTAGCGTTGTAGCACCTCCCCGTACTCTTCTTTTTGAAGGCTGACTGCCTTTTACTGTATGCATATACCACGTTTTATTTACCTGGGCATCAGTTGGTGAGCATTTGGGTTGTTTCCCCCTTTTGGGGGGAAACACTTATTTTGCAGGAGAAAATGGTCTTCCGTGCGGTGGTTTCTACAGTTGCTGAGTGCAGTTTTCCTCTGCTGCTTCGAAAGCAGAAATCTGGGTCCGCCGGCTGTGTCTGCCTGGCGTGACAGACAGGTTGGCAGATCCTTGGTCATCATCGGTGGAGGAAGCCGTCCCGCGGAGTACTCGTGAGCTTGTTTTTTTTCCCCGTCCTCGTGAGCTTTGTAGTCAGGCGTTCTGGCTTGAATCACGGCCCGGCCACTTAATGAGCTTGCATAATTTCAGCAAGCTCCAGTTTCCTTGTTCATAAAATGGAAACTACCTTGCCTGCTTCCTCAAGAGTCAGGGTCACACTAGAAAGGGTATGGAGCCTGGGGCAGCTCAGCCAGTGCAGAAGGACGCCATTAGAACCAGAAAAATAAATAAGCGAATAAGCAAAAATCAAAGTTGTAAAGAATAAGTGCCTCCAGCTGCCAGTTTTGGCAGCGTGCAGGGCCTCGCAGTCTTCCTGCCGAGCATGGGGCCCAGCGCCGTCACCCTGTCTGCAGTCACCAGGATGGACCTGCTTAGTCTTGTCGGAACAATGACAAGTTGCCTCGTGTGTCTTAATGACCTTTCTTGCTCGTGGGTCTAGATTTGTACTCCTGTCACTGTTTCATCAAGTCATTTGAGAAGAACGACTAGAGTTGGGGAGACCTTTTTAGGCTTTACCTGAAGCGTGTCGTCTCAGAATGTAGCTGGGTGTTTATGATTATTAAACATCTATTGGCTCATATATTTGGAGTTTGTACATGAAGACTGAAAATGCCTTTTTTGGTAACTGGGTGAATAAGGGATAAAATGTTGATAGGATCCAGACTTTACTCAGAGGGTGGTGTTCATAATAATATCACTGATTTGGCCAAGTGCTGTCATTTAAGAATCAAGGAGCCCCACTGTTCTAGATTTTAGGCATGGCCTGCCTCCGCATGCAGAATCACAAAAATATTTTTTATTTATTTATTTTTTATTTTTAAAAAATATTTTGTTTATTTGTCAGAGAGAGAGAGAGAGCACAGGCAAAGGGAGCAACAGGCACAGAGAGAAGCAGGCTCCCCGCTGAGCAGGAGGCCCGACGTGGGACTTGATCCTAGGACCCTGGGATCATGACCTGAGCTAAAGGCAGACGATTAATCGACTGAGCCACCCAGGCATTCCTTTTATTGTTTAAAATAAATAGGTTTTAGAAATACATAATTCTTACATTTACAACAGTAGGTCTTTTGAGAGAATTTGGAACGTAAGTCATTTTCCCCATCTGAACTTAGCTTCTGCCCCTGAGTTTGGTGGGAGGTAGAAAAAGTCGATTGGAGGGATATATGAAGCTTCACGCTCCATCTTCTGTCCTGGCCCCAGGTGCCTGGGGACAGGTCTGGTCTGAACTATGCACAGCAGCTGTGAACAGGTTGGCATTTCCAGGCTAACATGATGACCACATTTTGTGTGGGAGATCTCGACAAAAGAATATTTGTTTCTGGGGGACTGACGCCCCTTTTTTCCATTAAGTCTGACCTTTCCATCATTAGATTGTGACTGTTCTCGGAGCGAAGTGGAGCTTAGAAACAAGGAAAGAATGAGTAAAGGAAATTGAGTGCAGAAAGATGCAAATTGTGCAAAAAAAAAAAAAAAAAGACATCATTCCTGGGTGACTGCAGGGTCTGTGTGTGTATCATGATCCTGGAAAAGGAGAGTGTGAACATCTGGGTTACTAGCTCTTTTCACTACCTCAAGTGTCATGACTCTGTTCCCTGTTGGTCTTAGGGCTCAGGTGCCCTGACTGACATGCACTCTGCCGCTTGCCAGCCCAGCGAGGGCAGAAGGGCTTGGGCACAGGGCTACGACCTCACGTGGAGTGACAAGCCTTGGCCTTGCATTTCACAGTAAGCTGAGCTGGCTTGAACTGGGTAGAGGAAGTGCACGAAGAAATTCTGATCACCTGTCCCTAAATGGAGGTGTATGTGTCTGTGAGATGGCCAGACGTGAGCGTGGAGACAGTGAATGACCTCTGGAAATTTTAGATATTTGTGTTTGGCTGTGGGTCTGAGATAAGTTGCTGACATTCTTTTGTCCTATGTAGATAACCTTTTCTCTATCTCTTTCTGTTCATTGCTAGAGAATGAGTATGGTTCGTGTAAGTATTAGAATATTACTTTTTGCAAAAATAATTTATAATGATAATTAAAAATTTTTTTAAAAAAGGAAAGAAAGACCCACGGAAAATCTCATTACTCTCACTTCATGTTTTTTCCTATGTGCTTGTATATATGCTTTTTGTATTGTTAGATATTTTCATCAAATAGTCCAGTGTAGTTGGGTTGGCTCACTTGAAAAGTTGTTTTTTTTTTTTAATTACTCTGATATGTGTTGTTACCCAATTTAAAACTTATGGGAGTTTTTAATGCCTTATTTAGGGTCAGTCTTGTGTCTAAAACAAATGATACTTCTCAAAGACTTTTATGTCAGGAAGGGTATCTTCTGGCTTTATTTCAGACCTCACCAAGACGCTGAACAAGTTACTTGTATTTGGAAAACAGAAGAGAGACACTCTTTTCTTCAGATTCAGCAATGACAAAGCGTAGGCACGACGTTGGGGAAACCACAGGGTGCCATGGGAAGAGTCCTTGAGGCCACATTAAAGTCCTAGTTGGGATTAGGTTGGCTTAGCAGGTTCCCTAACCTAAGAAATATTGAACTTGATTTTAGGTGATCTCTGAGGTCCATGTCTGTAAAGATGTAAATATCCTAAATAAATAGGTAGAGAGTATAAATATTTTTGTGAGCCTGAGGGACTCTTATGTAACATCAAAGACAAATACTTTAGTTTGATTGAGAGAGAAGTGAAATTGTTTCTTATGAACAGCATGATTTATTTAAATAGAGAGGCTAAGGCCTTCCAAAGTCTTCAGACTTGAAAGCGCTAGAGTAGTTGGGGAATACTTTTTTCCTTTTAAACCTTTTGCAGAAAGAATGTTTTTCCTTTAATCTTTCCTTAAAATATTTGATGGATATCACTGCTAGAAGAATGACCTATAAGTATCATCAGATTAAAATTTTCCCTTGTGCTAAAGTCTGAAATAGTTGGACTTGGTCTTGATAGTCATTTTTCCAAACTTCCAAAAACTCACCTGTATTTCCTGTTGGTAGGGATACATACACTCCATCGTGTGGGAAAAGAGACTCTTGGAGGGAAGAATTAGTCTCTCATACAAACCAAAACAATACCAGGAATTACAATTAGAATAAAGTGGAGTTAAATATAAAGTGGTTAAACAGTGTTTGTTCATTTTAGCTTCCCTGTTGCAAAGCAGAGTGCCCAGACTGGCTTACTAGTGGGAAGTTTTTATGCCTTTAGAATTTTTTTTTCAGAATAATACTTCCTTTAAAAAAAATATCCTCACAGCCTACACTATAGGAAGAAAGGGGAAAGACCCACCTTAGAGAACTTTGTCAATGGATAACAAACTCTGTGGTTCATGGGCCACAGAGAATGGATGTCTCTGGTTGGTTTCGTGCAGATTTTGACCAGTTTGATTTTGAGATACCTGCTGTGGCCATAGCTTACTCTGTTTGGCTCTGACCACCTTTTGCTCATTCCTGGCTTTTCTGGCATTTCAAAGGGGAGCAGGGAAGGGCTTGGTTTAAGGCAGCTGGCCTATTTTCCTTTGTCTCAAGCTTCCTCATCCCTAGGAGAATAAAGAATAGTTTTTCCCATCAGCAGTTGGTGTTTCTTTGCTCGTTGCATTTCATTGCTCTGAATAAATTCAGGCTGACTACCCCACGTGACACCCCACATGGCTGAAAATGGGAGAAGGTGTTTTCCGAGAAATTTGGATTATGGTTGGAAAAGGAATGGGAATAAATGGTGGGTAGTCAGCAACAGCTGTTTACCCTAGGTAGGGCTGTCAGATAAAATACAGATGTCCAATTAAATCTGAATTTCAGATAAACAGTGGCCAGGTTTCTAGTATAAGTATATCCCAAATATTGTGTGAGATGAATTGTTTGTTGTTTATCAGAATTGCAGAATCAATCAGGCATTTTGCATTTTTAAATGCCAGATCTGGCGACCCTAAGTTGCTAAGCTATACCTCCGGTCTTGTTTCATGTGTTTTTGTTAGCCTCTAGCTTCTCTGGCCTAAATTCGCTTTGGAGAGGTGCTGGGAGTGGCCCAGTGGCAGGATATTACACTAGTGTGAACTAAGAGAGGGCAGGGTAGGGCATAAATAAAGTATTGGCCAAGCAGCTGCTTGGTGGCCTCAGGACAGAGTGGGTGTTCAACTACCTGTTCGCTATAGGACAAGGTTGGGCAATACCTTGTTTTTGATACTATTCTTGGATGCACCAAGAATACGTTCTACGATGATGTCCTCATCCCATCTGAACCCCCATTCAATATGGGCAGCGTTCCAACTGATGCTCTCAGTGGGCAAATACCTCTAGGACCTTTTCTTGGAATTTGAAAACAGAGGAATAGACTTTTATCTCTAACCAATAATACTGAGTCTGCTTTTGGGTTTTTCATGTGAGTTATTTAAGTAAAATAAAAATTATTTTTATTTGTGTGCCAAACATCTTATTGGTTCTGGTCAATGTTTTTTGTTTTTGTTTTTATTTTTATTTTTTACACACTCTCCAATATGTTTATTATTGTGTATCCACATTCTCTTTAAATTCTGGCTCGAACAGAAGTTATTAGCTTTGTTTTTTGTATAGTGACGGATTTTAACTGGATGGGTTTTAAGGGAGAAAAAAACCCATACAAAGTATGATCATGACTCATAAAGGATGCTTCTCTGAGATGGTCTGTCCCTGGATGTTGCATTAGTGACTGCTGGTTTTTTTGGTATCCTTCCTGGAGGCTCTGTTATTAGTTAGTAGCTTCCAGTAATGTATGTGGAGGACTGACAGAGTGGGATTAATTTATTTATAATCGTTTGCCAATGAAAATGTCACATGCACAATTTCTCCAATTTAAGGCCTGTCATATACCTTGATTTGACTCAGAAAGCCATCTGCGATATTTTTATTTCTTGCGCCCTGCAGGAAAACTCATTTGTCATGAGTGACAATCACTTTACAGTCATTATTGTGATTGCAGCACATTTATTGCTAAGAATGGCTTATAAGTGTCACCTTAATCCATGAGCTCAACTGGGTGTCAGACATCTAGGAAGGGAGGGCCTTGGTAGGTATTTAAATGGGAAACTAGGGTGCTGTATGGAAGTGTATTAGTGATTAAGGAAGTGGCATTTGGTTTGAGTCAGGGCCTTTATGCTGTGCTTAGAACAATTCATGTTGTCCTTATGAGGAAACACTTATTTGCATGTGATCCTAATTTCTGCTTCATTAAAAACAGTCAGACCAAGTCACTAGAACTCTGTCACAGAAGGCAGGGATAAAAAAGGGCAGACTTGTCTATTTCACTGAGAAGAGAATGCCTATGAAAAATTGAGTGGTTATCATTTATTTTACTAATTTTCATAAGAAACAGAACAAAGCAGTTCCTTCTCCTTAGCACAGACGCTGGTATTTTAGGAGGATGCAGCAAACTGGATCTTGTGTGACCCACATTTCCAAGGTGAGAACCCAGTTACCTGGAGGGCTTGGGGGGCACTGATTGGACCTCGTGGCCATGAACGTGGCACTCTGGCCAGCGTGAGTGAGTGTGGACTGGTCAGGACTGTCTCAGTTGAAAGTGACATATGTCCAACTCCTGCTAGCTCGTGCACGTACCAAGGGAGGCCAAGGTTGATTCCAGATCCAGGACTACTAGGTATCACTTGGACTCCTCTGTTTCCTTGGTATCACTCTTCCCTGTGACCACATCTCTTCTCCCATTGGCAGGAGGGTGGTCTCAGGCAGATAGAAATTTCCCATATCCCAGCTGGGCAACTCAAAGGGAAGAGAGGGCTTCCTTCTACCCTAGCTTCAGTGTATGCCAGTATCTGTTCCTCTGCCATCCCCCAAGCCCAGTGAAGCAGGGCACAGGATTGGTCACCAAGGAACACATAGTTGGAATGGAGAAAGAGTAGCTTCCCCATGGAAGTGGTCGTGGGGTCGGGGTGGGGTGGAAGGTTCCTTTGGCCAGAAGAGGGAAAGACATGCCAGGCAGATAGTAGCCATTTGTATTCGCTATAGTGGGAGATAAGGACTCTAGCTTTAACCTTTAGTCTAACTGAGATGATAACAAGCATACATGGGTGAGAGTGTGGGGACACCCAAACTATATAAAGGTAATGAGGAGATGCGGAGTTGAGTATGATCTGCATGAACTGAGGTCATTCGGAGGGGACCGTGAACTTTTAGCATTGTATGCAACTTCTGTCTGCCTTAAGTATTAGCCTTCCAGTGTGTTAGGATTTTACCTCTTTTCTCTATGGGCTCTTAGAAAATGATTAATCCTGAAAGCAATTATATAATTTCTATTTATACAGATCTGCATTTACCTGTAGAAATTACTCTGTCCTGTTCAAGTATGGTGTCAGAATGCAAGTTCTTGAAAGTGAGGTTATTCAGTGGATATAAGCTTTCATTCGTAAGAAAGAAAGACAACAGTGTTGCAAACATAAATGGCTTGAAATGCTTTCACAGCTAACGGCGTCAGAATGATTTTTAGTGGCTGTCCAACATCCCATTTTATGGTTGTACCCTAATTTATTCATCCAGCCTCCATTGCTGATTATTTAGATTGTTTTCCATTTTCACACTTTAAGCCATGTGAAAACATTCTTACAGATTTTTAAGATATATCTGTGATTGCATCATTAGAATTAATTCTTAGAAATGCAGTTACTGGATCCGAAGCTATATTGCTATGGATTTTAAGGGGCCAGTGGGGAAAGGATGATGATCAACTCAGAACCATTTTAGTTGGTTATTGAATCAAGTTTTCTTTGCTATGTGGAAAAATGGAATATGGAAGTAAATCCCAAACGATTGTTATCGTTATTTTTGTATTATTCATATTTTCTATTATACTGTTGGTATATGTTCATTATTTATAAACTGACAGTTGGTTGTATTTTTGTGGTTTTTGAAAATAAGTCTCTTTCAAATAATAGCCACCTTGATAGAAAAGGTACTAGCACTTGGGAAGATAATAACAAGAGTATCATCCCAAATTCGCTCTCATTAACCTAGCTGTAACTAATAACATCACTGTCAGGGAAACATCTTGTGAGACTAGGCTAAAGCAAGCCCCTTGCTGCTTTTGAAGTGAACAGTTTTACATTCATGAGCAACTTGTTCTTACTGATCATGTCATAAGACAGAGGGGGCAGTGAGTGGTAGCAGTTAGAGCCATTATTTTTGCAGGCAGAGGGTGTGGGAATTGGATTCATCATTTCTACCAAATTTTTTTTTTTTTTTTTTTTTTAGGTAAAGGTGAGTGAGCGAGAGTTGAAAGAATAAAAATAAGGAAAGTTAAATGATTGATTAAGACATTTTGACTCTTTGGGCTCCAGAGCAAACATCCTTATAACTCCAACGAAAAACCACATACCAATTTTGAAACCGTGCCAACAGCATGTTGAAATGATAGGAGAGGAATTCAAAGAGTTTAATGTTAGGTCACTGGTCTGTCTTCCATGTAAAACTTTTTGAGAACACCTGCAATGCCTAACATCAGACAATAGGACATATATAGTTCTCTAAAAACAGATCTGCAATGTAATGGAGCATAGGCCATCCAGTAGGACTTCTGCCTTCTGCTGAATTGAGGGTTTTATATGCATTTCTTCCTCTCTTTGGTTTTTGTTCTTCTAACATTTTTTTCTGTCATCTTTGGCAAAAGATGGCCGGTGAAGGGAATTGCACCAGGTTACTTTGGTGAACACATCAAGAGAGCTGGGAAACCTGGTAGATAGTCTCCAAATAGTGCCAGCCACGGTGAGATACAACAGGGCTACTGTGGGGCCGTGGGCTCTTTCTCTGTGGGGCCCTTATTTCTCACAGCACTTGCTACCAGCATTAGTCACTTCTGTTTGGGTACTGCGGTTTTCTGCTTCCTTCCAATAACATTACTCGAGTTAAAAAAAAAATCACAGAAATATAGTTTCACAAAGACTTCTGTGATTAGAATTGCTGTCTGGAATTTTAAAAAGTAGACAGCGAAGAAGCAAACTTGAGCTCGAAAAGTTTCAAAACAAGAACCGTTTCTTCATAGGAGAGGCCTCGAAGCTGTCGGGTTAGTGTTTTTTTGTCCTTATTAAAATGCCATATTTAGTAAACCTGAAAGTAGTTCAAGCAAGGTGAAAGGCGAGGTAGAAAGGCATGTCATTCTGTGACATTTTCACGATCGTAAAGTTAGAATGGCAGCAAATTTGTTTTCGGGGATCTGTGGTTCATTCAGCAGAAATTCATCCGAGTTCCTACCGAGGGTGACATGGATTCTTTTATGAGGCTCCAGATTTCTGGTACTTTGTTGGCGCTCTCTCTGCCTGTGTCATTCTGAGCAAATAGAGTAGTCAGTCAGAAGGCACTGCAGTCAGAAGCTTGAGATCCTTGTGGAAAAGGCTGATGTGTGTGGTCTCTGCAGCCTGGGGATTCGGTTTATTCCTGGATGCGGGGGCAGACATAGCTGTAACTTTTTGCAAAGGCAATGCTGTTAGTGGGGTTAGACAGATGGGATTTGAACTGTATCTTGAGGTGTAGATAGGTAGGATCTAGATAAAAATGATGTAGACATTCGTTTCAGCTCCTACAGCAACCTCCTCTGTCTGTTGAGTCGATGAGAAGCTGCTCTGTGTGGTAGGTGTGGGGCAGGAAGGGAGCGAGACACCATGAGAAGCAGTTGCATGAGACCCAGCTCCCCAGAGGGGCTTCTTTAAGGCACGTGGAGCTGAGTTTGAAAGCAGCTGATCCCTGAGTACTTTCTTTCATCCAGACTTGTCAATCCAGCTCTGCGGTTAGACTTACTATCATCTTGAAAGGTGAATTCTGTTGCTTCAATTTGAGGGCTGACCAAACAGGTTCAAACAAAGTCCAGTTACATCCTTGGGTGTCATAGCACCATTGGGATGTCCATGCGTGACCTTGTGCCTCATTTACGTGCCTCGTGGTGCTGCCATTTGTGAGTACCTCTTTTGAAACACAAAGAAACCCAAGTTACCCTAAACTGTCTTTAGAGGAGTTGGTCTAGTGTGGTGGTAGAGGATAGAGGTTCAAGAGTCAGGATGTGTGGGTTCAGTTCTTGACTCTGGCTTTCAGGAACAGTGTGACCCTGGGCACATTGCTTAATTTCCTTGTGTCTCCGTTTCTTCATCTCTAAGCAGAGATGGTAAACAAAAGCACCTATCCAACAAGGCTGATGCCAGGATTCATAAAACTGGTCTATGTAAAGTACCAGGTAGGTGCTCAAGAGTGCCATACGGTGGAGCCCAGGACCAAAATAAATTAAAAAAAAAAGTCTAAGTGTAGATGTTAAGTGGAGCCAGGTCCCTAACAGGACGTAGATGTTGATAGAATCCTAGAAGCTTCCAAAGGACCACCAATTTGGAAAACAAAATTGAGAAATCAGATCCCTGATGATCTTGAGAGAACCACACCATTGGTGTGATATGAACAGCAGATTTCACCTATTTTGAGGATTAACCGGCAGCCTGAGCCGGCCCTATTGCTGGGTCAGCTCGTCTTCGGGCAGTAAGGGTAAAGCGTGGCCTTCCCTTTGGTAGTCAGTTCAAGCTTGAACAAAAGTACCTTTGAGCGCTGCAGTAGAGAGTGGGAATTGAGGAAATCATCAACAAATGCTGTATACCTAATTTTAATAATACTTCTGGAAAACACTGTCACATAGGAACTCCTATCAGTTAGTGTGAAAAGTTTGAGGGGAAGCAGTGCTATTTTTCATTCTTGGAGAAGTTGCAGGGGGCCCAAGGTATTGCCTTCAGGAGAGCCCCTGCTCCTTACCACGGGGTACAGCCTCAGAGAGGTGTGACTGACAGTGAATTTCATCTCTTCCTGAAAGGTGCCATGAAAACATAGCAGGGCTGTTCCTCTTTGCCATTGTTTCTGTCTGTCTCCCAGCAGGATGAGGTCATGACAGAATGGCAGGTTTATCTTGGATTTCCTTGTTTGGCCAGCAGCCTAAGCATCCCTGGGTTGAATGTCTCTGGGTATCACATAGATATCAATGGCTTGGAGGCCGTGTTGGCTACTGCATTGCCCTTTTCTGGAGCCTGGTGGCACTTGGCGGGGGTGGGAGGGGGGCAGAGAAAAGGGGACAGGTTTGTACTTCTCAGGTCAAATCTCACCTCTGCCCTTTATAGGGTTTCTTTGCTCTACGCTCCTGAGTCCTCCTGTTCTTGCCCTTCACCGATACTCCTCACACGTGACATGAAATATCCCTTGCTTTTTTTTTTTTTTTTTGCCATTGTCTGTGAGCTCCAGATGCGTGGGGACCCCATCTTTGTACTTCGCCGGTTCAGAGTGCTTTCTGGAGCCTGACTTGCTTGGCTTCAAGCCCTGCCCCCGCCATTTTCTGGCTGTGCAACCTTGGGTAAGTTCTCTAGCTTCTTGCCTGTCTTGGGTGTCACTGTGAGGATTAGAGATAAACATGTATGGGGCCTCTGGCACCAAGACTGGCACGGATGGATGCTCAGAGAGGTCGGTCCGCCCACTCCCAGCTTGGTACTAGCGCCGAAGAGTCTCCTGACCCACGAGCATGCCCGGACGTATCTGTCGGCTGCGTGACATCGTAGCCCCAGGCTTGTGGCCAACTTGGGCAGGCAGCCTACTGGCTCGAGGAGCCCCTCATGCCATTTGTCAGTGCCTGAAAGAACGTGCCTACAAAGGACACAGCCTTTGTCTTTCGAGTCTCTTGTTTCAGTCCATCCCTGAGAACTTGAGCGTAGTCTTTATAAAGTAACCCTTAAAAATTATTTAAAACATAATAATAGTGCTATTTAATAAGGGGAAATCTCCCATAACCCACCGTTTGACTATCCATTGTCCACCGAGGTATCTATCCTTACAGGTTTTTCTGGGTGCACGTATTGTCGTAATAGTTATTTTCATTTATCCAGTGGTGGAATATTCTATGTGTATTTTAATCTCCATAGGAGAGGTTTTTAGAGTTCATGAATAATATTGGTATGATTTATGGAATTGTAGAGGGCTTCAGAATAAAGCCTTTGTTAGAATGAGGCCAGAGAGAAATACAAAAGCACCTAATCCATGGAAACTCATCAGCCTCTGGTGTTTGTGAACTTGAAGCAGCACAGTGGGGTTGTGTTGTGCGTGCATCGGATGCCTCTGTATGCAACCATGTGAGCCTGGAGAGAGAGGGGGGCAGAGAGGAAATGAAGATGGGTTGCATGGTGCTCTACTCTGGCTCAGGGAGTGTATGCCCTGGAGTGAGTGTAAAATGAGATGTGAGTCTGCTTTTCCTTCTGCTCATCTTGGTCCCAAGGAGACCCTTGGGGTGTGACCCCAATATGGTGCCCAAGTGCAAGCCAGTTATCTTCTCAACTGTCTGTCCTAAAGCTGGAGGGAAAACGGGGTGTGCTGGCTTTATTGATAGATAGAACGTTTAAAAATGGCACAGCAAACTTAAATGTTCGGTTAGATTTTCAGAAGCAGTTTTCCTACAGCAGTTTTGCCTTTGCTTGGTGACTTCAGAGCCTCACCCCCTCACTAGACTCATTTCTGGCCTGTATGTATAAAGCAACATTTCCTCCTTCCTTCCTTCTTTCTTTTCCTTCCACACTGAGCTGCTGCTATGTGCTGGGACTGTGGAGTGTAATAATAAATCAATACATGGCTTTTGCCCCAAATAATTGACATTGAGTTTTAGAGAGAAGTATGAAAATGGCTCATCATAATACATGGCAGTTGAAGGAAATTCATTAAAGGAGATGACAGCCATCTTATTTGGGAAGTACAGAGGAGGGGACACTTAGTTCCAGCCAAGGAATTACATGGGGCCCCAGAGGAGGGTGCTTCCTGAGCTGGGTTCTTAAGGATCGGGTAGTTTTGATAGGCAGAAAAGAGAGGTGGGGAGAGGGCCTCTTTGTTGCAGGAAAAGTAAGAGACCTTGAAGAAACTTGAAAGCAGAGCCATTTGAGGAATAGAGTTCATGGAATAAATCAGAGATGACATGGGAAAAGCAGTCAAAATTCCAGTTGGGGAGTGCAGACAGAGTAGCTCCCACTGAACGGTGTGGATGTTTATGCTTACTTGAACCCTGTTGGAATATTCCTGGTTTGTTTTATGAAGGGATGTCTCTCACTGAGGATATTGACTCAGGGACGTTTCCTTTTACAGTCAGGATGGCCTCCATCAGACCAATATTGTTCTCGGGCCTTTTTTGTTTTGTTTTGTTATCTTGGATAAACAGAGAGAGGCTGATTCATTTTTCTAGAAAAACAGGATGCACTAAAATACTGCAAGTGACAATGAAACAGACATGCTCACGTACAATAATATTTATAAAGGGACCAAACAATATGTGTAGCAGATACGTCCATGGTGTGGCTGATCTCCCACTTCCATCTCGATTGCCTTGGGTCCTTGGCCAAGTTGCTTGTTTCATTGGGTCTCAGTGTCTTAAGACATCAAACCAGGACCAGTAACACCTACCAAGCAGGCAGTTTGCGAGGAATAGATGAGTATAAAGTGCCAGAAACATTGCTGGGCATATGGTAGCCATTCCAGTAAAGCTTAACAATCTTTACACTGGCTATAAAAGATGGATTTGTGGTAGGAGTAGTATTTTCACAGCGATTTAAGAAAAAGTTCATATTACGGAGAAATGTTCCAATATACATAAAAGTAAAATAGTGTTATCAATTCCCATGTACCCATCATCACCCCGCTTGAGTGTTTACCAGCATTCTGCCATCCTTTTTTTTTTTTTTTTAAGATTGTATTTATTTATCGAAGTGAGAGAGTGTGCGCGCGTGCACAGGAGCGGGGATGGGGGAGCGGCAGACAGAGGGAGAGGGAGAAGCAGACTCCCCGCTGAGCCCTCCTACGCAGGGCTCAATCCCAGGACCCCGAGATCATGACCTGAGCCAAAGGCAGATGCTTAACCCATTGAGCCACTCAGGTGCCCCAGCATTCTCATTTGTCAATCTGTTTTCTCTCTTAAAAATATTTTAAAGTTTTTAACAATTAATTGCCAGCTAAATAATTTTAAAGCAAATTCCCGATAGCTTATAATTTTGCACATAAGAGCCTGAGAAGTCAGTGGGCCAAAGAAGAAACTCTCTTAGAAATGGCAGACACTGGTATTTATTTTTTTAATTAACATATAATGTATTATTTGCCCCAGGAGTATGTGTCTGTGAATCATCAGGCTTACACATTTCACAGCACTTACCATAGCACATACCCTCCCCAATGTCCATAACCCAGCCACCCTATCCCTTCCCTACCCTACCCCCCAGCCACCCTCAGTTTGTTTCATGAGTTTAGGAGTCTCTTATGGTTTGTCTCCTTCCTGATCCCCTGCCCTGCCTCTCAAATTCTTCCTATCAGAGAGATCATATGATAATAGACACTGGTATTTTGAGTCTAAGTTTTCCAGCTGAGTTTTAGGTGTTTCTGCATTAAATGAGAAGATGTTTGCATTTTTTTTGAAAACATATCCTTGCGTTCCATTTTTTTAAATGTCTTCTAATAGCAGAAGAAATGATTATGACCTAGGAGTCTAGAAACAAGCCAAGACTTTATGACGTCTTTGATACGGAGGTTCTAGGTGGCTAATTATTCCAAGAAAAAAACATGCATAGGAGAGGAAGTCAGTGATGGCAGAAAACCTGAATGGTCATAAATTTTGTATTTTGGCGGCAGTTGAATCCTGGTGGGTTTTGTTTTTGTTTGTTTATTTGTTGTTTATGTTGAGTGGGTTCTGTAGGTACCCTGGTATTGGTAAGATTCCTAGAGTATATAAATATAAATAGCAACAGTTTTTTTTTTTCTTCACCCATTTTGTCAACCCCTCCCACCTCCCCTTTAGCAACCACCAGTTTGTTCTCTATATTTATGAGTCTGCTTCTTTTTTGTTGTTGTTTGGCTTATTCATTTGTTTTGTTTTTTAGATTCCACATGTAAGTGAAATCATACGGTATTTGTTTTTCTCTGATTTATTTCACTTAACACAGTACCTTCTGGGTCCATCTATGTTGTCATGAATGGCAAGATCTCATTCTTTTTTGTGGCGGAGTAATTTTCCATTGTAGCTATACTGTGTATCTTTTTTATCCATTTATCTGTTGATGGGCACTTAGGTTGCTTGCAGATATTTTATTCAATGGTTGCACTTGGAAAGTAAAAGTTTTGTTTATTCCATTTAGTGTATTTCACATATTAGTCTGCACATAAAACAAGCATTTAGGTGCATGTACAAAGCATTTTTTATAATGGAAGATTTCAGATGTAACATAATCCTATTAGATTAGTTTAATGAACTCCCCTGTATCTATCACCGAAGCTGTCACTCTGATGTCTCCATGTGAAAGATGTTCATGTTGTTTGTAAAAGACTTCTGGGTCAAAATGGCCTTATTAATTTGAAAAAAAGGTGTAGAATCAAATTATATTACGCTAGATGGAAAGAAATTCTTGGCGTCAATGCCGTTGCCTTTGAGAAATATGTCAGTGATAGCTCTCAGAAGAACTGATTTTTTCCCAGATGGAGTAAAAGTAAAATCTGATGTTTGAAAGCAGTTCAAGAAAGAGCCCCTCAAAAGATACTAAGCAAGAACAAGTTTGGAAGACAATACTGAAATACTTGCAGTGGGTTCTCTCAGTGGATTTGCGTTTTTTTTTTTTTTCCATCCATTCACCTTTCTCTCTCATTTTTTGTTTCTCTGTACTCTACGATTTTTATCACCACGAGCCTAGATTCTTTGACTGCTAGAAAAGTAATACAAGAGTGTACGTTCCCGAAGTAAAAGTAGGCATACATAGAATGGAGACTGTCTGTATTGAGGTATGTCAGGGTAAGGCAGATACTTTTTCTTTCTTTTTTTTTTTTTTTAAAGATTTTATTTATTTATTTGACAGAGAGAGAGAGAGATCACAAGTAGGCAGAGAGGCAGGCAGAGAGAGAGGGGGAAGCAGACTCCCCACTGAGCAGAGAGCCTGATGCGGGGCTCGATCCCAGGACCCTGAGATCATGACCTGAGCCGAAGGCAGAGGCTTTAACCCACTGAGCCACCCAGGTGCCCCGGCAGATACTTTTTCTTAGCTAAGTTTTTACCCTTTGTCTTGCTGCTTATCTCCAGCCCTGTGCTTGGTACCTGGCTCTTGCCTGTTTTCTTGTTACCGATGATGGGGAGTGATGCTCGCCTTCATGACATCATCTCGACTTAGGCCAAGTGGGAGGACAGTTAACCCTGCTTCCCAGGCCAGTCCCCTAAGCTGTGTTTTGTTTTCATACTTGATTCCGTTCTGTCCTCAGCCCTCACATTTTCCGATTCGCCTTCTGAGGCTGCTCAGGCTTCAAGAGATGGGTATTGGGAAAGGCTAGGAGATGGCAGATGCTGGGAGACAGGCCACTGAGCTGAATGACTGGGACAGGGGCCTCAGAGAGCCGGTGTAGTTCCTCCTATTCCGAAAGCATAAAAATGCACCTCAGCTCTGCCGTCGGCCTCCCCACCCCGACTTTGGCAGAATTATGTCGTTTTTCAAAATGATTTTCAAGTCTGCTTTAGAACCATTACCTATTCTGAAGTTCACTATATGAGAAATAATGTAGTTACGGAGGACCCTAGACAGGCGTGAGTAAAACAAGTAGTTAAAGAAACAAAACATTAAAGATTGTGTAGGAAGAGGTGTTCCGGGGCGTCCATGGCGGTGGAATATGAGTGGAGAGACACGAGGAAGGGATTGAGAAGAGCCCTTTATTGATGGTGGAACTCTGACCTCCGGAATGATAAATGGGGCAGGGGGGAACAACTCCTCTATTTTCCATGCTAATTTACTCATCACACTGAATATCCTGCTGGTGGAGAGCCTCATATCCTCTTCCACAGGAAATACTTAGCGACCTGAGGTATTAGAATCTCTTTTATGGCACTTCCCTGAAAAGAAGATATTACTCAGTTGGCAGGCAACTGGGGTTTCTAAGGGACTTATTCAAACCCTGTTTATTGTGTGCTTGCCTGTACAGAATGATGGGGCGCAGGGGGAAATAATTATTAACGATGTCTTTCTCTTAAGGATCCTAAGTTTTCCAGTGCAAAGTAAAATGATCCAACCGCCAAGGTATATATTGGTAGGTGTTTTGTTTTTGCCTGTAATGGGTTCAAGTTAATCCGTGTGAACATTTGCCTAGTGCCTGTTGTAACAAAACAATGGGTATTGATGAGAGCTCACTGAAACACAGAGTGAATTTACCTCAAACTCCTGATCTTTGATCTAGATTTGGAGCACCACCAGGCCTTAGCTAGTGGGGCTATCAGGCCACAGTCCAGGTGTGGCAAGGAAGTTTCCAACAAAAGCATTTCTCTCTGATTATTTGGCATTTGATGATTGAATTTCTAGTTTCAAATGTAGTCCACATGGCAACCCGTGCAGTATCTCAGATAGTATATACGAGTACGTGATCATGGATGGCAAACATTTCGGCTTTGCCCGCTACACGATCTCTTTGCATCTATTCATCTCTGCCATTGTGGCATGAAAGCGTTCAGGGACAAAACATAAACGAGCGGGTGTGGCCATATTCCAATAAAACTTAATTTACCAAAACAAGCTGCCAATCGGACCTGGCCTGTAGACTGTAATTAGCCAACCCCTGGCATACGTCATTGTCCATTGCATAGCCTTCATTGGATTGGTTCTGCACACATCTTACCTTAACATGCAATAGTAATTTTCTTTCTTTTTTTGAAGATTGTATTTATTTATTTGACACAGAGAGCACAGCAGGGGGAGTGGCAGGCAAAGGGAGAGGGAGAAACAGGCTCCCTGCTGAGCAAGGAGGCTGATGCAGGACTCGATCCTAGAATCCTGGGATCATGAGCTGAGCCAAAGGCAGACACTTACCCCACAGAGCCACCCAGGTGCCTGTACATTAGTAGCTTTCTTACGGGCAAAGTTCAGGCCTTCTGGCTCTCTCTAATCCCCTGGATGTCGTATAGGTAGGAGAGTGTTCAGTTGACTTTTGGCAAACGAGTGAACAGTGACCGAAGGAGGACTGCTTGTTTCAGGCCTTGGCAACTTTAGTGTCCTTATGGATGGCTGAGCTCTTCCAGACTTCTGGCGCCCTGTCCCCTCTCCCTGGCCTGCTGGAAACGGAGAAGAGAGGCCCTTTAAGCTTTGTGTCCATCCCTTGTCTCTGTCTTTCTTAGGCAGCCTTCCCCTACTTTGAGCAACTACTATTTACAACTCAAAGAATTCTTTATTTATACAGTGTTGGAGACTGTTTACCCATGTTGAACTAACATTAGGTTTCTTTAAATGTACTGTTAAAACGAAGAGTGGCCGTTTGTAACTTTAGGAGCATAACAGCAGGGGTCATGAAGTAAGAGAACATAGACACCCTTAAAGTTATTTCCAAAGGCCCTGGGAGTGGGATTTTCCTAGTTTATGCATTGCAAGGCAGTCTTTTGTGTATTGGTGGAGGAAAGTAAGGTGAAACAAAATCCAACAAAAGATTCATTACATCTCAAAAATCATGTTCAACACTGAGCAGGTGTGAATTTGGTACTTTATTTTCTTCCAGAAAACTGGCCAAGTTGAAAATTTTAGCATGGACATTGTAATTTTCAATTTTTAGAAGCTGCATAGTATATAAGGGCAGTTTTCACATTTTAGTATTAGAAGATTAGCCTCCCAAAGGAAGAGAAAAATGTTTCAGTTTCAGTTCCAGATAGTAAACATTCTTTTTATTTTTTCTTAGTGTAAATTCATTTTTGCTAACCTAGCTATTTTGTTTGTTTGTTTCTTTCTTTCTTTCTGCCTGAATCCTTCATTGTAAAAAGTGAACCACTGGAGTCCTCTGAATTCAGTTGGGGAAAATGATACAGACAAACTTATGAGTGAAGCATTACTTTTAACTTCACTGGAAGTGAGGCAGATGCGAACCTTGGAAAAGGAAGGTTATTATTTCCTCTGTGGAAACTTTTATCTTTGTTTTCTGAGTAACTGGTAAAAACAATAGTTTGCTGTGGAGTTTCAGTAATCAAAGAAGAGGAAATAGCATGAGAGTGACTGCAGCTGGTTGGCGGACTCATTCGGAAGGTGAAATCTACCAGAGTCACTTTAACTATCTCCTTGTGCAAGGGTCGGCAGACATTTTCTCTACAGGGCCAGATCACAAAATGTTTTAGATTCTGCCGGCCACGTAGTCTCTGTCCCAACTATCCAGCTCTGCTGGTGTTAGCAGGAAAGCAGTCAGAGACAATGCATAAATGAGGGTGCCTGTGTGCCAATAAGACTTTATTTGTGGACACAGGTATTTGAATTTTCATGTGTCATGGAGTATTATTTGACTTTGCTTCTCTTTCAATTATTTAGCAATGTCAAAATCATTCCTAGCTTGCTGACTGTACAGAAAAAGGTGTGGGTGGGCTTTGGTTGCCAGCTGTGATTTGCTGACCCCTCTGGTGGTGAATTTGCATAATAATTTCTGGAAGGGGTCAGGAGGGTGTAATAGTAGTGAACACATCGCATTTTCATACTTTTAGGAGATAATCTGAGTATGATTAGTTGACACAAATTTGTGCAGGAAGTCCGTGGTGGAATGTGGATGACTTTTTAGGAGTCTGGTGTTCTTGTCTTTGTTCAGCTAATACAAAGTCTAGGGAATTTTGGGCCTGATGCTCATCTGGTATGTGGTCAGTTTGGACCAGGTGACATCTAAGGTTTCATGTAGATCTTAACACTTAGACCCTTTATCACTTGTTCTTCAGTTATTTTTTCTGATGATAATTCTTAAATTTACCTACCTAAAAATCATTTAAATATTTCTCGAGAAACATATGCTCCGGGATGCCGTGTGCCTCAGTCGGTTAAGCGTCTGCCTTCGGCTATGGTCATGATCCCAGAGTCCTTGGATCGAGTCCCAGGACGATCTCCTTGCCCAGTGGGGAGCCTGCTTCTCTCTCTTCCTGTGTGCCTCCCCTCCCCCTGTGCACTCTCTCTCAAATAAATAAAAATCTTGGTGTTCCAATTGTACAGGGCATGGTGGCAGCAGTGGTAGTTATGTGTGTAGAGGGGGCTGGAGGGGTAGTCAGAATAAAAAAATGTGCATTTTGGTATTCCAGATGAATACTTTTTGTATATTGTATAAAATAGAAAAATAGTCTTTCTTACAGTTTAAAAAACAATACAGTGGGTAATTATACATGCAAAACATTTATTAAAAATAATAAAATATTTTAAATAATTCAAAATTCAATGAAAATATCAGATACCTAATATTTGCACTGTTACTATAGTTCCTCATTTATTCCTTAGTGCAGCATGTATTTTGTGAGCACCTACTATGTGCCAGGCACTGATCTAGTGAGGACCAAATTGTTTGCCCTTATAAAGTTTAGGTTCTTCTTCTTCTTCTTCTTCTTCTTCTTCTTTTTTTTTTTTTTTATGATTTTTATTTATTTGAGAGAGAGAGAGCACAAGCTGGGGTGGGGGGGTAGGGAGGAGGCAGAAGGAGAGGGAGAGGCAGGTTCCCCACTGAGCAGGGAGCTCTATGCAGGGTTCCATCTCAGGACTCTGGGATCATGGCCTGAGCCAAAGGCAGATGCTTAACTGACTGAGCCTCCCTGGTGCCCCTCTTTTTTTTAATTAAAAAAAATTTTTTTTTTTTTTAGGATATAAAGCTTATATTCTAATGGGAATCTTTTGTTAAAGATGATGAGTGGGTGGTTTTATTTGTACTTTTCACAGGAGTCTGCTTACTCACTACTTGTTTTTCAAGTTTTTTTGTTTCAGTTATCTTGGCAAATCTCTGAGTAATGTTTTTGAATTCTCAGAGGAAATTTTACAGTCACACAGGTCTTTGTTGATTTTCCTGGTCTCCTATAGTTGTTAATCATTGAAGATAACTCTGATCCTTCAATGACAGAAAATGAATTCATTCTTTTTAGTTATGTTAGCTAATTTGGAAAGCGCTTCAGTTAACTTAAAACTTTAGGGAGCGTCAGTCAGGATAGGTCTTTTAGAAAATCACTATGTTAAATTCTTAAAGGATGCTTAAGTTAACCATACTATCAGACTTCTAAGCAGTAAGAGTGAATTTATATTTGTGGTACACAATACTACTTATAAAAATACTCCACATGCATTTATTCAATGAATACTAAAAAAAAAAAAAAAAAAAAAAAAAACCTGACAGAATAAAAGCAACTGGAAATACTTAGTAGTACCTGTTAAAGCTTCCTCATGGCTTTGCCTTGATGTCACAAATTTTGTTTATTTTTATGAGAGGGTGGTGTTCTTGGACTTTATAACTAAAGAAAAAATAATAATAGTGTGATAATAACAATAATGAATAACCCAAATATAGTGAAAGCTGTCAATCCTCATCACCTCCCTCGAGACCACTTCCCTTCCGTTCTTCTTCTGGTCAGAGTGGTCATTCTCAGCTTTTCTAATAAAATAAAGTTAAATCTGGCCTCAGACATTTCACACATTCATTGGCTGCTCCTTGGGATTCCACTCAGTCTAACCGTACCATCTACTTAACTCCCGAGAAGTCTCATCCTGTAAGATCCCTGCTATTGAAGCATTCCCTTACCTTCCCGGGGACAGAAGGCTCCCCTTGTTTGTATGCCCTTTCTCCTCCACTTCTTCAGAGCAACTGTAATTAATTATTTGTCATTACCTGACAGTGAGCTGCATGAAGGTGTAGACTTACTGCCCCTCTCTTGTACCCAGCACTCGCTATGGATGGACTTAGTTATGTATGTCCATCCTCCCCTCACAGAGGAGACTTTTGAGGCACTGAAAGGTTAAGTAACTTGCCGCAGGTTCATCTCTGTCTGTGTTGGAGCTGGAACGCCAGCCCAGGTTTGTGTGTCCCCGGAGCCTGCCTCCTGGCTTCGGCACTTCAGTTAGAGAATTCTCACTTTCAGCTGCTACTCGTGTGATTTATTTTGTATTTTTTAATTTTGTATTTTATTTTTTTAAAGATTTTATTTATTTATTTGACAGAGAGAGACACAGCGAGAGAAGGAACACAAGCAGGGGGAGAGGGAAAGGGAGAAGCAGGCTTCCCGCTGAGCAGGGAGCCCGATGTGAGGCTTGATCCCAGGACCCGGGATCATGACCTGAGCCAAAGGCAGATGCTTAATGACCAAGCCACCCAGGCGCCCCCTACTCAGGTGATTTAGTGAGAAATCTTGATATTTTCTCATCCTGTGGTTCTGTGTGTCTTTTGTGGGTCTCAGTCTTTCATGACATATGTTTGCTGACTAGATTTGTTCAATTACTGTTGGAGGAGATGCCTTGGGAAAACCAGAGTATATATCAGATAACTCTTTGTCTTTCAACAGCTAAATGTGGGTGAGACGGGAAAAAATATATGCATGAAATAACTAATATGTGACCAATGACAATGTCGGTCTATACACCTGTCTGATCTTTCCCCCAATACCTCAGGGGTACTGTACAGGCTATGGAGTTGAGGAAAGGAGTCCAGAATAGGAACTGGTGATAAGAAAGCAGCTTTATGGAGTGGATGAGGCTTGATGGGGTCTCTGCAGCATGGCCTTCCTCAACATTTCAGTTGAGAAGTTTCAGCAGCTGTATGCAGACCAGGGTCCCCGGTCTAAACCCCAGCTTACATCTCTCTTCTGACCCTTATGTGCATTTGTCCATTTGACCTGTCCACCTGTGTGTGCCAGGGTCACCTCAAAGGCAACGTGTCTGAAGTAGACACTCCCCAACATGCTTCTCTCCCATTTTTCTGGAGCTCGCACATGTTGCTCACACTGGAACTTCACCAAGCATTTCTTTCTCTCCCATCACAGTCCTTCTGTGAGCCTCATAGTCCCACTGCATGAATTTCCCGGTACTCATTCCTAGTCTAGGGTACCAGCATCTCTTGCTCAAGCTTCTGCAGTACTTTTCTAACTGATTTCCCTCCTTGTGGATGGCCTTACTCTCTGATCCCTTTCCCAGGCTGTGGTCAGAGTCATTTTCTTAAAAGACAAGTGTCAGTATCATGCCATCTGCTTTAAAGTCCTTGCTTGGCTTTAGGATGAAGTCAGATTCCATCACCAAGCTGACAAGGCCCTCGTGACCCAGCTCCTGCTCCCTAGCCACATTGAACTTCTCACAGTTCTTCCTACTTTCTAGCCATATTGAAGTTCTCACAGTTCTTCTTACTATATTCTGTCCAGTCTTTGGGCCTTTGCAGTGCTGTTGCCTCTGTCTGAATTACTTGTCTCTTCAGTCAGTGATCCTTTCCTCCTCCAATGCGTAGGCTCGAAAGCCTCTCTGTGAACTCGCATACCCTGACATCTAGCGACTAAGGTGACCATGAGCCTCGGCAGCTCAAGCCTTCATGGACATTTCCTCCTCCGTGCCTGGTGGGTAAGAATGCAGAACTTATGGCCTCAGCTTCTGGGTGGGCCTTTCCCTGTGCCTGGTTTCCCTGGCACCTGTCCTCACACCTGCCTTCTGGCCTGCCAGGGTGTCTGATCTAGGAAACGTGGGGGGAGGGTGTGAGGGTGGTGGGTCAGCAACACTTTAGCAGGAAGGGCAGCACGTGGAGGCCCAGGACCTGTGGGCTTGCCTGACATCTGCCCCCCAACACTCCTTACACAGAAGCAGGAGCAGCTGGTCAGCATGTGGGCAGGAAGGAATGGGGCTGGGCTAGGGAGTAGGGATTAAGGCAGCCCTTGTAGCAACAACTGTGACAGAGGGAGCACCTGGCGCTCCTGGAAGTCCCAGGGCTCTTTCTTTGACCTCCTTCCTTCACTTCCTGCATTTTCTGAATTACAGCTCAAAATTGAGGAGTTGGAACTGAGACGGGCTTCTCTCCTAGCGAAGGAGCTCCTCTGTACGATGAGTAGAGAGCCACGCCTACCGTGGTGCCCTTGCAAAGCCCTGCGGTAACCCCCTTCCCAAGCTGCCCTGAAACTTAGACACCCGAGCCGTGATGAGGGGCCGTTCCCGAGGAGCAGGGTCTCAGCCACTGTCCAGCAGCATGATTTTAGACAAATGATTTAACTTCCAGTCCTGTTTCTTCACCTGGAAAGTGGGGATGATAATACTTATCTTCCAGGGTCGGAGCACGAAATAAACATTAGGAGGATCCAAAGCAAAAATGCTTGGCATGGTAGGAAATGTGAAAATACGTCGCGTATGTTATTTATAGTATTATGACTATAGCACTATTATTATTACTGCTTATAAAGTTTAGGAAAAAAATCTGCCCATGAATATCTTTCATGAATTTACAGGCTCTCTAGTTATCCCTGTGTATTATGAATGCAAAATCAAACCCATGACTGTGGCAAAATACCATCACTGACCTCGGATGTGGGAACTGTGTTCCTTACTGAGATGTGTACTGATTCACATGCTGTTTGTATGACATTTACGGGGCACCAGTGAAGCATTTTACCATGGCAGCACTTTTTTTTTTTTTCATTGACATTATCTCATAATCCAATCGTTATTAGGGGAAAATGTCAGTTGATTTTCTGCATTACTAAGAACATGAACAAAGAAAACTGTGTAACACAAAACTTTCTGTGTGGAAGAGAGAAATCGAGTCACTCTCATGATTTCATCAGGGGGGCAGTTCACAGCTTTAGGGCAAGCCGATGAGCTGTACCGCGTCGCAGTTAACCAGAGAAAGAAGGAACTGCGGAGCATAATGGGGGGCGGGGAGTGTAATTAGAGTACAGAACAGAAAGAAAAACCCTTCGCAATTCAATTACCAGGATTATTATAAAGGAACTGTCTTTCGAATTGTTTTTAAGCAAAAGAAATCACAAAACAGTATTTTTATGTGACCCTTTCTCATTGCATTTGAGGTTCGCATGCCAAAAATTCTTCATAAATCTTCATTAAGATGTCAGAATTCCTCGTGAAGCCTGTCTTCATTTGCATTCCCTTGTACAGTTGTTAACAAAAGACCCTCTATGTCTCCACCCAGCTTGATTTCAGTCATGAACTCCATTTTCCTTTTATTATTTCATAGAATCTAGTTACTTGACTGAACTTAGTAAATCATTCTTGAGGACTTGGTGGGAAGCCAGCAGAGTGGTAGTGATCAGGGCAGTGTGTTGGCCCAGGGTGGGTGGGGACCCGGAGGGGCAGGTCGCCAGTGACGCTGGCTCCTCCAGCTAAGAAGAACCGAATTATTAACTCACAGTCTCTTGTCGGATTTTAAAAATGCTTGCCCGAAGTTAATAGGTTTTGCAGTTTGAGCATAGATTTCTACAGCTGAAGTCTGGAGTTGGACGAAGCTGGGCAATAATAATAATAATAATTAGTGTTATATTTTAACAAAAATTAGGCTTCTCTCATAAATTATCTGAACATGAGTGTGGTCAGTTAAGCAAGGAAGAAAATATGAAACTCCTGCTTAAGGAGTTTCGTGATCTTTTAAAAGTTGTGTCTTGATAATTTCGCCGGTGCTAGAGTTGAAGTGTCTGCTGAGATCTTGTGTTTCTTACCTTCGGAGCCTGTGAAGTTGAGTCAGGAGGTCTCCAGGCATTTAGGACACTGTGCCTGCTGGGATTTGCCGAGTTACCCAGGGCTCCGAGTGAAACGAGAGAGGGAAGGTTGCTGCTACCGAAAGCATCGTCCCATCTCGGGCTGCCTTCGTTCACAGTCTTTGCTTATTCTTTAATCCAAATCCTCAGCTCATCCCCAAATAGTTGTTAGCAAAAGTATATGCAGATGCTCATTCAAGAATAGAACAGGTGTATATCCTTTTACACTGCGACTTTGGGAATGAAAAAGTCTAACTGGACTTTGCCTTGACTTTTCCTAGCACTCCTGCTGAAGCCTACATAGATGCAGTTTTCCTGTGGGAAAACTTCTTTATTTTTCCCTCGCCCCCTCTCCCTCACACCCCTAGCACCATTCTAGTGCCTACAAAATGCATACTGATCATTTTTCTGGGGGAGCCTGGTTTGTGGTTGTCAGTGATGAATGTGAAGATGAGATGTGGGTCAGGCTCAAAAGGACTTTAAAATCTGATGGAAATGAGACCCACCACAACCACCAGGATAAATCTCTCTGGATAAATGTAGCTGCAAGTATAACGCACTTCGTCTCTCACATCCTGCTGACATTGAATTCCCTCTGTATTGAGACATTTACTCCATACCATATACTTACGTGGCTGCTTACTTGCCATCCTGCCTTTACGGCTGTTTGTGTTTTAAACATGCATGTTTTATTTCTCAAGTAGAGTGGAGGAGTCTTAAAAGGCACACAGGAACAGGATCTTGTAAAAAAAAAAAAAAAAAGAAAGAAAGAGAAAAGACAAAAAAACCTACAAAATTTTTTTTTTTCTTATCCTCAGTCATGCCGCTTTGTTTCCAGTGACGTTATAGGATGAAAAATCGGGCATGTATTGGTTTGGGAGTATTTGGGCTGGTTAACTAGAGAAGTATTAGGTATTAACTATGGGAAAATTCTCAAGGGAGGACTGACTTTTCAGTTTTAAGAAAAGGAGAAATAATCATGTCTGGTCCTTTTCTGATTGCTTCTTTTGTTTTGTTTTGTTTTTAAGTTTTATTTATTTATTTGACAGAGAGAGAGGCAGGGGGAATGGGAGAGGGAGAAGCAGACTCCCTGCTGAGCAGAGAGCCTGATGCGGGGCTTGATCCCAGGACCCTGGGATCATGACCTGAGCTGAAGGCAGACGCTTAAGGAATGAGCCATCCAGTCGCCCCTGATTGCTTCTTTTGAAGCAGTGTACCCACCTCTTAAAATCTAATATTTTTAAGTTCAGAAATGTTGATTAATTAGAACCTGAGCAGGCTCCGTGTTTTGTTTTGTTTTTTTGGCTTAAAATGTCAATCATTTATTTTGCTCAGATCTGCAATTTAGATGCAGCCAAGCAGAAATTGCTCCTCTCTGCTCCATACAGTGCTATTTGGAGAGGCTTGACTGGGGTCTCAGGGAATCAGGGAATCATTTTCAAGGCAGCTCACTCCCATGGCTAGTGTTGGCTGTCAGCTGGGTATATCAGTCTCTTTCCTTTTGGTTCTCTGTTGACTGCTTGAACGTCCGTGTGCCATAGTGACTGGGTTCAAAGAATGAGCATTCCAAGAGACAGAAAGTGGAAGCTGTGAGTTTCTTAAGACTTAAGCCTGGAGACTGGCACTCTGTTGGTCAGGCAGTTTATAATGGGAATTTTAAATAGGCCGTTTCATGACTTATGGAAATACTTTATTTGAACCTCATTTAATGTATCAAATGGGTACTCTCCAGGTTGGCTCCTCCCTTGGGGAAGGTGGCCTTACTTCTACCTAGGAATAAAGGAAGGAGTCAAGTTCATGAGGTATAGTTAATGCTACTTATAGGTGAATAGAGGGTCGGGGACAGAGGATGATGGGGTCCTAGCTTGAGCTTCTTAGAGCGATGAAGAGGGCACACTTGTGTTAGGAGTGGGGTAAGAAGTTAGCAGGCTGGCGTCTCTATTCCCTTTTGGCCCTGTGACTTTATTAGTGTAGTTAATACTCAGTGCTTACTGTGTTATATAACTTAGTAAATTACATATATTAACTCAATTATATTCCCATAGGAGACTGTGTTACAGGTAGACTTAGAGTACTGCCATCGATTCTTTTTTTTGTTTTGTTTTAAAGATTTTATTTATTTGACAGAGAGAGAGAGAGAGATCACAAGTAGGAAGAGAGGCAGGCAGAGAGAGGGGGGGAAGCAGGCTCCCCGCTGAGCAGAGAGCCCGATGCGGGGCTCGATCCCAGGACCCTAAGATCATGACCTGAGCCGAAGGCAGAGGCTTAACCCACTAAGCCCTCCAGGTGCCCCAAGTGCTGCCATTGATTCTTAATAATGACATTACTTTTTGAAGATATTAATATTAATAATCCCTTTTCCTATTTTATTACTCCGTATAATAAAAGCTTATTGCTATTTAAAGATATTCTAAGGATATTTTGAAAATTCTTAGAATTTCGATGTTTTTGAACACATACCTGAATCCTTCCTCTTATTATTATAGTTTCTCTTAACACTAGAATAGATATTATCTTGGTGCATTTTGCTTTTAAGTTAAAAAAAATCTGATCTGATTTAATGAGAATCGGAGTATTTTAGTTTGGGATATTACCAACACTGTCAGAGTTGGCAGGGTCTTCCCTTGATTAAGTCTTATTTCCACTCAACACCATTTAATAGTATTGAGATTGAGTATAATGAGCACCAGTGCGGGACTGTCCCCTCTTTTCAGCCAAGGTCAGCTGGCAGCCAGCATACACTGTTTCTTTATTTTGGAAAGGTTTTGCTTGGGCAAAGACTCACTCTTTTAACCAAATCCTGCTTTTCATCTGTTTTTGATGGCAATGGACCATATTTCCCAGCCATTTGCAAACAGTGCCTGTCTGGCGGGATTTCCTGGACACAGAGCCTTGACGACCATTATGGGCCAACTTTTTTTTTGAACTTCAATGATTAACCTGGTTATTTTTCTGTATTTTCTGCCATGGGAACCAATAAGCTTATCCTTTTGAAACTAGCAAAAGGTCTAAGAATAATCCATTTGCTTATTAGAGCCATTGTCTTTCCCACCCTATTAACTTTGTTGAATGAAATCTTCCTTCCAATATCCAGCTTTTAGTCTACAAGTCCATACTATGTGGAGTGATATTAATTTCCGAACAAGATTCCTATGGTAGACCTTGGTCATTGCGGTTTTGGAATCCTTACCTTATAGAATGACATTAACCAAACATGGCAGGAGCAGAACATCAGTGGAATGTGACTGAAAATTGGTTGGCCAGTTAAAGATAATTTTATAGTACAAGCATCATTAAAATGCTCTTATAGGGGCGCCTGGGTGGCTCAGTCATTAAGTGTCTACCTTCGGCTCAGATCATGATCCCAGGGTCCTGGGTTCGAGCCCCACATCGGGCTTCGTGCTCGGCAGGAAGCCTGCTTCTCCCTCTTCCACTCCCCCTGCTTGTGTTCCCTCTCTCTCTGTGTCTCTCTCTCTGTCAAATACATAAATAAAATCTTTAAAATAAATAAATAAATAAAATGCTCATATATAGAAACAGTAATTTAAAAATCCGTATGTAATAAGTTATCCTCAATAATAGGGTGATCATTTTTTTTCACCCTATAAAAATAAGCAAAAAGTAAAACTTGGTTGCAGCCACTAGTCAACTGTTGTTAGTTCGGGTCCTGAAAAAGGAGAACAAAGCCCTCTGACAATGGAAAACTGGAGAGGTCCACCGGTCTGGCACCTAGAAAACAATGACACTCATGCCCAAGTCACATTCTCTTTCTTCTGTGGGGTGGGTTGAGATGGTCTGTGAGATGAATGTGATCCCAATGCTTCTTGCTGTCTTTTGGGAATGTGGCACAATGAAGCAGATGACAAATTAACAAGGAGGTTAGATTAGATGGTTTCTAAGGTTTTTTTCCATTTCTTCTTCATTTTTTTTTTTTTTTTAAAGTAGTCTCCATGCCTGACGTGGAGCTTGAACTCAGATGCTCTACCACCTGAGCCAGCCTGGCCCCCTGATTTTTCCATTTCTTAACATCCTAGGTGTGCATGGAATGTGCATACATCTTTGTCTCCTAGGAATAAGTTCTTTGATCATAGTGCAAATGAAAGGAAAAAGGTACTTTGATTTAAAAAGTTGTACTTGAAAATAGCTTTTGAGAAGCGCAGCCTTTCTGATAAGTGATGAATTGCTGGATACTAATAATAAAACCATTTATTCAGTGGAGGGAGCCTGCCCCAAAGATACCTGCAGATCTGGTCTGAGGGCTTTAGCTCAAGGAACATGGGAGTTTTATTGGGAAAAGTTACTTGTATTTTGTAGTAGATGCTGCATAATTTATGGTTATTGCAGTCAATGACTAGACAGTTGCCAGAGATATCTGGGATGTATTTTGGATGAATATTAAAGCATCCCGATATTTTAATTATCAATGTATTTACTCAAGTTGTACAAAGCTTGATGGGAATGGGGCAGCTGATCTATGTTTGGAACATCTTTGCAAGACTCTTTTGAAAACAGTGATAACATGGTCTGCATTTGGAAGTGTAAGTGTTAGTCCTTATATATGGAAAAGTTTATTTAAATGTATTTTTTCCTCAAGAGCTCAAAAGTTAAATATAAGAGTCCTGGCTTTGATAGTCCTAAGTGTCACTATAATGCCAAGAATTTATCAACATTTTACTCATTTTTGTTTAATTAAAAAAGCTAACTTCTTGTATATACAAAACTATAGGAACAGTATAGGCAAAAACGTCATGAAGCCTTACCCCTCCCACCCCCTCATTGAGAGGTCGGATGTACCACTGCGGGTCACAATGATTAAAAACACCATCTATATTTTATTTTGCTGGGAAAAAAAAATTCCTGAATGATTCTGCTCCCAGCAGCTTTCCCATTTCAGTGGTGTTTTATCTCCTTGAAGAAGTCTGGGAAGAAAGGCTGCCAGTTGGGAGGTAAAAGAGAGCAAAAATGTGGAAAACATAAATTTATCTAAATGCAAGGTTTAGAAATCCAGCTCTGTGGCACAAAGGCAGTAGCTACAAGTTTGGGTTACTTTTCTTTTCTTTTCTCTCCCCCTTGCTGCCCCGCGTTGGAATCACATTCCTTAGTGAGAGGGAGTGCTTCCCGCCTTCCTATTTTTCCTCTCTCTCTCTCTCCCTCTCCCTGTGTGTGTGTGTGTGTCCTTCTGTGTCTCTCTGTCTCTTTCTTTTAATACCTCATCCACCTCCCCAGATATGACTGGACCTAAGAATGCTCATGTCCCAGTAGGGAGGTGGCCGGGGATGGTCAGTAGGAGACAAGAGCCTGTGGCATACACCACTGCAGATGGCCCTGCAAACTGGGCAGGAGGCAACACGTTCAGAGTAAGGAGAGCACAGGGGCGGGAACCCAGCCGCCTGCATTTGTTTGGAAAGTGATGTCTTGCTCTGTACAGAGCCCATGGGGGAATTCTTGGACTGTGCTGGGCTTAATTCTTTAAAATATTTATTTTCTTTTAATTTCGGATTCAGATTCTTAAGATTCTGAGTATCTTCTTTTTTTTCTTCCAAGGGACACTAACAAGAAGATTAAAGAAAATTTCAGGAGTGCCTTGGCTTTGGCTTTGGCGCCAGGCAGACCTGGGTCTGAATTCCTACGCTGTTTATGAGCTGTGGGGCTTCAGACAAGTCTCTCATCGACTTTTTGAACCTCTGTTTCCTCATTCATAAAGTGGGGATAATAATTTCTCCTTGCGGGATTATTGTATTAAAGGAGAGAATGGTGCAGGTAAAATTCTTGAGATTCTATAGGAGACCAACAGCTGGGTGGTAGCTAGTACTCATAGCTTCAAGAAGACGCTCTTGAGTTGTCTTCTTGACTTTGGCGTCGTGCTGTGGTTTTTGCCCTGTTAGATCCTCTTCTGGCATGCTAATGAGAAGCAGAGATGATATGAAGCATCTCTTGGGAGAATTTGCCATGATGGCTTTTCTGGTCACTCTAGGTCAGGCGCCAGCACCTGTGTTAGGCACTGTCCCATGTTCTGGGACCATGATTGTGCCTGAGAGGGACGAACAGCACCCACCCGAAGGAGTGCACTCTTGAATACAGATGCTAATTATATTCACTTAAACAGGTACCAAAAATCTGTATCTACAATAGCATTGATAAAGGGGACTTATTTCTTTAATCACTCACTTTCCAAAAACACTTGTGACAAACTTGTGTTTCAAAGGGCGCTCTCTCTGTGCATTTAAAATGTGATTAAAACAAACCAGCATAAACTTTCAACAGGACAAAGTAAAGTGCACTCGTGTGCACGTCTTCCCACCATCTTTCTCGGGGCAGTCTACAATTACTCCCAGCACCTAATATTTTATATTTTCTTTTTTCTTTTTTTAAATTTTATTTATTTAAGTAATCTCTACCCCCAACGTGGGGCTCAAAACTACGACCCCGAGATCAAGAGTTGCATGCTTTCCCTACTGAGCCAGCCAGCCACCCCCTATTTTGTATTTTCAACTTAGCTTCAGGATACTTATGCTGACGTTCATGACTACATCTTCAGATGCTTTTTTAGTTTTTCTCTCTGTTTCATGGTGGATCCTCAAGGCATGGAGAATTTTAGGAAGTGGAATGTAGTAGTCATTGCAGTCGGCATACAACAGAGGGAAAAATCATTGGGTCTTTTCGATCCTGTTTCTTCATTAGTAAAATGCTAACACTGGCATTGCTTACCTAACAGAGTTACTGGGAAACCCAGTAATAATAGCAAATATTTATAAACAATTACAATGTGTAGGCACTAGGGCTAAGAGCCTTACCTGCCTTAGTAACTTTAATTTCAAGATGACTCTGTGGGGCAAATACTCTGGTCCTAATAATAATAATAATAATGATAGCTAATGCTAATTGATGGCTTTCTACCTGCCAGACTTTGTTTTAAGGTCTTTGTATGTCATGGGTATTGGTGGGAAATGGAGGCACAGAGCATTTAAGTAACTTGCTCAAGTTTATACATTAAGATAGGAGCTAGGATTAGAACACAGTGTGGCCCCAGATCTCTTTATTTTATTTTATTTTTAAATTTTTATTTATTTATTTTTAAAGATTTTATTTATTTATTTGGCAGAGAGAGAGAGATCACAAGTAGGCAGAGAGGCAGGCAGAGAAAGAGGGGGAAGCGGGCTCCCCGCTGAGCAGAGAGCTCAATGCTGGGGCTCAGTCCCAGGACCCTGAGATCATGACCTGAGCTGAAGGCAAAGGCTTAACCCACTGAGCCATCTAGGAGCCCCTCTTTTTTTTAATATTAAAAAATTTTTAAAATTAGAAATGGTTTCCAGTTTTGTTGGGCTATAATTGACATATACCATTGTATAAGTTTAAGGAGTGCAACATAATGATTTGATCGATGTACAGCGAAATGATGACCTCACTAAGTTTAGTTAACATCACCTCACAGTGACACATTTTTTTTTCTCATTCTGAGAACTTTTAAGATCTCTTTTAACAACAATTCAAATGTACAATATGGTAGTTTTGTTGGCTATAGTCACCATATTGTGCATTAATCCCCATGACTTATTTAACTTGTAACTAGAAGTTTATACTTTTTGATCACCTTCAGTTATTTTCCCTCACCCCTTCCAAACCTATGAACCAGTATTGGACATCTCCATTATATAGATAAAGAAACCAAGAAATAGAGGCTGAGTAATTTGACCAAGGTCAGTAGTAGTAAGTGGCAGAGCTGACCTTCAGCCAGGTTCTTTCTGGGTCCCATGCCCACACCGTTGCCTGCTCTGCAATATGGCCTGGAGGCCGGGGCTGTGGGATTAGGTACTGCTCTAAGCCCTCGAGCCCTCGGTCATCCTAACCACAGAGAGAATGCATAAGGGGCAGGTCCTCCTCGAAGGCCCATTGCACTACCTGTTGCCTTGTGTATTGAAATCCACGATTGCTTGGTTCCCAAGGTTGTGCTCTCCTTTTTGAAGGTGATCTGTGTACCGTCCTGGTAGCAGGTTACAGAGTGATTTTCAGGGGAGCGCTGTGGTGCTAGGTTCTGGGGGTCCAGCAAGGGCATTAGAAGTACCGGAACTAAGTCCCCAGTGGAGAATGATCCAGAGGAAAAAACCAGAATTCCTGAAGGCTGCTGTGTTATGAATGGCAGCATCAGAGAGAGTGGGGCAGGAATTGTGATGGCTTGTCTTTGGAAAACATCCAGAGAATTTTCAGGTTTCAGAACAGACTTGAGTATTTCCTTTAGGACACTAACCATCCCTTCCCCTAATTCTGTCATAGCTGGAGTTGAGAGGGAAGAGTGCTATTTGATTTTGTTTACAAAGAATGAGAATTTTGTGTCCACTAAATGAATGGTGTCTCCCCAGGCTCTACCAATTTATGAAAAACTTTGAAAGTTAATTGGGGAAGAAGTCTACTGAAATTTATTGTGATAACTTGAGACCAAAAGGATTTGGGAAGGATTTTATTGTTAAACAGAGGAGGAAAATCACAAAACTTGGCATCTTTGATATTTTAGTATACAAAATTTCAAACATACAAGTAGAGAAAACAGTATTGAACACTCACCATATACCCCTTACCTAGATTTAAGAATGATTAACATTTGCCATATTTGTTTCCTATATTTTTTAGTGAAAGTATTTTCTTTTTTTTTTTAAAGATTTTATTTATTTATTTGACAGAGAGAGAGATTACAAGTAGGCAGAGAGAGAGGGGGAAGCAGGCTCCCCGCTGAGCAGAGAGCCCTACGTGGGGCTCGATCCCAGGACCCGGAGATCATGACCTGAGCTGAAGGCAGAGGCTTTAACCCACTGAGCCACCCAGGCACCCCGTGAAAGTATTTTCAATCAAATAACTGATATATTTTAATCTTGGATACTTTAATAAATATCTCTAAGATATAAAGACATTTTCTTACATAACAAAATTACCATTTTCGTACCTAACAAAATTAACATGATTTAGTCTTTCCTTTTCATTTTGAACATTTTTAAACCTGAAATAGTGTTTAGAAAATGTATTCTTCCTTCATCTAGAGTCATGATTCTTAACATTTTGCCACATTTCTTTGTATATTCTTTTATTTATTTTTTACTAAACCATTTAAAAAAGCAAGTTACTGGTAGCATGAGATTTTACCCTAAATACTTCATCATTCATCTCCTAAGAATAGGACATTCTTTTAGACAGTAACAAATACCATGTTTACACCCAAGAAAATTAACCTTAGTTGAATAATATAACCTGATATGCAGCTCTTATTCAAATTCTCCTAGTTGTGGGTACCCATGCTCGTGCCCGATTCAGGATCCAGTCAGGGTTCACATACTACCTTTTAGTTATTCTTTCTCTCTTTTGATTCAGAACAGTGCCCCTCTCCCCGTTACAATTTTGTTTCTTTTTCACAGCTTTAACTTTTTTTTTTAAGACTTAAACCAGTATCCCCCATGGGTTCCTAATGGTTAAATTGGGTTAAAAATTTTTGACAACAACACAAGTCATTTTGTGAATTTCTTACTGTATCACATCAAGATACATACAGTAATTTCTTAATATCATCTAATACCCAGAACATACTCAAATTTTTTCAATTATCCCAGGCGTGTTTTTTTTTTACACTGGTTTGTTCAAACGAAATATCGTACACTATTTTTTTTTACACTTGATCTTAGCCAAAAGGCTGAGAAGCGATACACTATTTTTTTTTTAAGATTTATTTATCCATTTTAGAGAGAGAGGGAGCAGGTGAGAGGGGCAAAGGGAGAGGAAGAGAGACTAAGCAGACTCCATGCTGAGCGCAGAGCCCCAGGTGGGGCTCGATCCTGCAACCGATCCCACAACCGGAGACTGACCTGAGACCACCACCCAAGTGGAAACCAAGAGTAGGTCGCTCAACCGACTGTACCACCCAGGCACCCCTACTGTGCACTATTTTTAAAAAAAAAGTAAAAAATTAGACCACAGTCCTAATTCTATTCCTTGTAGACCCCTTAGTTTAACTCTTATGCTTCTGCTAGATGGTAACCATATCCCTTTTTCTTTTATAGAAATTCTAAAAATTGAATAATTTCTCTTCATTACTTTTTAAAGATTTATTTATTTGGGGGTGGGGAGGGAGAGAGAGTGAGCACGAGCAGGGGGAGGGGCAGAGGGAGAGAGACACGCAGACTCCAAGCTGATCCGGGGCCCTAGTGGGGTTGCGATACTAGGACCCTGAGATCATGACCTGAGCTGAAGTCAGATGCTTCACCAGACCGAGCCACCCAAGCACTCCTCTCTTAATTACTTTTAAAAATTAGGTGTAATTTTTTAAGAAAAGTATACAAATCCTAAATGTAGTGCTTGATGAATTTTTACAAACTGAGCACGCATCAGCAGCTTTCAAGAAATAGGATATCCCCAGTTCCAAGAAATACCCTTCCTATTCTCTTCCAGGCCCCCCGTCACCCCCTCAAGGTGCCGTTCTCCTGATGTCCAGTGTCATGGTTGGTTTCGTTCACCTGTCGAAAATCACCTCTACTTCCCTGAAAAATGGAGCATGAATTAGAGAAGCCATAAAAGATACGTATATTTTAGTCAGGAGTTATGAAAGCCCACCTTCAATCAAAGATATTTGAAATGATATACTGTATATATTTTCACACAAAATAATTCCCACAACAATGTTTTTACATAATAGTTTCATTCAGTTGGCTCCCGCTGCTTCCCGAGAAATGGGATTTCATCCAAAACCCTAAAGGTTAAGTTATCAATAGAACTCAAAGGGCATTTTGTTTCCATTTGTATAAGTCGTTTAATGTTTTTGAAGTCCACGCATATGTTAACAAAGGAGGCAGTCAATTACAGGGGAGCTTAGCAAGGCATTCTTAGAGTTCTCCTCAGTGGCAGCAGTGTCAAGGCAAATTCAGGAAAAGAGCAACTCTCTTCAGCGAAGGAAACTATTTTAATTAGTAACTCTCAAAGGATAATAAACAGTCAAATAATTCTGAAATCTGGCTTTGGGACAAGTAATTACAATGAGCATGCAGTTAAAAAAAAGAACGAAAACTAGAATGAGGGCATGTATAATCAATTAAATGCAAGTAATTACATTATGAGGGCTTCATGACAATTTTATGGTACATTAACGGTGTGGAAAAGCATTCATGGTGCATTCTAGTAAGAAAGTCGACAGATGGTGCAGTGCGTGCCAGCCTCCTGACCGGACATTAGTGTTCATGGTCTTCTAGACTCTAGGCTGTTGGACCCTGCAGCTGCTAATAAGGAACTTCGTGATGGGTTGAAATGGGGGGCGGGGGGGGAGATGGAGGCCCACTGGTTCATAGTGTCTGACAGTGATGTTTTCCTAGATCACTGGGATGCCCCATGTAAGTCAAGTCCCGTGGGCCCTGCCTTCTGCCTGTGGGCAATACTGCTCTAAGCATCAAAGTGTGACTTTGCTTTGTGTGCCTGGAGTTTTTTTGCGGGGGTAGGAATTTACCTTCACTGGTGTGCTTTTCAGTGTGGCATGCCCTAGTGACATGAGTTGCGAAGTGACTTGCTATAGTTAGAAAGGGAGATCGAACAGCTGGGTTGATGGGTGAGTACTAGGTTCCCACCAGTTGTTTCAAGGGGATGGAGAGGAGCCGCCCGGACTGCTTTGCTACAGCTGTGACCCTGAGCCAAGGGAAACTACGTTTTGAGAGCACGCTAAGAATAGACACCCCGGGCTCCCAGTTTGAAAGTAAGGAGGAAGGTTAACAGCTTCTGGGTGCAAACAACTCCATTCACTTTTTAAACATGAAGTTTAGTTTTAAGCTTTCATTTATGGGAATGCATACGTACGTGTATATATGTATATATTTTCATACATGAAAGCTTGAGGGGTGCCTGGGTGGCTCAGTGGGTTAAAGCCTCTACCTTCGCCTCAGGTCATGATCTCAGGGTCGTGGGATCGAGCCCCACATCGGGCTTTCTGCTCAGCGGAGCCTGCTTCCCCCTCTCTCTCTGCCTGCCTCTCTGACTGCTTGTGATGTCTCTCTCTCTGTCAAATAAATAAATAAAATCTTAAAAAAAAAAAAGAAAGCTTGAAATTAAACTTGTGTTCAGCACACACACACACCCCTACACCTCTGTCTGTATCCATGCCCATGTACGCCTCCGTCTTGATCTCTAATCTCTGTAACTCTGATGTGGATAAACTTTGTCATTAGGATGCTTTGGAATCAAAGCTTCATAACAACATACAAACATTTGCCCAACGATTCTCTGTAGAAACTGCCTGTAGTTTCTCACTGTTGGTCAGTTGGGTATAAAAAGAGTGCTGTAATGTCTGAAGCATATTGTGTGTTCAGACTGTGCTGCTGAACTGAATCGGAAGCTATGCCTGCAGGAAATACCACACATGGTGTATTCCATTTCCTAAAATGTATTCTACAGCATATTAGTAAAATTAAAAAAAAAAAAGATTGCACCTAAAGTAAATTAGAGAAATATTGGATTAAGCTTATTCAAATCCAGGGCCTTTTATAATGATGCATATAATGTGAATTTTAGGAGGGAAACAGAACATTGAGTGTTTCCCAGACCTATTTGGTAACAACTCTTGGGTGCAGGTGTGAGGGACGATGAACTTCTAGGACTAAAATCCTGTGGGACACACTTGAGGCTACCCAGCCCATAACCCTGTCTCCTCACAGACAGTGTGACTGAGCTGGAAAGCCTTCGTTACCAGAGAAGTGGATTTGAGGTTGAAATGCCAGATGAGGTCCTTCCATGCAGTGATGAGATTGGCAGATTCAGGAGTGTCTTTCCTCCTAATTACCTCACTGGGACTCAGTAGCCACCAACCCTGCCATGTCTGCAACATAGCACACACTTTCATCTTTTAGTCAAATAATTGTTGTATTCTGTTGTATCATTGGAATTTATATTAGAAGAAACATTTCATTTAGGGTTAGGATTTTCATTCATTTAAAATGACTTGGAGGGATGCCTGGGTGGCTCAATCGTTAAGCTTCTTAAAAAAAAAAATTGTTAAGCTTCTGCCTTCGGCTCAGGTTATCCCAGGGTCCTGGGATCGAGCCCCACATTGGGCTCCCTGCTCAGCTTCTGCCTCTCCCACTCCCCCTGCTTGTGTTCCCTCTCTCACTGTGTCTCTCTCTGTCAAATTAAAAAAAAAAATGACTTTGAGAAAAGGTTCCTGTTTGCATAGTCAGACACATAATAAATATGACATTAATACGGAAGTGCAGGAAAACGTACAAATGTTATCATATAATGTCAGAAAAGATAGAGGCCTTTTAGTACACTGAAATGTAATCAAGAAGAAAATGATAGAAACTTGACTTTTTGTGGCTATCTAAATGAACTGTATTTTCTTCATTTGCTCCAAAATGTTCCTTTGAACATTTTTTCAACATGTTTCTACAAAAGGAGGCTAAGATAAGCCAGGCAAGTGAGCTTTAGTCTGAGAAATTCTGATAAGATTACTGTAGGTGTTGAATTATAGTCAAAGTCAATTATAAAGACTAGTAACCTAACATATTGTAGAATGAACACATTCATTTTATGGAGCATCAACCCTATTCAAATATTTTTCCTAGTAAACAACATTAATAAAAATTAAGGACAAGTCAGATTGAAGCTGTCAGAGACTGGTTTCTGAAGGAACAGACTTTCCAGAAGGCAGGGCCTTTAAAATCATGCCCCCCTCCGCCCCTCCCCCAGCCCCTATCTCCCGCTCCCCCAGCTCTGGGTCAGCTTTCCAGCAATGCTCATGACAGGTGCATTCAGTTGGTACCTTGGCACCTCCAAATCTATCTTCACGGTCCATTTACCTCTTCCTTTTAAGTCATAGCAGAGAGTTGGGCTTCTGCTTTGTGTCTGGTTTATGTTTTTATTTTTATTTTCTTTTAAAGCTTTTATTTATTTATTTGAGAGAGTGAGTGAGTGAGCGAGAGAGCACAGGCAGAGGTAGCAGCAGGCAGAGGAAGAAGCAGACTCCCTATCAAGCAGGGAGCCCTACTCGGGGCTCGATCCTGGGACTCCAGGATCATGACCTGAGCCAAAGGCAGACATTTCACTGACTGAACCACCCAGGTACCCCCTGAGTTTATGTTTTTAAAGCAGTATTTGTATTTCTTCCTCTCCTTTCACCCTAGCATCAACTACAGGATCATATGCAGCTAATTTGTTTTACTGTCACGAGAATCCCTTTCCTTGACGGAATGGGCCTGATTAAAACCAGGCAGTCAACTGGGCAGGCAAGTTTGCACACGACAGTACGTGACTCAGGGGTTTCAGGAGGGACGAGGAGGATGGCGGTGGGTTACTGAGGCAAGGGGGGGAGGAATCTATCTCATGGGGCCCTTTCCTCCCAAGGACTGAGTCTGAAAGAGATGTGGTTCCAGGATGGAATCAAGTTCACAGCAGCGCTGGCTGTCCTTACTCTCTTTTCCTTCCTTCCTAATGATCTGGCTTACTCACATCAGCCTTTTTGCGTCACAAGGCATGTCGTGGAAAAAACCCCAGACCCAAGGACGAGAACAAGATTGGACTCTCTAGTGTGCCTTATGGAACCTCAAGGAATCTGTTAAGTCATTTAACTTCTCTCAACTCAGTTTCTGGATCTTAAAACTGGAGGTGAATAAATCTGTTATGTGAAGATCAAAATAAGATAATTTTTGAAGCTAGTAAATGCTATATAAATGTCAGTTGTTACCATCAGACATTATTATTGCCATCATTATTGTGAATATTATGATGTATGGCTAATATGAATTACTGTCATGACTATCAGTATTAATGAATATTAATACCAGTTCATTCATTCATTCCACGCACATTTATTGAGTGTCTCTTATATGCCAGAGGCGGTGTACTTTCAGGGCCCACGGTGGGTGGCACCCGATAGAGAGTTAGTCAGTTTGCTGAATAGTGTTCATCTGTTCTCGGAGGTGTTGTAGCATTCTCTAGCTCTCATGTCCTTGTCCCAGCACAAGTAAAGAACAAATCTTCTGGGATAAGTTTTTGAATATTTTGTAGATAAAGATATATCAGATATACATAAGATTCATTTGATACGGACACTGAGAAGTAAAATGCTTTGCTAAAGGAAGCCCATTAAATATATTCATTCATTCCTTTCTTTTTTTAGTCATTTATTTCATGAGTAGTTTTTGAATTCTCGGCTGGGTTGTCAGACCTTCTACACTCATTCCACAGGGGGAACTACTGAGAAGTTGAAGGCGTATTTAAAGTCTCCATCAATTTCAGTGCATTTTAGGAAGCCTTGTGGAAAGGAAGACTCTAAATGCATCCTGTAAAGAAAATTCCATTTCCTCTGACAGTATTGTGATGTGTGTCCTGCTCATTCCTTGCGGAGTTCCTCTCCAAGTCAATGGCAGTTGCGTAAAGGGTTTGACGGCAGGAAGTGGCTTGCAGTGGGATGAGGAGGAGGCTTGTGGTTGGTCATTAAACTACATCTAAACCCTTATTTGAAGTGAATATGTAATCAGCATGGGACTTAAAAATGAAAAATACAGCTGCAAGAGTAAGTTTCTTCCTTTAAAAAAAAAAGAAGGAAAAATTCAGGAGTGACAAGAAGAAAACAAACACAGTTACGGGAGTTACGCATTCTCTTTCATAAGAACAATTGAAGATAGTTTCATCCTAATCTTTCTAGATACAACGAATACCTTTCCCTCTGGGTTAGGTAGATGACAGCAATAACAGCACTGCAGCTGGGAGTCTCCAAAGCGGCCAGGTGCTGGCTATAAGGGGCCTCAGATTGTCCTGTGAAGTGTAGACAGTGTTCGGGATGACAGGGCCCGCCCAATCGGCCCCCGCAGAGAGCCGCTCCTGTCTGTCCTCACCTCGGTTCAGTTTCTCCCCCTTGCTCAAACACCTGCTAGAGGCAGCCCTCCAATATTGCTTAATTATAGAATGTTCATTGATCCTCTTTATCCCTTCCTTCTACTGCCTTCCCCCATCTCGTGTGCCCCTCTCTGGTTCAGAGCGCCTTCAGGCTGAGCACTCACGGGAGTATTACGATGGCGCCTCTTTCAAGTCACAGTTAAGGGACTGACAAGATTTTCAACCTGCATTCTCTTAGCTGTGGAATTATTCTCAGAGGCTGTAATTAGCAGTTGTGGGTTCAAATGTGGAATGCCACATTATTTTTGAAGCGGGAAGGGAGTGCATTTGCGGGGAGGATAGCTTTTCTCATTCCCTTTTTCTGACCGGAAAAAATGATGCTTCTTATTAAAATGTAGAAAATACAAAGAAACCTAAAGATTTGAGTAAAGCCTACTTTCCCCTCTTTCATATGTGTATATATTAACCAAAATGGGATCATGTTCACATAGCAATATATTGTGAACATCTTTCCATTTAAACAAATATAGATCTATGTCATTTATAATGTCTGTTCAGTGTTCTGTTACCTGACTGAACCATAACTTATTTAACCACTTACTACATTTAAGCTGTAAACAAAACTACAATGGACATCTCTGCTTATACATTTTGCATACTTTTTGTATTGATTTTGGAGTTATGTTAGTGATTAACAGGGACATGAAAGGAGATTGCTTATTTATCTCTAACATTAAAGAAATCCGAAGTAAGGCAGTCAAGTGCTAGTTTGGTGACTCCACATGCATTTATCTTTTTTGTACTTTTTTGTCTTTACTGTGTGGCTTTCATTCCTCATGTTTTAAGAGGGCTGCTGTAGCTCTGGTCGTCATGTTCACATTCCAAGCTGGAGGAAAGAGTAAGGTGGGAAGCTGAAAAGTCTTATCTCTTCCATTTAAAGAACTTCCCCAGAATTCCAGATAGCACTTCTGTGCATGGTCTGGAACTTAGTCTCATGGCCATATCTAGCACCTAGAAGAAGGGGAAAGCAGATATTCAGAAGCAGGCAGCCATCTCTGCTGTAGCTATCAGATCGTTTCCTTGGTATAAACTTTGTGGAAGTGGAGTTGCCCTATCAAAGCATTTTCAAGGATCTTGTTACATGTTGACAAACTGCACTCCAGAAAGTTGGTACCAATTTAAGTGTAGTAATGTGCAAGGGTGACCTTTAGTGAGGCTGTGGTTCTTTTGTGAGCATTTTATGGGCATTTTAAAAGGTATTTTCCTGGGACTCCTAGGTGGTGCAGTCAGTTAAGCGTCCAACTCTTGGTTACGGCTCAGGTCATGATCTCTGGGTCCTGGGATCAAGCCCGCATCGGGCTCCATGCTCAGCATGGAGTCTGCTTGAGATTCTCTCTCTCTCTCTTTGTCTTTCTCTCTGCCCCTCTTTTCTCTAAAATAAATAAATAAAATCTTTAAAAAAGAAAAGCTATTTTCTTGAAGCTGTTTTTTCCTTTGTTTATATCACACATTCTTCGGAAGGTGGTATGCGGATTTTTGATATATTTATACAATTTTTTCTTCAAAATGTAAATCCGTGTATTTATAGTTTTTTCTTCAAAATATATATCTGTATAAGAAGAACATTTATTTCAAATACTGGAAGGACATTTGCCTGAGAACTTAAATGTTTTTCACACGGATTTCCTCAACTTCTAAAAATAACTTATTTGTAGGTTGAATTAATAAACTAACCAAAGTGAGGAGGCTTTCACCCTATTTGAAAACTCTCCTGGCCAATTTAAGTAAAAAGCATAGTGAAAAAGCTGCACCGGCCAAGTCAGTGTTTATTTTATTTTATTTTATTTTTTAAAGATTTTATTTATTTATTTGACAGAGAGATCACAAGCAGGCAGAGAGGCAGGTGGAGAGAGAGGAGGGGGAAGCAGGCTCCCCACCGAGCAGAGAGCCCGATGCGAGACTTGATCCCAGGACCCTGAGATCATGACCTGAGCTGAAGGCAGAGGCCCCAACCCACTGAGCCACCCAGGCGCCCCAAGTCAGTGTTTAAACATAAATGTTTGATTTCAGTTACGCTGTGGTGTGGCCATCAGCAGCTCAGAAAACAGAGGACTCATCTGCCTGTGGTTTTCTCCACTTGGGTGGGGTCCATTCTCTCCTTCAGTCAGAGGCTATTAAGGGTCACCATTATTGCCAAATTGTTATTGCTTTTATTTAGATGTTATCAAATCTAGTGTCACTTTGTTTTTTGACTTGGATATTCAGACTGGTTCTCTCAGCTTTTTTTATGTCTTTTTTTTTTTTTTATCTTGCATATGTTACAGAATAAGATTCACTTCTTTTTCAAAGCTCGAAAAATGACCTACCCAAGTATCACTGTTATTATGGGATCATATAAAGACAGATGATTATTCTAGTCGTTTTTTTCCGTCAGAACTAACTTTGAAAAAATATACGACAACCAGTGAATCAGTAGGTGGAAGTACCTTATGTATTCTTGCATGATTCCTGTTGAGTTTGAAGTCATATCAATTTAAAAATTACCTACACATAAATAAGTGTTTATTTTATTATTTTAATTTTTTAAAAGACTTTATTTACTTGAGAGAGAGAGAGCATGAGCAAGGGGAGCAGCAGGCAGAGAGAGAAGCAGACTCCCTGCTGAGCTCAGAGCCTGATGTGGGGCTCTATCCTAGGACCCTGGGATCATGACCTGAGCTGAAGGCAGACACTTAACTGAGCCACCTAGGCGCCCCAGATGTTTATTTTATATGAGAAATAATCCCAGCTACTTCAGTGAAGAACAGTGGGATTTGGATGAGGAAATAAGTCATAAAAAATGGAAACAGATACATGTTTCTGTGCTTTGTTAAGTAAAAATTAAAACAATAGTATATTTTTTATTAAACCTCCACCTGTGGGTACCAAGTTAACTCTATTTGGAGTTTGCATAAACGTGTTTTGTATAAAACTGTAGTACTTTTGAGGCTAAATTTGTTTTTCCATTTGTGGAGTTACAGAAGCTTAAAGTCTTCTTGGCATTTCTATAACTGATCTGTACCTACATTTTAGGGCGAACTGTGGAAGTGAACAATTGTCACCTTGTAAATGATTACAAAACTAAATTGGCCTAAAATATGCTGAGCATTTCTAATTAGGAAAAATGGAAAGCCATCAGATACTGTTTTTCTAGAGTTCAATCTTACCTTGCTTTTCACTTCAAGCTAAAATCCCTTTCCACTTTAAACGTGGGTAGAAGTCTTGTGTGCTGACATGAGGTGCTCATCACCACCAGAAGTGCTTCCCTGACAAAGACACCAGGGTCCTGGGATTGAGCCCTGTGTCGGGCTCCCTGCTCAACAGGAAGCCTGCTTCTCCCTCTCCCACTCCCCCACTCCCCCTGCTTGTGTTCCCTCTCTCACTGTATCTCTCACTGTCAAATAAATAAAATCTTAAGAAGAAAATAAAAAATAAAGACTTTATTTATTTGACAGAGAGAGACAGCGAGAGAGGGAACACAAGCAGGGGGAGTGGGGGAGTGGGACAGGGAGAAGCAGGCATCCCACTGAGCAGGGAGCCCAATGTGGGGCTTGATCCCAGGACCCTGGGATCATGACCTGGGCCAAAGGCAGCCACTTAACGACTGAGCCAGCCAGGAGCCCTATAAATAAAATCTTTAAAAAAAAATAAAAAGAAGAGCCTGACAAAGACAATAAAGAACTATTAGCTCTGGCTTTTTCTTACACTGGCTCTGAGAGTTGATATCATTATAATGCAGAACAAAGAAACAAACAAAAACCAAACCTAGACAAAGGGGGAGGAGCCACCCAAGGGCTGGTGGTTAACTAGTTCTTTTATCTTTTGAGCATAGTTTTTCTCTAAATCAGTTATTACTTTGCCACTCTATGTGAAAGCAAGTATGCCTATAGCTTTTAGAGTGAATCAATGTTCACTGTTGTTTCCAGCCATTTTGGGGGGGTTCATTGTACCATAGTGTGTTTGCTGATTTTTGTGCATTTGAATTCCTTGGATCCCTTTGGGATAGAGTTGCATAAGGGATAAAGGGAGAGTTAATATGTATAGTGCCACGGGGCACCTGGGTGGCTCAGTTGGTTGAGCCACTAACTCTTGGTTTCGACTCTGGTCATGATCTCATGGGTCATGGGATCGAGCTCTGCTCTGTGTTCTGCCCCTGTGCACACACATGCGTTCTCTCAATCTCAAATAAATAGATCTTAAAAAAAAAATATTCAGAGTGCCATCTATGTCTGGCACTGTGGAGGTACTTTACTTTTGTTATTTGATGAAATATTCAGAACAACCTCATGAAATGGATATTTTTATGCCCATTTTACAGTGGAGGACACTGAGGCCTGGAGATGCTAGGTGAAGTTATAGTGTTCTTTTAGCTGGTTAATAACAGAGGCAAAGTTCAAGAATACCGTGGAACGCTCTGCCTCCTTTGGTTGATACCTGCAGCCAAAGATGCTAGGAAATACATGTGAAAAGATATGTGGACAGGGTTTATTTTTTTTAAATAGACTTTTTTTTTTTGACAGAGCGAGAGAGTGCACACAAGTAGGCAGAGAGGCAGGCAGAGGGTGGGGGAGCAGCAGGCTCCCTAGTAAGCAGGGAGCCCAATGTGGGGCTCCATCCCAGGAACCCTGGGATCATAACCTGAACCGAAGGCAGATGCTTAACTCACTGAGCCACCCAGGCGCCCCTGTAGTCTGGGTTTAAAACACAAAACCTAAGTCATATGCCCAGTATTTTCTAGGCCTCCGGTGGTCATCTTCCCTCCCCGCCTCCGAACCCTAACTCCCTCTCTTTTAAGGCCTCAGTTTTTGTCTTCCATCCTCCAAATCATTTCTTGCGAAATGGGACGCTGGCTCTGAAAAGCACTCCAGTCTCTTTCTGCAGACGGGGGTTTGGGTCCATGCCAGTCTCTTCTCCAGTGCCAGCTGGGTCATGTCTCTCAAGCATGTGCACGCACAGTGGCTCCAATGACCGGAGCCCAGTGTGGCTCATTCTCTTCTCAGAACTTAGAAAAACAAAACCAATGAAAAGGAATCAAATCTCTTTGCCTGAATGGAAACGAAGCTAGACGAATCCAAAAGACTTTTCGGTTTTGAGGAGACGTTGCCCTCTTCTTTTGGGCAAGTGCCATCGAATTCAGTTGGCCCCATTAGAAAGAAGAGAAAGGAGAGTATTTGCAGTTCAGTTGGGCTGTTTTTTGTCCAGAGTGCTTCGGAGTGGGCAAGCGGTGTGTCGACTAAGACACGCTAGGAGAACAACTGGAAAAACAACACGTCGAAACATGTGCTGGGCACGGAGAGCCTGGAAAAACAATTTTCAAAGTATTTTAGTATTTCAAGTAACCCAGTGGCTTAAAAACAAATTTCTTTTAAGAAATGATTGCGAGATTCAAGCTGCTTCCCAGATGACAGACACCGCTGATATGGGGAGCGTATCGAACGCAGAGTTATCAAGACAGAATGTCAGGCTCTGGACCATTTATAAGAACAAAAAAATAGGATTTGTGCTCTGTTAACCTCCACTCATTCATTATTTCTTGGCCACTACCTCCCCGCCGGTTTGATTGCCAGCTCCTAGGGCCCACCCTGGATCGTTACTGAGAGGTCCGTGTTGGCACGGAGGACCACAAGGCACTTAGGACTTTATGCCTGTTTAAGTGGCATGAATTCAACACCACACGCTTAGCAATCCCAACGTAAGGATTTGGGGACAGCATCGTCTCATCTGGAGCTTGGCTGTAGAAACAGTACCGTGTTTTAACCCTGGAGGGAAGTGGCTGCTTTGGACTTAATGAAAGACAGTGTAAAAGCCTTGGAGACTGCACATTACGGGCCATTCAAAGGATTTTCAGTTGTTCCTTTCACCACACCCCACATTTTCCAAAACTGATTCTGGGAACTCATTCCCCGTGGAAGACACAGCCCCGTGGTAAACGCTTGTCGAATGAATAAATGCCTGTTGATAATTCCAGAATTCACCATTCATAAAGAACCTCATCTTTTCTCCACTTCTCATTCCCACCCCATGGTTTTGTTTGTGGAAAAGGGGAAAGTGGGAAAAGATACTCGATATCTGGAAACAATAAAACGTAGTGAAATACACTCTTCCATTGTTGCTCAGTTTCCACAGGAGAAATTTGGCGTGATTTATGAATCTTTTACTAGCATTATCGATCCTGACATGAGAAGAGGAAAAAATGCTAAGTGTTGATAATGAAATCGTGGAACAGCCCAAGTTCTTTTTTTTTTTTTTTAAAGATTTTATTTATTTATTTGACAGAGAGAGAGATCACAAGTAGGCAGAGAGGCAGGCAGAGAGAGGGGGAAGCAGGCTCCCTGCCGAGCAGAGAGCCCGATGCGGGGCTCGATCCCAGGACCCTGAGATCATGACCTGAGCTGAAGGCAGAGGCTTTAACTCACTGAGCCACCCAGGCGCCCCAGCCAAAGTTCTTTAATAGGGCTCGTGGCCTACGGCAAACAGGCCAACAAGCAAACAAAAACTCAGTCCTTCTCTTTTTCCTCTTGCTCCTTGAGGGGATAGGAAAAATCAGGTTAAGTAAGAGTTCGGTTCGGTTTGCTGAGGTGACGGGTGCTGGGCGATGTCAGGTATCTGATACACAGGGAGGCGCCTCACCCTCTGAGGTGAGGTGGCTGCGTCACACCTTGGGGCTCTGTTGCTGAGTCACTGGCTTCCCAACGTGGTTTTCTCCAGGAGGGGCAAATTCACCCTGCCGCCCTCCTCCCTACCCCAGCAACCGTGCAGGAAGTGTGGATGCGACCAGCTCAAGTGGGCTCGCACTGCACTGAGGGGTGGACGGCAGCCCGCCTTGACTCAGCTTCTGCCCTGACGGAGCGGGTCTGGGAGTGAGTCTGCAGAAAAGGCGGCCGTGTTCAGTGGGCAGGATTTGTGAGTCGATAGATGGCCACAGCTGGCCGCGGCGGAAGTGCGAGTGGACCTTCCACACTGCCGCGGCCACTGCTGCTGCTAATTTAAACAAGGGGAGGCTTCTTGGCACTGCTGCGATAGAAGTCGAGGATTAGAGCCTGGGAGTTAAAAATACAATCCCTGCCATTCATTCAGAATTCCAGAGGACTCTGAAATGTTTGTGAATTGGCGAGTGAATGGTAGAGACCGGAAACATGCACCAAAATAATGCTTCTGGTCTTGTATTATCTTTTATTAGAGGATCCTAAAAAAATCCCCTATTTATACAGGACTTGTTATTCCTGTGTCATAGACTACAGCTATGTTTGATGAGCTGCCTAAGTGAAAATTGGACCAGAACCTTTCAGCTGTAAATTCCTTGTGGTTTCAAAGAACGATGAGCTTTCTCAGGAAGCACACTTCCATTATGGGGACAGTCACCTTTATTGTCTGGCATGAGACCGTTTTTATGGCTTTGGGATTTAATCTGTCAATGATACGAATGCTTCACTAACGGATGTGTCAGCGATGTACCTTTGCAGCCTAACTTTTTTACCTCTTTGTATCTTTTATTCTAATGCATTGGACCAGCAAGAGATGGTACAGTTCAGGATTTGGGCAGAACGGAAAAAGAATTGTAACCAATTATAGTGGTGTGGAAGCTTCTTCGTGGCAAAGACTCCTCGATTAGGGTGACAATAGGAAGGATGAAAACCTGGGAAAGGGTTTGATGGCTTTGGAAATAAAACATCCCTCGGCCAGGTGAAATGCCAGCACTTTATTTCTGATTGTCAGTGTATTGTAGTTCAAAAGCCGACTCCCCATTATCCAACTGGACTGATGGGGTAAGCAGAGGGGAACTTACTGGATGGCTATGAATCAGGTTAGGTTGTCAGTTTAGAAGTGGGCTGCGCGCTATCACAGCGATGGTAGCTCTCCTTGCTATGAGGCTCCCCCCGCAGTGGGGCTCAGGGGCTCCCAAGTGATCAGTTTCCGCTACGTTCTGGTTTTAGGTGACAGCAGAGGAAGTAACTTGGAGAGAGTGTACATCTGGGCCTGGGAGAATTAATAAGTGTGCACACCAGCTGTCTTTGTTCCTGTGGTTAAGACCCACCTCTGGTGTTAGTCGGAAGAGCTGAGTACGACTGGCAAAAAACAAAACAAAACAAAAGGCGCCACTCAAAGAAATGCAAGATATGAGTAAGATATGATGTGTCATTTCCTAGGTCTTGAAATTTAAATGAGAACACACTGCCAACATGTTTAATGCAATTGAAACACAGGCAGCATTTATTCCCGGAACACAACAAAAAAATAAACCAGTGTTTTGCCTCTTTGTATTTTAATTCTCACTGGGGAACATTTCAGAATTTTAACGTGAGTCTTGGGCAAGTCTTCTTGCTATCTGGTACAGGATTAAATATTGGCATAGCATTTGTTGTCTGCTGACAATGGGTCAAACTTACGTGGCAAGCCGTCTCTGGGAAATTATCAACCTCACCCAAATCTGTTTCAATTTCCTTTTTTAACACTGATGGCTTTAATTGAACGGATTCACAACAAGCAAGTTGCAAAGTTCATTTAGCACTTTTTAAGCAAATAATCTTCAGTGTATGTACATTTGTGATCCCATTAAGAGGGTGGTGAATGGGTCTGGTAAATCAAAAACCATTTTATTTTATTTTATTTTATTTTTTAAAAGATTTTATTTATTTATTTGACAGAGAGAGATCACAAGTAGGCAGAGGCAGGCAGAGAGAGAGGGGGAAGCAGGCTTCCCGCTGAGCAGAGAGCCCGATGCGGGGCTCGATCCTAGGACTCTGAGCCAAAGGCAGAGGCTTTAACCCACTGAGCCACCCAGGCGCCCCTCAAAAACCATTTTAGTGTCTTGGTTAAGTGTCTGCTTTCGGCTCAGGTCCTGATCCCGGGGTCCTAGGATCGAGTCCCATGTGGGGTTCCCTGCGTGGCCTCTCCCTCTGCCTGCTGCTTCCCCTGCTTGTGTGCTCTCTCTCTATCACACAAATAAAAATCTTAAAAAATAAAATTAAAAAATTAAAAAAGATAAATAAGACAGTTTACTTATGCCCTAAGTTGGGTTTGTGAATATTATGAGGGTTGCAAGGGTATTGTTTTGCAAATGCTTACTATGTACAGAGCACTTTGCTATGCCCCATAGGATCATTTCTGTCATTGAAAGAGCTTATGTTCCATTGGAAGAGAAATATTAGCACCCCCCAAAAAGAGAGAGTGAAGGGAGAACTCGAAGAGAGCCTGGGATTGTCAGGGAACTGAGGCCAACTGGCACTGAATGTGAATTGAGTTTTGAATCAGTTGGCCTTGGTTTTGTAACCCCAGGCTGCCTTTAAATTCCCATCTCATTGGTGTGGTTCTGTTTAACTGCCTAGCTAGTTTGTGGTGGAAAAGAAGAGGCAGGTTGGAGGCTACTTCTAAGCCCGCTCCTAACAGCTCTGTGGCTGGCAGGGAGCCCTGAGTAATGGCTGACAGTAATGTGAAACTCGAATATATTAAAGCAGTGAGGGTGGAGGGGAGGGGGAGTAAAAAGGCAAAACACTTACGTTGAAAGATGAAGTCTTTGCCCATAGAAATAGGCAAGCAGCTTATGTTGCTAAGAACTCTAAATTCTTTCAAAATCGGGCACTCAGAATCATTTCTATTTTTGTATCTTTGTATGCTTCCAGCAATACAAAATGTATTACATAGACCTTCTCTATTTCAGAAAGTCTTTGTTGTGTGGCTTCCTTCCATAAAGTTAGTGTAATAGGTCATGGGCTGGAGGATAAATTCATCCCAAAACGCCAGGCCTTTTCCTGGGCTGTAAGAAGCCAGTGGGTTCTATTTTTACAGATAAGATTTTATCTTCACCTTTAATGGTCCTGCTGCTAGTCAGGGTTTTATATTTACAGAATGCCTTTTATTTTTATACCTGCCTAGCGCATTGTGCACAGTAGGCGTACAGCTCCTGCTGTTGAGGAACCTTGGACCC
>CM052898.1:91135991-91164749 GCA_028534135.1 Potos flavus | reverse complement strand
GGAGCAAAGTGATTTGAACAATAGCAGAATGTAGCTTTCAGATCAAGTCATCCACAATGTATCAAGTTCTTGTGAGCAGTGCCCTTGCTTTTGGCATTCAGACCGGGAGCCACCCTGGACATCCTAGGAACCGAGCGTAGAGAGCAAAGCTGAGGTCGGGTCCGCGGGTGGGTGCGCAGAGGCAGGGAATTCCAGTGGCTTTCTTCTCAGAGTTGTTTCTGAGCAATGAGAACTGCTCCCTTAAGACTCCCTCTTGTACTCTAGTGTTTGGGCAATACCGTGAGTGACACTTTTAATTAACAAATCTGCTGGGAACAAAACTCCTTTCAAAGCGTTGGCCAGGCGTGGGGTTTGAAGGGTGGGCCGAGGAGGCTCCCACGGTCCTGGGGGAGTTCTAGGACTCGGAAGCCACGGCTGAGTTGTGCCTCTTTGGGGTCAGACCTCTCTGGGATGGGGCCAGAGGGTCCTCCCAGAACACCCCAGCACTCTGTTCCGGGGGATGGAGGCGGGCCAGCTGTGGTGACTCCTTAGGCAAGCTGGGCTCATTTACCACTTCGGGTGTGGCCTTTTCTGCTCTCCCCAGATTCGGGGGCCACAGCCCACTGGTTTGGAATGGGAGAGGAGAGTGGGGACCAGCATCGTCCCGGCTCCTGTGTCATTCCTACCACTGACCAGTAGCTGCGCTTCAGACCACAACAGACCTGCATCACTCCCCACCACCCCTCACCCCCCCACTCCCATCCCCCCCACCAGTGGCTGCCCTCTTGCTGCTTCCGGCGAAGCATCGAGAGAGATCCGTGGTATCAGAGGGTCTAAGAAAGGCTCATGAAAGAGAGGATTCCTTTCCTTCCAGTACCATTGTGGAAAGTCTGTAGGACAGACCTACCTCGGAAAAACATGTTTTAATAGTGTGGGTCCTGAAGGAATGGTTAGTCAAAGGGTTTCTTAGCTCTAATTACTTTGCTAAAGGGAGTTTACTTAACTCTGACATCCTCATCAATGGGTTCCTGACTCTGAAGGACGATGACAAATCCCTGGAGGCTGGTGATGAGTTTCCACTTGACCAGAAGTTGACAAAAGGATCTTATGAAAGCTTTCAACAGAATTATAATTGTTAAGCTGAAGGTGTAACTAAGACCATTGTTTCTTTTTCATCTTTTTGTGCTTGAGTAGTGATTGTCCTCTCTTTAGTTCGGTCTTTCTCCCTCTATTTGTGTTTTCCTGAACAGGACGTCTTGGTCTTAACATTTTTATTCTACCCTGCTCGTTTTGGATTATGTTTTGAAGACTGCTGAGGGCTCCGACAGTACGGAAACTCAACAGTTAAACTTAATTATGCTTCCTCTACCTTTAATCACATTCATTTAAAGGCCTTCTTGGGAAAACATCCAAGTTTTCGCTCAAGGCAGTGGATGAGTTCCCTGTGGCAATAACTTGCTGTCTAGGATAAAGAAATCTGAGGAAGTTTAGCAGAGGCAGCATTCAAATGCGAGGAAATAGATACAAAAGAAAAGACAAATACAACTGGGGGGGGGGGATAGCACTCATTTAGGATTAAATGTAATGATGGTAACAATGGTTTTGCTACCCATTGTCATTCAAAATTAAGGTGTGTTTAACTGAAAGAACAATCAGGGTCCTTTTCATATGGATCTAGAAGAGTCCGCAGTGTGTGGGGGTTGACAGCGACAATTACTTTGGGAGAGGCAAACCTAGTTGCAAGGCTTAGAACAAAAGGCTGACATTCAGTTTCTGCTATCAGAGTTTGTTGTCTTTGATAACTATAGAAGGAACTCCACTGCAATTCGTAACCCAGAGTTATGGTACCAAGTGAATATGTTCATCTTTAAAAGAAAAATATAATAAAATCGCAGAAAAGAGTTTATGGCATGGGGTCCATGAAGCACCAGGAATGACTTATGATGTGGTTTGGGAGGAGGCCGACAAAGCTGGAGGTCCTGTCCATCTTTCTAAGGACATATGGAAACTCTGGGCAGAAGCTTATGTTGGGCCAGTTTCTCTGAGATTTAGTCACAATAACAAATACTGGAAGTTGTGTATGACCGAAAGTCTAATCATGTCTTTGCCCTCAGAAGTCTCCATCCCTTGGCGTTTGGGTTTCTCCATAATCTATCTTCCTAGCTTCCTACACTTAATTCCTGCTGCTCAGTACTCCAACTACACAGTTGTTACCTTGCTGAGTCAAACATAAGCTTCTTGAGGGTTTTATGTATTACCTGTGTGGACCTCACAGTGCCTTCCTTGCTCTTCGGAAGAGCTCAGTCATGTCATGTTTATGAGGTTGGTTTCAAGAGCCCTTTCTTCGGCTGAGACCGGCAGAGATGTCCTCATTATGTCAGTTATATGATCCAGGGAGTGTGGGAGGGTTGGCGGGGCAGGAGCACGGTCCTGCTTTGGGAGAGGAGTTCCCACCACGGCATCCCAGTGATTGAATGGCGGGGGAGCATCTGAGGAGCTGGGGAGCGAAGGCTCCTTGGCTGAGAGGAGATACACTGGTGAGGCAGAAAACCTTTAAGAGGGTTTCTGCATCTAGGGGCGGCTGGGACAACCAAGTCATGGGCTTATATTCAGAGAGTCCCTGCTGGAGCCCTTGGATGGAGGGTATGTGGGCAAGTGTGACTTTGGATGAAAACAACCACAGTGTGTCAGCCATTTGTAAGCAGATCCTAAGGGAAGAAGAGCCAGCGTTGTTTAACTCTGCTGCTGTTATTGGTGATGGTGATAATGATAATCATGCTGACAATTAAAAAGATAATTGTTTTCCTTCTTTTAGTCACATAGAAAAAATCACCACATGGCAAGACCCTAGGAAGGCGATGAATCAGCCCCTGAATCCCATGAACCTCCACCCTGCGGCCACGCCCACCCCAGCACCCCAGAGGTCCATGGCCGTGTCTCAGCCGAATCTCGGTAAGCCCAAAGCGTCCACTTGGAGCTAAATGACCTAGTGTTGAACCCAGAGGCCCTGTCTCTGTGTCGACTTGTGCACCCAGATAGTTTGTGGTTGCCTCACCCTTCTGCCACCTTTGCCTTTTTTCTTGACGTCTTTGCTACCAGTTCACAATATCGCTGCCTAGGTTCACACTGTGGTTCCTGCATCTCCTTCAGTTGCCTCCGTTGGAGTGTTTTGAAAAATCACGTAGGCCTCCTCTGTTCATCCAGGCCAAGGCGAGCACACACCCCCATTCTGTGAATTTGGTTCCTGAAGACCGCCAAAGGTGCAGTTCTGATGTCCGATCCCCTTTCTTTCCTTCTTTTATTATGATTGTTTTGCATAATGTGTGATTGACGCCAGGCTTGGTGCTTTCATGCCTCATCTCCTCATTCAGCTCACAACAACCCGACAAGAAGTGATGGCATTCCCATTTTATGAATGAGGAAGCTTTCCCAAGAAGGTCAAACACTTTGTGGATAGTGGAGTTTGGAGTTTGAGCTGAGGCTGCTGCGGCTAGGAAGGCATTCAGCCTTTACCTAATCTGCAGGCGGCTGCTCGAGATACCCGCCCCAGGACAATGCAGCTTAGTCTTCACCTCGTGTAGAATGGTTAAGTGTGATTTTAGAATTGAGAAAAGATTATTTTCTGCTAATGGCCTTTACTAAAGAAGAACTAAAATTCTGCCCACTAGAGATGGTCCGATGTGAATTAATACACTGCAGCGACATAACTAATCAGCTTCTATCGGAGTCATTCCCCCCCAAAGGCTAAGAATAAAGGGTACTTTTATAGTTTTATAAAAGGCGGTGCCGTTTTCAGATAACATTTCTGTTTAAGATCAGATATCCAGATACTGCTTTATACACAGAATAGTTAATTTTAGAGTGAAAAGAATCTCCTGTTGGATTTTTCAGGAATGAACAGGATAAAAATGGAAGCATTATTCCCAGACACCTTCCCTCACTATGTGACTTAGCCAAAGTGAATATGAACTCAAGTAAACCCGAGTCAGCTTCAAGTAAATATATTGTCGTTCTTCCAGGAAGTCTGGATCTACCATTTTAAAGCTTGCAGATGTAAAATATATCCAGAAGCAAACGACTTGGAATAACTTCTGTTGTGTCCCGTATCTAACAGGCAGATCAAGGAAAATGGTACCAATGCTTCTACCAGCAGTTGTAAACTGAAACTTCCCATGACTCATTTGTCCCAAATACATAAGAACTCAAATAGAAAGCAGTTGCAGGCGTAGTAAAGAAACCACAAATTAGGTAGCATTAGACGGGTTTCAAGGTTTCTTCTAGCCATTTAATTTTCATTAAAAATTCTAAAGGCTGGTTTTTAAAGTATTAACTTTCATTTTATCATCCATTATAATTGGGAAAAAAGTCTTCTGTGGACTCGGTTAAAAAAATGCAAACACTTTTTCGAAGCATTGTTCAGAAAGTAAGCTTTTCTTGGATCCCCATTCCTGGAGTCCTCTAGTGCTTCGGGTCAGGGGGATGTGTTTCTTCACATGAATTCTAACATCTTTGACCTACTGTTCTGCACCTTGCCTCTTCTGCTTTGTTATCTCTACACACAGAGCTGCCCTATTCTTGTAAAAGATTTCCTAATCGTCTCAACATAGTGATATGCCGTGGTGAGTGTATTTAACTGGCAGCCCCCATCTGATGGGTATTTATGTTGTTACTAGTGTTACTAGCGCTAGTATACACAATACTGGAATGAATATCCTTGTTTGTGCTATTTTATGTACTTGCCTTCATTTTTAAAAGTTGTGCAACAAGTACAAAGTGGATTAATTAAATTAGAAGGAGCTTGAATGCTTGAAACTTAACACTGAAGGCACATGTGAGTCAGCCTGTGCACGGGCAACCTCTCCCCCGCCCCCCCCACAAAAGCACAATTGTTGGTAAAGTGTATTTAAAGGTAAAGTGTATTAAAGGTAAAATTTCTTTAGAGAAATTGGAATCTGAATGTCGGAACCATGTTTACCTCTTGCTGAGTTACAATACCTTACTTTCCAGCTTTCTGACAAATCGAACCAGTCAGTTTCTCAAGACACATTCTGGGTATTTTCCTAACGCTATTTGAGTATTTGTGCATTACAAAAAGTGTTACTAGCCTGTAGTGAATCACAGATGTGTCCCAAGGATAGACAAGGAACTGGGAATGCCAAGTAAGCACCAAAGACTGGGGATAATTTAGAGTTGCAATGTGTTCCTAATAGTAAGTGATTTATTCAGAATATGTTAGTTCAGGCTGTAGCTCTCCCGTAGTTTATACTCTTTATTATCAACTTTCAAAACTATAAAGAGCAGGTCCTTCTACTTCTTAAATCTGAATTTGTTCTTTTCAATAGAAGGTAGCTAACCACTAAGTGAACTAAGTGGTATGTCTCCTTCACAGGGAGGTATTTATGTACAGGTGAAAATGTCAAAATACAGTTAATATTATTATTATTATATATATATATAGTTATAAACTGAACTACTAATAGCCTACTGTTGATCAGAAGCCTTACCATTAATATGGAACTGTCAACTAATGCATATAATTACATGATATAAGATGATAAAATTAGTCACTTTAATAAGCTATTAATTATATAATATTAGTTATATAATAGTTATATAATTAGTTATATAATATTAGTTATAGAGCTGTGATATAATCTGTGATATTGCTAAGTACATTCAGAAATAAGTCTCCCTTTTTTTGGATTCTGTGTTTTAGTGTAGGCTAGGTTCATGGATTTGCAAACCAGACTGTCAAAATTTGAAATCTGACTTTCCCCACTACTAGCTTGATGACCTGTTGTTACTTAAGTTTGCCTTAGTTTCCATATACATAAAAGAAGATTATTATTATAGTATGAAGAGATTATTGTGAGTTTATATGTGTAAAGTGCATAGATATGGTGCCTGGCACATAACAAGCTATAATTGTTTTATTCTTGTTATTAACATTATTCTTCGTGGAAAGAAAAGTTTTATTTTATATTTTATTCAGTGTTAGATTTGAAGATAATGTCATTGTTCATTATAAAAGCTCTTAAGAAAGAAAAGATTTATTTTGGGCGTTTTAGAGCGCAAAGTGCTTTAAATTAGGAACACTGTGTTTATTACGTTCAGTGACTATAGCGCCCTCTGGTGGAAATATTTCAGCATGCCCCTCCCCCCTCCAAAGTTTATCAGCTTATTTTTTTCCGTGCATTTATTCCTGAAATGTAGCTTGCAAGTCACATCATATTTTATAATTGGCAGAGAAGAGACCTAGCACTTAAAGGTGTCCTGAAGTGAGTGACTTGTAAAAATGGAGTAAACTTTTGTCAGGCTGCATCAGTATCGAGTGAAAAGCCATCTATGTAGGTTGGCAGATTTGTTGTGTATCTAAATGCACTAATTTTTCAAATGCCTAAGTAAAATGAAAGACTCTGCAGGGGAAAACTATAAAAAGGATTTTTTTTTTTTTAATTTTATTTCAAATAACCGTCTCTGGCTTGGTCTATGAAATTTTTGTTTTTGTATTTGCCGAATCAGGTTTTCTGTCAGGTTTTATCCTACTTGATTCTGTCTGAGCAGATCAGTGATTTTTGTGTTTCAGTCCCCAGAGATGCCCAGTAAATGGAAGAAGAAAGGCAGATCTTGGAGAACTTCAGAGAGTTAAGAGGAGAGATGATCTCTGGGTGGAAGCCATTTTTTTTTTTTTTTAATAAAGATTTTATTTGAGAGAGAGAGAGAGAGAGGGAGAGAGACAGCACTAGCAGGGGGGAGAGGGAGAAGGAGAACTCCCTGTGGAGCAGGGAGCCCAATGCAGGAGTCAGTCCCAGGACCCTGAGATCATGACCTGAGCCGGAGGCAGACCCCCAGCCGACTTAGCCACCCGGGTGCCCCAGAGTGGAAGCCATATTGCTTGGGGCTGACAACTTGCTTAGAATCCTTGCTCTTATGTAACAGTGAAAGGGGAAAATGGCTGTACACGTGAAAGTTGATTTTTTTCATAACACAAACCAGGTAGGACCTTGTATCTTTTAAGTGGGTTGTTGGTCTCATGAATCACCATTAATACCCACGGGATTTTTTTGAAGGGGGCGGAAATGAAACAAACAGGGGGAAAAAAGAACTCTACCCAGGCTCTATTCTAATATATAGGATGGTGGGTGGAGAAAGTGGGACCTGCTAAGGAAATCAGTTAAGCTGTTAGGGTTGTTGAGAGGGGTAGGGTGGAGGCAGGGAACCTTTCTGTCTGGTGGTTCACGGGAAGAACTTGGAGTCAGAGCTGAGTTTCTCTTGGGTTGGACATTTACTAGTTTTGTTTGTGATCAGCCTCTCTGAGTCTTGTTGTCCTTCTTTGTAAAGTGGGGATGATGCCAGCGAACACCCATGGCCACTGTGATGCCGATCTCCTAAACGTTGTCTTGAGTACTTGGGTACTTGGAGTATAGAAAGCCCCCCAAGAAGTATGTTGTTATAACTTCCTGTTAGCTGGTAGTCTCATTTTCCCCTCACTGTTCTGGCCCCTGTGTTCGGGAGGAAGAGCTTGTGGTGCGCGCTCTTAGAAAGCCAGCCTGCTCCTCCCTCAGGAAAACCCAGCCACGGTGCCCATAGCCTGTATCATTTGGGCACTTTTGTTTACACATTGCAGAAATAAGTCGGTGGACCCCGAGACAGCAGTCGTGAGAGGACGAAGAGGCACGTTGTCGTGACCCGGCTCCTTCCCCATCCGATCGTTAAGAGGGAGGTCGTGAGGAGCAGACACACTCAAGCTGCACATGAAGGACATTTCCATCTGTACAAGTGTGACAGGGGCAGGGTTTTCCCGTTTCTCAGCACACGCATCCTGCAATCACGCAGCAACTTAAAATATCTCCATATTTTAAAATGCTACTGCCCAGAGAAAGGGCAGCTTTGCCCCTTCGGCGATAATCCTCATGATCAGAAACCATGCTGTGCTGGGCTCCTGTCACACATTAACAGACCTCTTTGTTGGAATGAGGCCCCGACCTGGGCTGCCAGTATCCTCCCAGACAGAACAGGAAAAATAAAGACTGTATAACAGCTTCACCAGACTGCCAGCCCAAGCCGGTTCAGAAACTTTTGGTAAAGTGCAGCCAGGGAGTATTTTTAATGTTATAGGAATTTTTAAAATATCACACACACACACACACACACACACACACACACACACACTGTCCCCTTTGAAGATGTGCCGTCCACCAGGCCAGATACTAAGTCCTTCAGGTCTACCTTGATCTTGATCTGTACTTCAAATTATAAACACGTGTGTGCTTTTTCTTTTTTGCAGGGCATGCTTTTCAAGACAAGATGAAAAATCTTGCCTGTGCTCGGTTTGGTAAATCGGCTTATTCTTCCCTCTAGGAAGTGCACAAAGGCACTTAAAAACATTGTATGAAAAGCAAATAAAATAGCTAAAGGACACTGCAGCCCAGTGTTACTTAAAGCACATAGAAAGGTATCCTAAGGTTTGCAATAAAGTCAGATTTATATGTAGGCTACCTTTTTTCTTTTTCCAGTGTATCAAATTTATGTGGTACGTCGTGGCAGACACATCTAGCTACTGTGATTTTTCCAGCTTTGATACTCTGTCTACTTTTTGAACCTCGTGGTTCTGCAGCATAAATTAGCCTGATAGGCATAAGTACACACACACAAACCCAAAGACAGACTGAAAAAGCTTCATACTTTACAGGAGGGGGTAGAGTGATAGAGCATTGGTAGGAATGGGGTGATAGAATGTGGATGTATATGGCAGGGAAGGAAGATTGGTGGGCATGGGGAAAAAAGGAAGGTTCTGGTTAAAAAGGCTTTTTTCCCCCCTTGATTAGAAAAAGAAAAAACAGTTTTCTAAATACTGTAGAAATCCTCATTTTCATCTTAGATCTGTAGGAAGCCATCAGTTGTCAAAATTCACTCTATCTAATTAACATTTTTGAAGACTGGTCTTCTTTGGAGTTTCCAAAAAGGGATTCATTACAGTTTTTTTTTCTTCCTTATAAGGCTTTTAAAGATATATGAAATGGGGGCTAAAAACATTATTAAATCAACTGATTCAATGCTTTTCGTGCAATAAAGTGAGATGTAATAGTATATAAAGAAATGAACTTTGGGTTTCCATGTGTATATTCCATTTATCTTAATGTGTACGAATCTCTTATTTAGATCAGTTCAGTTGACCTTGAACATGAACAACACAGGGGGATTGGGGAGCAGACCCCCTGCACTGTCAAAAATCTGTCTATAACTTTGATTCCCCTGAAACTGAACTACTAATAGCCTACTATTGACCAGAAGCCTTACCATTAATATGGAACTGTCAACTAACGCATATTCTGTATATGTATTATACTGTATTCTTATAATTAAGTAAGCTAGAGAAGAAAAAATGTTAAGAAAATCACAAGAGAAAATACATTTACAGTACTGTATACTGTAAATCAGCATATAAGTGAACCCATGCAGTTCAAACCCATGTTGTCCAATGGTCAGCTGTTATTTGTTTGTCTGGATGAAATAAGATTAGGTGGCCAATAGTTGTCGATTTTATTATGTGAAATTTAGAAATTTAGGTGGAAAACCTCCTCTTTGATAGGAAGCCTCGAGCCCTTAAAAAAAAAGTTCGATGCCACAATTTTCCTAAGAAAATAATCTCCGATAAAATTCTAGATGTAGTATGCTAGATGAACACTTTGGAAAATTGTGTACACAAAGATGGGTTATTTATAACATAGCCTCCTCCAAATAAAGGCCTGCAATACAACAAAAATATATTTGTAACCATTAAAATAATAATTATAAGGACTGTGTGGTACATGGAAAACTGTTTATTATTTCAGTCTAATTTTATAAAGAAGAAAAAATTGTTTATGCTATGACTATAATTTTGCTTTTTAGAAAAGACTGTTTAGATTCTCCTTTCCAACAGACTTTGCTCTCCGTCTGCGTATTTCCGGCCCTTAGCCAAGTGCCTTACACATCACAAGTGTACCACTTGGTAGAGTTAATGTATTAAGTAAGTCCGTTATGTATTTTTGAGTGTTACTAGTGGTTATAGTAAGCCTTGTTGATTGGGGTGATTCCCTTTATTTTCTCTGTAATGTGGTTATATTACTTTTGCAGTAGCCTAAAGGGGGAAGAAAAGGAGAACCAGTTGATGTCTTGAGCTTTTTTTTTTTTTTTAATTTTATTTATTTATTTGACAGAGAGAGAGATCACAAGTAGGCAGAGAGGCAGACAGAGAGAGAAGGGGAAGCAGGCTCCCTGCTGAGCAGAGAGCCTGATGTGGGGCTCAACCCCAGGACCCTGAGATCATGACCTGAGCCGAAGGCAGAGGCTTTAACCCACTGAGCCACCCAGTGCCCGATGTCTTGAGCTTTTTATAGAGGGAGAGGAGGATGGGGTGTTGGGAAGAAGTCTCCAGGCCCAACATGCAGTCCAGACAAAACCATGAATCCTCAAGCTTCTGCAGCTGACTGAGTCTGCTAGTGGCAAGCAGGTTATTCCCTGGTCTCTAAGATTGGTGTTTCTCTGGTAGGGATCCATGTCTAACACTGGTAAGATCCTTTGGAGCATTTGTTAAATATGCATCTTCAAGATCCAGTCATTGGCTCCTTAAAGAAGTCTTGGGCTGCTGCTGAAATCATGCCTGGGCCCCCACCTCTGGAAAATCCTGTTTCAGACAATGTAGGTTGGGGTCTTGGAAGGAGTGCTGTTTTCAAGCGCCCAGATGACTCTGGTCACCAGCCAGGTGTCGGCGCTGCAACAGAATTGTGTGTTTTAGCATAGGGATTGGAGAATGCCGTCATAATTAATGGCAAAAACCTGCTCGGGTTATCCATTCTTTAACTGGAGTTATCTGAAAAGAAGTCCAAATTTGCTCACCAAGTTTTTGACTAGGTTCTTTGTCCAAAGTAGACATTTATTCTGGCATTGACATTTGTCTTTTTGGCACTTGATGGTGTTAGTGCACACATGAGCATTGGGTACGTGATCTCTGAGGCCACTTTCCGGAGAGTTTTGACCCCAGTCGTACCATGTAAACTTCAAAAACAAGGGAAAACATTGCTGTTTGGAAATCCAGGTTATTGAACTGTACTGTCTACATTCACACGGTAAGAGTGTAAGCTCACCTTGAACTCTGCTTGCTGAGAGTTGACCAGAGAATCAGGCCTCTGAAAAATTCCAGAGAGGCACCCCATGCGCCAAAGAAGAGCACGGCCTCTTAGGAAAGAGGTAAAGGCCGGGACAAGCTTTCCTTAAGTCCCTTCTTTGTGGGTACTACCTCACTTATTTACGTAGTTTTAATGGATTCTAATTTCTTCACCAAGCTGTGGGCCTTTGTTGAAAGTTTTAAAAATAATTTTGACACTCTTAGTAGTATCTGCTGGCTGACTTCCAGTAGTTTGCCCTCAGGAACTTTCTTGTTGTAGGGAATTTCGCCCAGTTAGTTTGAGGTGAAAGGGATTCTGGGATGGTTTGTCCTTTGGCCACTTGTTCCAAATTAGTAAGTGCTGAGTGACATTTGGACACTCTTCTTTGATCTCCTCTTTGGGGCGGCTGGTGATGTCCCAGCCTGTGTGTGATCATCGCCTCCCCCACCCCATGTCAACCGGAAGATTGATTTCTTCTTCCTTTCTGGAAGTCTAAATTTATTCCCTGGGTGTTCTGCAGTTGCTGGTGGTCAGGGACAGCTGTTCCACCACGTTTGACTCTGGATAATTCTCCGTGATGAAGTCAGCAAAATAATACTGTAAGAGGAGCCAAGAAAACAAAAGCCTTCATGGTCTTTTCCCATTAAGTGCTGAAGAGAGGACGATGGCCCCCTCTCCTTGGTTTAAAACAAAACAAAACAAAAGGCAGGAAAAGATAAGATCTTAAACATACTTGAGGCAATAAGATTCAAGAATGTTCTTTCCCCCCCCCTATATTATATAATTACTATTTGGTCGTTGTAGAATAGCTGAAAAACACTGTAATCTGATCCTTCAAAATCACAATAACGTTTTCTCAGATATTTATCTTTTTTCAATATAAATGTGAACAAAAAAACCTGGAAAACCTTCTATATTCTTTTTTTTGTAGACTATTTTTCCATTTAACATATCGTGAGCGTCTCTCCATTTCGCTTAATCATAAAAGATTAGCTGTTTTTATTGGAATAATAACACATACATGGCAAAAAATTCAAACAGTTCCAAAGAATATTCATGAGAAGTCAGTCTCTTTCACACCAGGACCCCCAGCCCTTCTCTCCTCTTCCTCGAAAACACTGCTACCAGCTTCCTGAGTATTCTAGAAATACTCTATGTACATATGTAAGCTTGGGTGTATGTCTTTTTTAAACTTAACATATCCCATAGAGCTTCTAAATTCATACTTATAGATGTATTCATTCTTTGCCAGGATTATGTAATATTCTACTCTATTGATGTCCCAAATTTATTTAAACAGTCCCTTATCCTGGATCTTTAGATTCTTTTCTGATTGTTCGCTGTTTTTAAGCAATGCAATAGTGTGCATTCCTATATGTAAATCCTTGTTCCTTGTGCTGTTTATGTATAAGATAATTTTGCAGAGGTGGACTTCCTGGACCTAAAAATAAGTGCATTTGAAGTTTTAGTAGCTGTTCTACTTCCCTCCAAAAAGGTTACACCATTTTACACCTGACCAACAGTGTATCAAAATGCTCTTTTCCTTCTACTCTGACCAGCGATGTCCATTATCAGGCTTTTTAGTCTTTATAATTCTCATCAGTACAGCTTAGATTCTCATTGTTTATGAATGGACTTGGGCGTATTTCTGTTTATAAACCATTACATCGTGTTAATGGCTATACAATATTCTCTAGGGTGACTATTCTATCATTTATTTAACCAATTCTTCTATTGAGAGACCTACAGGTTGAGGCTATTTTTCTACCATTGTAAGTGATGTCGCAGTCAATACTCTTGCACATAAATTTTTGTGCCTTCCTTTAGCTTCCTCATTTTTTCCAGTTTCTTGGGAATGTTTGTTAGTAAAGTATAGGAATTCCTTAAAAAATACAATTTTGACATGGTTTGCTTTTATCAAACTAAACAGGTAATTGTCTGCAGATTCACTGGGTGTGTTGCTGGTGGGGGATTTGTTTGGGGTGTAACTTCCGTGTGCAATAAATGATTTAAGGTTGTCATAAAAAGTATTTTTCACCAGGCACCTAGCGTTCCCACTAGCTCTGTTTTTCAGCTTGCCTATCCATATGTTTTTGACTAAGCCATAAATGGAAGTTTCATTTGAAGTTATTTTGCTTCCCAGTACATGTCATGCATTTCATTCCATATTATTTTAGTCCTTTTCCTTTCCAGTGTGCTATTTCTCAGACACCAGTGAAGAGTGAGTTGCGAGTTTTCAGTTTTGCCAAGAGTCCTATATTTGCAGAGCTGGAAGAAAAGAAAGTAAAAAATATTTTTTAATGTGGGTGACTTAGTCCTGGCTCACAAGACTTTCATTTAGCTGCTTCAAAGCTCACACTTTAAATATCAAGTAAAAAATATTCCATTTCTACCCCTGTCAACTGCCATAATACCTGAATTAATTAGAATGAAACTCTAATCTCTCCCCAAATGGAATTGGATCATCTCAGCCTAATAAAATGAATGCTCAGGGCAACCGCAAATGGGAAGGCTTCTGAACTCCTTCCCTCCACCGCTTGTGTAGTTTTTCTTTTGCTACTGTCTGAGAAACTGCAGTTGAGAGTTATTCCTCTGGAGACCCCACTTCTTCAATCTACAACATGGCTCAGTCATTTGTGTATCGTCTTCTCCTCTGTCTCTGCCCTAGTTTTATTTATTTATTTATTTTTAAAGATTTTATTTATTTGACAGAAAGAGAGAGAGCACAAGCAGGGGGAGCAGCAGGGGGAGAGGGAGAAGCAGGCTCCCTCCCAGGATGCCGAGACCGTGACCTGAGCCGAAGGCAGCTGCTTAACCAACTAGGCATTCCTGCCCTACTTTTAAATACAAAACTTTTGCCCTGAAATTTGAGGGAATCCCAGGGCTCAAACCATATTAAAATAGATGGCTTTGGCCTGATGCATTTCTTCCTGAAACATACTTCCTTGTGTTTGCATTCGCTACCGCCTTCTCCAGACTCAGCTTTGCCCTTCGCGATTGTCCATTTTTTCTTCTGTCAAGAAGGCCAATGTGGAACAGCTTCTTCAGCTCCAACTCTGGGAAGTGAGGGCCTGCCAATGAAGGGCCTCAAGCTTTACAGTCAGTTAACTCTTGGAGCTCCGACTCCCCCTAAGAAAACTTGTAATTCTCTAGTCTGGTGTCTCGTTGTCAGGCACAGATGTCCGGAACTGTTTCTTCTAGAAGACGGTTCCAACCAGTCCTGTAGGGCAATTCCTCGTCCTGTCTTCCCTGCTGTTTTTTTTTAATATAAAATTTTATCCTTTTTTTAAAAATTGGAGATCTATATAATTAACATTTTAGTTTCAAATAATGAAATTTTCTCCTTTTTAAAAAATGTGAGATATATATAATTAACATATTAGTTTCAGCTGTACACCATAATGATTTGATATATGCACATATTGCGGAATGCTCACCACAATAAATCTAGTTAAATCCATCACCACACAGAGTTACAAAATTCTTTTTGTTGTGACGAGGACATTCAAGACTCTGTGAGCAGTGTTCAAATACACATTACAATATTGCTAACTCTAGTCACCGTGCTGTACGTTACATCCCCATGACTAATTTATAACCGGAAGTCGGTACCTCCTGACAAACTTCACCCAGAATGATTTCTAAATAACAGATGGGGTCTGGGGTGGAGGTGGGGAGGCTGGGAGGAACAGTGAGCATGAGATATCGGAATCCTTAGCACATATTACAACTGGGGTTCTCTCCCCTTCAGACTCTGGTCAGTTCTCAAAACCATTGTTTAGTGGGGGTTTCCTCAAAGATAAAAATGTTATAGTACAATAGCCCATACGTGACACAGTTTCTCCTGACCCTGCCAGACTGAGAGTTTTCAGTCTCTGGGGAGTTTAGGGTGTGTATAGGGAAGTTTTTCTTTCTTTCTTTTTTTTTAATACCTCACTTTTTATTTTCAATTAATCTTAAACTTACAGAAGAGTTTCTAGTACAAGGAACTCCCATATACCCTTTGTCCAGATATGCCTTTGTTAATTGTTTATGATTTGCCACATTATCTCCCTTTCTCTGTATGTATATATATATTTTTTTTTTCCTTTTTTTTCCCCTGAACCTTTTGAGATTAAGTTGGAGACATTATGCTCTTTTACTCCTAAATACTTCAGATTGTATTTTCTAAAAGGACATGTTCTTACATAAGCACGGTATATAGGTATCCAAATCAGGAAATTTAACATTGTGACAATATTATTATCTAATCCACATCCGTGTTTGAAAATTTCTTCATTTGCCACCTTAGTGTTCCTTCTGGCTATTTTGGTTTTTGGTCCTGGATCTATCAAGGACCATGCACTGCATTTAGTTGTTCTGTTTATTTAATTTCTTTTTACCTGGAGTGATTCCTGGGCCCTTGTGTTTTTGGATCATGACATCTTTGAAGGGTATAGACCAGTTATTTTGTAGATCATTTTTTAATTTGGATTTGTCTGGTGTTTCCTCATGGTTTAGATGTAGGTCATACATTTTTGGCAGGAAGGCACATGAAGTCAGTTTGTCCCGGTACGGGCCATGTTGGCTTTGATCCCTTGGTTAAGGTAGTATCTGTGGAAGATGAGGGGAGAGCAGCGTTTGCTTAGGTCAGCTGGCTTCTCTACTGAGTGTGTTCTACAAAGTCAATGCAATGTGATGAGACCTTTTTTTTTTTCCTAATATTTTATTTATTTATTTGACGGAGAGAGACAGCAAGAGAGGGAACAGAAGCAGGGGGAGTGGGAGAGGTATAGGAACAGGCTTCCCGCTGAGCAGGGAACCTGATGCAGGGCTCGATCCCAGTACCCTGGGATCATGACCTGAGCTGAAGGCAGATGCTTAATGACTGAGTCACCCAGGCCCCCCTGAGACCTTTTTTGGTCCACCAGGTCTCTGTAAGGTGCGGCCTTAGGTCAAGTAAGACCTCCTTGAGATGGTGAGCAAATGTCATTGCCAGCATGCTCAGTTAAGGGTCACAGAACATTATTTAATTAACCAAATAGTCTTTATACCTGGATACATAGAGACACAGTGTCTTTTTAAGAGATTTTTATTGATTTGTTTGACAGAGAGAGAGACAGCACAAGCAGAGGGAGAAGCAGGCTCTCCGCTGAGCAGGGAGCCCGATGTGGGTCTCAATCCCAGGACTCTGGGATCATGACCTGAGCTGAAGGCAGATGCTTAACCAACTGAGCCACCCAGGTGCCCCCCAGAGATGTAGTTTTAAAATGAAACAGTGATGCTTGCATTCATTTGTTCCCTATTCTTGCCTCTTACAAAGCACATAATTCAAAAGGATGCATATAAATAATTGAGTTAAGTTGTGGTAAAGAGAGACCGAGGCTGAGAAAATAGTAAAGCCAGGAAGAAGAATGTATACCGCAGGCCCTGTGTGGTTGCTAGAGGTGCATGCACATTTGGCTTTGAGATTTGGGGGCTCTTGCAAGGAGCAAGACATGTTCAGTTATGGGAGTCAAAGCGTTTATGAGGTCAAGGTTCACCTGGTGTTGACGGGAAATGTAGTTTTTCCACATATAGATGCCAAACAGGGAGTTCTCCCTTCAGTTCCCCATTAATGATCTAGACACTGTGCTCTAGGTGACAGTCCTCAAAAAATCTCACAACAGTGAACACCAGGAGTCTTAGAGGTTTTCCCTATAACCTCCCTAAACCCCGGGTCATGGCATGATCTCAGAACGCCAGCCAGGAATATCTGAAGACCAGAACGAGGGTACACCACGTACCCAGCTGGATTCAGGAGAGACTTTGGGAAATCCAGAGTTGTGTCTTTATTTGTTGTTATGTGTGTTTTATTGATATTTGTTTTTAAGAACAAAACCCCCTTGGCACACCGTCCCAAATAAAACTGAGAGGTGTGGGTGTTTGTTTTGTTTTGCTCGGGATCAGAATTTCCTCTTGGAAGTTTTTAAAAGCAGAGCTGCTTTGGTTTCTAGCTCCCCTTCCCCCCACTCCAAAACTTACCCCTTTCTTCCTCAGAGGTGGCCCCGAGCACCTCACAGGGCTGAGAGACAGTAGTCCAGAGACACTAATCCCAAGGAGGGTACCCCCTCCACTTCTCCATCTCTGGATTTCTTCAGAATTTTTAACTTTCCCATAGTGTGTGAAACTGTCTGGTGGTTTCCCATGGAGTCTGAGCGGTGAGCCCAAGGGAGATTGCTATCGCTCTGGAGTAGAGGTCAGCTGCAGCGCTCACCACAGCCGTGAGCCCCCAGGGGCCCTGGTCCCTGCTCCGCAGCCCTGGGGGCCACCCTGTTGTGCACAAGTACTCCGACCACAGGTCAGCCACCTTCCCCCCTTGGGATCTTGCACTTACTGTTCCTCAGCCTAGAATGGCCCCACCCTGATTTCTGCACTCGATTCAGCTTGCTTGCTTGCTTGCTTTCTTTCTTTCTTTCTTTCTTTCTTTCTTTTTTGCTTTTTAAAGATTTTATTTATTTATTTGACAGAGAGAGAGATCACAAGTAGGCAGAGAGGCAGGCAGAGAGAGAGGGGGAAGCAGGCTCCCTGCTGAGCAGAGAGCCCGATGCGGGGCTCGATCCCAGGACCCTGAGATCATGACCTGAGCTGAAGGCAGAGGCTTCAACCCACTGAGCCACCCAGGCGCCCCACTTTCTTTTTTTTTTTTTTAAAGATTTTATTTATTTATTTGGCAGAGAGAGAGAGAGATCACAAGTAGGCAGAGAGGCAGGCAGAGAGAGAGGGGGAAGCAGGTTCCCTGCGGAGCAGAGAGCCCGATGCAGGGCTCGATCCCAGGACCCTGACATCATGACCTGAGCCGAAGGCAGAAGCCACCCAGGTGCCCCAGTTCCACATTTGTTTGTACTAAGCCCCTATCCCTAGAGTTATACTATGTTTTTGCTATTGTCGGTCTCCCTACTATACTATAACCTCTCAAAGGGCCAGGACCTTTCCATCTTGCTCATCAGTCTCCCTCTAGCCCCTGGAAACAGTACCTTGTACCTGGCTGGGACTCAGCAGATACTTGGTGAGTGAATAATTCAATGAACTGTAGAACGCCGGGAAGAAAAAGTCAGCTATTGTCCTAACATCAAACACTACCATTACTAATTCTTTTGATACTTTTTCATTTCAAAGGTAGGTAATTAACTTTTGGGGGGGTCACAAGAACTCCTAAAAGATCTAGGGGTATAGTCCTCAAAATGCACACAGACACACGTTCCTAAAATTTGACATAATTTTACCAGATTTCCTAATCCTGCTACCCTTGGTTAAATTCTTTTTTTCCTTTTCCCCCTGAGTAGTCCTGGCCTGATACAAAGCATCCACCCGCCTCACATCATTCTCTTTGCTGATCTGATTGCTGGAAAATGGCTCTCACTTCCATTTGCCTTTCTGTGATTCCTTGTGAGGACGATAATTTTTCCAGGTTTGATTTCTGATTGCTTATTCTGTTTCATAAATTGTTCAGGTTCTTTGACTATTTCTTGGAGTGTCTTTTGTCTGAGCTCTTTAAATAATAAAGATGTTTCCCAAGACAGTACATTACGGGAAGAAAACAGATTAAAAATGAGCCTTCCACACTGACAGCTTTTTCTCTGCCTCTCGTAGATTCATTTTCTGTTATTTTGCTTGGGTTGCCACACTTTGCACCTGGAGTAGTTTTAAAATCATTCAGGAAAGCGAACCAATAAAAAGCTACAATAAACTCTCTTCTGACTAATGAAAATAAATGCATGAATCAGAGTTTCCATTTCCTGCTAGGATAAAAGTGTACCTATTGTCTGAAGATAATAAAACAGTTTTGGTTTTGCTATTGCCAGGCCATCGTATTAAATTCAAAGACACAAAGATCACTTTGTGGAGCAGAGCAGCGAAGCGCCCAATTTCCTCTTTTTCCGAGTTAGGTCATTATTTGCCTAAGTTCACTAGCTTTATAGACGTGCTTCCTGTCACAGGCCACTGTGGATCAGTCTTGTGATATCCCATAAATCAGATGGAATCTGAGCAGCACATGCTGATGCTGGTTTAGGTGGAAGAAGTATGATTTCTTTACAGCAGAAGGATCCAGAAAAAAATCAGCATGCTAACTTGTTCTGGATATATTACACCTAGCATGTTCTGGATATATGATAATGATGAAAACTCCTGTCTAAATCTTTTAAATGCCAATAAAATATACATTTTAGGACATGCATTTGCTAGGAAAACAATAAAAACCAATGTTCCAGGCATTTCCATCGTGGACCCCGAGGAGAGCAGAGTTGCACCCTAGTTTATCACCTATGTTACTGTGGAGATGAGCAGACAGGAGAGCAAGTAGGAAAATCATTCTCCAGTACTAAAAATCCAGGGTTTCCTGTGAAGTAAATGCAGCGTGGGTTACAAGTCTAAAGCTAGAAGAACCGGGGGTATCTGGAAAACCTAAGGTCCACCTGTCAGACTGGGGGGCACCTGGAAGTGGGTTTAAGGCCTCAAACAGGGAGGCTGGGGAAGGCTGAAGGCACACATGTCCCTCAGCTCTGTGCCTTATCAGCTGAGCCGGCTGAGAAATTGCCTTGTGGTTATTCTCACCCAGAATTGGAATAAAGGGCTCAGTGTGAAGTTGGGATAGTACAACTTCTTGGTTTAATACTTTACAGATTTTTGGAACCAAATGCACCCTGAAGTGAAAAGTTGCCTTTTTTTTTTTTTTTTTTTTTTTTGCTGACCTTGTTGGACGGCTAATACTGTTTCTGGGAAATAAGAGAAACAAGCGGCTCATTGTTGGCAGGAGCTGAGAGAGACACAAGAAGGGCGAGAGACGTGTCTGCAGCCCTTTTTTCCTCTTCATTGTATCGTGACTGAGTCGAGGCTGGACTGCGGCTGGGTTTTTCTTCCTACCTCTGCAGACATGTGTTTTCCATCAGACAGGGCTGCATGACACCTGACATTGGCCAGTTCACATGAGTTAAGCCATGTACGGCCCCATAAACAGAGAGGAAAAGACCCACAGCTGCACTCAGACACTCTTGACACTGAAATATTTTTGAAGCTTGGTGTGGCTGGGTCTGCACGTATGTCAGAAACGATTTACACCTGTGTGTTTTGGCTTCTTCCAGGTGCATATCCTTACTTTCTGGAAGCCGCTGTGGCCAGAAGGTCTGATGTTGCCTGATGGCAGTACCACTTCCTGTTTAAACCTTCCTGAATTATGAAATGGAACTTTTTTTAAAAAAAGATTTTTGTTTCTTTATTTGAGAGTGAGAGAGCACAAGCAGGGGGAGCAGCAGAGGGAGAGGGAGAAGCAGGCTTCCCACTGAGCAGGGAGCCTTATGTGAGACTTGATCTCAGGACTCTGGGATCATGACCTGAACTGAAGGCAGACGCTTAACCCACAGAGCCACCCAGGCGCCCCTGAAATATAACTTTTAAAAGTTATCTGACTTGTCTTTTTTTTGTTATTGTTGTTAAGACTGAAGAAGAAAGCCCTATATCATTTTCTGTAAAACCAGATCACGCAAACAGGATATCATCCTAACATGTGATTCATGGTGATTTCAGCATTTTGTAGTAGTAAATAAGTTAATTACACTAGTCTGTATGAGACTTTTTCATGAAATCGGGAAAAGGAAGCACATCCATGTCACTGAATTGAACTCAGTAGATCCTTTTCGATCACTGAGGGTGAGCAGGGCAGGGCAGCGATTGGTGACCAGTGAAGCTGATGCCCGCCACGGCATTCTAGCATATCCCCTGGGCTTCCTACGTTTGTCACAGTCTCTGCCTGTGACTTGTGCTGAGTCATTTATCCTTCCAAGGATCATCTCCAGAATGAGTGAATTGGCCTAAGTCATTGGTTTTAAAATTGTGTCCCAAGGTCCCATGCCAGGATTTTAGGGGAATGTGAAGAGATGCTAAGCTTAGTTAGTATCCAGACTCTAAAAGCTGTGTCCATTCAGGTTTTAAAAATTTGTTTAATATTTTAATATTAATATTTTCATACCAGAATTGAGAAATGCCTGTAGGAAAAGCAGAGTGAAGGCAAGACCAAGAGTATTTCGAGAAGATAGCCAGAGGGGCTGCCATTTAAGTGTTCCCTGACCCATTGGCACCAGCTCAGGCTCTAGGCTTGCTTTGAACCCTCGCATAGGAGGGTCACCTCTGCTTCATGCCATACACTGACTCTAGGGAAGGATCCTACTGCTGATGTCATCCTACACTGACTCTAGGGAAGGATCCTACTGCTGATGTCATCCTACACTGACTCTAGGGAAGGATCCTACTGCTGATGTCATCCTACACTGACTCTAGGGAAGGATCTTACTGCTAAAGAAAAGTTTGAGAGGGCACCTGGGTGGCTTAGTTGGTTAAGCGACTGCCTTCGGTTCAGGTCATGATCCCGGAGTCCTGGGATCAAGTGCTGAATCGGGCTCCCAGCTCCATGGGGAGTCTGCTTCTCCCTCTGACCTTCTCCCTTCTCATGCTCTCTCTCTCTCAAATAAATAAATAAATAAATAAATAAATAATCTTAAAAAGAAAAGTTTGAGAACCCTGGTCTAAATAACTTAGATCTCGGGACGCCTGGGTGGCTCAGTCAGTTGGGCGGCTGCCTTCAGCTCAGGTCATGATCCCTGAGTCCTGGGATCGAGTCCCACGTCGGGCTTCTTGCTCAGCGGGAAGCCTGCTTCTCTCTCTGCCTCTGCCTGCTCATGCTCTCTCTCTGACAAATGGATAAATAAAATCTTTAAAATAAATACTAACTAACTAACTAACTTAGATCTCTTTCAGCCTGAACTTCTATGCCGATGGTACAAAGTAGGGTGAATCCATGGGCCCACCTAGAATGAGCACTATGGGGAAATGGAGTTTGTAAACCACGAATGATAAAACAGAGCAGAATGAAATGGGTACTGAGCAGAGAACTATGCTCTGGAAGTAAAGAGAAAACAGTCACAAAAATCTAGTACTCATTAAATACTCCCTTGTAAAATTATGGGAGTAACAGTTACTATCAGTTTCTGACCTATCAGCCTGACACTGAGTATAGTATTTAGTGTCTGTGCATCAGTAAGGCGGATGAAGTGCACTAAATTATTTTTGTTCTGTGTTTATAAAGAAAATCCATATCATTGGGTGGTTCCAAGGGGTAGGGGAGGGGAGACTTGGCTCCTTCTCAGGTCTTCTTTATAAAGAGCACAAATCCAGTTCTCAGGAAGATGAGAATTAGTTCAAATCACAGGAAAGAATACTTCAGTGTTTCTTTAAAGAGCTGCTTTTCAGCATGTATGGCCCAACCAAGAATCCAACAGGAAGATGTCTGACATTCAGACTCAGTGAAGTGCATGCTTATGAGTGTCGCAGTGCAATGTCATAAATAGGGCTCGACCTTCCTAAAAAGTTACAGAGTAAATGGAGGAGGAATGTTTTCTCTCTGATTATTAGGTAGTGTGGGTACAAAAGGACAGTCAGCTAGTTGTAGTCCATGGAGGACACACTGAGAGCTAGTCCGGACTGCCTGACTGTGGTTTCTAAATATTGAATAACTCCTTCATATTGGCATTGGTTCTCTTTGTAAAGGGACACGTTAGGATGGACCCAGGAGACCTTGGGGGGGGGGGTGGTTCTACTGACATGGGTCGTGACAGTCACAGGCCTAAGGTGACCAGCCGCCCATCTGTCTAGGACTCTCGCGTCCTCATTAGTCCTGATATCTCTTGTTCCAGAAAACCCCTCCGTCTCTGTTAGACCAGGACAATTGGTTGCCCTTTCGGCATTTGCAGGGTAGGAACGGATAATGAAGTGATGGTTAAGCTTTCAGGTCCAAGTCATGTTTCAGGAGCCCTTTTTGCTCCCCTCTGATAGGGTACTTTGGAAGGTTTTTGGAAGGTGTTTCTCATGCAATCTATATAAGCTTATTAGCCTGGACATCAAATTGAGGAAGTTTCCTAGATCTCAAATCAAGTGTGTTACCCAAGGTGTGTATTTGAATGTTGTCTAGTCATCTGCTTTGAGGAAACTGCATCAGGTGTTCAAAGGAATAAGTCAGCCTCTTCGAAGCTCTCCTCACTCTCAAGGGATGATGTCAGAAGGATTCTTTGGAATATTTTAATATTTTAATGTCATTTTATCACCGAAGCAAGTTAAAAAAAAACAACCCTAAAAGGTTATTTTGAATATATGGAAGTAAAGTTAATATAGCAAGGTTTTACTCACCACCTGTGAAAACTGACATGCAATTTAAACCATCTGTAAAACTCCCCTGTTAAATCAGCCTTTGCTTATGGAGAACTTAAGCAGATACACTGCCAGTCTTTCATAACCCTTGTTTTCCCTGTGTTTTGTTTTTCTTTGTTTTTATGTTACTTTGTATCTTGAACAGCAGTAGGTAACTCTAGGCAAGTAAAAAAACCACTTTGTTCAATATTCACCAGGCTGCTGTGTTCCTTTCCCTGGCTCCATGTTCAACACATCTGCTTAGTTGACTTTAAAGGGCTTAGCGCATAGTAAGAGCTTAATAAATATTAATTCGTCTTCAATTCAGTTCAAATTCAGTGCTGCCAAGACATCTGCTCAGTTGCAGTGGACCAGCATTTCCCAGTGTTCCTGCTCAGGAGAACACTAGTCTTCCGAGTTTGAGAAGTCCTGCATTTTCTATCTCCTTCCTGGAAAGTCTCACTGTCTGTTAGAGCCGTAAAGGCTCTGAGGAAGCCTGCAACAAAATGAATTCTTCTTTGTGTAGCCCAACATTTCCCAATCTTGTTTGACCATGAGACACCTCTGGAAGCAGCTATTATTATATTTTTATTCTAGCCTAGTATCCATTTGCTCCCATGGAACAAACTATAGACCATATTTTTTTGGAATATTTGTCCATTTTTTATATACCCTATAAAATTTGTCCATTTTTATGTACCCTATACAAATGAATTAATAGTGAATATGGCAGAGACAGTGTCTTGCATAGTCTCTGGTATTTACTGAAGACATGGTTACTACACACACACACACACACACCACACACACACACCCCACACACACCACACACACACACCCCACACACACCACACACACACACACCATACACACACACCACACACACACACCACACACACACACCACACACACACACACACCACACACACACACCCCACACACACACATACACATGGGTTTTTTTTAGAACAGTTTCAGATTTACAGAAAAATTGAAAAAATGGAGTTCCCATATACACTCTCATCAACTTCTCATATTATTAACATCTTACATTACTGTGCTACATTTGTTATAATTGACGAACCAGTATTGATACAAGGATTTCCTTAATTTTTACTTAATGTCTTTTTCTGTTCCAGGGTCCCATACGGAATACTATGTTACCTTTACTTGTCATGTCTCCTTAAATTGTTCTTGGCTGTGACAGTTTCTCAGACTTTTCTTGTTTTGATGACCTTGATAGTTTTGAGGAGTACTGCTTAGGAATTTCGAGGATTCCCCCCCTGTTGGAATTTGTCTGATGTTTTTCTCTGATTAGAGTTGGGATGTTGGGCTTTTGGAAGGAAGTGCTCTTTTTGTCACATCTTATCAAGGGTCATGCTATCACTATGGCTTATCATTGTTGAGGTTGACCTTGATCATCTGGCTGATATACAGGAGTTCTCCCCTGTAAAGTGACCTTCCCCCTGCCTCAATTCAATACTGTACTCTTTGGGAGGAGGTCACTATACACAATATATCACTATACACAATATACTATTAAGGAGTGGAAGTTTTGTTCCCCTCCTTGAGGATAGTGTATCTACATTAAATTATTTGGAATTCTTCCATTCAGGAGATTTGTCTCTTCTCTCTCCATTTATTTATGTATTCAGCCATTTGTTTATACGAGTGTGAACTCATGGATATTATATTTTTATGCAGCTAATGAACCATAGTCAGCAACATGTGACATTTTCTCCATTACTGATAGAACAGAAGCACAGTTGGGGAGTGGGTGTGGGGAGTGGAAAAAGTCGTGGAGTGCTACAGAGGCCTTCTTGCTCACTTAAATAGGTTTGTGCCTCTGACATGTTGGCAAAACCATGTGTTTTTAAAAGTTCAACCTTGGGCCGCCTGGCTGGCTCAGTCAGTTAAGTGTCTGCCTTCGGCTCGGGTCATGATCCCCGGGTCCTGGGATCGAGTCCCACGTTGGGCTCCCTGCTCAGTAGGGGTCTGCTTCTCCCTCTTCCTCTGCTGCTCTTTCTCTGTCTGCCAAATAAATAAATAAAATCTTAAAAGAAAAAAAAAGGTTCAACTTAAGGTATAGTGGTATACTGGTCTAAGTGGTATAAGGCATAGTGGTCTCTCAGCCAAGAAGTTGGTCAGAAGGAGAAGGGAGGCTGAGAATGAGATGAGAAATGCATACCGGCCACAGGCATTCCTCTTTTCCCTCCTCAGACTCACATGTGAATTGGGGAGAAGGATTTGAAGGGAATAAAGTAATTTCTGTGTCTTTCTAGGGCTTTGGTGTGGCTTCCAGCCATCAGCATACTGATTGTTCTTTCCATAATCTCCTCCGAGCCAGCTCCGACCAGGCCTGTGATAGGTTTCATAGTTGAACCTAATCCCTTAAAGTTTTGTTTTCTTCACATGGCGTTGTGTGTGTGTGTGTGTGTGTGTGCGCGCGCAGGTGCGCGCACATGCACACACATGTGCGTTTGTGTTTCTGTATGTCTTTGTGTGTCCGTGTGTGTGTAACCAGGCCTGTTTTAAAAATGAGGGAAGCAAGCCCAGGACACAAGAATAGCAAGGCACTGAACCTCTCTGAGGCCAAAAAGACGTTTGTCAAACATTCCAGGAGGCGCACCGGGCAGCCTCTGATTCCCTGGCCTCCCTCGCCGTCTGCAGCTCCTGGCTTGGAGAAGCTGCCAGAGCACTTTCTGAGCTGCTGCTCCCCATTCCCTTGGGCTGCAAAAGGCAAAAAGTTCAGGAGTGTAGGCTTTACCTTTTTTTTTTTTTTAATCTGTTTCTTAGGTAGCAAATGATGTGTGGGCTTAGAACTGAGGTCAGGGACCTTCCTGTCCTGAGCCTATTCGTGGGTCTTCGTGGAAGTGACCAAGCGTGTTTGCTGGAACAATCCAGAGGGTGCATCCGTGCATCCGGGGCAGCATTAGCCGAAGGGCTCTATCCAACGGGGATAATCCCCCTCCCCCCGCCACAGCCCATTCCTGTGTTGACCGTTTGTTCCACCAACAACACAGTCATGGAATCAAAAGGGTGTTCAGATCTCAGATGCTGTGGAGTTTGTTTGACTCTGTGTTTTCTTTTATACTCAACAATAGCCGTGAAATGTTTCTGGTCACATAGATGCAGAGCATGGTTTTACCGATTTCCAGAAATAGAAGAGAAAGCCAGTTACTGAAGGGAAAAAAAACAAAAAAACAAAAAAAACCCAAAAAACAAAAAAAAAACACCACAAGGAAAAGGAGATGAAAACAATGAAAAAGATAAATGTGGATTTAAATTTAAATTCTAACTCTCTTGGAAGGAAAAAAAAAGGATCTCTGCTTTAGTTTTGATGCATTCCTGCTTCAGTGGAGAAATCTTCTGTTTGGGTTATTCCTTTCTGTGGGGACTGGCAAAAGTCGAGAGCTGATGAGGTCTTTAGCCTTTTTGAGGCAATTCATGGCAACCTGCCCTCAACTGGTTTGGCCTCAGAAACGGCATTTGGGATACATTGCCTTTTTTTTTTTTTTTTCCTAGCTGAACTATTGTTCTGTCCCTAAAATGTTCTGGCATATTATCCCAAGAAGTGTTATATTCGTTGCAGATTTCCATGTTTTGCCTTCCCGTGCTCTGCTGAGGACCTCCTCTCTGTTTATCTCTGTCTTGGGCCTTCTCTGCCCCCATTTTCTCCGAGTAGCTAGCAAAAGCAGCGGTTTTAAAGAACCTCAACCATCGGTAACGTTCGTGAGCCGTAGGCTCAGAGAAAGTTCAGAAATAGTTGGAAACTAAACGACTAGAGGGAGCAGAGTGCCAGGTAGAATCATGGGCACCTCAGTGGGACCCAGGACACCTGGTTTCTAGGCCCCTGACCATTTTATGACCATGACCAAATTCACTCTTCCTTTGGGTGCTGATTTTTGTCATTTCTACAAGGAGGAGTCATACCAGGCTGCCTCTCAGCTTTCATGATCTTGATTACATTCTTAAGCCGTATTTGTTGCTTATCAGATCATTTTGGGGGCTACCTCCTTGCACTCCCATCAAGAAAATACTGAGTTTGATGCATACATGACCACGTTTTTATGTTTTTTACTTTGGTATTTTTATGTTTTCTTTTCTTTTTTTTTTTTTTAATTTTATTTACTTATTTGACAGAGAGATCACAAGTGGGCAGAGAGGCAGGCAGAGAGAGAGGGGGAAGCAGGCTCCCCCGCTGAGCAGAGAGCCTGATGCGAGGCTCGATCCCAGGACCCTGAGATCATGACCTGAGCCGAAGGCAGAGGCTTTAACCCACTGAGCCACCCAGGCGCCCCTTTATGTTTTCTATAAGTAATAAATGCACGTAGGAAAGCTTCAAATGGTACAGAAGAAGAAAAGGAAGATCTCCTCCCATCCCTGACACCTATTTTCCTCTCCAGAGGCGCCCACTGTTACCAGTGTCTTATATATTCTACAGACATTTGTTCTTTATGTATAATATGCCCTCCCTTTCTTTTCTAATTACAGGCAATAGCATGTCCATGCATAGAATTCTATCCCTTGGGTTTTTTCCCCCTCTCTGAACAATGTTTCCTAGAGACTGTTCCATTTAAGTACCTACAGAGCTCCCTCATTCTCGGGAACGGTTATAGAGAATTTCTGAACAGGTGGATCATGATCTCTGATCGGTGGACCAAATTTTTAGTCTTTTGCTGTTATACACAATACCGTGGCCAGTCTTCTCATAAGAAAGTTCCGTGGGTGTGTATGCTTTACTTGGAAAACAAAACTATTGTCTAAGTTCCATTCTTTTCTAGTCTCTATAGTTAATAACTGGAGATGTGTGGTCTGCATGATCAAATCGAAATTAAGTGGAGGAAAGCAGCACGCCCTCATTCCTCCCTGTCCATGTCTCTGTGAGGGCTGGTGTTTTGAAGACTAGCAAGGGTGTGGTGTTAGAAGAGCTCGTCTCCAAGTCTTCAACTCCCCCAAATAAGGAGGCAGAGGCTAATAAACTCTGCAGTATTTGCTTGTTGTGTGGAGTCCATCGTGAGTAAACCCGATGCAGGTTTTGTGTGCTGAAACGGCAGGCTTCCCAAGTCCCTGAAGACAGTCTTGCTCCGATGTATTTGTCCCATCATTAAGTTACCAGAACCGAGTCAGTTTTAAAAATGAATAACCTCTGTACTGCCAATAAGCAACCTAACTTTTTTCAAGCTTCTTTTTCCTAATCTGGGGATTTCTGATGTTGGCAATATTTCAATTTACAGATTTCTCTTAGGGACACGGTTGGGCACCTTTTCTGGTCTGTAGCAGTTACGTCAGAAAACAGGAGCATCCTTCTTCAGGAGTTCAGAAATGATTGTCCCTGGAAATAACCACTGTTCTTCCTTCTAAGCTTCCTTCTGGCCTGAAAGAGGTCTTACGAATTCAGCCCTTCTGGATATCTGGACTTCGTCTGACTTCA
>CM052898.1:91100589-91135491 GCA_028534135.1 Potos flavus | reverse complement strand
GTGTGTGTGTGTGTGTGTGTGTGTGTGTGAGTGAGGGATCTACATATACATTTAATATGTAGTTGATTAGGCTATTTTAAAATTCATTTAAGAGGGGCACCTGGGTGGCTCAGTGGGTTAAAGCCTCTGCCTTCAGCTCAGGTCATGATCTCAGGGTCCTGGGATCAAGCCCCGCATCGGGCTCTCTGCTCAGCAGGGAGCCTGCTTCCCCCTCTCTCTGCCTGCCTCTCTGCCTACTTGTGATCTCTCTGTCAAATAAATAAATAAAATCTTTAAAAAATAAAAAAATTAAAAAAATAAAATTCATTTAAGAAAATTCTTAGTTGTAAAACACGTTTCCACATGATGTCCATGTCTTCCAAATGAAAGAAGTACAATATTTAACTTTTAGACTTGAAATAAAATATGCCAGTGATTATCTTTCTTAAAGATAGTGATACTGGGCGCCTGGATGGCTCAGTTGGTTAAGCGACTGCCTTTGGCTCGGGTCATGATCCCAGGGTCCTGGGATCGAATTCTGCATCAGGCCCCCTGCCCGTCGGGGAGCCTGCTTCTCCCTCTACCTCTGCCTGTCTCTCTGTCTCTCATGAATGGATAAATAAAATCTTAAAAAAAAAAAAAAATGAAGACAGTGATAACAAACATAGCAAAAATTGAGAGTTTTTCCTCAGAAATAGAGTATATAAAACTATATATTGTTTTGAGCCCTCATGTAAGAGCAAATAGACAGAAAAGTGTGGTTTTCTTTATTATAGGATATGGCCTAGGCAGAAGTTAAGCAAATTTGACTGGTGAACTGTTTTAAGGAAAACTAGCACTTCTTAAAAATGTGTGTGTGTGTGTGTGTGTGAATGCCAATTATAGAATTTATTAAAGGATTTTAAAATTCTTTCCTCAAGTGAAGTACTACATACTAAAATTTAAGGCGTTGGTAAGTGTGGATAAGTAGAAAATCCTTTAAAAGTTTAAAAGACTTCTAGAATGCCTTGTCCAATCACAAATGTGATTATCATTTTTTAAAAGATTTATTTATTTATTTGAGAAAGAGAGCGTGCGGGAGGGAGGGGCAGAGGGAGAGGGAGTGTTAAGAAGACTCCATGCTGAATGTGGAGTCCCATGTGGGACTTGATCTCAGGACCCTGAGATTGCAACCTGAGCTAAAACTAAGAGCCGGACGCTTAACTGACTGCACCAGCTAGGTGCCCCATGATTATAATTTTTTTGAAAAGATTTTATTTATTTATTTATTTATTTATTTATTTATTTGAGAGAGAGAGAGAGAGAGAGAGAGAGTGCGTGCACACATGGGTGGGGGGCCAAGGGAGAAGCAGACTTCCTGCTGAGCAGGGAGTCCAATGTAGGGCTCGTTCTCAGAATCCTGGGATCATGACCTGAGCCAAAGGCAGTCGCTTAACCGACTGAGCCACCCAGGCGCCCCCATGATTATCATTTATATGGAATTTGTTTTGCACTAATTTTTTCCTTTGCAAAAACGAAAACATCTTTTCCTCAATCAGGAATTTGTTTCTGAGCTTAGCTCATGCTCCTTTGGGGTACCCTTTTTTAACAAAGCATCAGTGGGGTCCTGCTTCTGTGTAGGTCCCTGATCTAGGTACTGTTTTACGTCTTGCTTGCCAGTCACTCATCATCCTAGATATTATCATGCACCACTGTGTATCTATAATCTCATGCCCTCCTTAGCTCTGACATGAACACGCAGGTTGTCTAGAAAGTGCACACATACCCAGATGTCCTGCTGAAATTACGTCATATGTTGTGGTAACCTTTTGTGGAATTCACTTTTGACCACTATGTTCTTAAAGGCTTAAAATGTGCTCTAGACACCGGGAAGGTGTGAAATAATTTTTAACAGCACCAAATGCCAAGACTAGATGAGTCAGGAGTGGGGCCAGTGTCTGAGCCTCCATGAATTGAATTAAGGTAATAATTACTTAGACAGTAATGATTAACAGAAAAGTACTTTGGCAGGAATCTCAGGAATCTATACTCCAAAGCGCAGAGCATTCTGATGGTCTCTTTTTGATAAAGTGTTGTAGGACCTGTTCATTAATCTCCTGCATGGTCTTCCTTCCCATAGTGATGAATCACCAGCACCAGCAGCAGATGGCGCCCACTCCCCTGAGCCAGCAGAACCACCCTCCTCAGAACCCACCGGCAGGGCTCATGAGCATGCCCAATGCTCTGACCACTCAGCAGCAGCAGCAGCAGAAGCTCCGGCTTCAGAGGATCCAGATGGAGAGAGAGAGGATCAGAATGCGCCAAGAGGAGCTCATGAGGCAGGTATGGCCTTCTGTGGTGCCTGCTGGAGGCTCCATGATCTTTGGTGCCAAGGCCAGGGGGTAGGTAGCTGTGGGCCATCAGGATAAATCTTTCTCTAGAAGCATTAAAGACCCAAAGCCTACTCCAAACCATGTGAGTAGAATCCAGGTTTTTCTCCCAGTATCTACCTGCCTTGTCTTCAGAGCCAAACGTATGAGTATGAGGTCTAGCTCTGTTAGCATGGCTGCCTTTGGGCTCTACTGCTGATCTTTAGAAGGGGAAGAAGTCTCTGTTCCAATGAGCTATTGCGGTGTAACATTATCCCAAAACATAGTGGCTTAAAACAGTAGCCTATTTTATTATATCATATAATTTCGTGGGTCAGGAATTTGGGCGGGGCTCAGCTGGCCCGTTCTTCTGGCTTCCATGGTGTTGATGAAGACCACTTTAGTAGTGTTCAGCTGATGGGTGGGTTGGTCTGGAGGGTCCAAGTTGGCTTCACTCAAGTGTGTGGCATCATGATAAGGATTGCTGGAAGACTTGGCTGGGACGGAAACTTGGAGCCTCTATATTTGGCATCTCTAGCTAGCACAGCAGTCTCACTGGTGGGACATATTGCATAGCAGCTTGGGTCTCCCAGAGAGAATGTTCCAAGAAACAAGAAGTAGAAGCTGCCAGTGTCTTAGGATCTGGTTCTGGAAACTGTCACAGAGTTACTTCTTCCATATGCTCTTAATCAAAGAAATCACAGATTTGCCCTAGATTAAAGCAGAAAGCAGAAAGGATGTTCCATGGACAAAATGACTAAGAATTTGCAACCATCTTTGGTCTGCCATGGAGCATGAAAAAGAGTTGGGAAAAACTGGGGCGCCTGGGTGGCTCAGTGGGTTAAAGCCTCTGCCTTCGGCTCGGGTCATGATCTCGGGGTCCTGGGATCGAGTTCCGCATCGGGCTCTCTGCTCAGCGGGGAGCCTGCTTCCCCTCTCTCTCTGCCTGCCTCTCTGCCTACTTGTGATCTCTCTCTCTGTCAAATAAATAAATAAAATCTTTAAAAAAAAAAAAAAAGACAGAATGTTATTAAAAAAAAAAAAAAAAGAGTTGGGAAAAACTGAAGGAGAATGAGAAAGGAAAATGTTTACATACAGGCTCAGAGAGTGGGTATTGATCGCGTACCTTTGTGCCACAGTGCCCAGAATGCATTTGTTCAGTACGTGGACAGAGCGTTGCTGTGTGTCCTCTGTGGGTCAGGTTGATGCAGCACTTCCAAAAATGAATAAAACAGAATCCCTGAAGGAACCCACAGTTTTCTGCCTCCCTCAGTGGCTTGGTCTGTGCAAGAACAGAATTATTTCTTCTGTGTTGCTAAATGAATGTAGGCCATGTTTTTAGGTCTCATCAGTTTTGCTGGCTACTTTTTAGGGAGGAAAGCTTCAGTTCATTGTTCTAATTTTTTTTTTTTTAAGATTTTATTTATTTACTTGACAGAGAGAGATCACAAGTAGGCAGAGAGGCAGGCAGAGAGAGGGGGAAGCAGGCTCCGTGCTGAGCAGAGAGCCCGATGCGGGGCTCGATCTCAGGACCCTGAGATTAAAGCAGAGGCTTTAACCCACTGAGCCACCCAGGCACCCCTATTGTTCTAATTCTTGAGACTTTGCTTTATGACTCACATGAAGCAAGATACACGAGTAGCTTCCTTTCACTAGTTTAAGGAAATAAGTAGTTTTAACTGTTCCAGGGGGCTTTCTTGGAAGAGCCTGGGGGTGTCACAGTCAATGCTGCTTTTTCTTTTAGTCGCATCTGATACTTTCAAAAATATACATCGATTTCTATAAATGAATAATGTATTTCGCATTAGATAAATTCTAGGATATAAAGTGTCTATACAAAGCATGGCGCATTAAAATAATTCCTTAGACATAGCCTTTGACAATGAGGGAAATGAATATAAATTGTGCTTTATTGTTCAGTGGAACTATCCTGGATTTGAAGAATACAGCTTTATAATATAACTACAGTTGTGCCTTTTTCCATGAGGATTTATGTCTGAATGTTCATGGTTATTTCAGGGTAACAGTTGTTTATACTGTTTTTAGATATACAGGATCATGTTTCTTAACAGGAAATGATTATATTACTATTTTTTGTCAAAGATAATAATTGCATTTGGAATATTTTTCTGTTTCATAATATAGAGTGAACATAACAGTATTATAGTAGTGTTTGTAACTTTTCCCTTAGTTTTATATTTAAATGAGTTTTTTTTTTAATGAGCTTTAATGCATTTTTTTTTTCCTTGCACAAAGCTACAGACTGTTCTGCAAAGAATGATTTGTTTCTCAGTTTCTGCCACTTTGTTTCTTTCTCTTGCCCCACTGCCTTCTTTCCCACAGAAAGTATTTCTGCAAAGGGTGGGGAAAAGTGCCCCAAACTGTTTCCTTTATTTCAACCATAGGTGTCTTTGAACCAGAACGTAGTATGGATGGTTCATATTACAGAAATGCCAACCAAGTTCATTAAATGCTGATCCCTAGAGGCTGTGGAACTTAGAGCATTTTGCTGCATCATACTGGGCAATGCTGCTGTCTGTATAGGACAGTGGGGGGAAATGTCCAGATTTGCTCACAGAGGCTCCCATAGTTCAAGTTCGACTGTGTGTGTGTGTAGTTAGGAGGAGGGAAAGGGGTGGAATGGATAGTTCTGATGTCTTTTTATTTTCGTAGTAGAATACAGGAAAAAAAAGATCTAAAGAAATCTCTTAATCATGGAAGGTTTTTTCCCCCCATCCAGAAGCAGCCTGTTCCTCAGTGTCAAAGATACCATTTAAGGGCATACAGTAAATAGTGTTGCAGTGTTCTCTGATAGTTTTCTGGGGCATTTGCCAAGATGCCTGGTTGTTCAGGTGTGGATTATGTCTATCATCTTGGTGTTTTTTTTACTTCCTTTTTTTTTCCCCTGGTGATTTTCAGCCTCACTATTTACACTGCTCAAATAATAAATAAAATCTTAAAAAAATTTTTTTTAAATAAGATGTATTTATTTATTTTGAGGGGGGAGAGAGAGAGCCCACTTGTGCATGCGTGAGCTGGGGGAGGAGCAGAGGGAGAGAGAGGGAGAGAAGCAGACTCCCTGCTGAGTACAGAGCCCAAAGGGGGCTCGATCCCACGACCCTGAGATCATGACCTGAGCTGAAATCAAGAGTCAGATGCTCAACCGACTGAGCCATCCTGCCACCCCATGATGAGGTCTGAAGATTATCTATAGACTCATGCCCATCGTGGGCAACAAGTGCCTTAACCTCCTTAGCTCACTGGGCAGTCTGTAAGGACATGGCTCTCCTCTTACTCACAGGGGGGCCCTAGCTGTGCAGGCTGTCTTCTCAGGGACAGCCTGTCTTCTCTTCCCTGCCTTGCCCAGCCTTGACCTACCTGTAGTTGCATCAAGAGAGAATTTCTAGGAAAAGGGCCCCATCCTATTTCTGTCTCCGTAGTGGGAAGGGAGGTTGGTAAAATTTAATGAGTAAGATGAGTTTATTTCCTAATTCTTGGGAAAGCATCACCATTCTGAAAATTGTTATCATCCTTAGATATATAATAAATGTGAAAGCTCCTTATAAATTAAATACTATGTAAATACTTGGTTTCATCCCTCCATCATCTTCTTCCTTCTTCCATGCCATCATCCCTCGAGACGTGTAGTCTGACGGTGTTGCCCTGTGGAGAAAGAAACACCTCAGTATTGCGTAAGCCGACGTGGGCTACATAATGCCAGGGGCTCACATGTTAACTCGTGGTCACGGAAATCACAGTAGAATATCAACAAAAGAATGTAAGGAAAGTTTGATTACAGATCTGAGGTGAACCTTCATTATTTCAGGGTGCAAAATTGCTTTTTTCACTCTTTTCTTTTTCTCCTTATTCGTTTATCCAACCGTTTATCTGGTGAAAAATAAAACAAAAAGATAAATGGTACTTGGCCACCTTCCGATAACTTGTATCTTACCAGACAAGCAAAATGATGAAATCAAAGTGATTACAGCTAATGCAAATCAAAATGATTACAACTAATCCAAATGTGTGGTCAGAAGGGTAAATTCAAACTCTTTCCTCCTTCCATCTTTGGCTTTCATTCCTGCCACAGCGCAGAGTTCTGTGAAGCGAGCAGAGAGTACTTCTTCATTTCTCTTACAAGTTGTTGAACAGTCTACAGCATTATAATCAAAGGGCCATTAGGTTTTTGCTATCTCCCTTGATTAGGAATCTTGTGAAGTAGGAGAGTTCCCTTAAAAATGGTCCCTACCCTTCCGCTCAGGTCATGATCTCGGGGTCCTGGGATCGAGCCCCGCGTCGGGCTCTCTGCTCAGCAGGGAGCCTGCTTCCCCCCTCTCTCTGCCTGCCTCGCTGCCTTCTTGTGATCTCTCTCTCTGTGTCAAATAAATAAATAAAATCTTAAAAAAAAAAAAAAAAATTTATTTAAAAAAAAAAAATGGTCCCTACAACTTAGCATTGGCTGCTGTAGCCAAGTTGAATTTCTTGTGTCCGATAACTGATGAGTTATCTCGGGAAGTGGCAGGTGCTCCAAGCTCAGGGGCGCCCTGAACAAGCTCAGGGGAATTCCGGCCAAGTCTGCAATACACAGTCTTCTTAGGAAAATGGATGTTTCCCTGCTTTCCACAGGCACCCATCGCAGACATTGTGGAGAGTAAATTTTTGTGAAAGACATTCTTGGCTGTCCATGATAAGGAGAGTTTTATCTTTGTGAAATTTCCCAAACTTGGAGAAACAGCTTCAAGTTTATAAGAGAAACGGCAATTCGAAAAAAGACAACAATCTCAGTTGAAGGTGTGCCTCCTGATATCTTCATGGTTTTTAAAAAGAAATTTGAATTCAGTTTGTGACATTTTTTCTTTTTAATTAGAAAAATAAAGTTTTTTTTAAAGATTGGCATTGTTTTATTTTTTTTTACAAGTTTTTTTTTTTTTTTAAAGATTTTATTTATTTATTTGTCAGAGAGAGACAGTACAAGTAGGCAGAGCGGCAGGCAGAGGCTGAGGTAGAAGCAGGCTCTCTGCTGAGCAAGGAGCCCGATGTGGGACTCGATCCCAGGACCTTGGGATCATGACCTGAGCTGAAGGCAGACACTTAACCGACTGAGCCACCCGGACATCCCTTTTTTTACAAGTTTTTATTTATTTGACAGAGAGAGGGCGAAAGAGTGAGAGCACAAGCAGGGGGAGGGGCAGAAGGAGAGGGAGAAGCAGATTCCCCGCCAAGCAGGGAGCTCGACGTGGGGCTCGATCTCATGACCCTGGGATCATGGCCTGAGTCAAAGGCAGATGCTTAACCAACTGAACCACCTGGGTGCCCCAGAAAAATAAAGTTTTTAATTTATAAAAATATAATTGAGTAGGATTTTGGTTGGGTTTTTTTTTTTTTCCTGATTGAGATGAAAGAAGCATTTGCTAAGTGAAAGAAGCCAGGTCTTTATGATTCCATGACATTCTGAAAAAAGGCAAAACTATAGGAATGGAGAATAAGTAAGTGGGTGCCAGGGTTGGGGCTCAGGAGGGGCTACCTGCAAAGGGGTAGCACTAGGGGATTTGGGGGGTAGTGGCACTGTTCTGTATCTTGATTGGGGTGGCCGTTTCACAACCTCATGGATTTATCGAAACTCGGAAATGTACACCGCAAAGAGTGGATTTTACTGTATACCAGCTAAAATAGTAAGAAAGTAAAATGATCACAGAAGAAAGACAAAAAACATACATTCGTTGTAAAACAATGTTTAAAATACTCAAAACCAAGAACAAAGTAATCACTCATAGTCTTACCGTGAGGAGTGGCTGTGAAGATGGTGATTTCTCTCCAGTCTTTGTTTGTATCTGTGCGTATGCTTTGTTTTTAAAACAAAATTGGTAGTATATCATACTTCTGTTTTTATTATCTCTTCTTCTTAATCATATTGGGACATCGTGTATTTATTCTGTATCAGCCATGGAAGTTGTGCCGTGACTTTGGGTGTATCTATTGTAAGCTGCCTGGGATCTTTCCTACAACAGGGCTGGACATAATTTTTTTTAAATACCATGAACCACACAGGCCCACAGTGAGTGTAGAATATTCTGCTGTTACAGCTTAAAAATCAACACAGTATTTGCTCAGTATCATAAAGGGCATGTTTGCAACTTTACCCAATGAAATGGAAAATTTTGGTAACTGGTAAGGAATTGAGAAACAGGCTTCTCAGTCACTATTTACTCATCTAAAAGAACAATTCCTTGACATGAAAACAGAGTCATGGCTTTGTCTGAGCAGAGTATTTCTTTTCATGCGTATTATTCATTTAATTAGGAAGCTGGGGGGGCCTTCTGCCTTGAAGATTTTAACCTCAAGGACTTCTGTCAGCCCCCAGGGCCTAGAAGATTCTTAAGTGGAGAAGCCTTAGTTTCCCCGTGCCCCTTCTCAGGGCCTGCCTTGTTGAGAAACCATTATTATTCTTAGACACATTCAGCCCTGGTTTTACCCTGGGTCCTTCTCTTAATTGGGGCTCCCTGGACAGGAGAATGCAGCTTGTCAAACAAAACTGCTGACTAAGCCCGGCCTCTAGTTGCCAGGGCAACGGGGACGAGGACAGAGGGTTTGGGCGGGAGGCCTCGGAATTCTTCTGGCAGGTCTCACAGATTTCTGTTAGGCCTGACAGCCACTACGGGGTCCGGCTGGCCAGCTGGCCGCCCTCGAACAGCCATTCCTGACCGTGGGCCCGGGAAGGACATGCCCGGCTGTGAGTAGCGCTGCTCTAGGGAAAGAATCTGGAGTCTGGGTTTTGTCATGTGAAGAATAGCTATTTAGAGAGGTTTAAAAGTGTCGTGTTATAGCAGACCATGAAGCATCGATGGTGGCTATTTCATAAAGAGTCTTTCCTTCAGTTGCTATAATTTAACTTCTAGAATATCATTTCATAGAATTAGGTTTCAGGGTTGACTGGGACATCAGCGGTCATGTCGTCCAACCAATATGTGACTCCTATCTGTGGTAGCCTGGCTCCTTAAGTTCATTCATTGATTTGTTCAACAAATGCTCCAGGTCCTAAATGCACAGTAGGGAGCTGACAAACTTGGGCCGTACTCTCCAGTGAGCTTCAGTTCTAGCTTCTGTCAAGTCCCAGAAGTAATCCATTTTCTAAAATGTCCTGGTGCTCCCATGTTTTTGAGGAATAATATCAATTTGAGTCTTTTTACAAGGACCCTTTTTTAAAATGTTGTAAATGGAACACATTTTTCAGATAGAGGTGACCACGTTTGCACAAAGGAAAAGCAACTTCATATTTCTGATCCTCATAAGATCACCAAGGTATGAAGAAACAGACCATTTCAAAATCGTTCAGCTATTTTTTTTTTTAAGTGAAGAGAGAATATCTAAATTGTGAAGTTTTCCTTAATGTGATTCTAAGGGACAACAGATTCTAGAATAACACAGGATTGTGGTATATATTCTGAATTGAAAGAGCGACAAACAGACCATGGATGATTATTATGGACTCAACAAATGTCTTCCCCCAAAGTGTTAGAGTTTCGACTCTTCTTTCATACCAACGGTCTGGCAGCTGAGCATGTATGATGATGTATTTGAAAAAGGGAGGCTCCAAGAAATGTGGCAGTGAATTTCTAGAATCTCTTGGCACAGAGTTAAAAAGAAATTTCATTGGGAATTTTTTTTTTTTTCCTATAAAGAAGGTAAATAATTCAGCGTTCCGAAGTCCCTGAGGGTTTTGGCAGAGACGGCAACTTTGCTGCACCAGAATAACTATTTTAATGTTAGGATTTCAAAATATTGTCTTTATTTGATTTTTTTTTTCATTTGTTTCTACTCACCCCACCCTTTATAATTAAAACAATCCAATCCTCCAGTTTTGTGGAACCCCTGGCCACACACGCTTCCATCAAGCAGAGCACCCTCGGAAGGGTGATTGTCATTTCACTTCTCTTTGAAGTGCGTTCCAGCGAGGGCAGGAGCTGGCTGGCTGCGGGCGCTCCCCCAGCCGAGGACGCTCCCCCAGCCAGGACGGCCTGGGGTGCAGGATGCTTTCAATGCTGTTTGCTTTCTCACCTCCTCTGTTGATTTATTCCACAGGCAAGCTGCAGGCCAGTGGGGAGCTGGAAGAGAAAGGAGGTTTGAGGTTTGCTTCCAGGGACATCTTCAACTTACAAATCAGCATTTGTCTTTCACATCCCTCTGGATATTTTACACCCCACCCCCTTCTGCAGCTGCTAGGAAATGAGTTTGGTTTTTGTTTTGTTTTGTTTTGTTTTTTAACCCACATATAATTACTTGTTTCAGAGACTTAGATGGACAATCACAAACTCCAAAAGAGATTCTCAAGCCCTTACTTTGCAACGGTCTTTCCACCCTCAGCTTGGACAGAGAAAAAAATACAGCTGTGGCAAGGGATGGGAGGGGTGGGGTTACTGGGGGCAGCTTTCCAGATCTTTCTGAAACTAGTCTTTAAAATCTGAGCTTACAGCTGTGCTTGATGTGTTGTGAATTCCCAGGACACTAACTCCACCCATATACATTGAAAAGGACCATAGACTATGTCCAATTCAGTCTTTTTCCCAGTTGGTCAAGGGGAACTGTGTTCCGGACAGCTAAACAAGGCTGTGTTATCCGGTCCTTCTCCATACTGCCTGAAGGGAGACGGCTGGTATTTTCACTTGATAGCTAGGAAAATAGTCTCAGAGAAATGAGATAACTTGCCCAAGTCCCACAGCCAGTAGGGGAAAGAGCCAAAAATTTGAGGTCTTCTGACCTCAGCCCTTGAGTTTTCCTCTCTCTGCCACACTGTCAGGACGGCGGCTAGGAGAACAGACTCTGGGTCCAGATCTGGGGAAGAAGTTTGCTTAACTTCTCTGTGCTTCAGTTTCCTCATCTGTAAAATGGAGACAGATGGGTTGCCGTGAGGATGAAATGTGCAAGTGCTTAGAAGAGTGCTTCCCACGTAGTAAGTGATAAGCAAGCTTTAGCTGATGTCTCTGCCTCCTAAAACATACAACACTATCAGTAGCTCCTTCTGTTGACTACCTCTCTGGACCAGGTTCTTTATAAATATGCTTTTAAATCTTTAGAACAGCCCAGCAAGGTGAGTTTTACAAGCTGTCTTTTTTTTTTTTTTTTTTTTTCAGATGAATAAACTGTCGAGGAAAGTTAAGAATTTAGCTCAAGATGTTATAGTTAGGGGCGCCTGGGTGGCTCAGTGGGTTAAGCCTCTGCCTTCGGCTCAGGTCATGATCCCTGGGTTCTGGGATCGAGTCCGCATCGGGCTCTCTGCTCAGTGGGGAGCCAGCTTCCTCCTCTCTCTCTGCCTGCCTCTCTGCCTATTGTGATCTCTCTCTCTCTCTGTCAAATAAATAAATAAAATCTTTAAAAAAAAAAAGAATAATCTGTTAAAAAAAAAAAAGATGTTATAGTTAGGGAGTAGCTGAGCTGGGATTTGAACTCCAATCTTTCCGATTCCAGGGAAGCTTTTCCTCCTGTGCTGAGCTCTGGACATGTCTAGGAGCATTTAACATTCCACAACTGCTTAAGAATTCTAGTGGCCAGTAGCCCAGAGAATTGAGAGAGCCAGTTCTACCCCTCAACAGGACTACTAACTAGAAAGCCCTTCATCAGATCTGTCTAAAATCCTTGGTAGAAGGAATCTATCTTCCTTCTTCCAGGTGATAGTCCATAAATAGTTTGAGAACCAAGGTATACCCCTCAGGTCTCTCTTCTGGTTAAACAGTTCCCTGCTTCTTCATAAGACACGACACCTGGATCCCTTCCAGCCTGATTTTTCTCCTCTGGTCACTCTTTGTAAAGCGTAGCACGGAGACCTGGATGCAGCCTTGCCTGTGGAGTTGACTGGAGGTAGGCAAGTCTGTTGGAATAGCTAGAGAAGCAATGCTGATCTGCTACTTGAAATGGAACAGAGGTTTGGAGCATGGAGATATCCAGGAGATAGGACCCACAAGGCTTGGTCCTTGACCACATCTGTCTCCCTCTAGAATCCTCCATGAGGTAGGGCACTATCTGTGTTCATTGCTCTGTCCTTGCTGCCAAGAACAGTACCTGGCACCGAGTAGTTTCTATAGTACTTAAAAAAAAAATACACGTACAAATGAATGAGTTGTTATGGGGGCTGAGGGAGTCAGGAGACTTGGATTTTTGTGCCGGTGTAGGTGGTGATGGCTTGAAGAGAGAGAGCTTGAAGCTGGTAGGAAGAGCTGCTTTGGGGCCGGACGAGGAGTCGATTGTGAGACGTGGGGTGTCCTACCCCAGCGGGACACCGTTATTTAGGAGTCCAGAGCCAGGAGAGGGGGAGGCTGGCGGCTTGCTGAGGTTCTGGTGGTCAGGGAAGGCATTCTGGAAAAGGTGGTCCAACAGAACTTCTAAGGGTGGGTGGGACATGGCTAGATGAAGAGGGACCCAAAGTAGGAGGAGTCTAGGAAACCGAAGGCTTGTTTGGGAGGACTGGGTGGGGGGACCCCGGGAAGGCGTCTGTGACTAGACCTATTGGACTAGAGTGGAAGTGGGAGATGGGAGTCAGACCCAGGGGCTCAGATGTGCCTCCAGCTTAGCATTTGTTCTGGGGGGACTCGGGGGAGCTGGGGCCCCAGTAACGGTTAGAGCAGCTGCCACACCCACTCTCTGAGTCGGAGGCCAGAGTCTAGTTCTAGACCAGCCTTGGCTGACTGAGCCTCTGTTTCCACATCCGTTTGCTGAGTCTGGTGCCACCGTCTTCTGTCTGTGGTTTAGCTGTTTTACCTTCATCAGTCCTGACGGCTGCTTCTTGGTCAAACCAAAGTCAGGCGTGTAGGGCAGCAGATGGCATGTGGTAGCCAAAATCATCCTTGAGGCTGGGATTTAATTTCATACCTAAATTTAGTTGTTATTTTTGAAAAAATCCTCCCTTGTTTGGATTCGGACATGTTAGTGATGTTAGTCCTTTTATTTCCAAACTTTGGGTTTTGGGCTGCTCTTTTTCTCCTTCAATTCATAAGCAGAAATAGGAAAGTATTTTCATTAAAAAAAAAAAAGGTATTTTTAAATGCGGAACTGTTACATTATGAAATATAATTAAGTGAAGCGAAACTTCTCACTATTCTCCATGTATATTGAAAACTAATTTTATGTTATATACAAAAAAAGCTTGCAGACCTGTCCTTATTTAAAAAAGAAAGAAAAGGGGCGCCTGGGTGGCTCAGTGGGTTAAGGCCTCTGCCTTCGGCTCAGGTCATGGTCTCAGGGTCCTGGGATTGAGCCCCGCATCGGGCTCTCTGCTCGGCAGGGAGCCTGCTTCCCCCTCTCTCTCTGCCTGCCTCTCTGCCTACTTGTGATCTCTCTCTCTCTGTCAAATTAAAAAAAAAAAGAAAGAAAGAAAAAGAAGAAAAGAAAGAGAATTGTTTTATTTTTTTATTTTTATTTTTTTAATTAACATGAGAATTGTTTTCTTAGCTTTGCTGACTCATCACGATGAATTTCACACTTGGGTTTAATCCTTCCAAGGTGAAAGTTGACCAGGAAGAAATATCAAACCACTCAGTACGGAACGTTCCGCACGATAGTGTGACTTCTGAGATTGTTTGGTCTTATTTTTGCTTTTGTTTTCTGGGATTAGAATACAGAACATGAGATGATAATAATATTACTTAGTTCACATTTATTAAATGATCGCGTGGGTAGATGCCGTCATTTTCCCCACTTTATAAATGAGGAAGAGAGGCAGTACCTGGGTGGCTCAGTCGGTTAAGCGTCTGCCTTCCACTCAGGTCATGATCCCAGGGTCCCGGGATTGAGCCGGGCTCCCTGCTCATCAGGGAGTCTGCTTCTCCCTCTCCCCCGTCCCTCCCCCCTGCTTGTGCTTTCTCTCTCTGTCACTCTCTCTCAAATAAATAAAAAAAATCTTAAAAAAAAAAATAAACGAGGAACAGAGTTTAACTGGCTGGGAGATGGCAGAGCCAGGGTTCACATCCAAGCATCTGATCCCAGAATCCCTGATTCTGACCACTCTGCCCTCCTGCTTATCTTCTGTCTTAGGAGCAGGGAAGAGAGGAGTGGGATCATCACGCAAGAATGGAGTGTGTGCCTGGCTAGTTGAGATGTATACGTGGGCTGTTATTTTAATTATATTTGTGATTGAAGATGGAATTGAATGTTCTTAGTGTATTTTTTTCTTTCATTACTAACCACCATTTAAAATATTCCCATTTGAATTCCAGTAATATTTTTCATTTATTCATTGAGCAAATATTTATTGAATACCTACTGTATGCCTAGACTGTTACAGGCAGTGAGGATATAGTTGTGAACATGACAAAGAAGATTCCTTGCTTTGTGGAATTTTCTAACATTCTAATGGGAAAGACAGACAAAAATACTTGAGTTGCTGTGAAGAAAATTTAATGCAATCTCTGAAGAGTTAGCCTTTGTAGGAGGCAGACATTAAGTGAGGTATGAACTTTGGGAAGATCCGGAGCGTATGTTCCAAGCAGAGAGAATACTTGTGCGGATGCTGGCAGTGGGAGGGGCAACGGGAAGGGGGTGAGTGAGGGGAGCATATCAGAGACAAAGGAGGGGAAGTGGACAGGGCTGTCACATAGGGCTTTGTGGGCCGCCATCCAGATGGCTGTAGCCAGCTATGTGGAATGACTTGTAGCCCAAGAATAATCTTGAAGAGAGTGTTGCCCCATGTAATAACTTTCTAACTCACACGATTCTGATTTATATTTCGAAGTTATTATTCAGGTACGTTCAACACCCTTTCTGTATTCTTTCTTGTTTGTTAGTCATTAAAAGGTGGAACATGATAATGTGAGCCCCCGACAGACAGAACATAGCATTGCTTCTTTGATGACATGGAGCCTTCAAAATAGTTGGGGAAATAACGACGCTGAGGAATGGAACTTCAATTAACTTTAATTTAAATAGCAGGAACAGATGTGAATTGGCAGATGGCACAGTGAAACATTTTCCCCAATATGGTATAGGTTCTTTCAGCTTCGGTTTTTCTAGCCTTTTGCATTTTATTTATATATTTAACCACACACAAGCTTTCTCTTAAAAATCTATGTTGTATCTATTTGAAATATGCCAGGAATAATTTAAATGAAAAGGAAAGTTTGGAACTATCTATTTTATAGCTAGTTTCTGATATTTTTTCTTAAAATTTTAAACATTTTACTTTCATCTTACATGTTATAGATGACAAAAAATTATATATATATGTGCATGTGTGTATGTATATACATACACACATATATATTTTTTTTATACAGCGAAGTTCCAGAAATAATTCTTATTATATTTAAATTCGGACTACCTGGATATTAGAAATTCAACTAGTATTCTTAAGACTTATGGTGAGAAAATTTTGTCAGACATAAGGAGTTGCAGCAATCTCTTCAATTTGATGTTTAAAAGAGCATCCGTTGAAAGGAGTATAGGGGAAGGGAGGGAAGAATAAGACAAGACAAAATCAGAGAGGGCGATAAACCGTAAGAGAATCATAGGAAATCTTAATCTTAATCATAGGAAAATCATAGGAAACAAACTGAGGGTAGCTGGAGGGTAGAAGGGTGGAGGGATGGGGTAACTGGATGATGGACATTAAGGAGGGCATATGATGTAAGGAGCACTGGGTATTATATAAGACTGATGAATCGCTGCCCTCTACCTCTGAAACTAATAATACACTATATGTTAATTAATTGAATTTAAATAAGTTAAAAAAATAAAGGAAAAAAAGCATCTGTTTAGGGATAAATCCCACATTTATTCAGAATGGTTATAAAATGGATTGTGCTAGTTAAAGTTGATTTTTTTTTTATGTAATGGAGGTTATTGCCCAAAGGATCTCTGCAGTTACAGTTTATAAAGAACTAGAAATTATTTCATTGACTAGATGTTTTCAGACTGTGGTTTGTGTGTGTCAGTGTGCTTGGTGGACTCCGGGCTTCTTCCACCAGTTCAGTCCCTGTTGTTCTTCTGTATGAGGCCTTCAAGTGATCTTTGGTTGGAGAATAAGGTTTCTAATGCACACTGCCTGGGATATAAAAACATCTATTGGGGAATAATTTAGTTTTTCTAGATTTATTCAGAAGGTACTTTGAAGATTGAAATTCTGGACTAAAATCACCTCTAAAAAAATATCCCTTTGCTGTTGTTGTTTTTTGCTTTTTACGGGTAACTGAAGAAAATCTGTTAGTTAGGTATTCTGGTTATTTGCACCCTGGATGAAGAGAGGTGAGCCAGAAGCCCTTCCTAGACAGGGTGTTTATTTCAATATAAATTAACAGTGCAGTTTCTTATCTATCAGGTGTCTCACGTTTTGTAAGAGTCATGCTGCCGTAACTCCTCATAACAGTACAATGAACTCTAGTAACCGAAAGTTTTTATTGCCAGTGACTTCACTAGACTTGTCTAGACAGAAGTTACTTTCTAAAATCATAGCATGTTAGGGCTGGAAGAGATCTAACAGAGATACCGTAATTTAAATGGCCTAAATATTCTGTTTGCCATTGTAGCCATGGTTTTGGGGTTTGAGGGATGGGAAGACCAATGACTTCAGGCTGGAAAGTGGGAAACTGATAGGCATAAATATAGGAAGGGCCTAACTTTGGTTTTGGATGCAAGTATAAACATATAAAAGTATTCTTCTTTGGAAAGAGCAGCAAATTTGAAAGGAATGTGATGTCTGCTCCTGTTTGTCAAAATGGGAGAGACTCCTTGGAGGTTTTACCTAGAGAAAGTAATTGCAGTCAGATTCATAACCTTTTGGGTTGGCTCTCCGGCAAAGTCATGCCAGCCAAAACAAAATAATTCTAGCGTTCTAATTTTTGCTAATGAAATCCATATGCTATCAGTTTGTTGTTGGTGGGATTTGGATTGGCTCTGCATGGTTCCCCACCCTTCAGCCATTTGAATCAGGTCAACCAGATGACTAGTCAAATGGAAAAACCGATGGACTAACAAACTTTTTCACTGGTTGTTTTGTTCTCCTGGCTATTGACATAGAACTGCCAGCTATGGTTTGATGGAGAGCCTGACTCTATAATTCCCCAGCTTTATGGGCCTGTTAGTGGCAAAGACCAGAATGTACTTGCTAGGCCAAAGGAATTCAACTGCTTTGATTGATTTAGATTTGGTCTGAGCACCTGGGATAAAAATAGCTTTGTGTTTGAGAAAGTGTCTTGACACCTTTATGTGACTTGGGTATTTAAACACTTGGATGGGTGGGACTGACCCTACGTAAGTGTCTGAGGTAGATATTAGCTGAGCTGCTCATTAACTTTGTGAATGTCAGAAAGTGACTTATGCCTGGGAGGCTTTCTCCAGAGAAAGAACAGTAATGATTTCCTGATGATTTTGACTGATTGGGAACACACATGAAGTGCTTTGTGTTTGGTGAAAAGTTTTCATGTGAAATATACTTTGCTGTGATCCTTGTGACAATGTGTGAATAACTTGCCTCTCCCTCTGACTGTCATATTTCTGTAGGAAGCCGCCCTCTGTAGACAGCTCCCCATGGAAGCCGAGACTCTGGCCACCGTTCAGGCCACTGTCAACCCGCCAGCCATGACCCCAGACATGAGATCCATCACTAATAATAGTTCTGATCCTTTCCTCAATGGGTAAGTTAACATTTTGGAGCGACTGACTTATTTTTGCTTTATTTGTTACGTGGTCTAGAGTATAATGGGTCTCTGTTTATGTTGGGGAAAGGTGGGGAGCTCGGAGGTTGGGGTGGGGATCGAGGGAAGCTGTCCATTTCCTGCTGTTGGTAATTATACTACGGCTGTGTAAGATGTCCTTGGGGAAGTTGGGTGGACTGTGCACGGGAACTCTGAACTCTTTTCACATCTTCTATGTGGGTCTAAAATGGTTTTATAATAAGAAATGTAATTAAAACAAAGAGACGATGTTTTTAAAATATGAAACATATGAGCAAGAAGGAAAAGATAATTTAGCCAGAAATATGTTCATGCGTAGAAGTAGTCAAACCTTAATTGTAGCTTTTTAAACACAAATAAAGGACAGTTGTCTATTTCCTGTGTCTTTTCTGCCCTTGCAGAGGCTTGTAGCAAACAAACAAATACAGTTATGAAAGTTAGTAAAAACAGAGAGAGAGGTTGAAAACGAACGGTAACTGAAATAATGAAGAAAGGGAATTTTTAAATTGTTGATTTAGAAGTATTAAAAATATGCAGAAAAATTTAAAGAATAACTTAAGATTTACCCAGGTATCCAACACCCAGATTTGCCATACTTCCATAGATCTTATTTTTTTTTAAGTATTATAGTTAATATTTACACCATCCCCACCACCATTGAAATCTGCTGTTTTTCCCCTCCCTGGTGGGAGCCACCGTTCAGAAATTGGTGTGTGTCCATCACACATCTTTATATATTTCCTATTGCTTGTTAATGTGTGCATTCATAAGCAATATTCAACACTGTTTTCTTTTTAAAAAATTTATATAAGTGGTATCATAGTCTACGTGCAGTACAGTGTCCAAATTATTATTTTGAGATAAAAAGGAAATGAGCGTCAATTTGCTATGCCTGGCCAGTTTTATTTGCCTAGTCTTTTCATTTCACTGACATCGGTGTGCATGTCAGAAAATTAAAGGGAGGTGCAAAGTCGGCCTCCCTCCATTCCCTGGAAAGCTGGACAGCATGACAGAAGTAGACTAGGTTAGGGGTTTCATGACCGTGTTTTGATTCTGGAATTTCTTGGTATGGGCTTGCACTGAAGTCTCTCCCTCCTTTGCTCTCCAGAGGGCCCTACCATTCGAGGGAGCAGAGCACTGACAGTGGCCTGGGGTTAGGCTGCTACAGTGTCCCGACGACTCCGGAGGACTTCCTCAGCAATGTGGACGAGATGGACACAGGTGGGAGCAAAGCCTGCAAGTCCTTGCAGTGTGTTTGCCTTTTTGTATCGTCCCTTCTGTCATCTCAGTTCTTTTTTTTTTTTTTTTTTTTTTTTGTCATCTCAGTTCTAAGTCCAACCAGAAACACTTCCATCTCAACAATAACAGAAAAGGACACCTGAAAAGCCATCCAAGCCCCAGGCACATTTAATAAATTCTAGTCCCGGGACGCCTGGGTGGCTCAGTTGGCTAAGTGTCTGCCTTCGGCCCAGGTCATGATCCCAGGGTCTTGGGATCGAGTCTTACATCAGGCTCCCTGCTCAGTGGGGAGTCTGCTTCTCCCTCTGCCTGCTATTCTCCCTGCTTGTGCTCGCTCTCTTGCTCTCTCTCTCTGACAAATAAATAAAAATCTTTAAAAATAAATTCTAGGCCCTTCTCCTTATACAAATACAGTTTTATATACAGGCACAGGATTTTAAATTCATTCTTTTTTCTCTCCCTCCTTCCCTCTCTCTCTCTCTCTGTCTTTCTTTCCTTTGTCCTTGCTTCATACAGCCCTTGCTCACAGTTGCATTAATGCCGCTGTCTGCTCTGCCATTTTTCCACAGTGGAATATTTATGCTGTTCTCCTTTCAGTTGTAATGTCAGGGCCACTTTTTCTCTTGAGAAGTGGGACTAATTTATAGTTCTACCCACATGCCATTTTTTTTTTTTTAAGATTTTATTTATTTGAGAGAGAGAGAGATCATAAGTAGGCAGAGAGGCAGGCGGGGGCAGGGGGGCGGTGAAGCAGGCTCCTTGCTGAGCAGAGAGCCCGATGCGGGGCTTGATCCCAGGACCCTGGGATCATGACCCGAGCTGAAGGCAGAGGCTTTAACCCACTGACCCACCCAGGCGTCCCCCACATGCCATTTTTTTCATGTTATTAGCTGCATTTGGGAAGCAATTAGCAGTGGGCATTTGCAAAGTTAAGCCTCTCAGAAGATTCTAAATTGTCACCTCCCAAGTCCCAACACGGTAACAATGTCCTCCCTCAGCAATTAAAGAGAAGAGTATTTTTTCTTAAAAAAGAAAGAAGTCCTTTCCCCATTGCCGTTGTCCACAGTGCCTGTTTGTTACGCTGTTTTCTTAAATGACTGTCATCTGTGTCATAGTCTCTGAAGCTAAACCACTGGTCAGACCAGAGTCAAAGTCAGCCAGGCGTTTTAGGAGTGCCGTAGGTTGGAGCCGCCTTGGGGTCTCTCTGCAGGTCATCATCGATGTGTTTAGAGGATAGCACAGACTGTCTTGTGAGGAGTCACACGGAAATAGTTTGAAGTGTTTGTTTTGTTATTCGTCGATGTATTACTTCAGTTTTCTCCCTCCCTCCGGCTTCCCTCCCTCACTTTCTTCATCTCTCTTTATTTTTTGGTGTGAGATTTATTTTGTCCTCTTTGGAACAGCCGTATGAAGTGGCTCCTTCCTATATTTAATAATTGTTTGCTTTCATCTTTTAAACACTGGGAAGCCAGTAAAGATAAAAAACCAAAGTTAAAGAAAAAAAGACTCAGGAGATCTAAATCTAAGTCTGCCCATTTAAAAAAAAAAAAAAAAGGAAGATGGATTCTATTCTGTGGCTTTTTTTTTAAAAATATTTTATTTATTTATTTGTCAGAGAGAGCACAAGCAGGGGGAGCTGCAGGCAGAGGCAGAGGGAGAAGCAGGCTCCCCACTGACCAAGAAGCCTAAACAGGGACTCGATCCCAGGACTGTGGGATCATGACCTGAGCCGAAGGCAGATGCTTAATCGACTGAGCCACCCAGACATCCCTATGGCTTTTAAAAATGGCTTTTAAAAATGGCTTCAAAGTAGGGAATATTTTGAAGCCAAAATGTGGAATTAAGTGGTATTCTGGAAAGAACATGTTCTTTGTAGACAGGCAACCTAAATGAATCTGTTTCTCCACTTCTTGGTATTGACTTTGGGAAAGCGATAGAACGTGCCAAGGCCTTGGATTTCTCACCTATAAGTGGGAGTAACATGCTTACTTCATGGAGGTGTGGGGAGTTATGAGATCACACAGCTTGGCCCAAAGTTCTCTTCTCTCCCTTCTGAGAGTCTGAAGTAATGGACAAATTGAACTTGATAAATGCTAGGCTTCCAAGCTAACCTGGTTAAGTGAGTGTCAGCCCGTGGAGTCTAGGGTCATGTCTGTGAAGTTCTTTCTAGGAGGTAGGCATGAACCTTCCTAAGGAAAGAAAAGTAGTACAGTAATAAGATGAGGAAAAGCTCAGGGTGGGCACAGCTCCAGTGTGGCTAGAAAAGGTCTATGAGATTCGCTGACCACATGCTGAATGGAAACAAGCCAGCCAAGCACACTCCCTTTGCAAATCACACATGGAAACAACAGCTGGATGTGGTGTGGAATAGAGTAAAGGGAATAGCAAGAACAAAGTCATCCACTCTTCCAGAATATTCTGCAATAACCATACCCTTTTAAGAATTGTCTGGTTTTTGTCTCTCCTGCTTTTTAATGGATAAAACCGTTAAAGACTGAAAAGATCACTATGTGAGTGCAAAGGTGATCCAAAGAGAGATATTTTAAGATGATTTACCTAAACAAAGAATCTTATAACTAGCCTTCTCATCTTTCCATGTCTGAAGAGAAAGAATAAAAGAAATTCTTTAAAATAGACTTTGTTTGGCTAAAAAAAAAAAATGTGTTCTTGAGTTATTAGAAAATGTATATGGAAATCAATAGACATGAATGGTTCTAACTGGAGATGAGGACAAAAAACACCCAGCACTTTAGATCAGATCGTTTTCCTGGGCAGATACTTTCTTTCAGCCTCATTTCCATCTGTTACTTTCTGGTGGGAAGTAAAAGTTATTTGGGATTTCCTGTTCTGTTTTGATGTCATCAAATTTGATGTTTTGGTCATGTTGAACTTGTCAGATTTGATGTTGAGGTCATGTCGAACTTGATTTAATTTTCCAAATTACTGCTTTTTGCAACGAAAATCCTCTAAAATATTACCAAGAGCCACTGATATTATATAGGTTACAGAAGAGCCATTAAGCTTTGCTATCACCAAAATGCAAGTTCGATTATGTTTCCCTCATCACTCGGAAAGATGTAATTTTTCTCCTTGGAAAATGCATTTGGTTAAAATGAATTTTCTCAGTTTTGCTCAGAATAATGATATTTCTGCGCACAATTTCAGGAAGGCTACCGAACTTATAAAACACAAAAGCTAATTTAACAAGCTTTTTAGAAATGATTCTAGGGTGGAAGCTGGCCTTACTTACCAATGATCCTCAGTCTCTGAGGTATATATATAAAAATATTTTTTTTTAAGATTTTATTTATTTATTTATTTGAGAGAGAGATAAAGAATGAGAGCGAGCAAACATGAGAGGGGAAAGGTCAGAGGGAGAAGCAGACTCCTCGCCGAGCAGGGAACCCGATGCGGGACTTGATTCTGGGACTCCAGGATCATGACCTGAGCTGAAGGCAGATGCTCAACCAACTGAGCCACCCACGCACCCTCTGAGGTATATTTTAAACCTTCAGCAAATTGATCAGGGCTATTTGAATTAATCGGTTGTTCTGATATTGGATAATCAGCAACGAGTTCCTAGGTTTTTCTTTCTGTCAGCACAATCAGCATTTATTGTATGTGTGGCAGACCTTATATGGTGCTTTGCTCCAGTGTGTGAAGAAGGTACCTATAATCCCAATTTCGATGGGTACACTGAGGGTCAGATAAGTTATGTGTGTCTGAGGTCACACAGCTAAAGAGCCCAGTCTACCGGCACAAAGATCAGTTTGTTTTCTCCTACACTATTGTTCGTAAAGAACATATGTTCTTCATGTCTTATCCCAGACATCTCATTTTCCTAGAACAGCATGTTCTCAGCTGTGTTCTGGAGACCCCAGTTCCATTAGGATATAGGTTCTGCCAGAATAGGATTGAATGATTAAATGGGTTGAGGTAATAGCGGCCTCAACAAAAGAAAACCGATCTCTTTACAGCAAGACTTCTTCGAACCTTCAATGTTCACGTGCCCTGTGACTCGTATGCATTGTAAGAGAAGTAGATAGTTAGAACCTTCCATTTAAGTGGAAGCCCGGTGGAAATGAAGGTGAGCGTTGGGTTAACTTCTCAAGAGCTTAACAAACAGAATGAAAACGTCCACCTTCTGTTCTGTTCTAGGGGAAAACGCAGGACAGACAGCCATGAACATCAATCCTCAGCAGACCCGCTTCCCTGATTTTCTCGATTGTCTCCCGGGAACAAATGTGGACCTAGGAACTTTGGAATCTGAAGATCTGATCCCCCTCTTCAATGATGTGGAGTCTGCGCTGAACAAAAGCGAGCCCTTTCTAACTTGGCTGTAATCGCTACTGTTGTAACTTGGATGCAGCCGCGACCTGACATTTCCTGGGCCTCTTGGCAAAAAGCAATGGAGCAGAGTCAGTCTGCAGGTCTACTCCACGACTCCCTGCTCCCTCCTTTCCATGCGGCCAGTTGCATCATTGCCTGGATTCGGTTGACAGTAACAAGTTAAACCGTTAAACGCTCTCATTTCAGTTTCCGCAGGCCTGCATTCCCATGAGGGGCTCTGCAGCGTTCTTCTGCAGAGCCGAGGATGCAGAATTCCTTCTCTCTTTTTCTCTCTGCCACCCCATGACTAAGCTTGATGGGTGTTAGTTGAAATTTATGCATCAGATTGATTATAAACCATAAAAAAAACTGACACAGGCAGTGACTTGTGACAGGTGGCTCGGTCCAGGAAATGTACACAAAATTAGACCTGATTGATGGTTTCGAAAACTGTGTTGATGACATTAGTACCAAATGCTTTAAAAAAACACTTAACTCGAGCTTTAAAAATCATTGTATGGATAGTACATGTCTGCTGTATGGAATACAATGTAGTCTTGAATCCATGCTGGTTCTGATGGTTCTTTTACTCTGTATCTGCAAAGGCACACGCGGTCCTCTTGTAGTTGATCCTTCATCGTTACTTTACTGCGTAGCGTCTAGACAATTCGTCCTTCCAGCAGGAGAGAAGCAGGGACCGTGAGTTACAGTTCCTACCCTACAGATCTTATGAAAGAGACCAGTTTGGTACTAATTACGAGCATTTATTAAACAAAACCTTTTTTTTTAAATTACAAGTTGGATTTTTTTTAAATTGCAGCTTAGAATTTGATGTTTATTTTATAAAGCACTGTAATTTTGTAGCTGATGACAAAGGGCAACCAAATGTTTTTGATAAATCAGTGGCGACTGTATTTTTTTTTGTCTTTTGCAACCGTTCTGAAAACATCAGGACGACCTAGCTTTCAACCTGACAGCACACACAGCAGAGCAACTGTTGCTTTTTAAATGCTGAAGCCTTATCAGTTTTGCTTTCCAGATTTCAAGTGCTTAAAAGAATCTTATCTATGAAACTGTTTGAAGGATGAAGCAGATCTCTGACTGACGTGTTAAAAAAAAAAAAAACCCTCTGAAGGGTATATGGTGGAGACTCGTGTTTCTGAATTCCGTAAAATGGATTCCTCAGTGTATTATCCTAACCCTGTTTGCTACAGTTGGTATAAAAAGGCATGAAATATGTACTCAATACCTCTTATGTAACCAAAAACATTTTTTATTAGCTTTTAAGGACTGAGAGAGAGCATCAGGTTCACCTGGCCTGCGCTCTGCCTACATTGCCATGAAGTCCTCAATCGTTGAATATTTTGAACTGACATTATTTATAATCTATGAATTTAATACCTTTTTTTTTAAAAGACATTAATAATTCAGGTCTCTGAGAGGAACCTTCAATTCCCAAGGGGGCTTATCTGTTGGAGATCTTAAATAAGATCCTTTTCCATCCATCAGAATAGAGACAGGCAGCATACATTTTATCTGGTTGGAAAGAAGGCAAGTGAAAAGGGCAGAGATGGAGTAGTGACGTCACGGTAGATAGCGGAAGGATACTAGTTGGGGAAGTGAAAACTGAGGAGTTAGAGTCCCCCAAACGCAAGATGAGCAGGATGCTGGGAGAAGTGCCCAAAAGAACAAAGCAACAATTTTCTACCATAGCTTTTATTAGCAGAAGACTCTGTTGTAGAAGAAAGGGCTTTGGTGCACTTTATGGGGGAGAAGGAGGGGCAGGGCTGTGTGGCCCTGTCCAGGCTGACGCTGAGCATGTCTGTGGATAAGAGCATAGGCCTGCTGCTGCTTCCAACACAATGGAGTGATTTCTTTTTCCTGAAGGACCCATGGTTTATGTTCGGATTCCTTTTCTCTCTCTAAGCGCTCTGAGAGAGAGCGGGGTAGATGTTTGTGTTTGCTACTAAATCGAAGGGAGCACTATCTCTTTTTCTCTTTTGTGAGCAATAATTGCAAAAAGAGTTGTACATTCTTTCTAAGAAAAACAAAAAACAAAAAACAAGGGACCTAACAAAACTGAGCAGTGTTACTGTATTTTTTAAAAATATTTTTATAGACTCCTTTTCAGGTTATTAAGTGTAAAAGAAACAGATACCCCTCTTTTTTAAAGTAGTTAAATCATTGGTGATTTGTATTATCAATTTTTAGAATTTCCTAGTAAGCTTGCGGCATTAGAAGACACTAGAAGAATTTTTTTTTTTTTAGTGAAATTAGCTGGAACATATATTAATGAACATAACAAATATTTTTCCAGAATGAAATATGAACCATGACTACGTGTTTACTAATAGACAAAGACAGATGTAATTTTTTATTGTTTTTAAGGCCATAAAATATGGCCTTTGTTAAAGAACACTAAAGCTAGAAATCTAAAGTAAGAACAACTTTTTAAAGGGTTTTTCCTATTATTGTAAGTGTTAAGAGTTAAGACCCCTGCAGAATTCATGATAAGGTGCTATTTATATTTCTTATTATAAAAGAACTGCCAGGATATCTCGTCTTTTCAGTCCTAAATCAGTAAATTTCAACATTTCACCCAATAACTTTGCCATGGGAAAGGCATATTAAAAATTGACATGGAAAACTGATTTCAGATATCTTTCTTTCCCAAGGTATCGATATCCTGATGGAACACTTTTTCTTGAAGTAACTACATTGTCAAAACCTGTTGGCAATTCTATTAAGTCCAAGTAATTGTTAGTGTTTCACCAGCGTATTTAGAATGTAAGATGCCATTTCTTTCACTGATTGTACAACATGCGGGAGCACGGAAGACAGAGTAAAACGTTTAGTGGGGGGGTGGGGGAGGCTGTCGTTGACTCCTGCGTGGCGGAAAAGCTCTCTGTAGAAGAAGGTGAGAGACGTGTTGCTAATTATAAGTTGTGTTCTTATGACAATTAGAAAGTAACTTCTGAAAGTACAACTTTTATGAAAAAAATAAGCTGTTAAAAAAAGGAAATTGTAGATTAATTTGTTTGGGAAAATGGGCGATTGACAGAGACCGTTTCCCTAACACACTACATCATTTATGTGCTAGTATTTTAACTTTTTAAAAGATTTACTTCTACGTTTTGTAATATGACATATGTGTGTTTATTTTTAATTTAGAAAGCTCTGCCTGCAGAAGGTATGCAGCCAAATGAATCCTATCAAACCATTTTACCTGGAGTTTGGTACTGGTTTTTACTTCTCTGATTCTGTATAAGAAAAATAAATACAATTGAATTTCCACTTGGAGCCTTTGTCTTTCCATTATTTGTGTGTGTTCCTTTTACTCAAGGCTTTGGGTGGTACTGAAGAAGGGCTTATGTAACTCTCCTGGCAGACAATGAAAGAAAGAAAATTTTATAGGCCGACATTGTTTTGGCTCAAATGTCTGGTCTTCAATATTCTAAATATCCAGAGAATCGTGGTTTATTTTAAGCAATCCACTGAGATTTTTTTTTAGTGTGTATATATATATATAATTTATATCTTACATATATAATTTATATATACTATATATAATTTTTTTTAAGTCGCACTGTCCTTCCAACACCATCACAGATTTAATGGAGATGTCAGAATTATAGGATTCTCAGTCTTTCCTGTGTTGCTAACATTATAGCATGGCTTCTTGTTATCAAAACTAAGAACAGCTTATCATTCATTCTGAATGTGGGCTTGTGACAGTGTATTTTCTCTGTTCCTTGAGTCCCTTGATTCTCACTGTTGTAATATCTTTGTCTACTCCACAGAAACATTAGGTGAGAGCACTCAGTAAAAGAGTGTTTTTAAGCAGGAGCTAAACAACAGAAGAGATGCTGGTGGGAACAGTTTACCAGCATTCCAGAGCCTTAAGTCTCATGCATCCTTTTTTTCTTAAAATAATTTTTTTTAATTCCAGGATAATTAATGTACAGTGTTAAATTTGTTTCAGGTGTGCAATGTTGCGATTCAACAATTCTCTACCTTACTCAGTGCTCATCGAGGTAAGTGTACTCTTAATTCCCATCACCTGTTTCCTTCATCCCCTTACCCATCTCCCCCATGGTAACCATCAGTTTGTTCCCTATAGTTGAGTCTGTTTATTTGTCTTTTTCTTTGTTTTTTAAATTCCACATATAAGTGAAATCATACGGCATTTGTCTTTCTCTGTCTTATTTCGCTTAGTATTATACCCTCTAGTTCCACGGATGTCGTAGCAAACAGCAAGATTTCATTCTTTTCTATGGCTGAGTAGTAGTCTAGTGTGTGTGTGTGTGTGTGTGTGTGTGTGTGTGTGTGTGTGTGTGTGTGTGTACCTCCATTTCTTTATCCGTTTCATCTATGAATGGGCACTTGGGCTGCTTCCATAATTTGGCTAGTAAATAATGCTACAAGAAACATAGGGGTGCCTTTATCTTTTCAAATTAGTGTTCTCATATTCTTTGGATATATACCCAGTAGTGGGATTACTGGATCCTAAGGTAGTTCATTTTTTATTTTTTGAGGAACCTCCCTACTGTTATCCACAGTGGCTGTACCGTTCCCATCAACAGTGCACGAGGATTCTTTTTTCTCCACATCCCCACCAACACTTGTGTTCGTGTTGTTGAGTTCAGCCCTTCTGACAGGTGTGAAGTGACAGCTCATTGTGGTTTTGATTTGCATTTCCCTGATGATGAGTGATGTTGAGCATCTTTTTTTCCCCTGTAGTGTAAGTTGGACTTTTTTAACAGAAGAAAAATAATTATACATGCTATTTTCAAGCTTTTGTTTTTTCTCTTGATAATAATAATGATATTACTAATAGTTACTAGTCATTTACTATGTGCCAAGCGCTATGCAAAACACTTGATATGTAATATCTAATTTAATCTGCATAGTGACCCTATCATTTCAATATTATCCTTACTTTATAGATGAAGAATTTAAGAGGTTAGATCTTTTGCATAAGGTTTACAGGAAGTAACAAATATGCCCAATATCTCGTGGGCATCTTTCCATGCCAGTACATATAGTTGTATCCTGGATTATTTTTAACAACTAATATTTTGTATGGATGTCCCCTATTGCGAGGCAGTGGATTCTTTTTAGTTTTTGCCTTTATAGATAGTGCTGCAGCAACCAGCCTCTTCTTGTGTGAATACGGCTGGAGGATAAATTCCTAGGAAAGGAATCATTACATATTGCGATCTTAAATTTTGATAGATTTTGTCAAAATATTTTTGAAAGAAAGGACTATACCAGTTTATATTTCCAATAACAACAAGTGCAAAGGCCTGTCTCACCATTGCCAGTCTGGAGCTGAATATTGCCTCTTTGTTTTGTTTTGAAGATTGAGAAGTTTTCCTACAAACGTGCGGTTTCAAAAATAAAAATAATCAAACCTGATTTGAATAAACATTAACATTTTGGGTTTTTTTTTTCTCTCACTGTACATTCTTTAAAATATTTGGGAGGATACGTAGAATATATGAAGTTCAAAAATTGGATGAAAAATGTATTTCGTATCTTAAATATAATACACATTAGTGTCTTGTTTCTGTTTTTCTTCCAGCTTTATCAAGATATAGACATACTGTGTAAGTTTAAGGTGAACAGTGTTACACACTTACATAAGAGTGATCTTATGTAAGTATATACCGGTAAACGATTACCACAATAAGGTTAGCTAATACGTGTATCACCTCACATAGCTTGTGATGTGTGTGTGTGTGTGTGTGTGTGTGTGTGTGTGGTGAGAACTTTTGACTAACTCTTAAGTCTGTATAGGTAGAAAATACCTTACTGTTACAGCCTGTATTTCCTTTTTTTTTCCCAGTTTGTATTTCTTGAATTAATAGTGAAATTGATACTTTCATAATACCGTTACTTATAGTGAGTGATGTCAGTTCCCCACCCAGATCACCTTAGATTCCTTTTTACTGTTTTGTGCACCCCATCTCCCACCCAGGTGTGTTTTTGCTTCCAACAGCTAACATCTGTGACTCCTTTTTAAAAAGGATCGCAGTCAGGTTGCTCCCGCACGTGCAGAGAGCTAGATGCATAGCAATTTACATTCTACAATGTGACCTTTAGCCAGCAACAGGTGGGTATGTACCTTACATTTCAAAGTCCCCTGTGGGACCAGGCAGAGACTGCCTTCTACAGGACTTGGCCTGAGAGCCCCCTCTTGCTTTGTTTCCTCCATTTTCCTGTCTTGTTTCCCCCATTCTCTTACCAATTTCCCTTGTAAATACTCAATTCCTTGAAAAACCCTTTCTTAATAGCTTTTCTTTAGTAAATCAGTTGCACATGAGTTCTTGTATCAGGGTCTGCTTCTGAGAATCAGACCTAAGCTAGTCTCTGGAATATACAACAAACTTGCATGTTGATGAGAAAAGCAGTCCGATAGAAATATGGGCCAAGGATATGAATTGAAAATGTATAGGACAGGGAACTGGGTGCCAAACAGCTTGCCAACTCCATTACTAATCAGGAAAATGGAAATTAGATAGTAATTTCATTTCTATCAAACTGCAAGATGAAAAAGACTGCTGACACCACGGGTTAGCTAGGATATGGGGAAACAAGAACCCCGCTGTGGGACACCTGGTGTGTTTTGCTGACCGCTATGTCCCCATTGTATTCCCCAAATAAGTGAGTAGTTTCAGAAGGGACAGACAGGGAAGAGGGGTTGGCTGCTAAATAGGGGAGAAGGAACTTTCTAGATGATTTGGTTGAGTAAACAAATCTGTCACCAATCAATGGGGTGACAGGCATTGACGCCAAACTAGCTCACAACTTGGGACTTGTACATTTACAGTGAATCCAAGTTTCCATTTTTTTCTTTTAGGATTACAATCTTGAAAATTCATGTATTTGTATTTTTAATTTAAAAAATTATAGCTGCTGAATTTAAGCTTTTTTTATCCTTAGGACACTGGTTTTTTTAAATTACAATTAATATTGTGTAGATATCAAAGCTCCTGGATATATACTTTACTTATCTTCCATTGAGGGCACATATGAAGGTATTGTACATGTAAGTTTAAAATCTAGGGAATTTCTGATATCTGCCTTGCTGCCCAGAATAATTTAATATATGCAGTAGATTAAAATGAACATAAAATTAAGATCAGACACATTATGTCATGTTAGAAAGACTTTCTGGATGAGTTTCTGGTCACTACAGCTAGATGGGCTGTGAATTCTGGCCCTAAAATGGAATGGATTTATTCCAGGGACGCCTCAGGAGGTCTGGTATATTAGGGTCCTCAAAGCAGAACTCCTTAGAACTTTCTCTGGAATGCCCCCAAATTTCAAGATTTACCAAAACAATTAGCCAATGCATTTTTTTTTCCCCCGCCGTCTTGGATGGCTTTGAGAAACTGACTGAAGCTTTAGGTGTTGTTCACAGTAAGTTGCTCCTACACACATTTTACACTTACATTCCAGATGGCTCATAGTTCACTGAAACCCTTCCGCTGACCTTACAATTTGCAATTCTTTCCTATAGCCTGTCCTTTGAAATAGGTCCCTTGTAGTAACTTTAAAGTGTGAGATGATAAAGCCTTAACTGTAGTTCACAGAGATGTATAAGTTGTGTTTAGAAATAATAATTTGCAGGGGTCAAAGAGTTTACCATGAAGTTTTACGTGTCCTAAATGGACCCTTCTGCTTGTAAGTCATTAGGTCATATTAGAAATTGAACAAAGTGATGCATGCCTCCTATGTTTGCAGTCTGAGGACCAGAAATAGGGTGACCAAGTGTCCTGGTTTGCTTGGGACAGAAGGGTTTCCCAAGACTCAGGACTTTCAGTATTAAAATTGGGGAAGTCCCAGCAAACTGGGAAAGTTGGAAAGTATGCATCATGTATTCATTGGCAGGACTGGCTACATAAATTGTGGGACCCAGTGCAGAATGAAAACATGGGGCCTTGCTCAAATGTATTAAGAACTGACACTAGAGCATTAAACTGTGGGGCTCCTGTGAGGGTGGGGCCCCCTGTCATTGCATTGCATAGGACATGTCCTGAAGCCAGCCCCATTCATGGCAATCCTGCAAATCAAAGGATTTCCTGTGCTAGTATATCTCTCTATAAGAATAAGAAAGAAGAGGCTGACATAAAAAAAGAATTACAAAAATTGAGCTGGGGAATTATCAATATTTTCCTCTGACATAACCTCTTACCAATCTCCCAGATAGGTGGTTGTGTTTCCAGTAGTAAGAGAGAGTTAAGTTGGGTCTGAGGCTCCTGGTCCTAAGCCAGATTTAGTTTCTCCCAAGGATGCCAACGAACATAAGACTCTTAGGATTTTCTTTGATATCTCCTGACATTCTCAGGGTCACTAATATCCAACAACCAGCAAATATATTTTCATTCATTCATTCATTCATTCATTCATTCATCGCTCTGTACTTGCTGAGCCCCTTGCCATCTTGAAGGCACTGAAAGCTTTGGAAATATATGAGGATGAAGAAAACTCAATCCTTTCTCTAAAGGAGCCATATATTTAACTGGGGCCCTATATTATGGGCCAAAGAATAACAGTAGCTCAGAGTAGGGAAGGAAGAAGAGGAGTAAACAACCTCAACTAGGACTTGGAGTGTGAGCCTTAGCTTCAAAGAGTTTCCTAGGCATTTCAGGGAAACAGCATATATGAAAGCCCCAAATTTTGAGTGCTGAGAAGGTTCATGGCCTTGGAAGGATGGTGTAGGAAGGCAATGAGGCAGGAGGTGAGTAAATAAATAAGATAGGTGGAGATAATTCTCGAAGGGGCTTGAATGATTTGTTCCAGAATTGGAGTTTAGCCTATATAATGGAAGCCATAGAGAGATTTCCAATAGTAGAATGACTTAAGGAAAACAGGTGGAAAAGTGAAGATGAACTGGAATGGAGAGAAGCTGGTGGCCCTCTCTGAGGACAAGGGCCTATTTGGTGCTGGGAAGATAGGAAGAAATTGAAATCATGGCCTCTGCCTCCAAGAGGATACTATACTACTATATATTTAGCATCACGTGTGTGCCAGTGGAGTTCAGGAGCGAGAGAGATTGCTTGGGGCTTGCTGGTGAGGTAAGACGAGGGGAGCAGGCAGAGCATCTTGGGGATACAGAACTGGTAAATGAAGGCATCGAAGACAAATGGAAGGAAAATGATATGTACGTTGACAACCCACTGTGTTCCAGGAACTAGGTGTCACTAGTTCCTCTGTGGGTTTATTTCGGTCCCATGACGGTTTTAGAGTTGTTTAGGCAGAATTGAAATTCTTTATAATGTTGAGTCTTTCTATTCGATTCAGTCTGTTTTCTTAACATCTGTTTTCTTAACATCCTCGACAACTCTCGTTGAAGATGGGTAGACAAAAAAACAAAAAAACTCCCCTAAAATCTCAGTCTTGGAAGTCAGGCTCTAGGGCCAGCTTTATCAGAAATGACAGATATACATACCACATGGGATTAGGGATGCCAACCCCCAGTGCAGTCAAAAATCTGCATAAAACTTTTGACTCCCCCAAAACTTCACTAATAGCCTACTGTTGACCGGAAGCCTTACCAATAGCAAAAACAGCAAATTAACACATATTTCATATGTTATATGTATCCTACACTGTATTCTTACAATAAAGTAAGCTAGAGAAAAGAAAACACATTTACACTACTGTACTGCATTTATTTAAAAAAAAAATGTATAAGTGGACCCATGCAGTTCAAACTTGTACTGTTCAAGGGTCAATTGTAATTGTAATCTCTGGAAATCCACTTAACTTTCCTGGGTATCATTTTTCATTTTCCTTAGCTATAAAATGCTCATTTTCTCCTGGCACTAGAATCTTCCCATTCTATAATCTTCCTTAGAGTTTGAACAGTTTTTCTACATTGACAAGGTAGGTGGATTTGTGTCATGTACACAAGAACACACTCTTTTTCTTAGAGCATTTGTGAGTCCAATAGTTATAACAGATGGGAGAATGAAAAACTGATATTTTAACTATGACTCTAATCCCCCAAAGTGATGTAATTTTAGCAAGCACGTTCATCACTGCTGATGGGGGGTGCTGACATTTCCACCAATGAGATTTAGGGACTATTCCAGAAAAAGGTCCCCCTCAAGTATCTTACTTGGGTAATGATGATGTGACTAATTGGGCTATAAATGGAGAAAATTAATTTACAGCATTACCAAACGATTAATAATCAGTAATCCCAGGGCACCTGAGTAGCTTAGTCGGTTAAGCGTCTGCCTCCAGCTCAGGTTAGGATCCCGGAGTCTGGGATTGATCCCCACATCGGGCTCTCCGCTCAGCGGGAGTCTGCTTCTACCTCTGCCTCTCCCCCTGCTCCTTCTCTCTCTCTCTCAGTCTCTTGCTCCAGTAAATAAATAAAATCTTAAAAAAATAATAATAATCAGTAATCCCTTACACTCTGGGAAGAGAATCCATTTATGGCATTAGCTTAGAGTAAAATAGGAGTTTCAGAGAATGAGAAGAGGGAAGCCCTAATAGGGAAAGGTGAGGTCCAGCACATTCCATGCACCATTGCCAGTCCTGGAGAAGGTGGGTGTGTGAGCATTAAGAACGGGCATGTGTGGGCAGTCTCCTTTACAAATTTGCCGGGAGCTTCATTCCTCTAACTAGTTCAGAAGTTCCATGCCACGCAGCTATTAATTAATACCGTGGCCTGAGCCAAGTCTCTTACCGTTTTGAAACTTAAATTTCTTCACATGTAAAATTGGCTATTATAATAAAAGGTGGGATACAGGGAGAGAGAGGGGAAGATCAAGAAAACTGACTTATATGGTATACCCAGTAAATAAATAAATGGTGGTCAGTAAATATTCATTTCCTTCTTTTTTTGTAAGCCTTTCCCTCTCTTCTTCCCAGGCCCTATTTTTCTCCACAGCACTTACCATCATATAACAGTAAGAGATAATTCACTTCTTTGCTGTCTCCTCCCATTAGCCTATCAGTGCGTGAGAAGAGGGATCTTTGTTTCTCTTGTGGCTAGCGCCTTTAACAATGCCTGGTAGACTTCAGAAATACTTGTTGAATGGATATATTTGTGAGAATATTGTTTTCCACGCTGCAACCCTTCCGTTGGACAGTGCTATTTTGGTTGACTTGTTTGCTCACACTTTGCGGGCCTTGAATTAATGAGGATTTTGGAAAATATTTCTGTATGGGGAGACTCTTAGAAAGATGGCCAACCTGATTTCTGGGAAACTGCCCACTGAGTGAACTGGTGGGTTGAGCTGCCACTAGAGGGCAGCAGCTGGCTCCTCCGGGACGTGGTGACCTGCCCCTCTCCCAATCCCCACCCCTCTACCGAGCAGACTGGATAAGGGGTG
>CM052898.1:91084742-91100089 GCA_028534135.1 Potos flavus | reverse complement strand
TGCACCGATGCCTGGGCTCCAATCTTCTTTAATTAAATCAGTATCTCTGGAGGTGGGGCCTGGACACTAGGATTTTCAAAAGTTCTCCAAAGGAGCTAAGCTCTGTGGACCAAGATGTTAATAACCCAGGCTACTTCTGACAATCCCCAAACTAGAGCCACAATAGCACTAGAGAAGAACTTAGCCGCAGCCGCAGCCTGACTCATCACTTTCATTTATAAGGGACGACACTGAGAAGCTTTTCCATGCTGCACAATTACGGAATGTCTAGGCACCCGATTCTCCTTCCCCTGTCCCAGGAAGCACCGCACACCGAAACCCTCCCGGAGAAGCCTGGCCAGTAAAGACACACGTAGTTAAAAGTAGACTAGATCACAGCATTTTTCAGCTATAGCTCATTGACATCAGCTTCCAGTGGTTTTTCCTCTTTGGCTCAACATCTGCCATTGATTTTCCTTGAACTCAGTTCATTAAGCTTTCTTAGGAGGGAGCTTAAGCGCTCTGCCGGGCCAGTGGAAAGCGGCAGAGCCCTTCCGTTGAGAGGTGGGGGGATGGGGCCGGGGAGAGTGCCGGCGGCTGGGAGGGAGCCAGGAGTCTTGGGGTTAATGCCAGCCCTGCCACTGACTCACTCCGTGACCTTGGGCTTCTTGCTCAAGCGCTTCATGCCTCGGTTTCTTCACTTCTCAATAAGGGTGATAATAATAGCACAACTACCCCATGGGTTGTGACTACTAAAGGGGTTTGACGCATGTCAAGACTGATTTCCACATCAGGTCACAAGCTGGGCCAGTGTAAGCTCGTGGGTGGTGGCACCAGGGAGCAGGGACGCGGGGGAAACCGCCTTGCAGCTGCAGGCGAGGCAGAGAGCTCTGGAACCTGCCTTGTCTTTCCTCGTCGTTTTTGACCCTGAGGATTATAGAATCTGCCTCTGCATTTCGGCTTCTTCCATGCACAGGGGATAATATCAATGAGTAGAAGTAAAAAGCAGAGGAGTGGGCAATGGGTGGGGGTGGGGGGGTGGGGGGGCGGGGGACGACTGGGTGTGGTTGTCTTCATATAGGTGCTTTGAAAGATTCTATAAAAATGCTGATTTTGATTACTACGATATTTTATTATTTTATTTTTTTAAAGATTTTGTTTATTTATTTGACACACAGAGAGAGGGACAGCGAGAGAGGTAATTCAAGCAGGGGGAGTGAGAGAGGGAGAAGCAGGCTCCTCACAGAGCAAAGAGCCCAACATGGGGCTTGATCCCGGGACCCTGGGATCATGACCTGAGCCCAAGGCAGACACTTAACTGACTGAGCCATTCAGGTGCCCCTTGATTAGGATATTTTAATTGATCATTTGCACTAATTCAGGTTAGAATGAGTGAATGAACTGGATAAATTGTGACATTTAAAAAAAATAACAAAATTTTCTTACTTTCAGTTCTCTATAGGAACTTGAGATTAGCATCACAAAGCCTCCCTTCCTGGATGCTGTTAGGAGAAATAGTGAGGTTTGGAGCACTGTGGCTGAGAGTGGGACTCTTACCCTCAAATAGGCAGATTATCTGGGTTTCTATCCCAGATTTTTCACTTGCTGTTTGTGGGGCCCTGGGAAAGTTTATTTTTTCTAAGCCTCATTTTCCTTTCTTACACGCAACGACCTAATCATAGTTTCTATATCATAAGGTTGTGTCAGGTTAAAAAAACAACAAACCAGACTTAGATTAGGAAAAACTTCATTCAGAAGGGCTATTGCAACACGAGAATCTCCAATCTCAGGAATCTGCAGGCGTCTCAAAAACAAACAGAAAAGGCTTTTCTTTTCCAGGCTGGGGTAAGCAGAGCTTGGCGGCGATGGAAGATTGGGCAAGCACATGGCATGCTGGCTGGGGTCTGACAGGAAATGTGTCTCCCTGTGGTCAGCCGATTCCCCGATTCCCCGGATAAGCTAATAAAGGGACACTTCCGTGCTTGCTCAGGCTTGGGGGCAAGCAGAGGTCAGGGGCCTGCGGGGAGGAGAGAAGCCTCTCTGAAGGGTGGTGAAGACAGAGCAGCATGTGAGGCATGGGCAGTTGTGGTCGGTTGTTTTGAGGACCAAGTGAAATCGTGCGTGTAAATTACTTACCAAGGTTTCTGGGTATTACCGTTAATTGCTGGGGTTATTTATTTATTTATTTTAAAAGATTTTATTTATTTGTTTGTTTGTTTGTTTAATTATTTATTTGTCAGAGAGAGAGAGAGAGAGCACAAGCAGGGGGAGCGGCAGGCAGGGGGAGAAGCAGGCTCCCTGCTGAGCAAGGAGCCTGATGTGGGATGTGATCCCAGGACTCTGGGATCATGACCTGAGCCCAAGACAGATGTTTAACCCACTGAGCCACCCGGGCACCTTGGGGTTATCTCTTATGACAAATGCTTGATTCTCAAATGCTTGAGAGTAGCTCTTTCCTTGTTCCGAGCAGAATAATTCAGTCGCATGTCCGCAACAGTAACACCCACCCAGAGCACACTTACTATGTTCCAGGCCCAGGGCTGGGGAGAGGTCTGATCTTTGATGAGATGGGATTTCTGAGCTCAAGGGCTTCTCCGTCCAGAGGGAGAGAAGGATGTGTTACCTGATATAACAGAGAAGGGCAACCATTCTGACAGATACAGGATACCACGGGAGAATGTGGGGGTCGGGGGGCTGTCAACTGGGGGGACTATCAGGAAAGAAGAACCTGGACAAGGTGAGCCCTGAATGGAGTCTGGAAGGAGAAGAAGCATTTACCCTGATGAGCCGGAGGGAACAAGCATTCCCATGCACATGGAACAGCATATGCAAGAACAGGGTCTGAAAGCCTGTTTTCAGATCCTGTTTATGTTGGGGGGTCAAAGACAAGGATCCCCAGGTTCTGGGCAGAATGATGCTGGGTCTGCAGGGGCTGGGGGATGAAAGCCACTGAAAGGGTCGGGGCATGGTAGATTCTGTAGTTAGGATAGTCATCTAGCATCATTCTTGTAGTTCAGAGTCTGCCAAATGCAGATGACGGCACTCTCCGGGACCTGGGTTTCAGGAGAGCCATGTGCACGGAGGACTGGGAGAATGCAGCCCACAGCTGTAGCCTTGAGGGGCCCATGAAATATTCAAAAACAGATATTTAGGGGCGCCTGGGTGGCCTCCTTGTTTCACCTTGGGGAACTTAAAAATTTCTTGGATGATGGGTTGCCTTTTAGCAGTAGGGAAATGGAACCTTAGAAAGTAACTTTCCCAGGAACTTTTAGCTGGCGTGTGGTGGAGCTGGGGATTGAACTCAAATCAACAGAATGGATTGGATTCCTGATTGGGCGCCTGACTCAAAACACCAAACTTAATGTCTTAATATAATGCATAAAATTAATAATACCTATTACCTTAATCCTGGTCATACGCTGACAAAAATTATTACCCAAATCAACTTGTCTAGAACATCTTTTTTGTTTCATTAAAAGAAGCCATTTGTAGAAAAGATGAAAAAAAGCATGGTAGTCATTCAGTCTTTTCCTCCCTCCCAATGAACACACACACAATCTTTATTATATCACCTCTGAATTATAATTTTAATTTAATACACATAAGAAAACGCAAATATAAGCAGGTTCAAAAGACTGGTCAAAAGTAATTCAAACACATTAGCCTAAAAGACACCAAATAAAATTATTTATGATACATCAGTCATTCTGTTTTTCTCATAAATCTTGAAATGGAAGCTGGTCTTAGTTTCTCATTTTTAATGGGCTTTCCTCCACTGAATTATGTAAAAATTCCAAAGATATAAACATCTCTATATACAAAGAAGCGATGTGGCAGTATGTGTGACCTTACACATTTTCCCCTCAAAACAAATTATGATAAAGTTGCTTTGAACCTGTTCTTCAATTCTAGAAGGAAGCAAATCTGAAAGATACAGAAACCTAACTTAAGTGGCCAAAACATTTTTTTATTTGAAAATAGCATAAACATCTGAATTGAGCTAAGCTGCTTGGAAAAGTGGAAGGAATAATTCTGCTGTCCCTAAACTTTGTCAGTTAGGACGCAGACAGGAATCGCCAGCCCCAGGAAGAAGAAGTCTGATGTAATGTCACACACGCCGGCGAGTTAGAGCAGCTCATCAAGATTTAAACTGGTCTGTCTCCCTAGAAGGTAGAAAAGTTAATTATGACATCATTCTTTTTTTTTTTTTTTTTTTTGCTTTCTTCTCTCCTCCCCCTCCCCCTCCCATCACCGCTCTTCTTCCTGATTACTCCTGGCTCATATCGGCTACCTATTGAATATTTTCAACACTTTTCTGATTGTTTCAGAGCTTTCATCTGCCACTTACCTGTGCTTAGGTTACAGGAGTTGAGGCTTCATTTTATTTTGCATCATTTATTATAGTTATTAAGATTTTTATTTATTTTTCTAAGAGAGAGTAAGAGAGAGCATGAGCAGTGGGGAGGGGCAGAGGGAGAAGGAGAAGCAGGCTCCCCGCTGAGCAGGGAGCCGGATCTGAGACTGGATCCCAGGACCCTGAGATCATGACCTGAGCTGAAGGCAGACACTTCTAACCGACTGAGCCACCAAGATACCTCACATCATTTATTATTAAAAACTTTTTTGATAAGGGGCACAGAGAACTCAAGTGATGTATACAAAGTCACAACTAATAAGTAGAGGAGCGAGGATTTGAACCCAGGGAGGTTGAACTCAGAGACTGTGCTCCTTTCCTTGAAGCTGCGCCGCCTCCCCAATTTTTGTATCTTAGTAAGTAACAATCAGTACAATGTGCTGAGCTTTCTAACTGTTGATATGCATACATATTTATCACCCCATGTTCAACACGCAGCAACCTTAGGAAGTAGGTTTAACCACCACGTTTTGCAGACAAAGAAACATTGCGTGCAACGGACTCTGCCAAGACTGCACAAGCTGGCACTCAACCCAGGCCTCATAGTTTGTATTTCAGGCATGTTTCCATCTATTACCTCATGGAAGGCCCGTGCCAGGCTCAGGAATCTCTCTCAATAAATACTTTCTGCTTGAATGCGACGGGTCTGCACACTCTCTGTAAAAGGTCTGCAAGAGGCGGTCGGGGTAACTAAGACAGGGGGAGTGAGGAAGCTTGCTGGGGTCACTCAGCGAGGAGGCTGTGGAACTAGGCTGTGAGCCCAAGTCCCCCCACAGCGTCCCACGGGGGGTGGGGGGGAGATGCTGACCAGCTGGATGAGAGGCAAGCTGCCAAGAAAGGAATCCTCAGCAGACCGATTGTTAAAAAATGCAGCTCTCGTGTGCACTGAAATACTGGTAGTGAAGCTTCATGATTATCTCCACATTACTTCCCGATGGCTCAGGAAGAGAGAGTGAGCAGATGTGAACAGTTTGTGGCTCTAGGTGAAAATATATAGGTGGTCATTGTGCTGTTCCTTTAAATTGTATGTAGATTTGAAGTTTTCAAAATAAAAAGTTGGCAAAGAAAGAAGGGAGGAAGGGAGGAGACGAGGGGGGGGGAAGGGAGGGAAGCAGGGGAATTCAGGTGGTGTACATTCACCCTCGGATTCTCCCATTCACATGCATGGACAACTGTGGAGTCCTTTTACTGTCTTCTATCAAGTGATTTATTCATTAAAATTGCTAAACTACAGGGGCACCTGGGTGGCTCAGTCAGTTAAGCATCTGTCTTGAGCTCAGGTCATGATCTCAGGGTTCTGGGATCGAGTCCCACATCGGGCTCCCTGCTCAGCAGAGCATCTGTTTCTCCCTCTCCCTCTGCCGCTGCCCCTGCTTGTGCCCTCTCTCTCTCTCTAATACATAAATAAAACCTTAAAAAAATATATATATATAATTGCCAAATTACAGTATCTGTATAGATGACACTCACTGAAAAGAGTCAGTGTACTGGCACCTATGGGGATGTTTTAAAATTTATAGATAATCCTCAAATTGAATAAACGACTATCTTCTATTCAAAGGACAGTTGTATTTGTCATAAATCTTGCAATGAAAATTTCCCTCCTAATTAAATATATGATTCTTTTCTGCGTAGGCAGAAAAGGAAATAATGAAAGTGTTTGAAATAAGCTGATTTAGCAAGCATGAAATCATCTTGGATGAATTACAAGATTTAGATGCTCAATATTCTTAACTGCTATCATGAAAATAATTTTGATGGATTACTAACTGGTAGGCTTCTATTCTTCTCATTTGTGTTTAAAGACCAAAACATTTAAATACAACACAATAGAACTGAAAATTTATACCCCAGGGTTGCCTGAGTGGTGTGGTTGGTTAAATGTCCTACTCTTGGTTTCAGCTCAGGTCGTGATCTCAGGGTCGTGAGATCAAGCCCCGTGTCAGGCCTCTGTGCTCAGTGTGGAGTCTGCTTGAGATTCTCTCTCCCTCTGCCCTCCCCGCACAGTCTCTCTAAAATAAATAAATAAGTCTTTGGAAGAAAAAAAAGAAAACTTATGGAACAAAAATCTCAATAGTCAGTGAAATTTATACGTAAGACACACACTTTACCCTTGATTTGGGGGACATTTTTATTTATATTTTGCATATTTTAAAATTTATGATTGTTAAACTTGTTTTTGAATAATATAAGCTAGAAGGAAGGAAAAAAGTCAAAGTCTTCTTACTGATCATTTAACATTGGAGTTAGATTTCCTTTAGGTCTTTTTTAAATTCATAGTGTTTGTCTTTTTTTATGTACATACTTGTTTATTCTGTATACTTTTTTTTGTATCTTGTTCTTTTTATTTTTGTCTTTTTTTAAAAGATTTTATTTTTAGGTAATCTCTGTACCCAACGTGGGGCTTGAACCTACAGCCCAGAGATAAAGAGTCACATGCTTTTCCAACTGAGCCAGCCAGGCACCCCTATATCTTGCTCTTTTAAAATAACACTATCTCATAAGCATTTTCAGTATTGTTATAGTTTTAAAAATATTTTTAAGGTAGGGGGAATAAAAACGATAACAAAATAAATCTGAGAGGATATAGAAGAAATCAGGTGGAGGCTAGGGGAACTGGCTGGATAGAAGACAGGGTAGGACACAGGCTTTCTAACTGAATACCTCTGTATATTTCTAACACACAGAGTTTTTGACCTATATGGATATGATGCTTGTTGGAAATTTAGAGAAAATGATTCGAATCATTTAAAATGGGGGCATAATATTATCTTAAGTAGATGGACCACAATTCATTTTTATTTACACAGTTCTTCCTTATGGAACTCTTGAGTTCTGTTTAATTTTTTCCTCCTACACCAATTTGTGTTTTTAAATATTTCCATGTGTGTTTGAACAATTCTCTGGTCTGGCTTGGTCATGAGTTGAAATAATCTCACTGTCTTACCGTCCATAAGTTTATTTTTGTTTTTGACATTGTTGATAACTTACAATCATATCTGGAGACTAAATCCTCAGTGATTTCCTTCTATCCCCCCTACTTGAGAACTGTTTCTCTCTTCTATATCAGAAATCTCATCAAAATATAGGTTTTGCTTTGGTATGTTCTATTCTTTTCCAGGGAAAAGACAATGCCCTGACATATGTTCCACATATTTCTTGGCAACTTTATTTATTTATTTATTTATTGAAGATTTTATTTATTTGCGAGAGAGAGCAGAGAGAGAGCACATGAGCTGCGGGGAGGGGCAGAGGGAGAGGGAGAATCAGGCTCCCTGCCGAGCACAGAGCCTGACCCCACTCAGGGCTCAGTCCCTGGACCCTGGGATGATGACCTGAGCCAGTGGCTGATGCTTAACTTACTGAGCCACCCAGGTGCCCAATTCTTGGCAACTTTAACCCGCTGTCTCGATCTATTTAGGGAATAGTGAGAACACTGGGCTGGACCATGTGTGTTATTGTTGTCAATATGTGCATATGACAAGTGCCCAATTCCTGGGGATCTTCATATAAATAATAGTAAATGTTATTGTAAACTTCTACATGTATTCAGAGTCCTCTTGCTCTAAGACCGTGGTCAACTGGGTGTGAGATTGAAAAGTTTGGTTACCTTCGGCCTGTGTATATTAACCCATGCAGAGAGCAGAGCCGGTTCTCAGCCACACAATGTCTCCATTCCCCTGAGCCGACAGACAGGGCTGCCTGGCCTTTCCCGCCTGGGTTTCTGCAGCTGCCACCCTCTCCACCCTCCCTCCATCAGCGCAGGTGGCCTGCCCTGGCCTCCTGTATGTTGAGAAAAAAGCGCCAGGACCTCAACTTACCCCACAGCAGCCGCAACACTGACAGTCCCCACACAGGGTCCCCAGGAGGCCGTTGACCACCTGGATGACACAGAGAAGCATCTGGATCACTCCTACGACCAGCAGGATGGAGAAGAGGGTCAGATTCCAGGGCACCACGTCGGCAGGCTCTTGGCACTTCCTCCATAAGCCCTCGTCATTGAGGTAATCGCTGCCGGGGACATGGAGTTGAGAAAGGAGTTGTTTGTAAAATGTAGGCAGTACCCTGGGCTAGAAAGACACCATCATGATTTTCCTTTGGCAATACTTTCCATCCCAAACATAAAGTCCATAAGAAAACTATCCCATAATAGGCGCCCGGGTGGCTCAGTCGTTTGAGCAACTGCCTTCGGGCTCAGGTCATGATCCCGGAGTCCGAGGATCAAGTCCCACATTGGGCTCCCTGCTCAGCAAGGAGTCTGCTTCTCCCTCTGACCCTCCCCTCTCTCGTGTTCTCTCTCTCTTATTCTCTCTCTCAAATAAATAAATAATTTTTTTTAAAGAAAAATATCCCATAACAATTTTAAAAACAACACCTAACATGTACTATATATCAGGCAGACCCTGTTGTAAATGTTGTACACATATCCACTCATTTTTTGGTTTTTAAAGGCCTAATTCTAGCCAAATTGTGAATATCACTCAACTGTATTTTTGATAACATGCAAAGATTTAGTTACTTCCTTAAAATTCCTTAATTCCTTCCTTAAAAAAGGAAGAAATCATCTGCTGGCTTAATACATAGTTTATAAAACTTTGAAATAGGAGAAACTGCAATATCTTTATAAAATATATATGTTAGGAGTTCACTACAATATAAAGGGCATTGTGTCTCGAAGGAGAAATATGAAGTATTACCTCTAAGACAAAAACAAGAGTAAAGTAGGTAAATGTTGTGGATTATTAGAATTTCTTCTCACATTCTTAGAGCTACAAACTGGTCTCTCTCTTCCTTTATGTATCCTCTATCCTTTCAAGGGCTCAGTGGGAAACTCCATTTGGCTACTAAATTACCATCTACCATTTTGTTTCTGGATCTTTTTGACGACTCCTGTTTCTGACAAATTTAAAATTCACTCTGTATTAAGATCTTCAAAAATCTTTGGAGTGAGTGATGGAAGATACACTGGAGTTTAATAGAGCAGAAGGAATAAAGGAAAGATGGGGCATTTTGCTCCTGATTTCAAAATAAAACATTGCATTGTTTGTAGCATTGATTCACCTTTCCATAATTGCATGGTTCCTAGCTGCTCATCACCCGTGGGACTTGCGTCCTTACTATAAAGTGGAAATAACATCAAGTCGTAGGGTTGCTGTGACAATTACATGAATTAATACTAGCGAAGTGCTTAGAACAGTGCCTAACATATAGTAAGTGCTCAATAAGCACTAGTGCTGTTATTATTTTACTTAATCTGAGCAGTGTGGTCTAAAGGAAAGAGCCTGGTATTTTGGATTCAGCTGGGCCTGGGTTTGAATGAAAGCATTCCTCTTACTAACCGTGTATTCTTCATACAAGTCTTACCCCACCCTTAGCATCAGTTCTTCATTTATAAAATGGGCTGAGACCAACCTCACAATTGTGAAGACTCACGAAGATAACACACCTTATGTATTGTGTAAAACTTCCTTTTTAAATTACTTATTTTTAAAAACTCATCTTTCTGTTCTGCATTTTTCTATGTAGTCCTTTCTGTCTTTACAACTTTCAAGCTTGATTATAGAAAGTCATAAAGGTATGTATTTTCCAGGCACGTTCTATAAATCAAATACTCTAAGAAGTAATCGGCAATCCCCAGTTCTTTCCCTCGGCAAGTCTGTGTGGAGATGAGACCACAGCGCCCCCTGGCGGTGAGATTGGCAAAATGCTCATGGGGGGCTTTTGAAAGAAAGGGTTGAGTTTGGGTACTTGGAGAAATCTCAGTTCCATCCTTGCTGCTGCCTTCCCGCTCGCAAACCACCACAAATACCCATTCCAGTCCCTTCTACTCTCCTCCCAGATTCTCAGACTCCGAGTCTCTGAGATGCTGGCAAAGAGTGCTCTGCGCAACTCTCCAACCCCAGGAGAGAAGGGGCCCTAATTTTTCATGGCCCCCGTAGTTAATCATGTTTCCGCATTCTGTGAAGCAAGGAGAGCTGGGGGAGTTCAAAGCCCTTTAACTGCAGTTTTCAAGCATCTCATTATTGTGTAGACTATTTCCACCTGAGCTGCAGCAATCCCATCCACATCCGGATAGAAAGTGATGGGTTTCCTGAAACTCACTTCTTGCTAGCAACAAAAGCAGCAGATGGAAGGAACAGGGAAGCCCAGATGCGTTGCCCAGCGTGCTCTGCCTGGCTTATTCAAGGGGCCACGTCCTCCAGGACAGACTCCCTGATGTTTCTCCTGCCCTAGGCTGGCTTTGGTAGCCCTCCTGTGCTTCTCGGCACTCTGTGTCCCTCCGGAACAGAGTCCCCAGGACCCCATGCTGCCATTGTCTGTCCATGTGCCTGTCTTCTTTCCAGGACCGTACACCCACAGGGGCAGACACCATGTCTCCTAAGTCTGTCCCCGGTTCTAGCATAGGGAGTGATCAGTCACTAACAAACAGCAGCTGTCTTGTCCTGGTCCTGCCCACGTGCAGGGCCCCGGGCTAGTGGCTTCGCACCGTCTTTCCCAATTCTGCCAGGAGAGGCTATTTTACTGCAACAATGCCCAGCATAGAGTAGCCTCCACGAAATATTCCCTGAATGAACGAATGTACACAGATTAAGAACTTGAGTCCAGTAAGTGGCAGTGCCTGGATTCGATCTTGGGTCTGTCTGACTCCACAGCCGATGTTCTTCATCATTACGCAAACCCCCTCTGCCTGAGTAATTATATCCCTTCGGTATATTTGCGATACGATCTGTTTGTGAAATTTGATTTACACGATATATTTATAATAGCATGTCAATTAAGATTTACCTATCCCATGGTAGAGAGAATATTCTCTTTGGACCTTCATGCAGGTGGTTAGAAATTAAAGCGCAAGACCATCATAAAAGCATAACATTTCAGAAAGTTCTAATGCATAAAAATGAATTCTGTTCGCGGTCATGAGTTCTGTTCATGACAATGAATAATAAGGCAGAATGTTTAACTAACAGCGCGTGGCTGTAATTGTGGCAAGAGCTTTCTGGACACCAGGTTATTTCCTTCTTGCTTGAACCTGTGAAGTTGAGCTTGCCGTCATCCCTCCTTGACCGAAGATCATACCACTGGCCGGTGGCAGGGGTGGGTCTGGTCCCCAAGTCCAGTCAGGCCAAGAGCAAAGCTGCTTCACATCCCCGAGTATTGCCTCTCCATAAACATCCCATCTCCCTTGGTCAGTGTGGCTTTCGGCTCTAGGGAATGTGTCCAAGAGCAGCTCAAGGAGTTCCTTGCTGATGAGGAATCCTTGAAGTACAAATGCAGATGGTTTCAACTGAAAGTCCAGGCAGAACCTTTATTGTACTCACTTCCACGTTTTGGTGTGAGAGAACTCACCTCACCTCACCTTCCCCGGGGAGCGGGAGTATTGTGCTTGGCCATGTCCCTTGTCCCTCCCCCGCTGCTAACCGTCCTTGGCAGTTCCTCTGGCTCTCCCTCCTGGAGCTGCCCCCCTGCCCGGGGCAAGCTGCTTCCCTTTCAGCAGCTCAGGGTCACAGTAGACGTGGCCAATTGTCTCGGAAAGGAAGACCTTGGATGGGAGGAGGTCCCACTTCAAAGGAAGTCAAGAGGGCGTATCTCAAAATGTCCTAGGTTTCTTTTCCCTTCTAGAATGTTTCTTTAGTATGGTTCTCGTGACAGAAAAAGTTAACTGTCTTTGCTCTTTTAATATCATTGCCACCAAACATTTCTGAGGAAAACAACAACAACAAAACAGGCTACGTTCTATGGCATTGAAGAGTCCCAAATTTTGTGCCCCAGGTTGGAAATCTCAGAGTCCACCTGAATAACCTCCGCCCTGTCTCCTCACACCTCATCCTGATGATTTCATCTCGGATGGTCTCTGAAATCTGTGTCCTTCCTTTGAGCCCCAATTCCACTGCCTTGCAGGTGTTGGTAATCTTCTCTGGGTTACTACTCCAACCTCTTACTTTGCTCTCTTCCTTACTGGGCCTTGTGCTTTCTCCACATCACTGCCATCACGATCATCCTAGGAATCCCAGGTGGTGGTGGCATGTCCTGCTCGAAGTCCTCTGCTGGTCCCCGAGGTCCCAAAGCTCTGGCCTGCCTGTCCCTCGCACCCCTATGCGGTGTCCCCTTCTGTTCCGCTCCGCCACATTCAGCCTGAGCTTCAGGCTCACAGTGATGGGACATTCTCTGAGCATGTCGCCGCTTCCCCTGGTTGTCTCAGGACCTGCTCTTTTCTCCGCCTGAAGTGTGCTTCTCCTCCCTCTCTGGAAGACACACCTTTGCTCATCTCTCCAAACCAGCTCTTGTCACCTCCTCAGAGATGTTTCCCTTGCGCTTCTCCATTTCATCCCTTTCTGTCCCGGGAGGGTCTGGTGGGTGTGGGCACCCTGGCTAGCCCCGTGCTCACTGGGGCAGGAGCCGCATGTCTCTCTTTCCCTCTCCATGTCTGGGACAGGCTTTAGCACAAAGTAGCGTACCGACCAAGAGTTTGTTTGTTTGTTAAAATTCTCCTTCTACTCATGACTAGCTATGGAGCCCTGGGCAGATTAACCTTTTTGAATTGCATTTTTCTATCTAGGCATAAGAATTCTCCTCAGATTTATTAGGAAGATTAAGTGAGATGATGCATGCAGAACCACTTAGTCCCTAAACGTTAAGGAGAAGAAGGAGGAGGGGGGAAGAGGAGGAGGAGGAGAGAGAAAAGGAAGAAAGAAAGAGAGAGAGAGAGAGAAGGAAGGAAGGGAAGGAGGGAGGAAGGAAGAAGGGAAGGAAGGAGCGGCAGTGGCTGCCTCTGCCCTTCGGTGATACGGAAGGAGTGACAACTGTCCCGAATCCTTTTGCTGGCGCTCATGCCTGCAAGTGATTAACCTGTGCTCCTCACTGGTAAGCGTGCATATGTGTTAGGTCTGCAGCTACAACCCCAGCTGCTGCCATTCCCACGCGCCGGAACCCCCTGGATGAGAAGTAGCCACGGAGGCAGAGGTCCCTGAGCTCTGCTAGGTGGATCTGTAATCGATACAAAAAGCAGAGAGTGCAAATCACTATCGCTTGTGTTCTAGAGAAGACACTGTAACTTGGACTCAAAGATTGGCTCTGAGCTTCCATCAGTAAGAAACAGCACAGCTCTGGGCAAGCCGCGTGTCCTCTCTGGGCTCAGCTATCCTCCCTCTGAGGAAGAGTTAATCCCACAGGATCAAATGAAACACGTGGGCGAAAGCACTCTGTTCACCAGAAAACACCAAGTGACAGAGGTTCAGTTACTGTTGAGAGAAATTCAGGATGAGCCCTGGCAGTCGGAGGGAAGGTTTGGAGCTGGTGTGGGAGATGAGGTTGTAAAGGGCTGTGAGTTCTTGCCTCAGAAGACAGGACACAGGATGTAGGAGACAATGGAGTGCTGAGGAAAGCCTGCCAGGTGGCAAAGAGGATACAGTGTGACACACTCCACCTAGGAACCCCCCCAAGCCCTTCCTGTGCCAATCGCGGCCTATTTCAGGCCTTGTACAGAGAGAGGACTTGCACCTTCTGTGGGATTAAATGCCAAAGTCAGGGCATGAGGAAACAAGAAAAACCAACCATGGATAGTCAAAATCACTCTTAAATATCCTACAAATCACCTGGAAAGTGTAGTAGTCATGGCTTTGTAATAAGCCCCTATCCACCGATATTTAATCATAGTATAGTTTGAAGTCTCCATGCAGACCTCATGGGAGGCGAACCTCTCTCCTCTCAGATAACTATCAACGCCTGGCCATGCCCAGAGGAGGGGGAGAATTCTGAAACACTCCTGCTTGCCTGCAACGTCCACTCTACCCTGTTTTTATTATTAAACCTTGGTGATCTGATACCAGTTCACCAACGTGTCAGTTGTGAGGAGAGGGCACGATGACATATAGGAAATCGGCTGTCACCGGGTAACGTGCGGGAGATGGCGGTGATGTGCATGGAAACTTGCTTCACCAGGACAGAGTACTTTGAAAAGTACTTTCCTGTCCTTCCCCCACACTGGCATTTCCTGCAGCGGCCCACAGACCAGCTGTCACTCTCCTGACCTTGGGCATCCGTCCCATTCCCTCCCAAGCAGGGAGTGGCTGTGCCCACAGAGGGTGTGAGGCCCTAAGGCCATCCGGCTGCCTTGGGGTGGGACCTTGGGGCCAGGGTCCTGTTTCCTTTCTCCCTGCTTTGTTTTGGACAGAGATTTATTCTAATTGACTTTAAGTCATTTACATAACAATAAACAGAAAAGCCAGTTTAATGGGACTGAGGCTGTGAGTGGAGATAATAGGAGGAGGGTCCTGGAAAGGAGACAATCTGGAGTTTCATAAACACACCGCTAGGAGGGAGAGAATAAGCTATGGGGAAGAGCCTCCAGAAATGGATCTGGTGTCCGATTTCTGTGCTCATGCAAGCCAACCCTAAAGCAGTTGGACTTTTCCAACAGTCCTCTGCAAGGAAAGAGGGCTGTCCACAATATAATCAATACCTTTGGGAATCCCCGCCTCTGATGAGGATACTAGAGGCCTGTACCCCTGAGAAACTCTAGAGAACGGCAGGGATGCTCTCTTAACCTTGCGGCCTGTAACATCACCGGACCAGTACCCTCCATCTCCCCATCGAAAGCCTGCTCTTGTGATACTTTAGACTCTCACGGAAATTAATACATAGAGTGCGGAGATTTCTTTAGGCATGGACCCATCCTTCCCGTGGAGGAGGACCCCACAACCACATTTCCTGACCACCTCGGCATGTCCGTCACTGTGCCAGGCAGTGATGAACAAAATAGAAACCGTCTCAGCCCTCCAGGAGGTCGAAGGTCGGAGCAGCACTGCCTCATACATGGTCGGTGACGATGGAAATGTCCTATATCTGTGAGTGTCAGTGCAGTTGCTACTAGACACATGTAGCTGCTGCTCCTCGAAATATGGCTAGTTGATTGAGAAATTTTTAACTTTATTTCATGTAAATGAATTGAAGTTTG
>CM052898.1:91044395-91084242 GCA_028534135.1 Potos flavus | reverse complement strand
GGGGGGTCTCCCAGGAGGAATTTTGGTATCTTGTGTCCCCTTCTTCTCCCCCGTCCCCATATCTTTTCTTACTTACTCATGGATGGCCGAAGTGCTAGTTCTGGTCGATCCCTTTGAACCACAGTTTTTAACTTTATTAAGAAAAGACTATCCTCAACCTCCCTCCTTCTCAGGGCTAATATGAAAGGCTAGCCTATTTAAACAGATTTTTTTTAAAGATTTTATTTATTTATTCGACAGAGAGAGAAGAGTGCACAAGCAGGGGGAGCAGCAGACAGAGAGAAAGGGAGAAGCAAACTCCTAGCTGAGCAGGGAGCCCGATGCGGGACTCAAATCCAGGGCTCTGGGATCATGACCTGAGCCAAAGGCAGACGCTTAACTGACTGAGCTACTCAGGTGCCCTGAAAAGCCAGCCTCTTACAGCATCAAAGAATCTTAGAATTGGAAATGATCTTAAAAGTTTTCTGGTCTAGTCATCTTGCTTAAGCTAAGCCACAACGGGGTCCTATGAGGCCGGCAGGCTCCGCTCAGGAGGAAGAGGAGAGGTCACAGAATTCTCCTCCTGGTCCCAGTTCCATTTCTCAAGGGCAAAGAGATTCAGACCAACTTCTCTTCCATGTGGTAGTAGCTTTGAAAAGCTGAAGATATTTTATACTTCATATAAACACATTTTATATGTTACCTCTCTCCACTCCTTCTACCCTCTGGAAGTTTTCTCTTCTTTGGGTTAACAAGGCCCCAAACTGAAGTTCTTTTAAATATTTTTATATGACAGGGATTAATTAGTAAGACATAGATGGCACTAGCATCTTTCTTTTTGTAATTATAAAAGCAAAATAGAATTATAGAATATGAAAGGCAGGAAAAATCCTGAAGCCCACCCATCCAGGCTAACTCCCTCCTACAGATGAAAGCAATCAGGCTCAGAAAGTCAATGTCCATTCTAAATAGTCATTAGAAAGTAGCATGGAAACATTCATAATTTTGGAAATGGAGGTGGAAAATGATCACCTCTCCTATGTTGGTCCCATGAAGGTATATCGCAAAGCACAAGAGTTTAGAAGTTGGCAGGCTCAGGCTCCAATCACAGCTTTGCAGCTTTTCTCTGTGCAATGACTGCATTAGGGATGCGTCCTCAGAATCCTAGTTTTCTTATCTATAAAATGGGCATGATAAGGCCTGCCCAAAGGTCTGCTGTGAAAATTAGATGTGATAACCTAAGTTAAATGGCAGGTACTTCCCCTCCCCCCCTTCTGTGTATTACTAACAATCTTATCACAGAATATATTTGGACAGGGGGTGAGGCAGAGGGGGGTTTGGGGGTGGAGAGGACCCGATAGTGCCTGGACAGTTGGAATCTGTACAATAATGGAATTCTACGTTAGCGGGTATTTGTTTTCATATCCTATATTAATGTATTTTTGGTGCAACTTTCCAAGACTGAGCTCTCTGCCCCGTGTGCCTCATGAAGCCTTGTCTGACATCTTATGTCAAACCGACCGTCCCCTCCTTCATCTCTTACCCCCAGTACTCTGGACTGTATAAACTTCTACCACAGCACAACTCCCACAACGCATTCGTGTATACCGTTTTATGTCTGTCTTCCCCGGAAGCGGAGCATAAGTCCTTGCAGTCATGGACAACGAGTTATTTGAAGATAGATAGGACATTGCTTTATCCTTACAACCATCTATATGGTTTTTCTTCTTCCTACCTTTTCAAAGGCACTGGGTAACTACTTGCTGGATGTTTTCAAAGATGTTTTCATGTCACTCATTATTTAAATTTTTCCCCTTAATTTTTGTGTCTAGTCCATTCTCACCATTAGGAACATTTGTGAATATGATCTAGGTCAGAAGTAAATGAAAATGTTGATCAGTTTATCATGTTAGAACAGGCAATATCTTTTCCAAAGGATGTCTAGTTGAATGATTTGGGAAATTGCTGGGTCTATCAGGTTAAAGAGGTTTCACTCCTGTTTTACTCCTAAAAATCTTTGTGACATGCTAAAGTCTATGAGCCTCCAAGAAGGGGATACACTATGTATTCTGGAATATACACAAACTTATTTGCTCTCAGGTCACCCCTAAAAAGTGAGGGAATTGCCTTAGAGCCGAGTCCTTATTTTATCTACCAGGCAAGAGGGCATTTCCCCCTACACTTTATTTTGAACAACTGAGCACGGCAGGGGGAAGACATTAGTCAGGAACAACCCAACTAACATTAGCTGACAGAATGGTTTAAAAAAAGTTTTCTGAACACAGATGTATTAATTATTTTAGGAAACTTGGCCTCATCATTTCTAGTTCTGAATGTTATAGTTAACAAAACTTTTAAAGGGCATTCTGAATGAGCACACCTAGTATTTACAATTGTGGGGACCACTACATAAAACTGCAAGAGAAGTGTTCGAATATTGCCTTTGGCTTTCGTGATTGATATTTGTGACCGAGTGAAATTTCCACAGACAGCATCATACGTTGTATCCAAACTTCACGGAAGAGAAGAGAAGATGTACTATGGGAAACTTTTGATGGCTCAAAAGGAATCTTGAGTAGTAGCAGAGACACAGATGTCAAAAAAGCATGAATACATTTAAAAATAAATGAGTGGGGGAAAAGTCTCACTTCAAAATCAATGTATTAAAATTTTATAAAATGTGATTAAAATATGTGTATGTCATTCAAAGTTTGTATATTAATGTCAGTCAAAGAGCTTTTTTGGAAACTTCTTTATGGGAGAATAAGATATCGTTGTTGTTGTTTTTTAAGATTTTATTTATTTGACAGAGAGAGCGAGAGAGCACAAGCAGGGAGAGCAGCAGAGGAAGAAGGAGAAGCAGGCTCTTTGCCCAACAGGGAACCCAATGCAGGACTTGATCCCAGGACCCTGGGATCAGGACCTGAGCCGAAGGCAGATGCTTAACCACCTGAGCCACCCAGGCGCCCCAAGAGATAGTTTTATATTCAGTTTTGCCTTTTGTTTGGGTATTTATGGTGATTTACAGAGTTTTCCAACCTCATCGGAATCTATAACTTTTTTCCATGAGTTCTTGCAAGAACACACTTTGGGAAATGCTGCTCTAATTCTTAGTGACGGTTTATCTGTCTGGTTCTCTGTCTCCGAGCTACCTCCATGCTGCAATCAAATCCCTGTTCAGTTAGACATAGCCGATACAACTCTAGGAATGGCCAGAATGTTCTAGTACAGCAACTGAAAACTTACACTCAGGGCAGTTTCTTCTAATGTTACCTCTTGTCCTTTCAGAGTGAGGCCCTACATGGTCTGGAAACATTTGTTGACATGTAGTTCTTTGTGATAGATTGGGTTGTCTCAATGAACAACGGATTCTGTGATAAAAGTCTCTCACATCTTAAAACTGGTTAGAAGTCTTCAAAAGTCAGGATTTCCACTAAATCAGGGATTAAATATTCTTATAATTAATTTTTGTGAAAAATATCTCAAAAGCCATCAAATGCAATCATCTCACTTTTTAGCTAATGGAAATAGCTCCCTTCCGTGAGAATTTTACATGCCTTATCTCATTTAATCCTCTCAACAAATCTGTGAGGTGAGTATTATTATGAATGGCATAAGTTCTCTCACAGAAATAAAACAATATATAAGAAAAAAATAGCTTTTTGTTTACTTGACATTCTGAACTTGAGTTCTAATTATTAGTCAGGAATCATTAAGTTACTGACTAAGAATACAAGAGTATCTAAAATTGCCATGATGAAAAAGAAAGACTGTATTTCCAGGATGGCAGTTTGGAAGTCTGAAGAGACTCGTGTTCTAGCCCTCAGCATCACGGAGGCCCCCACCTCTCCGGCCTCAGCTTCCCGTGGAAAACAGAAGGCAGGAGGGCAGTTCTAGAAGGTCCCCTCAGATAAAACAACCCAGGATTTCAACATCTGCTGACTGGTTATGAGAGGAGAAATCTGACTCATGCCATTCCTGCTGTGTAAGCTGAGTAAGGGATTTTAGATATCACTCCTGGAACATTTTAGCTGGCAAATATTTAAAGATACAGAAAGTGAGTACAAATGCACACATTGTTCGTGTTAGGCAAGGAAAAACCAGGTTAACATAAAATACCAATTGGATAATATTCCCTTTACAAGGAGTCCCCATTGTAAGGACCTCTAGACCAGTACTGTGTGATGGAATTTTAATGAGAGCCCTCTATGTAATTTAACACTTTCCAGTAACTACCTATTTAAAAAAGGAAAACCAAAAACAAACAAAACTCCCAAAACCAAAACTACTGAGATTAATGTTAATATATTTTCTTTAACTCAACATATTCAAAAATTATCATATCAATATATAATCAATATAAAAATTACTAATAAGATAGCTTCCATTTTTTGCGCTAATTCTTCAAAAACTGGTGTGCATTTTTTACTTATGATACACCTTCCTTTAGGTCAGCCACGTTCCACTGCACAATAGCCACATGTGATCAGTGGTTATACCACACTGGACAGCATAGTCTAGAATATTTGAAAAACTGATTTTTGGTGGTAAAAGTTTAAAAAATTCATGGATCTAGTCTGCACTGAATTTATGACTATGGTTCTCCCAGGGAGGAGGGAAATACAATAGAAGAGAGGAACACAGTGACTCTCAACTGAATCGATAATGTTTTATTTCTTTACAAAACTATCTGAAGGTGGGGCGCCTGGGTGGCTCAGCGGGTTAAAGCCTCTGCCTTCAGCTCAGGTCATGATCTCAGGGTCCTGGGATGGAGCCCCGCATCGGGCTCTCTGCTCAGCAGGGAGCCTGCTTCCCCCCTCTCTCTCTGCCTGCCTCTCTGCCTACTTGTGATCTCTCTCTCTCTGTCAAATAAATAAATAAAATCTTTAAAAAAAAAAGAAAAACTATCTGAAGGAAACACGGAATCAGGTTACAACTTCAGAAAGCTACAGGTGGCATGTTCTGATTTTGTATCCACATTTGAAATACCTTATGCTAAAATAAAGAAAACAAGCAACCCACACTGATTTTCGTAACTTTTCCAGAATGGATGAACCACATGAAACAAAGTATATTTTATATCACTTTGCTTTAAGTAATTTCACATTCGGAAGTCTTAAAAAATAATCAAATTCACTACTCAGGGATATTCTCAGTCTTAAAACCACTATGGAATAACTTTATCATGGTTGTCATGATAAAAAAATTTTCACGTTGCAAGTGAAGTTGTTGGGACACCTGGGTGGCTCAGTCGGTTAAGCGTCTGCCTTCGGCTCAGGTCATGATCCCAGGGTCCTGGGATCGAGTCTCACATCCGGCTCCCTGCTTAGCGGGGAGCCTGCCTCTCCCTCTGCCTGCTGCTCCCCCTGCCTGTACTCTCTCTGTCTCTGACAAAAAAATAAATAAAACCTTTAAAAGTAAAGTTATTGAATCTCTGAAACTAATAATATACTATATGCTAATTAATTGGAAAAAAAGTAAATTACTGAGACAAAGTTGAATATGTGAGGGTAGACACTCTAAATAGGTATTATTTGAAGTAAACAGTCAAAAAGCCTGGAAAATCTCTGGAAGGATTTCCCACAAATCCCACAAAATTGGGAATAGAGGTAACCTCCAGAGAGAGGAGTTGCCAGATTTTAGAGTCAGGAATGTGAGGCTTCCCTGGCCCGGATGAATAAACAGTAAAGAAGGGGCACTACTGTGTAGTGGTCAAGGGCACCGGTTACAGGAAGATCGATCTGGGTCTGAGTCTTGCTTCCTCCCTTATGACCTCGGCAAGTTAATCTTTCTAAGACCTCCAATTCGTCTTTTTAAAAATAAGGCTCAAAAAAAAGTACCTGCTCAGGGAGATCATAATATGTAAGATAGCCTGATCAATAGTAAACAGGGAATCCAAAGTACACGTCTCTACAAGATCAGATAACCCCCGGGGTGGGGTAGGCTATTAGATAATGCCTAGTACTTCCCTGATAGGATACCCAGAAACTTCTTTTGCCTACTTCTAAGTTTTGGATAATTTCCCATGACATTAACAAGCACTCGATCAACGTCATTATTACATTGTAATATTTTTATTATCATACCTCCACACACTCTTACTTTCTACAAGTACCGACAGCATAACGCTGGGCAGAAAAATTACAGGCTGACTCCCAGCACACACATTTTCACAGTGCTAAAGAAATGGGTTTGTGTATATGCTGGGAACACTTCCCTGGAAAAAGGAGATAAAAATGCCCTCAAATTCAGCATTTGTCAGCTTTAAAACCTTCCTCTCTGTCAGGTTCTGGAGGCGGAGGCCATGGCATCGGACCCCAGCTCTGCCACAGCTCACTGTATGCTCTTGGTCAGAGGTGTGCGGGGTCGGCTGAGCCAGATGGCAGAGGCATGGGGGCCTGGGAAGGGAAGAAACCTGGGACGTTTGGGATCATAGCTTTTAGAGACTTGAGTAGTAGCAACATGTCCTGGAAACATCTCTGATGGGCGTGAAGGTTCCTCTTTAACAATTATTCTGAGATACACAGAGATTACCTGAAGCATTTTTTTCTCTTAGGATGTTAATGTTCTGTATTTTTAGCCTTGGCCAGGCTTGGGAAAGGGAGAGGACTGGGGGGGACGGGTGGGTTGCGGCCATCAGAAACTTAACCTGAATGCACCTCAGTTTCCTTATTTACAAAACGGAGTTTAATGCCTAACTCAAAGGGCTGGTGTTAGAATTGGGCCTGATAGTACCAGTTTGGAAATCACCTGAAATCCCTCCTGAGCGTTCATTTGCTTCACTCATTCAACAAGCATTCATGGAGGATCTGTGTGTCCTCAGTACCCAGCCCCCTGGTGCTCCTCTCCCCTTCTGGGTCCACTAATGCTTGCACCATCTTCCCCCACCCTCGGACCGTCCTTGTGAAGGGACATGCGTGTATCATCCATTTCATGGCAGAGGATTCTGAAGCCTAAAAAACATTTAGTGAAGAAGTACGATTCCATATTTTATTTCTTCTCTCAAGATAATCTATTATTTCAAAAGAACTATTTTTCTTGAATCCCCCTCAAACTGGCCGTCATTCCAAAGAATGCGGAGGTCACTGTCAGAGTCCCTGCTTTTAGCCTCCGAAGTGTGGACTTCAGAAGCGCTCTCACAGGAGGTGTCCCTAGGGGGCACTGGTGAGCCGGGCACGGAAGAAGTGCTGACCCTACAAGGAACAGGCTAATTTAAGAAGTGACAAGATCCTCCCTGGCAACAGGTGGGTCAACCATCTGGCCCTGCCTGTGGGTGGGGTGCACCTTTATCTACCTGATATGCTTTAAGGATGCTGAAATGCCTGCCTACCTCTAGTAAGTCCTTTATTAATCTACCTTCAGTTCTATTATTACAGATTCCTTTGAGTCAAGGCCAAGGTCTTCAAAAAGCTCTTATTAAAGTCTAGACTTAACATGAATGAGTGGCTAAAATTAATTAGCTGTTCTATCGACTCCGAGAGCTTTGTTTTTGTGTTTAAGGATTAGGGGCCTGGAGACCCTGACCAGCCACAGATAAATTGCCAGGCGGCCACGGAGAGCCTCTTGTAGGGGAGGAAGAGTACGAGACCCAAAAACAAACCTCGGTTTGGGTTTTCAAAGCCCATTTTGGAAGTCACCCTCATCTCACAGTTTTTGTCCCCTTTCTCGGCTCTCATGTAGCTTAATTTTTTTTAATATTTAAAAAAATATTTTATTTATTTATTTGAAAGAGAGAGAGCGCGCAAGCAGGGGGGAAGGGGAGGGGCAGAGGGAGAGGGAGAAGCAGGCTCCTCACTGAGCAGGGAGCCGGATGCAGGACTTGATCCTAGGACTCCGGGATCATGACCTGAGCTGAAGGCAGATGGTTAACCGACCGAGCCTCCCAGGTGCCCCTCATGTAGCTTAATTTATTTAAAACAGTGCAGACCCTGAGGCTGGGCTTCTGGCTTGTTCTGCCTCAGAGGAGAGTGGCCTCCATCTTCTAGTTTAACCATGAAATACCGGTTCAGTGAGCTCAAGATTTTTTCCAGCTCATTGTCTTGCTTTATCTCTGCAACCACCATATCTGGCTTCTACTATTTATCGATTATTATGCCCTGTTTTTATACCCAGGGAAAGGGAAGAGAATGATGCAGCTGACTTCTGAAAAGTATTCCCGAAAGACATGTAGCAAAGAAGGGAGGTGAGAGAGAGAGAGAGGCCAGGAACCAAACGAGAGCAAGGCTATGGAGACAGGAACCAGATGTTGTCCCACAGCCCTTGCCCTAATGTGTGTCTGCCTCATAGGACTTTGTATCCAGCTGGATTTTCTAAACAGTGGTCCACAGAAGCCCTGTGGTCTTTAAACACCCGGAGGGGAATGCCATGAGCCTTTGGAAAAAGAACCTGAATCTTCAGCATCAGAGTACTGAGCGAAATAGGCTGCAGCTTTTTCCTTGTGGTCTGACAAAATGTTTGTAGATTCCTTTCTTTAAAACTGATTATTGCTCAGTGCTCCAGAGCCTCAGGATGTTAAGGAAACAGAGCCCTTCAGCAGAGGCATGAGCTCAGTGGCCCTGAGGGGCAGGCAGGGACCTGAAACGAAGCGCTCAGCCGTGCCCACTGCAAGCCATTGCTGTGTCAAAATGCAGGCCCTGGTCAATTTTGAATTTTTAAAAAAAGAAGTAGAATATCTAAATACTTCTGTAAAATTTCTCCATTTTTAAAAGTTGGCAGCTGAGTAAGAACCAAACCAAAAACCAAGAAATTCTGCAGGCCACCTAGAGGGTGGCCGTCCCTGGTCCTGGGCGGCTGTGGCTGTTGCCTTGTTTTACAATCGGGCAGAGCTGGTCCTTTGATGGGCGCTGCCCCTGTGGGTGGTCAGCCAGTGGTTCGGAGGGTTCATCCTCAACCCAAGCCAAGGGCACATCCTCCATGGGGTGTTAGGGAGCCCAGACAGACAACTCGAACTGGGCAGACCACGTGTTTCAGATTTGATTAACTCAGCTTGTAAAAACACGACTTTTCTGCCTTTCTTTGGAAATTCACTTAACTCTAATTAAAAAACAAGCTATGTGTAATACTTTGAATATTATTTTGCTTTTCCTTGTGGTTCTGTATAAACCTAAAAACAAAAATAAACAAAGCCCCTTGTTTTAATTCTGAGCCTTCTACTCGGCACAGAGAGAAAGCAAGAAAGCACAAGGGTAGGGGAACAGCAGAGGGAGAGGGAGAAACAGGCTCCCCACAGAGTAGGGAACCCGACATGAGGCTCGATCCCAGGACCCTGGGATCATGACCTGAGCTGAAGGCAGATGCTTAACTGAGCCACCCAGGCACCCCTGAGCTGTTAGATTTCTAAGCAATGACATTTTTTCCTTTTCATTCAATTCCTTAATTGCTAAATTTTTTTTCAAATTCTCATCTTCAACTTATTCTCCAAAAGGAGAGCAACAGGATTACATTTCAAAGGCAAATGAGTTACAGATGTCTTCCTTTCCTTTATAATTAATTATATAAAAATATCATATATAAAACACATGTTACATAATTATATCAAATAAATTAATTTTTACATCTCTGCTTTTAAATGGTATAATAATCAATGCTAAAAAAAATGATCCATGCTTACTGGGACTCATGATGGTGTTAAGAAGGCAAGAACCTTCTCTTTGAATGATCTTTGCACATAAAAAACTATAATTGTATGCCCAGTGCACTAGCTTCAGCCCTTCATATATGCTCAATAAATATTTTTTAGTATATGTGCTGCCGAAGTGAACACTCAATAAATATTTTTTAATTGGACAAATGAGCAAATACTAATGGGAAAGAAATGTTAGAAATGATTCTATTTCAGAACAGATGGCTACACCTTCCCCTTTAGAAGTTAAGGTAAGCCTGTATAATTCATCATTGGGGTTCACAAATCTCCTAGATGGACAATTGAGCCTTGGTGAATTAGAGCAAGAACCAGCCTTATTCATCAGCCAACCGGTAATTCCAGTTCAACCTTCTTCATTTTTTCTATATCAGCGTACCCAAACTCTTAATATTTCTCTTTAAGTCAACTCTCTATTAATTTATATCACTACTATGAGTGGAGCGCTAGAATCATTAACAAAGATAATATAGTATTATTGCATTTTTAGTTGATGTTGCTTGCATTTCTAGAGTCTGAAACGTGTTCTCCCTTTGTTAGAAAGGGAGATTATGAGGGATTTGGGATGGTAAAGACTCACTTCCAGCAAAATTTGAGTTTCTCTTGCTAAAATCAAAAGGATTGAACAATTGACAAGGGAATGACTTTCTGTGTTATTGAAAGATATAGCACACCTGTGGGCCAGCAGAGCTTGTCCCATATTTGGGAAATTCTGATCTAGTTCAACGTCCTCATTTTATAGACAAGTAAAAGGGAGGCAGAGGGCACTACAATGACTTGCCCAGGTGCAGAAATGGGACCTGACCCCAATTTCCAGGCTGGGATGGTGATGCCAGATCTCTCTAGCTGACCTCCTAAAAGAGGCATGAAATAAGAAAACGGAAGTCCTGAGGCAAAACTGGGGCACGGAGACAGTAAAGCCGGCAGTGGGGTGGATGGGGAATTTAGGGGGCTCTGGGGGAGGGGCTGTTATCATCTGTCATGCCTCCCCACTCCCTTTACAGATGAGACGACTCAGGGCCGGAGAAGGGAAATGACTTGCACAGGGTCTCAAGGCCTCTCGGTGGCAGAGGGAGAGCTACAGCCCCCATTCCTGCCTTCCGTGCCTGCGTCCTTTACACGGCACCACTCCAGTTTTCCGGAGGTGACATCCCTGCCCTTCAGCAAAAGCTAAAATGATGCTCACACCCTGTGAGTATCAGGGCTATGGTATTTTAAATTTTATCATTGTTACTTTGCACCAGCAAGACGTCCATATTTCTCCATGCCCCAGCGGCCTCCGGAGCTGGTGACCGCCTGGGGCCCGTGACTCGGCCCCACGCCCACGATGCCCAGCCCAAGGAGCCAGTGTACCCTGGAGTCATTCCCGCGGCGGGCGGCTGCCTTCTGGTAACTTACCGCGAAGCGCTTCCCACAGCTCTCATTGCCGCAGCACCCGCAGCAGTCATTGTTCTTCAGGCCCAAGAACACCAGCGCAGGGAAGATCATCTGCGGGCGAGAGAAGCACCTCAGACGCGGTCTGACCCGGGGAGGGAGAGCCTGCGCCTGCCTGGCTGCGGGCGGCGCCGCGTCCATGCCGCGGGACCCGCGGGGCTGAAGGGCAGGGCGAGAACTTGCAGGGCTCGACCGCGTAGCCAAGTACGACTGGCCATCTAGGGTCCATAAGGCCTAACTGCGGCTTTGGTGAGGCCAGATTTCAAGATCTGACACCCTGAGTTTTCATTTACATGGTGGGGTAGGATAGCAGTAAGAAACTTGTCCTCCGGGCGCCTGGGTGGCTCAGCTCTGCCTTCCGCTCAGGTCATGATCCCAGACTCCTGGGATCGAGCCCTGCATCGGGCTCCCTGCTCAGCGGGGAGCCTGCTTCTCCCTCTCCCATTCCCCCTGCTTGTGTTCCCTCTCTCACTCTTTCTGTCAAATAAATAAAATATTTAAAAAAGAAAGAAAGAAAAGGAAACTTGTCCTCAATTGTTATGAAAAGTGAGTCTCTCTCAAAACTCTACTGGAAAGGAGGGGTAAATAGATCATTAGTGAATGAGTGGAAGAGAAATCCACCAACACCTGCTTCTCTTGGTAGTTTTCAGTCCTTCAATTTGCCAGAAACTGTGTGTCTACTGCCCCCAGTACTATTTTGTTAGAAGACAGAAATTATGTAGCCCTCAGTTTGGTTGGTGGAATTCAATTGACCCCTGAGAACTGCCAACCCAATCTTGGGAATTCATTACTTAGTAAATTTAGTGGAGATGTCCTGTCAGGACCTAATGGAGAAGGAAAAAAAAATAAGGCACTGACTTTTCATTATGCAATGCTTGGGCTCTTGTTAACAACTAAATATCTTCTTGTTCGAAAAGTACCCAATTTTAAAAGGATCCCGCAAAAATCTTTGGGAGGATTTTAAGGCATCCCTACTCACCAAGACCCCGCTTCCTAATATTCCTCCGAAAAACCAGACCTCGTCAGAAAGGTGGTCGTTGTTGTCTATCACTTTTCCTCCAGGAAAAAATAACAGGATGTTAGCCAAAAAGCCAAACAAGGCGAGGGGGATGAGGGTGCCCCCCAGGCACTTGGCACAGCCCCCAGTACACATGTTGGGGGAAGTACAATATAGGACTGCGATCAAGGGCACCTCACTGTCGTCTTCACGGGGTCTCTTCAAAGTTATCAGTGAAAGCGTCCTAGCAATTGTCCCCAGTTCAATCCGTATTTTGGAGCCGAGAACCAAATCAGCCTGGGAGCTGTGTCCTTGGAGTCGCTTCTGCTTCTCAAATGAGGCAGAACCTTGGTGGCGATGGACATTTATACACTCTCCCTGACCTGAAGTCTTTTTTTTTTTTTTTTTTTTTGCACTCCATAAATGAGATTACGTTCAGAGCAATAATTTTGCCATGGAGACCAATAACCTCTGTTAATAATCCACCAGCCCAGGCAAGACACTCACATCGTTGCAATCGAACACAGGGCTGGAACAAACAGCATTTCAAACGACTGCACCTTTAATCTGACAATGCCCCTGCCCAGATATAGAAATATTTCTCCCAGGCTCTTTACAATCACTGGATAATTGAATTATATCCTAAAATCATGTCTGGTGGGTGCTTAATGGTCTACAATGTGTGTCTCTTTCTTTTCCACTGAAAGCCTGGAATGCAAAAGAATTATCCTTTCTGTTTACCTCGATACAAAAGTAACAATTTGATGGTCTAGTTGGGTATCACTGAGTTCAGCCCTATAGGAACTTGTTAAAGGATCAAACCAAAATGATTATTAATTTTATTGCCTGACTGCTCTATTTCCGTACATGTTGCTTCATTACGTTCTATCTTCTTCCTTACCTGGTGCGATGGAATTAGCAAAAACAGTTTCCCCAATCAGCTTGTTCAGTCACATCCTCCACACGGGAAACAAATCCTCTGTCTTCACAAATGGGAAGGGAAAGGGAAAGTGGGGGTTGGGGAGAGGAGAGGGGAAAATACCGATAAACCTATCAAGGGGAGGCCGAGTAGGCGAAATTGGAAGAGCTCTCAGAGAGAACCGGGGGCTGTCAGACAGATCTCTATTGGAAATTTCGCCAGCGGCCGGAGGCATGGTTCAATTACTCCTTTGCTTTGTTGTCACTTAAGAAGGCCTCCGCCGTGCCTAGATCCAGCTCTAGAGTATGCAAGGAGCAAGTTTGGTGCCGGTAGCTGATGGACTGGTGTGGAAGAGGGAGCCTACTAGCTCTTCATGGAGAGTCTAGAGGTTAGATTTAAGAACAACAGGGAGAATTTTATAGAGGGTCGAATTTTAGCTAAATAGAAAGCAAGTAACATCGTGATCATGGTGGGAGCTCCCCTGCAGTGAAGTTGCCCACCCACTCCCAGGGGAGCAGGGGGCTGCCCTCCCCCAAGGCTCAGGGGCTGTTGGCCAGGGAGGCTGTGGTCAGGACTCTGGAGAAGTCGAACTGGATGGACGCTGAGTTTCCTTCTAAAGATTCTATGAACTGCGTATTGGTTGCTCTGTAAAGATCCTTTCTGAGGTCTCAGGGTTGGGGTGAGAAGAAAAACAGCAAATGTTTCCTGAGCAGGCATAATATACTAAGCACCAAGGAGCACTTTCAACGCTCCTCATCCTCCTGTGAGGAAGATGTCAGGCCCTTTCACAGGCAAAGACGCTCAGGTTCAGAAAGATGAAGTACGTTTGCAAGGTCATTCCAGCATAATAAGGCAAGAAGCTAAGATTGTCAATCGAGATGCTATGTTGCCCCAACCGGGGCTGTGGTCTCCCTAATAGGTTTAGAAATTTAAAAAAAGATGATCTTTTCAATATAAACAACAGAATGGCTCTATGTGCGAGTCTATGGAAACCGTGGGACATATTTGCTTCTGAACAATTTTGCCTTTTCCCCTTTATTACCAATAAGTATTTATTTAGGTAAAAAAGTCAGATATACAGACAAAGGAAGATACACAGAAGGAAGAAAAGGCAAACCAGCTGTGTTTCCACCACCGGCGGGTGAGGACTGTCACCACTTTGCTGGCGGGTGCTTTCCAACACTCCAAAAAGGTGCAAATGAGCTCTGCTTATAAACCACCAGTTTTGACAGGGAGCCTTGAGAATCATCCCACAGAGGAAGATAAGGTTCTGGAAATGTAAGGCTTGAATTAATCATCAAAGATGCCACCTTGAAGCTAGGCAGCTCCCCACTGGGATCTGGACAGGTGCTTTCTTTTGCCAGGGACTTTGGCCCCTAGAATTTCCCATCATGACTTTTCAATAACATTGGTCAACGCAGCCTGATGTCCTAGACTTTTCAGAATAGCAACTGAGGTTGCCAGCCTACACTATCAGAGAGAAGAGAAAGCAAAGGGTACTATGCACCACACTTCAGTTTCCTTCCACAATTTTTTTCCCAATAAAAATTAGAAAGATTTTTTTAAGAGGGGGGAGGGGCCAAGGGAGAGGGAGAGAAAGAATCTCAAGCAGACGACATACCCAGCCGGGCTTGATCCCATGACCCTGAGATCATGACCTGAGGGAAATCAAGAGTCAGACCTTTAACAGACTGAGCCCCCCAAGCAACCCAAAATTAGAAGGATTTTTAATTTCTAAGAGTTTTGAGAAAGCAAGACTAATGCAATACAAGTTGGAACATCTAGTTAATAAACTTAACAACAAGCCAAAGTAATTTTGTTACATAAATTAATCCATTTATTGTAGACTAGTATTGTTTCAAATGGTGGAGCTTCTACTGGTCTTTCAACTCCGCCGTTCCTCTGATGGCTGATGCTATGGTGACGACAGAAGTGGTGTTGTAGGTCCAGGCACCACGGGCTACCATTTTCATTGCAGGAACCACAATGCCAGCTCCCCAAGCTCGTCTTTTCCTCTTGGTTTTGCCACAGAGGGAGCAAGTGTACTCGGCGTGCTGGCTTACTTCAACCTTCTTCACCATTTTCCTGAGGGAGGCACCATAACGGGCCGGTATTTACCAGCGATTCTGACCTTCTTCCTGTGTTTAGCCTCGTCGCTGCAAACTAGGTCTCAGCCCAAAGAGTCCTTCCAGAATTTTTAAGAAGTTTTGGTATATGAGTAACTGTTGAGGAGATGCCTGAGGTCATTTATTTCCTGTGCGAAGAAGGGGAAACACTGACAGTCAATCTTCTGGAATGCTCTGGCCATCCAAAACTTGGAGGGTGACTAACTCATTTATTGTTCAACTATTAATTGCGCCTTCAGACCTGCAAGCAGGAAGTGGAACACCTAATCTGGAGAAAGGGCGGAAGTAGGGAAGGGAGGCAGGAAGGGGTGAGGGTCACCAACAGACTGCTCTAGGCCCTAGAAAAAAAAATGTTGAGATTCTGGCAATCGTTTTTGTGATGCCCATGCTTGATGGTTTGTTGCTTGCTCTCTGGTTAGCAGCGAAGCCCTTAAACGGAAAAGGCTAGAGCCCTCTTTTTCAGAGATAGCAAGGAGGAGGAAGCTGAGACAGGCCCATTTTGGATCCAGTCCTGTAAGAAGACCTCAGCAGTGAGAGTAGATGGCAGCTCTGGAAGGGATAGAAAGACAGTAGTGATCCTTGCAGGAAGAAAAGAAGAATGCAAGTATGGTGGCCATTTTGGACTTCACCTTCTGGGAGGTTTGACTGCAGGAGATTCAGGGGGTCCTCTCCGTGATGCAGATAGTCTGTTCCTGAGACAACGAGCACAGGAGGAGGAGGAGATATTTTCCAGGGGACTCTGATCACCTGTGGGGGCACGCACACTACTTAGGTGAAGCTTCCTGCTATTTCTCAGCCTGCTAAACTTCTTTGCCCTACAAAGGATGAAAAATCATCAATTCAGTACAAGGCAGTGCAGTCAATAAGTGTGTTTGAAGTACCCCAAATGTGTCCACCAAGGTGCCAATGTAGTCCTAATGAACCAAACAAATTGGACTTTCTGCCCTGAGTGGGATCACAACCTCTTACTTGCAACGAGAGACACTGGAAATTGTGCATAGGGGTTATAAGAATTAACTGCTTCTTAGCAGAACTAGAATAGGCTCTTCCATTTCTCTGAAAGTAGATCACTCTCATTTATTCATCTAGCACATCGGGGAGAAGATGAGGGGTCTCGACACTCATATTCAGGTGTTATAAAATTTAGTTCTCTATCTTTGCTTGCTTACATTATTGGAACAGCTTCTTAAAACTGATTTCCAAGAGGAGGAAAAAAAATAGAAAATATTCGTGGGCATTGCATATAGCAAGAATTAGATCTATGTTATGAAACTTCTGTAATGTGCATATAGATAACGGGTAATGATGTAACATGTTTTGTTTTCTAGAGGTCTCTTGCTTTCTAGAGGTTTCTAAAGGTCAAAAAATAAGAGTCAATGCCAATCTGACTGAATGTGGTCTTGCCTGAAGCCCTCCGAAGCTTCCCACGGCCCTCATAGCTTAAACCTAGCCCTTCCTGATTTGCCTTCCTGCCAAGTCAAGTTGACCGTCTTCTTACTTTCTTCTCTGCTCTCTTCTCTACCTCCAGGACTCAGCTCAGCTGTCGTTCCTTCCAAGAAGCCTTGTTTTACCAGAAAAATGTTTCACAATCAAGATATGTCTGCACACATTTAGATAATACAAAGTTAAATAGATTTCTGAATTGCGTAACTTTTTAGGGCTTTTACTTGGCAAATGCATTTGTAATTATTGAAGGAAAGTTAGAAAATTCAGCATCCAATGTCTCCAGAACTTTCAGTGGGCCCAGAGTAGTTCATTCTGAAGGACTAGGGTTCCCCAGCAAATCCTGGGGAGCCTTGGAGCTTCTGCATTTCTCAAGGGTTTGTGGAGGAATCTGTTAGCAGGGAGAAGGCAAGTGGTCATTTGAGGGAAAGGAAGTGTAACAGGAGAGAAAGTTGAAGAGGGGATGAAGCGTGATTAGGGGGAGTTGGATGTACCCTATAGGTAGTGAGCTGGGAGCAGGGTTGGGAGCCAGCTCGGCCTCCTTTGAATGGGAGATAGCTGGCCTGAAGGAAGGCCGTAGCTAACCTTAGGTGGAACAGTAAACTCTAGTCCTTTGTGCTTGGGTCATTTCAACATGACTTTCCAAAAGGGGCCACTGTCCTGGTTGAGATTGGATGATAAAAGGTCCAAATGGCCTGGAGAACTAGTTGACATGGAGCCCCCTTTCAGACCTCTCTGTCTCAGAATCAGTTGTCATCCAAGCTTAACAGGAGCCAACTTTTACGGAGCCCTTGCTGTGTGCCAGGCCTTGGTCTGAGGGCTTTACATTACCACTCGTTTAATCCAATAAGGTAGGTACTGTCATTGTTGTCCCTACTTTAGAAGTGAGGAAGCCAAAACAGCTAGTAAGTGTTGTTCTAGGTATCTATCAATGTAGCATAAAGCACTACAAATCTTTGTATTTGAAACAGCAACCCTTTTATTATATATCATAATTTTGTAGGTCAGGAATCAACTGGGTGATTCTTCTGTCCCACGGAGTGTTGACTGGGGTTGGTTGCTCTCACGCAGCTGAGGTTTGTGTTGCATTGGTCTGTAGGGTCCATGAAGGCGCTGCTCACCTGCTAGGTGCCTTCATGGGAAGGGCTGTAAGGCTGGGCTTGGCAGGGCCCCTGTCTGCCCCCTGTCATCTCAGGTTCTCCCTGGGGCCTCTGTAGCAGCATAGTCTGATTTCACCCGATGGCTTAAGGTTCCAATAGACGAGGAATGGAAGCTGCATCTCTTAAGGCCTAGGCCAGAAACTGGGACAGGTCTACTTTTATCCTATCCCCTTGGTCAGCATCATCACAGAGTCCTCTCATAGTCAGTGGGAGGGGCCTGGACCTCACCTGTCCGTGAAAAGAGGATCAGAGACTTTGTGGCTGTCTTTAACCTGCCACGATGATAGAGATAGGATCTGAACCCAGGAAGTCTGGTTCCAGACTTTTCTTTCTTAAGATTTTCTTTATATATATAAATATATATATATTATATTTTTATATATATTTATAAATATATTTATTTATTTATTATTTTCTTTATTTGAGAGAACGAGCAAGAGCACACAGAGGGAGATTGAGAGGGAGAAGCAGACTCCCCGATGAGCAGAGAGTTCAATGTGGGACTCGATCCCAGGACCCTGAGATCATGACCTGAGCTGAAAGCAGATGCTCAACTGAACTGAGCCACTCAGGCGCCCCAGAGACTGCGCTTTTAACTACCACACTATAATGTCTCAATGACCCGACCTGGCATCTACTCTTCCATCAACACAGGGAAGCCTGCCTGCAAGGAGTTAGCTTCAAATGAAGGGCCTTTCTTAGCTACAGGGTGACTCATCGGGATAATTCCCTCTATTTTATATGGGTAGACACAGCCTGAATTCAGATTTGGACTTGGGGATCTTGCAGGTGCCATCAACACCTAAATGGCAGTATTTCTGGTTATTTTCACAATCAGAATGAGCAAATGCACACATGCCCTTCCTCCTGGCTCAAAGGTGGTGCCGTGTGGCCCTCTCTGACACAGGCATCAGTACAAAAGGGCACAGCTTGACCTCTCCGAGAAGCATGAGCCCCAGCTGATATATCTGTCCAAGAGATCTGCCAGATATTGATTGGTTTTAGCGTTGTTCCATGTCTCTATGGTTATAGGTAGAAAATTAACTTTCAGCAGGAACTCTGCCTCCATCCACTCTCCATAAAGTGGAACATCGCTAACTGAGGGTCTTCATCCTCTTTTTAAAATGAAAATACACTCACAGGTTCTAAAGTAGACTAAGGTTAGAAATCCATATTACAGTTTTTAAAAGGCAGGGACCTTTTAACACATTTGTTCTTTTATATTTATATATCTGAATTTAAAAAATTATGTTATTCTTTTGGTCTGTACCTTTGGATAGGTATTTCCCCCATAATTTTTAGTATTATGTTTCCTCAGTCATATTTGCTGTTAAAAAATTTGCATACATATTAGAAAGCAAAAACAAAAACAGAAAGAAGAGAAGTGAAGTTTGGAAAATTATACTGAGGGAAACTGCCCGAAAGCATTTGTCAGGTCAATGAGCTAAAATCATGTCAATTTTAGTTTCATACATTTATTCTTTTAGCATCTTTATTGCACCCTTATGTGTCAGACACTGAACTAGGCACCAGAGAAATGTTAAATGGACAAAGCTGCTAAGAAAAGGAAGAGAGATACTAATAATACTAAGAATAGGAAACACGTCTAGTACTTATTACATACCTAGCAAATTATTTTTCATAGCAACTGTATAAAGAGGGTTCTATTATTAATCTGCATTTTGCTGATGAGGAAATCGAGACATAGAGAGTAACTTGGTCAAGATCTCAGTTAGTAACAAGAGCTAGGATTGGATCCCATGTAGGCTTGTGCTAAAACAAACAAAAGAGGTCTGTGCTCTCAACCCCTATGCTATGTTGCCTCTTGTTAATCAGAGAGTCTCAGAACCTTGTAATAACCAACTGTGATCTGTGCCATGGCATCGAGGAAGCCATGAACGTGTACGTAGTAACAGGGGGATTCAGGTGGGGGAGGGAAGGCTCCTCTGAGAAGGTAATGCTCCTTTGAAACTTTGTTCATGCTCAGGGATAAATTTTAATAAAATTCTGCAGTTAATATTTCTTGTACACTTGTTACATTTAATGCTTTCATCACTAACTCATCTCATCTTGACCAGGTCCCTCTGAGGTGGATACAGTAACTGCCTCTTCTATGTAGGGGCATAAAGGGGGCTATGAGGCTCAGAGAGGTCCAGAGCTTGCGGAAGCCCGTACAGCTAGGAAGCCTCAAGTCAGCCTTTGAACCCAAGCCTGCACATTGCTTGTCCTAATGCAAGGAAAGGGTGGAGCTGGGGGAAATGGGAGCGCTTACGGTGTCCCACTGCCCAAAGATGCTCACATTGACTTTAAGGACCGATTCCAAGCTGTAAAAGGATGAGCCACGTGTAAAAGTGTAAAAGGTAAGCCACACTTATCACAAAAGTGTGGGTAAGACCAGATTCTGAGGCAGTGAAAACTTTAAACCTAAGTTTTTTCCAGAAAGGGAGACAAATCATAAGAGACTCTTAATCTCAGGAAACAAACTGAGGGTTGATGGAGTGGAGGGGGGGTAAAGGGGGAGGGATGGGGTGGCTGGGTGATGGACATAGGGGAGGGTACGTGCTATGGTGAGCGCTGTGAATTGTTAAGACTGATAAATCACAGACCTGTACCCCTGAAACAAATAATACATTATATGTTAATAAAAAAAATTACTACAAAAAAACTTAGTTTTTTTGTTTTGTTTTTTTAAATATTTTTTTTATCGTGGTACAATAATATGTAACTTAAAATACACTATTTTAGCCTTTTTTAAGCATACAGCTCAGGGCTGTAAGTACATTCACATTATTGTGCAACCATTGTCACCATTTCCAGAAATTTTTAATCATTAAACTACGTTTTAAAAGACACAACTCAAAGCACTGATCATACCAGTGGGGTTTCGTGGAGGTCAGTTTTAACTTTCACACATTTCTTTTCTCTCAGCATATTTATTGAGTCCTTATGTATCCGGCACAAGAATGCTAACTAAGAACAATCCATATTTGGGCGGATCTCTTAAAGGCGTAGGCAGCTGGTGTGATATGTGTTTACTCTGCTGATTCCGGCTGCTCTTCCCCCGTCAGTCGTCAGTCGTGCAGTCCAGAACCGGAGTTCAAGGATAAACCTCACTCACTTGAAATCGGATGATCAGCTCCAAATCACAGAAATTCAAAGCTAAAATGCACTGTTTTTCCTTTCATAGACTTCGAAGACCGAACTACGATTGCAAAAAAGAATTTTTTTAAATAAAAAAATAGAAAATAAGAAATAAGAAAATATAAGAAAAAATGAAAAAATAAGAAAATAAGAAAACCTTCCCACTTAAAACTAGTGATTGGACCTAGAGGGTACAGAATACATCCAGGAGGTCCGTGGAGGTCTTCAGAGTACCCAGTATGGCATGAGGCATATTGCAGAGGCTCCGTGTTTTTTTAATTGAGATTAGCATCACAGCGATTACCCGTGTGTATATCGAAGCTTTTAGCAGAGTTATAGACTAGGGCTTTAGGGCTTTAATGTGTATGTGAATCTTTAAAACTTAAAATCTTTAAATCTTAAAACTTGTGTATGTGAATCTTTAAAACACATTAAAACTTTAATGTGTATGTGAATCATCTGCTGTCTTGCTAAAATGCAGATTCTGACTTAGAAGGTCTGGGGTGTGGCTTGAAATGCTGCATTTTTAACAAGCTTCCAGGGGATGCTGGTGGTCCTATCCTAGGACATCCTAGGGTCCTAGGATCATACAGTGAAGCTGCACACATTTATTAGTATATTTATTTGGGGCTAAATAGATGCCTCCCTTTGACTTGCCACTGGCTTTGCCCTTTGTGGGATATTTCAGACAGTTGCTACTTGCTCTAGTAAACTTCTGTCCTCGAGACAGTCACCGCCAATTGGGGATTTCAGAAGGTTCTGGGATTGGAAGAGAACTCTCACCATTCTGGCTTGTGCAGTTTTCTGCATTCTTTAAGGCAGTAGTTCTCAAAATCTGAGTCCATTAAAAATTCATGCTGAAATCCACTAGGAGCTCCCTCCTACCCAGTGGTCTGTCTTCCTGCCTTACTCATGCATTCCCTACCACATTCCATGACTGTTATTCCAACCCTTTTCCACATTCTTCTGAGCACTGTCGTCTTCCCCTACGCCCTACTCCTTTGCATCCTGTAATCTCTCCTCCCACTTTGTGGAAATAGAGGCCCCAGTTTCTCCATCCATCTTCCTTTTAGGCTTATGGTATTTTTATGCCAACACTCCCTCTTCAACCCGTATTTTATCCTTATTTGATTATCCATTCGTTTCTCTGATCTTTCTCATCAGAAAGCTAATTCCCTCACCTGTGCTTTTTCAAAAACACTTTGCAGGGAAACAGAGCTTGTATGGGAACCTTGAATTAGAACTTGCAGTTCTGTTGATTACATGCTACATGGCCCCAGGCAACGGTGGGCACCGCACTTATTTTGACCAGTTGTTGAACAACCAAATGTTAAAATCAGTATTCATCCAAAATCAAGGCCAAAGCCAAAGATCAGCTTCATAAAATAAACACGAGGGATAGAAGGATGAATCTGAAACTTGACCAACAAACTTAATAATTATTGCAATTGCATTATTTGAACTTTTGGTAGGACCGAAGTTAGAAGTCTGGCTAGATCAGCAAGGACCCAACACCGTCGGCTGCTGGATTTCTGCTGCCCCAGCCAGTATGCTGCCCATTTTTGACACTAAATAGGTGCTCATTTTAACTGAAGCTGGTAGAGAAACAAGATATAATAATATAATAATATAAGAAACAAGATAATACTTTTTTTCTTCATGCCATTTCTTTTTTCAAAATAAAAATTATATATCAATAAGGAGTGTAAGGGATGATTTGATAGACGACATAGTGAAATGATTACTATAGTCAAGCTAATTAACATATCATCTCTTCACATAGTTACCTTTTTTCTTTAATCCTGAGTGCACTGAAATATACTCTCTTTGCAAAATTCCCAGTATTCAGTACAGTCTTATTAACTATAGTCATCATATTGTCCATTAGGTCTCTATTCATCCTACCTAACTGCAACTTCTCTCCATTTTCTCCACTTCCCCAGCCCCTGGTAACCACCGTGCTACTCTCTGCTTCTATGTATTCAATATGTAGATCCTATGTATCAGTGATATCATGCAGCTTTTGCTTCTGTGTCTGGCTTTTTTCCTAAGTGCAATGTCCTCCGGGTCCATCCATGTTGTTGTAAATGACAAGATCTTTTTCTTTTTTTAAGGCTGAATAATATCTCATTGTATATATATTCACAAGATACGGAATCATAGCATTACCCTGTCTGGATCAAAGATGGTTTATCACAGACGTCATTGTAGGATTTTGGAGTTTCTTCTGCCCATCACATTTTGAAGAGGTTAAAGTTATTCTTATGCTTTTAATACATCCCCCTGATATGTAAAGAATTTCCAGATGGGACTTTTCCTTGAAAGGTATATGACTTAAATGGAATTTAAATAACCACGAGGGAAATGCAATTCTGAAAGGTTATTTTATTTAATGTCATGAAAGTTAGTACGCCAGTCTGTTCCACCAAGGTTAGTGTGATTGCCTAAACTGTCAGTTGATTTCCCTATTGATCTGTTTAGTAGTTCTTTTTTTTTTAATTTTTAAAGATTTTATTTATTTATTTGCTAAAGAAGAGAGAGAGCACAAGCAGGGGGAGCAGCATGCAGAGGAAGAAGCAGGTTCCCTGCTGAGCAAGGAGCCTGATGCGGGGCTCGATCCCAGGACCTGAGCTGAAGACAGATGCTTAACTGACTGAGACACCCAGGTGTCCCCTGCTTAGTAGTTATTAATAATTGCTTTTGTATATAAAATAAACAACTTTCACAATCATGAGTATTTTGACATTTCACTCTTACAGTCGTAAATATATACATTTACATCTTAGCTGTTTAACAGAACGTGAATGAAATGAGCACATGAGGAGACTCTCCATTCTAAGTTACGGATGGAATGTTCACCTATGTTCAGAAGTGAATATTCAGGTATAAGGTATCTAAATGACAGGCCGTGGTGTGGCAGATAGTTTTTTTGTAAAGATGACTATACCAATATGCATTCCATGCCCCACACCCTTCTCATAACCTGAGAAAGGTAAGTAAGATCTATGTTCCTTCCCCTTGAAACGGAGTGCAGGCGACACTGAGGCCAGGTCATAAAAGGCAATAGGACCTCTGCCTGGTTGTCTCTCTAGGGACTCTTGCCCTGGGATCCCGTCTCCTGTGTTGTGAGGAAGCCCCCCTGAGAACACTCTGGCTAGCAGCTCTGCGCAGTGTCACAACCAGCATCTATGGCCAGACACATGCTTGAATAAGCTTTTGCTGATTCTGGGCCTGTCTTCCAGCTGTGGCCCAAGACATCGTGAAGCAGAAACACCAGAAGCTATCCTCTTACGCTCTGCCTGAATTTCTGACCCATAGAAAGTAGGACATACCATATATATTATTGCTTTAAATGACTTTTTCTTTTCTTTTTTATTTATTTTTAAAGATTTTATATATTTATTTGACAGAGAGAGAGCATAAGAACACGAGCAGGGGAAGGGGCAGAGGAAGAGGGAGAAGCAAGCTCCCTGCTGAGTAGGGAGCCTGATATGGGGCTCGATCCCAGGACCCTGAGATCATGACCTGAGCCGAAGGCAGACACTTAACCAAATGAACCAGCCAGGGGTACTTATTTTCTATTTTTTTAAGAGGTTTTATCTATTTATTTGAGAGAAAAAGCGTGCGTGTGCATGCGAGCACGAGCAGGGGGAGGGGCAGTTGGAGAGGGACAAGCAGACCCCCACTGAGTGGGGAACCCGAGGTGCCTCTCAATCCCAGGACCTGGAGACATCATGACCCAAGCCGAAGTCAGATGCTTAACTTGACTGAGCCACCCATGCACCCCTGAATTTTCTTTTTTTTTTTTTTTTTAGTATAAGTAAGTTCCATGCAGTTTCTGGGATATACTCATACTAAACAATTACTTGTTGCTTATGCAAAATTTGAATTTAACTGGGCATCCCGTTTTTTATTTGCTATCTGGCAACTCTACCTGCAATATGAATCTCTGTGGAATCTGCACTATCACACTCACTGAATACCTGCAACATTGGGGAGGCCACAAATGCAACTGCAGACCCGGGTATTCAGTTTACCCAAGGCTGAGGACCGAGCAGAAAAACAGACTGTGGCTGATCACATCTGGGACCGAACGTCCTTCCCCCTGTGGCTCACAAGTTCTCTCTCATCCCCAGGCCCATTTCTATGATTGTTTCAAATAGAGCTGACAAATGGCTGTAGAAAACTCTTTTTAAATGCAAAGAATACTCTGAAAAAAAAAATTATGTCTTTACTTTTTTTTTTGTTTTACTAGGCAACTGACCATTATGTATCTTAAGACTACTTGTGATAAAACTGCTATTCATCTGTAGTCACACTATTAAATGAAGACGCTTTCTCCTTAAATTTCTATGTATGAGCAAATGTGATGTTGTGGGGCTCCACATTTTAAAACGGTCCTTTTTCTTTAAAATTTTTTTTTTCTTTCCAGGAAGGAAAAGAAAATGAAATGAGATGATGTCTAGGGATTTGCTTCAAAATAGCCACTGGCGTGGCTGCGTGTAGAAACACACCAGCTTTGGTCAGGGCTGGGAATTTGGTGGCTGGGAAGTTGGTGATGGCTGCTTGGTGTTTGCTTTACTATTCTTTCTACTTTTATCCATGTTTGAAATTTTCCATAAAGAGTCAGAAGGAAGGAAGGAGGTGTATAAACATGTAACATAGCTAAGGCTATATTATGCAGTAGAATCAGAGACTGATACAAGTGGAAAGTCATCTAGCGCAGATTAGTTATATTGTACGCGACATAAGGGAGGTCTGGTGACATAGGGACTAAATCAAGAGCCACACAGGCAGTACTTGAACAGGGAAGCCTTTGAATTGCATGCCAGTGTTTCACATGGGTCACATTACATTGTATTCTTTAGTCTTTCCTCTCTCATATATCATCATTGTACAATCATCAAATGTTTGGAAGCTATTTTTAAACAATTATGTTCCCTTGACTCTCAGTGGGAAGGCATAAATTCATTTCTTCTCTAGAGAAAGATTTAAGGAAGTTTATCAACACTTGAATATAATATAATAAAACACACAGACACACCAATAAATAATGAGTGATCAAAATGATCTAACAGGAAAAGTGGGTTCAGAAACTCAAATAGTGGGGCTCCTGGGTGCCTCAGTTGGTTAGGCACCTGCCTTCAGCTCAGGTCATGATCCCAGGACCCTGGGATCGAACCCTGTGTTGGGCTCTCTGCTCAGCGAGGGGCCTGCTTCTCCCTCTCCCTCTGCCTGCTGCTCCCCCTGCTTGTGCTCTCTCTCTGTCAAATAAATAAATAAAATATTAACAAAAAAGAAACTAAAATAGAATGAGGACTAAAGATAGTAGTAGTCAACAAATTCATATACTCTAGAAAGTGGTAGGATCATGAGAAAGAAAAAAGTTGCCCACGACATCCGGAATGGATTCGACTTTCACAGCTAGATATCAATGCTATTATAGGGTGGTCTGATGCTCATGGTGTCATTTTGTTCTCCTGTTGGACAGAAACAATCTTACAGACATCTATATTTGATCAGGTCACTCTCAGACCATGACTGAGACAAAAATAAGGTCACTGTGTAACAAAAACCACTAAGCATTCCCCTGGCTTGCTGACTGGGCGACTCTCTAGTCTATCCTCCCTCCAGAGAAGACCTGTTGGGATTTCCAACCATAGAACTGCCTCCATTTTCTGACAATCCAGAGGAAGCCCCTGCTTCCTTAGACCTTCCCCCAAGTTACCCACTGAAGCTCAAATTCTTTACTAGCTTCTTTCTGACACTCTTTTACTGAGACGCTCCAAGTTTCTCCATGTGTGTGTTCCCCTCACAGCAACTTGTAAAAAAAAAACCCCAACTTGTTCAAAGTATTCCCAGTGGTCTTTGAGTGAAGAACATCAATAAAAGCAAAGCCAATTATCTGTTAGTGCCGTTTCTTACATGAGACAATAAACAATGTCATCAGAAATGCGTATCTTTTGGGATACTTGCGTGGCTCAGTCGGTTAAGCATCTGCCTTCAGCTCAGGTCATGATCCCAGGGTCCTGGGATCAAGTCCCGCAGCAGGCTCCCTGCTCAATGGGGAGCCTGCTTCTCCCTCTCCCTCTGCCTGTCACTCCCCCTGCATGCACTCTCTCTCTCCCTTACAAATAAATAAATAAAATCTAAAAAAGAAAAAAGACATGCATATCTTTTTGCTCCTTAGAGAGTGCATGTGGGTATTCATTTGTGGAGTATTTGGGGAGGGCAGTAGTAAAGAAAGGCTAACTTTATGGTGCTTTCCTGTGTCAGTATCTTTCAGACTGAAAATCAGTAGTTACTGACAATTAAGAGTGCCCAGAGTATTTTCAGGTGTGATAATGTGTTTTAGTTGTGTGTTGAGATTTTTTTTTTTTTTAAAGCACTTATCTTTTAGAGATAGACACTGAAATCCATCCAGGAGAAAGGGGAAGTACGTGGAGTTGTGGATAGGAAAACTGGTCATAATAATCAAAGCTGGGGGATGAGTATAACATTTCATTATGGTGTTTTCTTTACCTTTAAAATTTTCCATAATGAAAAATAAGAATAAGAAGTTTCCTGGAGTCCAATCGCCCATCTGTGTTTCCAGTTTGGGGAGCCCCAAGGCTAAATGAGGCTGTGTCTAAATATGTTGAGAATCAGAGTATTGGAATTTAGTAGAGGATTCCAGAGTTACATGTGGGTGTGGAAGTGAGGCAAGGACAGACTTTTGAAAGGTGTTGTCCAAAGGCATTTGGATTTTCAGGGAGATTTTAAGCCAAACGGACAACTACAGCTGTAACATCCATCAGACAGGGCTGGGTAGTCGGGGATGAGGCAGTTGGGAAGGAATGTGAGATGTGAGAACATAGCAAGAAGGTCTGGACTGGTAAGTGAGAGTTCAAACCCAGAAATATTCCTTTAGTCGAGCCTTGCATGCTTCAGGTCGTATCTATTGCTGAGGAAAGTGTTCTGAAAGGTTACTTTGTACTGCTTGAGTCACAGACTCCAATCATTTCACTTTTCTTTTCTTAAGTTGGATATCCAGATCTCCAAGGTCTGCCAGTTAAAAATCAAACACTATGGAAAAAAAAAAAAAAAATCAAACACTATGTTTTTGAAAGTAAATTTTTAAAATTTCTCTCCATATGAATGGGTTTGCCTTCTTTTACCTCTAAATAGTTCTGGAAAGAAGAAACGATTCATTCATTCCAAAGATATTATTGAACGCCTGGTATGTACGAGGCACAGACCTACATGCTGGAGATAAATGGCTCCGGACTCTACAGAGTTTAGAGTCTAAGGAGGAAGAGAGAAACGAGTCCAATAATCGTTTAAATATAAAGATACAAATTAAGGTAAGTGCCTTGAAGAAGTACAAGGAGTTATTAAAGCCTATGACTTATTCTAGTTGGAAGAACTACCTGTGTAAGGGAACTCTTTGGAAGCTGAGATTACTGGGAAAATGGAAGGGCATAAGGCAGTGCCACGGAAAGGGACTAAGAGCAGGCTGTCAGTCTGATCAAAGCCTTGGTTTTTACTCTGAAGACAAGACAATGAGTGCAAAGTGAAATGCTCACCTGGAGGATGAAATTTGCGGGTACAAAGAGTCCTACAGTGACAAAACCATCTCAGCTGACAGATAAATGTCATGATCTGATGCCTTCGCTGAATTTGCCCTTCACCGAGGAATCAATTTCAGCGGTAGGAATGATTCTTGTCACACACTTGGATGAAAAACTATTGGCTGAAAAGAATAAATATGAATAAAATCATACAACTAAATATTGTGTGTTCTTATCCACATGGAACTCCGGTATTAGATTCATGGGTAGCTTATCTCCAAAGATGTTCAGCATCAACCTGTTCCTTCCCTTTGTGTACATATGTGCTTCTTGCCTATTGAAAGGTCGAGTCTGTTGCTCTTCTTCCTTAAATCTGGGCTTCTGTGTAGTTGATTTGTCACCAAAAAGTAGCAGAAGAGACTCTGGACCATTTCTAGACTCAGGTTGTAAGATCACTGACGGCTTCCGCTTTCTTTTTCTTGGAACTTTGAGCCACCCTGTAAAAAGTCTAGCTAGACTGCTCTACGAGAGAAAGGGGCCTTGGGGAGAGCCACTGAGATACCAGACGGGGGAGTGAAGAAGCCACGTTGGATGCCCAGCCCAGACAAGCCTTCAGAGGACTCAGCTCTTCACTTACCATTATTACAGAAAAACAAGCCAGCTGGGTTGACCCAACCTACAAAACCATCAATAATACGTTGTTTTAAGATACTATGTTTTGCAATGGTTTTGGCAATCAGTAGCTAGAAATCACCTTTAATTCCCAGTACCTACAGGGAGGATAGTTTGTGTTTCACAAATGCTTGCTAGGCCAAATTTGAGTCGAACTGTCTTTTGCAGAATATCACAGATCTCTCTAAATTTCACTGTAGCTTTTAGTAAGGGGCAACGGGGAAAATTAGCAGAATATGGTGCATTGTCTCTCATGCGCTTTTAGTGGAACATGTGTGAAATGGCAGTGGTCAAGGCAATATTCATATATTTTTTAAAGATTTTATTTATTTATTTGACAGAGAGAGAGATCACAAGTAGGCAGAGAGGCAGGCAGAGAGAGAGGGGAAAGCAGGCTCCCCGCTGAGCAGAGAGCCCGATGCAGGGCTCAATCCCAGGACCTTGAGATCATGACCTGAGCCAAAGGCAAAGCTTAACCCACTGAGCCATCCAGGTGCCCCAAGGCAATGTTCACATTTGCCGAGTCTGTAATGAGCCCAGGACAGTACCAGGCACTCATTTCGTTCTCAAAACAACCATTCAAAGGAGGTGATATAATCTTCCCCATTTTATTTTTACTATTTTTATTTTTTAAAGATTTTATTTATTTATTTAAAAGAGAGAGAGAGAGAGAGCACAAAAGAGAGAGGGAGAGGGAGAAGCAGACTCCTCGCTGAGCAGAGAGCCCGATGCAGGGCTCGATCCCAGGACCCTGAGATCATGACCTGAGCCAAAGGCAGACGCTTAACCGACTGAGCCACCCAGGCGCCCCCGATCTTCCCCATTTTAGAGATGAAAAAACCGAGGCCACAAAGTTGCTGAATGGCAGAGCCTGATGGATCCATTTGATTTCGGTGCCAGTTACCTTGCCTAAAATGGGTACTTTCATCCAGAGGGAATTCACTGGAAGTTACTGAAAAGTTCCTATGATGCAGGGGCAGATTCTTAGCAATCGTCCCTTGGAGACTGAGCTGGACCTACTCTTCTTTGCGTGAGTGTGGGGAACAGTGTATTTGAAGGTGGAGGGGATGATGGCTGTATCGAGTTCACCCTGGCTCCCTGGGCTAACAGCCAGGCGCTGGCCCCTCCATGAAATCCACGGAAATGCTCTCTGGCATTAAGCATCATTCAGGTCAGAGGAAGGAAGCTCTGTCTGAAAGCTAGAACATTCCTAGATCTTGGAGGAGGCCAAGAGAAACAGTCATGCCGTACGGAGAGGGGAGGCGGCCAGGGGAAAAATGATCTGCCACATTCTTTCAGCCCTCCCACTGGGCAGGAGGCTCCTCTCCCTGAACAATCACTCCTAAACCGCCCAGGTGGAGCCGTTTCCTCCCTCCGCCCAGAGGCTTCCCTGAGGCAGGGAGGGAGGCAAAGGCCCTCAGGTGAAAAGCTCTGGTTCCATCCATCTGCCCCTTCCCTTTAGGGGCTGAGAACTAGCTTGGCAACACTGTGGACTAGCTTTCTGAAACTTTAGGATTCTTTAGCACAGAACTGGCTGTGTCATCCTACCTTAGGGCTTGCAGAAGGATGTGTGTTGATAGGCTTACGATATTCTTAAGAAGTCGCTTTCCTCCCTAAGGCAGTATTTTTTCTTTCTGAGGGCTTAGCCTCCTTCTTCCTGCTTTTAGTCATCTTTTCTCCTCTCGCTCCACAATCAGGTTCAGGAAAGAAAAACTCAGGAAGATACTGTTCCATCCTGTGGAGTTGGGAATCACCTTGGGAAGAATCTCGAAAGGAGGAACCCAATGTTTGTTGACTGAATTAAGTGATGTTATGTTGCTCATCTGGAAAGAGAAGTAAAAACTAGCATCAACACGGCTTAAAACACCACTGCACACCAAGGAAACTAGTACGGGACAACTCCTGGGTCCTAAGTATCATACTAAGAATGTTAGCATTCTTCGAGCATGTTAGCTCGATTCTCACAAAAGTTCTGTGAGCTAAGTGTTACTTTATTTCCATTTCACAGATTAAGAAACTGAGGATCGATGAGCTAAATAATTTCTAAGTAGCTTTAGTAGTTCTTTTATCATTTTTTCAATCTCTTATATGTGGTTGCTGTATATTCTAGTTTTCCATTTCTTCTCTAGTCAATTTTTTTAAAGATTTTATTTATTTATTTGACAGAAAGAGAGAGATCACAAGTAGGCAGAGAGGCAGGCAGAGAGAGAGGGGGAAGCAGGATCCCGCTGAGCAGAGAGCCCGATGGAGGGCTCGATCCCAGGACCCTGAGATCACGACCTGAGCCAAAGGCAGAGGCTTTAACCCACTGAGCCACCCAGGCGCCCCTTCTCTAGTCAATTTTGATTACTTATATTTGCTAGGAATCGGTTCATTTCCTACAGATATTTAAACTTGCTGCCATAGGAGCACCTAGATGGCTCAGTCAGTTAAGCATCTGATTCTTGATCTTAGCTCAGGTCTTGATCTCAGGGTCGTGAATTCAAGCTTTGCATCGGGTTCCATGCTCACTGTGGAGCCCACTTAAAAAAAACTTGCTGCCATAGCTTCACACCTTGTATTTACTTTGGGATTTTTTTTTGACTTTGTAAATCAATTTAACTGCAGCATAATTTGCATGTAATAAAATATGATCATGTATCTTTTTCATTTTTTATTTTTGTTTTTTATTTATTTTTTTGCCTATGTATCTTTTTTAAAGTATTTAACCCAATGCATTCTGACAAAGGTCTATACAATCTATATTTTCTATATTGGCACAATTGTATATAGAACTTTTCCATAACCCCAGAAGTTTCTTTTGCTTCTTTGAAGTCAACTCCCACCATCTGGCCTTGGGCAACTACTGACCTGCTCTCTGTCACTTTAAATATGTTTTGTCTTTTCTAGACTTTCATATAAACGGGATTATACTATACGCCCTCTTTTGTTCACAATTTGTGTGTTTTGGTGAGATTAATGGTTTCAGATTCATCCATGCTGTTGCAAATACCAGACGTTTGTTTCTTTTTACTGCTAAGTGGCATTCCATTGAACGAATACACCACAATGTTTATCATTGTCCTGTTGTTTTCAGCTTTTGACTTCTATGAATGTGTTACATATTCATAACAAATCACCACAAAACTTAGTGATCTATTAAAAAATTTTTTTTTCCTCATTACATTTTTGTTGTAATGGGTCTCAAAATTCTGTGACAGATTTTTGGTCAAGTTGTTTCCATTAAAAAGTACTGATTTTAAAAACTTATAACTTAAAACTGTCAGACACCCACACCCACACCCACACACACACACACACACACACACAAATGGTCCACAAAACAGTCTCCTTTCCTTCTGAAGGTTTTATGATGCACTGCTACTATTAACCAGTCTTTTACTATTAAACTTAAATGGCCAATTGATACAAACAGTTCTGAGGCCATTCTTCCACCACTGATTAAGATTGAAGGGGGGCAGGTATTGGGGATAATATTTATTTAGCTTTCTGAGTTTTCTGGGCAGATTGGTGACCTTGTCAGCTCCAGCTGCCTTCTTTTTTTTTTTTTTAAGTATTTTTAAAATTTTTTTTAAAGATTTTATTTATTTATTTGACAGAGAGAAGGAGATCACAAGTAGGCAGAGAGGCAGGCAGAGAGAGAGGGGGAAGCAGGCTCCCTGCTGAGCAGAAAGCCCGATGCGGGGCTCAATCCCAGGACCCTGAGATCATGACCTGAGCCGAAGGCAGAGGCTTAACTCACTGAGCCACGCAGGCACCCCTCCAGCTGTCTTCTTGTCCCCTGCTTTGATGACATCTACAGCAACCGTCTCATGTCAGGGACAGCAAAACGGCTCATAGGAGGATGGTCAGAGAAGCTCTCAACACACACAGGCTTGCCGGGAACCATATCAACAATGGCAGCATCACCAGATTTCAAGAACTTGGGACCATCTTCCATCTTTTTTTCAGAATGACAATCAATCTTCTCCTTCAGCTCAGCAATCTTGCAGGCAATGTAAGCTGTGTGACAATCCCAGCACTGATCTGGCCTGGATGGTTCAAGCAGCTATGAAGCCAGCTGCTTCCATGGATGGGTCATTTTTGCTGTCACCAGCCACATCGCCATGACGAACATCTTTGACAGATACGTTCTTGACATTGAAGCCGACAGTGTCCCCAGGAAGAGCCTCACTCAGAGCTTCATGGTGCATTTCAACAGACTTTACTTCAGTTGTAACAATGACTGGAGCAAAGGTGACCACCATGCCAGGTTTAAGGACACCAATCTCCACTTGGTCCACAGGGACAGTACCAAATACCACCAATTTTGTAGACATCCTGGAGAGGCAGACACAAGGCCTCATCAGTTGGACAAGCTGGTGGCAGAATGCGATCCAGAGCTACGAGCAGTGTGGGTCCACTGGCATTCCCATCTTTATGAGTGACTTTCCATCCCTTGAATCAAGACATGTCAGCACTTGGCTCCAGCATGTTGTCACCATTCCAACCAGAAATTGGCACAAATGCTACTGTGTCGGGGTTGTAGCCAATTTTCTTACTGTAGGTGCTGACTTCCTTAACGATTTCCTCGTATCTCTTCTGGCTGTAGGGTGGCTCAGTGGAATCCATTTTGTTAACATCAACAATTAGTTGTTCTACACCCAGTGTGTAAGCCAGAAGGGCTTGCTCCTGGGTCTGCCCATTCTTGGAGAAACCTGCTTCGAATTCACTAACACCAGCAGCCACAATCAGGACAGCACAGTCAGCCTGAGATGTGTCTGGAATCATGTTTTTGGTAAAGTCTCTGTGTCCTTGGGCGTGAGTGATGGTCACATAATACTTACTGGTCTCCAGTTTCCACAGGGAGATATCAACGGTGATACCACGTTCAGGTTCAGCTTTCAGTTGATCTAAGACCCAGGCTTACTTGAAGGAGCCCTTTTCCATCTCAGGAGCCTCCTTCTCAAATTTTTTGATATTTCTTTTGTTGATCCCACCACATTCGTAGATCAGATGACCAGTAGTGGTAGACTTGCCCGAATCTATGAGTCCAACGATGCCGATGCCGAAGTGAGTCTTTTCCTTTCCCATTTTGGTTTAGGTTTAGTGGTGGTTTTCATGACATCTGTGTTCTGGTGGCAAACCCATTGCGAAAAAGAAAACTTAGTGATTTGAAAGGGAAATATTATTATACAACAGTTTCTATGGGTCAGGAATTTGGGTCTAGCTCTGCCTCCAGGTCTCTCACAAAGCTGTAAGCAAGGTGATGGCCAGGCTGCTCATTCTCCTCTTCACAGTGTTTGGCAGGATTCCGTTTCTTGAGGGCTATTGGACTAAGAGTCCCAGTTCCTCTCTCTCTCTCTCTTTTTTCTTTAAGATTTTATTTTATTTATTTGACAGAGAGAGTGATCGCAAGTAGGCAGAGAGGCAGGCAGAGAGAACAGGGAAGCAGGCTCCCTGCTGAGCAGAGAGCCTGATGTGGGGCTCGATCCCAGGACCCTGAGATCATGACCTGAGCTGAAGGCGGAGGTTTTAACCCACTGAGTCACCCAGGCATCCCTGCCCATTTTCTATTCAGTTGTCTTCTTATTGCTGAATTACAAGAATTATTTATGTAGTCAAGGTCCAAGTCATATATATATATAACATATATACACACACACACACAAACACATACACGGCGTTTGTGTATGTATATATACACAAACATATACATATCCAAATACATATATATGTATTTGTTCTGGGAAATTTAAAGGACAAAGTTACCACTCCCAAGGCTGGAGGACTTCTCTAGGTTATCAATATGGTTAGAGGACTTTTTCTGTAGTTTACTTTTATAGTCCTGAGGATAGACCTCTGAGCCACCAGAGCATGTAGCATAAAGCCTCAGTATAAAGTAAATTGGAGGTGGGGCGCCTGGGTAGCTCAGTCGGTTAGGTGTCTGCCTTCGGCTCAGGTCATGATCCAGGACCCTGGGATTGAGCCCCATATCGGGCTCCCTGCTCAGCAGAGAGCCTGTTTCTCCCTCTCCCTCTGGTGCTCCCCCTGCTTGTGTGCTCACGCTCTTTCTCTCTCTCTGTCAAATAAATACATAAAATCTTAAAAAAAAAAAAAAGATTTAAAGTAAGTTGGAGGTTACCTTTGGGCTGCTAGTCCAGCCAGGGGTCAAGTCGTTTAGGCCTCTCGCTGACTCTACTCTTGACTCATGGGCTTCTATCAGGCAAATTGCTTCTGTGTCACAGTTTACTCCTCTATAAAATAGCAGTATCAAGCCTGAGAATCTGAGGCACAATTAAATCATCTGAAATCATTAATTTTGAGAGTGAGCAAGCTAGTACACGTGAAGATTAAAAGGTGGTTATGCTTTGTTGGTTTGATTTTTATTTCTTGTTTAGTCATCATTTAACCACAGGGCATTTTTTATTTTCACCAAATGATTTCGTGTCTTAGTCATTCTTCACAAAAGCATCATCAGATAGAATCACATGGAAGGGAAGGAGGAGGCAGAAGGGGGAAGGGGTGAAGAAGTGAGGAGGGGGTCCTTAAGGAGCTATATCACTTAGGGGAGTCACAGAATAAGTGAGGATTGAAGGGGAGGGCAGACTGTAACCTGGAAGTTTCAGTGTTCTTGGCAGGAATACCGCATTGGCCTTCCTGGAGCCTGGTAGCATCACTATACAGTAGCTGATGGAGAAGTTCAGCTGTTCAGGTCAGGGGCTTCCTCAGAATGCAGAGCTGGAAAATTCTGGAAGCCTTTCCATTTCCTATGTCTCACTCTTGAAGCTTGGCACTAGCGGTTGCACAGCTATTAAATCAAATGATAGTTCTAGTCACCATTTTTGGGGGAAACCTGTGTCTCTGTTCTTTTAGAATCCTCCCCCTACCCACAGGCCTTCTCGAGCAGTCTCCTCGGCTCCTGCTTCCCTAGTTAGAACCTTAATAATACGTGGTTAATACTCAGTCTATGTCACTTATCGGCTTCCTCCAGATGGCAGAGTTGTTTATGCACTTCAAGTCATTATGTATGGAGTATGGTCACTACAGATCTCTGTCCTTCCAAAGAATATTAACCAGCATTTATTGGGTTCTTATTAGGTCTCAGTCATTGTTCTAAGTGCTTAATATGGATTACAACATTTAGTTACCATGATAACCCTATGAGGTAGATATTTTTATACCCTTTATACAGATGAGGAAAAAGGCACAGAAACTGGCCCGGCAGTGGGAGGTGGGAGGTGGGAGGCTGGGATTCAAGCCCAGCCAGTCTGATTCCAGAATCTTTGGTCTGCTCTAGTACCCTGCCTTCCCAATACAGGGCAAGCCCCTGTGTCATCGTCACTGAGTTAAATAAATACCTACGGAATTACATTAAATGAAAATTTGTGGAAAAGAAGGTAGGCCATTTATAACCATTGTATGTTTTCACATTCTAGTGATTGGGCCCTGATTTCAGGAAAATATCTGCAAATGAAATATGCAGGAAAATGATGGAGGGGAGAAAAGCCAAGTGTAGCAGGAAGAACTCTGAAGCTGAGAGGCTGAAATCGGGCTTCAAATCCCACCCATGAAACTCAGCAGCTTTGAGGCCTTGGTGAGGAATTTAGGCCGATGGAGACTCACTTTTTCATCTGTCAAAGAGAACTAGTATTTATACCCACTTCAAAAGTTTGTCATGAAGATTAAGTGAGGTAAGGTATGAAAAGTGTGTTTTGTAATCTGTAAAGCATTACAAATATTTGCTTTCATTTAAAATAAAATTACAGAAGCTATGCATTTAAAAATCATTTTAAAAAATGGAATGGAAAAATGAAAACATGTCCTCCTGATTGAAAATATAATTCCAATTCCAAGAATAGTGACTTGTGAGTCTTTAGCTGGTTTTCTCTTTTACACATCAGATCTCCGGCTTGGTTTCCAACTTAGCAATTAGACCCAGAGTCCAGACGTCAACAGCAGTTTTATTTTAGTGGGGCCATCTGAAAATGAGTTTTTCTAACTTCATCTAAGAATCCATCTTTAGTTTTAATTTATTTAATCAGAGTTATGTTAAAAGAAAACTATGCTCATATAGAAAAGACCCACTGTCTATTTGCCTCCTTCTGTAAGAAAGTCACCTTGAAAATATTTTCTTTGGCTATGGATCTCAAGTACAAGTCTCCCTTGTAAGAGAGGGAGCAAAGAGTAGAAAAGATGTAACTTTTTTTTTAAAGATTTTATTTATTTACTTGAAAGAAAGAGAGATAGTGAGAGAGAGCACGAGCGAGGAGCAGAGGGAGAAGCAGGCTCTCTACTGAGCAGGGAGCCCCATGTGGGGTACAATCCTAGGACTCTTGAGCTCGTCACCCAAGCCAAGGCAGATACTTAACTGACTGAGTCACTCAGGTACCCTGAAAAGCTCTAACTTTTATTTTTTTATTTTTTATTTTTTGAAAAGCTCTAACTTTTAAACAGCGATCTCCATTTCTATCAAAAGAATTGTTAGGACCAAAATGGCATCCTTTCTACAACAAACAAAATTTATTTTTCTTCAATTTGTTTTCTCCACCAGGAAAGCGATCATGTCAGGAACCGTGAAGTGTTAAAGGAAAAATATATTTAAACTACCGTGAAGTAGAAATACTTATTCGTGGTCTGGCATGGGCAGCCAATTTGTGCCTGAGGAAGTTGAGAGCACATGTAGTCCCACAAACAGTATGGAAGACAGGCGGTAATAAGTTCTTAAGAAAAATTAGAAGATGAACAAGATGTAACTGATGCGGTAGGGTGCCTCTTTTTCAGCTTGGAGTAGTGAGCTTACCTCACCTACCAAAGTGGGAGGCAGCCTACACTTTTGGTTTTATGATCTTTCATGCCTGAAGTTATTCCCAGGCCTTCTCTCTCTCTCTCTCTCTCTCTCTCCTTCTCTCTATCGGTCTGACTCTCTCTCTCTCTCTCTCAATCTCTCTGTCTCTCTCTCTTTCTCCTCTTGTTAATAGCCAAATGTGAGTCCACACAAAAAGAGCAAATACACACTAGGCTATTTTAAGCTTTTCCTTACCACAACTTGAAAGTCCTATCCCAGTCATCCTCCAGCAGGGCACACACACATACACACAAACTTTAGAATGCACACAGAGTGAAGTGTCAGCATCACTCCCTTTTCTCAAAGGGAATTCTCCTACATGTGGTAGATTGAAAGCCCTTTAAGCTACCGATTGCCTCAATTGTAGTAACCAGACAAAGGATGCAGTAGCCCAACACAGTCCATGCACATGGGAAAGGTCCAGGGAGAAAATGTGCAAATGACTTTGGACAATGAATGGATTGCTTTATTTGTAAGAAACTTCATATGCTTTGTGTTATGTGGATTTAGGTCATTTTCAAGATAAATTTTCAATATAGGCAATTTTTATCTAACGTGATAACTTTAGAAATCAATCTGCCCCTCCTTGTCTATCATACCCATCCATCTTTTTGATGCCCACCCCTCCCATGCCCTACCCCACTGTTTCAAAGTTCTTTATTAAAGGGGTAGGTAAATCTCAAATGGGTATTTCAGAACAGGAAAATAAACATTAAAATGCTTGCAGGCTGAGAGTTGTGTGCCTTATTAAAAAAAAATGAGCCTTCCTAGGGCTTTTAAAGGATGGGTGTCTTAAGATCTACCTGTGTTCCCACCTGTTTTTCTCTCCTCAGATCTCTTCCCCAAGTTCACATACAGCTCTTCTCTCCTGCAAGTCTCTCATTCTAATGATGCTACTCTGACCCTCAAAAGCCCTCTTCTGTCCCACCTCTCCATCCTCTCAGTAATGCCTTGGCATTTCTCTTCCTGCCTGTTGCTCGTGTCCCAGGGATATGGCCTCATGCCATGAATGAGAGTTAATGCTGGTTCTTTCATTCCCATTTCAACTCCCCTCCAATCAAAATGTGTCCCTATGGTGCAAAACGTTATGTTTCTGTGAAAGCATTTATTTGCCTTAGTGGCACAGGTTTGATCTATTTGTGAGCAAAGTTTTTATTTTTTTATTTAAGAGCTTGTGATGCCATCAAATAAGAACTTAATCCACAGTATACAAATTTTAAGTACTCAAAAGAGAGAGTTAAAATGGAACAGTGTTTTCGACCTGTGTTTAAAGTTTGAGGTTAGAGATTAGTGACTTTAACTAGAAGTTTAGGATCGTTGTCATTACAGAGTTCGGAGCACAAGTAATTATCTTCTTAATGGGCTCAGCATGAGGCAAGGCAAGAGACTACAACACTGGTCAGTGCTTGTTATTTGCACAGTTAGGACTGGAGAACCAGAGAAGAGAGTTGGGGAAGTCAACTTCATCAAGACTACATCTTCTATTCCAGTCACACAGTCTTTTGGAGGAAAAAAAAAAAAAAAAAAACAGATAAACACACCTCATTCCCCCACTTCAGCCCTACAAAACCTCTGGCTGCATTGCTACTCTTTCCCTATATGGATCTCCACAGTGGAAATACTTTAGACACCAGTTAGACGTACAAACACGTAGGCAATGACAGTGTAGGTAGAGATATATGTTCTACTGCAGCTAGAAATAATGAGAGCAAGCCACACCTCACGATGACTAGGAACCGTGGAATTTAATTATCTCAGTTTTGCTAAGAAGAGCCAATTACTTCCTTCTCTTTAATTGCTTATTTGTAGCCTTCACTTATTTCTGAAGGTTGCATGTAAAAATGTAATGGGGCTTGGCTTAGCAGAATGTGCTACGTGAAATAAGATGGTTTGGATGGAAAAACCTTTCTAATTAAGACCTGAGAGAAAAGTGTGTCTAGAACACAGAGAGGCACAATT
>CM052898.1:91026653-91043895 GCA_028534135.1 Potos flavus | reverse complement strand
TCCCCTATATTCATCTATTTTGTTTCTTAAATTCCACATATGAGTGAAATCATATGGTATTTGTCTTTCTCTGACTGACTTACTTTGCTTAGCATAATACCCTCTAGTTCCATCCACGTAGTTGCCAATGGCAAGAGTTCAATCTTTTTGATGGCTGAGTAATATTCCATTATATATATACTCCATATAAAATTCTAAATTATCTTTGATCCTATTACTCCTGGTTGAGAAGTTTGAACGTGCTATTGAACAGAATCGAAGTAGATATATTAAAACTTTAAGATGTAAAGATTGTTTTTGGAGGGGGCTTTCTATTTTTTAGTAGTAGAATCTTCCTATCACATTTATTCTCTGTTCCTTCCAAAGAAACATCCATAAAACATTAAAAATGTAGGGAAACTATGGTTACACTCATCAAAACAAGCATATAGAATTACTACCATGTATTTCAGTACCTTCAGGAAATTTATCATATGTGGCAGGTTTCAATTATACGTAGCGTAGGCCACTAACTGTGAGCTAGTCATATACCTGCATGCCAACTAATAATAAGTCATAATTTCTAGAGCTAAAAATCTGTGTACCAGAGCCAGAACTTTTGTGACACTGCAGCATTCTTATTTTGGAAGTGCTATGACCTGATCTATAATGAGGCAACTATGTGTGACTCATGTGTTGGAAAGTAGCTGGCTCTCCTCTCCTCTGTAGAAACCTGTAACATGGTAGAGTACACATGAGGGACTAGGAAGAACCAGTGGAAAAATTAAATGACTTGACAACATCTGTAAGAAAAGATAGAAAGTGTTGAGATGGTTAGGTTCAGAGGTGAGAAGGCTAAATAAGAAGTTCAATGGCTCTACCATTTTATTGTTGCCTGTATGGGACAACCACTTTGTTTTTGCAGAACTGTGTGCCTCCTGAAAGCCATGGCTCAAGGAAACCATCATCTTGCTCTGTGGCATTATAGACCCAGATTGTTACAGCTGTGCTGTTTTGTGACATCAAGTGCAGAGAATGATGGGGGCCTTAATATGCAAGAGTAGATATGAAGCCATCTACTGGCTTGAATAACGGTGTAGTGACTTATGGATTTCATGTCTAACTTTGGGTAGTTTCATGTTCGTTACCATCAGTATTACTGAATGCTTACTAAGTGCATAACATTTGGGAAATATCATACTGTCATTTAGCCATCCATTAAACATATTGAAGGAATATGCAAAATGCCAACGTTTGTTGAGCATTTTTATTTATGTTTTTAAAATTTTATGTGTAGTAACCCATTTAATAATTGTAATTACCTTGTGGAGTAGGTACTGTTATTATTCCCATTTTATAGATGTAAAACTAGAAAGCTAAGTAGCTAAAATAACTACATTACTTAAAAAGGCTAAATTACTTCCCTAAACAGACATAAATAGTAAATGGCATAATCTGGATTCAAACCCAGGTATTCTAGATCTAATGCATGTATTCTTTTTTTTTTTTTAAGATTTATTTATTTATTATTTTAGAGAGAGAGAGAGAATGGAGGGAGGGGCAGAGAGAAAGGGAGAGAGAGAACCTCAAGCAGACTCCCCCCTGAGGGCAGAGCCCAATGTGGGTCTCCATCTCACAACCCTGAGCCGAAACCAAGAGTCAGATGCTTAACCCACTGAACCACCCAGGAACCCCTAACACTTATACTCTTATCTACTCAGCTATATATGATTTTTTTAAAGTGTATAGATAGTCATTTAAAATTTTACAAACAGAATTTGATAAAATGTAGATGAATTACACATGTTCTGAAAGCTGATAATTAATAATTGCTATGAGGAAAGAATCTGTGAATTATCTTTTTCATAACCAACAATTACCTCTTTCTTTCTTTCTCCCCTCCCTTTTTTTTTTTTTAAGATTTTATTTATTTATTTGACAGACAGAGAGCGATCACAAGTAGGCAGAGAGGCAGGCAGAGACAGAGGGGGAAGCAGGCTCCCCGCTGAGCAGAGAGCCCGATGTGAGGCTCGATCCCAGGACCCCGAGACCATGATCCTTTGCCGAAGGCAGAGGCTTTAATCCACTGAGCCACCCAGGCGCCCCTCTTTCTTTCTCTTTTTTCCCAATAACCTTTGAGATTCTTGTTTTACTTGTGAGACATAGTCTTCGTTGTTTGAAACAAAACATCCTACCCTCTTCTCTGGTTATGTTAAAGGGTGGCAATGTGTATCACAGCAAATGTCATTGAACTTGTATGGGCTTGGTGGAGACGTCTCTGGCTCTACTGTAAAACTATAGTAGGCACATGACTTCCTGGAGTAATAAGGTCTAGAGATAAGGCCTCAGAAGAACATCCTTATAGATAGAATTAAAAATAGACGTAATAAATTGTGAGATCACTCAGTACTATCTCCTTTTAGAGATCCTTTCACTTTCCTACTATAATAGTCTGTAAATTTTACCCATCTTTACTTCCTTGAGCTGTTAAAGCAGTATTAAGGGGAAAAAATGCAAATCATATAAAATACAAGCAGATGTCCTACAAAACCAAAAATCCACATTATGTTGTATATGTTTAAGTTCCTTGTTTGTTTTAGGAATGAAATAAAATTTCATGAATACAATTGAATCCCCTTGAACTTTTCTGTACTCCTAATTCTCTTCTTCTCTTCCCAGAGTGAATGCTGTCACAAATATGGTATGTGTATCTTTTAGGTCCATGTTTTCAATTTTTTTTCTGTTTTTATATGTAATAATGAACAATCTTCTGAGTTTTTAAAAAGATTTTATTTATTTATTTGACAGAGAGAGAGAGCACAAACAGGGGGAGTGGCAGGCAGAGGGAAAGGGAGAAACGGGTTCCCCACTGAGCAGCGAGCCTTGATCCCAGAACCTTAAGATCATGAACTGAGCAAAAGGCAGACAGTTAACCAACTAACCCACCCAGGCACCACAACAATCTTCTGATTTTTAACACTTTACATAAATATTATATTATACATATCCTTTTTCTCTGCCTTTTTTTAGTATTACTCATCATGATGGTATAATAGGGCTCATTCATTTTAACTACTGTATGAGATTACCGCATGAATAAAACATGTTTTATTAATGCATTTCTTTGACTTTGGAAATATGCAATACATCTAATTTCTCTTTTTTTAGAAATTGTCTTTATAAACAAATTGACCCTGGTTTTTTATCCTTTTGCACACATAAGGGAACTTTTCTAGAGTATATCATTAGAAATGGGTATACTGGGGACTAAGATATGTGCAATTTAAATATTACTAAAAATTGGCAAATTGTTATCTAAAGTGGCTGATTTAATTTTACACCCCCATCATGAATATATGAAAATTCTTGCTTACCCATCGGTACTCAGATTTTTAAGATTTTTGTCAATCTGATGGATATAAAATGGTATCTCAGAACTGAACTTCATTTTACAGTGAATATAAAACCACCACAGAATCAGCACTAGTAATTATATTTACAAAGTACTGTGAAGCAAGAAGTTAGAATTTCAATTCCGTCTTGCTCAGATTTTCCCATTGTTTGCATTCTGATGATTTTTGGCAAACATACTATATACACAATTATAGTATACACAATATATTGTGTATTCAGCTAGAAGTAGTAGTAAACAATATAGGATAGAACTTAAAATTTTTCTATTTTAGAAAATAGAAAGTACTATATTGTTTACTACTAAGTACTATATTGTTTACTTCTAGTAGTAGTAAACAATATAGGATAGAACTTAAACTTTTTCTGATGGAATAAAGTAAAATATGTTCATTGTAGAAACATTAAAAATACAGAATACAATGAAGAAGAAAATAGAAAATGTTTCATCCAAAATAAACACTGAGAGCATTTGTCAGGTTTTTCTTTTTTTTCTGGCCATATAAATATACGGCAAGGTTTTTTTTTTTCTCACAAAATTTGTGTCATGAGCATGTTCTTTTTAAATCTATATTTTCAATTTAACAATGAATGTATTGTGAGCATTTCCCATTTCATTAAGTTGTTTTCTAAAACATTGTCTTTCATGACTTCATACTTCTCCATCAGGTGAAGGTAACATATTTTATGTAATATATCCCCTAGTTTTAGACATCTCTGCTTTTTCTTTAGGATAAGTTTCTTGAAGTGGTATTCCTGGCTTAAAGGGCATGAATGGTTTTTCTTTTTTATGATTTTATTTATTTGAGAGAAAGCAGAAGCAAGGGGAGCAGCAGAGAGAGAGGGAGAAGCAGACGTCCCACTGAGCGGGAAGCCTAAAAGGGGGCTCCATCCCAGGACCTTGAGATCATGACCTGAGCTGAAGGCAGACGCTCAACCAACTGAGCCACCCAGGCACCCCAGGGCATGAATGGTTTAAAGAAGGAGTCTACGAACTCTTTCTGCAAGGAGCCAATAAATATTTTAAGCTTTGTGGGACATGTCTCTGTCATAGTTATTATAACATGAAAGCAACCATAGATAATATGTAAATGAATGAGCCCAGCTGTGTTCCAATAAAACTTTATTATGAACACTGAAATTTGAATTCTGTGTAATTTTCACATGTCACGAAAAGTTTTTTTTTTTCAATTTTTTTAACCATTTAAGAATGTAGAAATCATTCTTAGCTTGTGGGCTGTTACAGAAAGAGTGGTGGCTGTGGCTTGCCCAAGATCTTGGTCTCAGATTCTATTAGAATCTCAGAACTGGATGAACCCTTATGAATGAATCAGTACAACTTCTTCCTTTCAAATACCAGAAAGAGAGGGCTAGAGACTGTAAGTAATTGACTAACTTGTCTGCATTATTCATGTACACACAGAGCATCAATACTACATGTCAGAAGAAAATAATTTCATTACTTACTTGGAAAGAACAACAATCCCAAAACACTTAAACAGATATTTCCAACTGAATAAAGAGTGCGCAGGATTTCCCTGTTGTTTCTTACAACCATATATGAATCTACAATTATCTCAAGGAAGATTTCAATAAAAAAAGAGATATGTTTAAGCGAAAGAAAATCAAATTTCCCAGAAGCCACATCCTGATGTAAGAAGAAATCAGGAAACAATCTTTCCTTCTAAATAGCATTTCAAAATGTTTCATTAGCAATCATTTAATTTCTTGATATAGAAACCAATGCCTTTAAGAGTTAATGACATAGACATCATGATACCAAAGCCAGTGCCAAACAAATTCACATGTACTTAGAAATAAATATGCCATGGAGCCTGTAATGTTCTTTATACATGCAGCTTTATGGAGTCTGTTACAGGGAAGTTTTACAGCTAACACTTTTTTTAAAGATTTTATTTATTGGGGCACCTGGGTGGCTCAGTCAGTTAAGCGTCTGCCTTCAGCTCAAGTCATGATCCCTGGGTCCTGGGATGGAGCCCCATGTCAGGCTCTCTGCTCGGCAGGAGCTTGCTTCTCCCTCTCCCTCTGCTGCTTCCCCTGCTCGTGCTCTCTCTCTCTGTGTCAAATAAATAAATAAAACATATGAAAAAAAAGGTTTTATTTATTTATTTGGGGGGGAGAGGAGCAGAGGAGGGGGAAGGAGACAAGCAGACTCTGCCCTGAGTGTGGATCCCAACGTGAGGCTTGATCCCAGGACCCTGAGATCATGACCTGAGCCAAAACCAAGAGTTTGGACGCTTAACCAACTGAGCGACCCAGATGCCCCACAGCTAACTCTTGTCATGAGGGATAAACCTGGCCAATGAGGGCCACTCTTAGGGCTGTTGGAGGCAGCAGGGATATCTCTGCACTGTCTTCACTAGAATACTACAGTCCTGTCATCACACTACTTTGCACTGCAACAGAATACCCTGTGACCAGTCATGTCTACAGTGGGCCTACCCCAACTCCAAACCATCTGTAATGGGAACAAAGTATCAGATGCCTCATCACTTCTGGTGAGTCTCTTATAAAACACATAGGCCTGTATTGGAGCTCCTAATGGTCAAATATAGTTTGGAATTTTAAAATAATACATGAAGGTAGGAAGAGGGCTATGGGGTTGGGGACTTCATAGCATCCTGCAGCCCAGATTTCACTCTATGCCCTTTCTTCTTTTTAATGTGTGCCTCTGTGTTCAACTGCGCCTTCCATTCCCTCAGTCCAGACAGTCTCAGTTTTGTTTTCTCCAGAAGAGTGCCGTCCAGTTGCACTTTCTACAATGATGGAAACGTTTTGTACCATCTCTTAAGAGAGTCACCAGCCACATGAGTCTTTTGAGCACCTGAAATGTGGCTGGTGGAACTGAGGATGTTTACATTTTTTGCTTCTACATCATTTTAGTTAGTTAAAATTTAAATTCGATTAGCTGCATCTGGCTAGTGTCTACCCCAGTGGACAGCTCAGCTCCAGAGAATTAACCTCCAGCTGAAGTGGGGTCAATTCAATCTCCCATCTTGCTTATTTCAGTCTTGCCCTTTGCCCCGCCTCCGGAGATAGCTGGTGACATGTGTTTGTGGGAATTTGGGAGATTCTGTGTTGTAAATTGCCTGGGTCAGTATTACAGGTGGAATTGTGTCCTCCCAAATTTCCTAGGTTGAATTCCTTCCTCTTGTATCTCACAATGTGACCTTATTTAGAAATAGGGTCTTTGTAGATGCAATTCATTAAGATGAGGTCATTAGGGTCGGCCCTAATCCAATATGGCTGGTGTCCTTATAGAAAGGAGCTTTTTGTACTTAGGGACGTGGACACTGGGAAAATACCATGCAAAGACGAAGGCAGAGATTGGGTGATGCTTCCACCGGCCAAGAAACACAAAGATTGCCAGCAAACAGCCAGATGCTGGGGGAGAGGCGTGGAATAGATTCTCCTTCTCAGCCCTCAGAAGGAACCCACCCTGCCCACGTACCCATGTTGGACTTCGGGCCTCCAGAGCTGGGAGAAATAAATTTCTGTTGTTCAAGCCACCCACTTTTTGGCACCCTGTTACAGCAGCCCTAGGAAACTAAGACCCTCAGGGTTCAGTTTTCTCCTCTCTGCCCCTCTCCTGCTTTAGAGCTTTCCTGCTTTTGTTGCCTTTGTCTCTTCTGTTCTCCACATCCTTGTGGGCACAGGCCTTAAAAAAACAAAAGCCTTCTTCTGCTATGTAAATGAGGATTTAGGAAGGGTAAGACTAGCTGTGTCTGTATGCCATTTTTCCTGAAAGTTTGGATTTTAAAAATTCTTCCCCCTAACCCTCCCATTTTGGGATTAAAAAAAAACCCTCTTATTTGAAAGCATAAGCCCTTCTTTCCCCCCTCAGTATTTCCTTAGAGAAACAAGATGTCCTTGTTGAGAAAACAAATTAAAATTTCTCCCAAGGGGCTCAGTGCTGGTTGGCGGTAGAAAAGCAAATCATTTTTAGTGGAGACATGTCTCCACTAACATCTTCACTTTGTTTAAAATAGATGAAGGAAGTCAAAACTCCAGATGCATGGGGGTGGAGGGGAAGTGGGAGAGAGTGGAATATTCATATTTTTGCCTAGAGAAGATGCTATGTCACCCAGGAAGGAGGTTTGGACCTATACATCTTTTTTTTTTAAATTTATTTTAGTTTATTTTTTTTTTAAAGATTATTTATTTATTTATTTGACAGAGAGAGAGATCACAAGTAGGCAGAGAGGCAGGCAGAGAGAGAGAGGGGGAAGCAGGCTCCCCGCTGAGCAGAGAGCCTGATGCGGGGCTCGATCCCAGGCCCCTGAGATCATGACCTGAGCCGAAGGCAGAGGCTTAACCCACTGAGCCACCCAGGCGCCCCTGGACCTATAAATCTGATCGATTGCTGCAGTTTCTGTTTAGACAGCAATTACACAAAGCTGGGAGTCAGGAAGAAAAGCAAGAATGTGACAAGGCATATATTTATAAACTATTTGATGGAGGCAAGATTCCAGGTTGAATAAGAAATAAATGAAGGGGCTCAGATTCCATCTTGGGGATTTCAGCAATCATAGCAATAAGGATTTCCTAGACTGGAATGAACTTCAGTTCTTATTTTATATTTCGTTATTTTATTTTTTAAAAGATTTATTTATTTATTTGAGAGAGAGAGAGCATGAGCAGGGGGAGGGGCAGAGGGAGAGAATCTATAAGCGGACTCCCCATTGAGCACCACCCATGAGATCATGACCTGAGCCAAAACCAAGAGTGGACATTTAACTGACCAGGGCCCCCCTTATTTTACATTTTATTTTATTTATTTATTTTTAAAAAGATTTTATTTATTTATTTGTCAGAGAGAGAGCACAAGCAGGGGGAGCAGCAGGCAGAACAGGCAGAGGGAGAAGAAGCTCCCTGCTGAGCAGGGAGCCCTATGTGGGACTCGATCCCAGGACTCTGGGATCATGATCTGAGCTGAAGGCAGACTCTTTTTTTTTTTTTTTTAAAGATTTTTTATTTATTTATTCATCAGAGAGAGAGAGAGAGCACAAGCAGGCGGAGTGGCAGGCAGAGGCAGAGGGAGAAGCAGGCTCCCTGCCGAGCAAGGAGCCGGATGTGGGACTCGATCCCAGGACCCTGGAATCATGACCTGAGCTGAAGACAGCCGCTTAACCAACTGAGCCACCCAGGTGTCCCTGAAGGCAGACTCTTAACTGATTGAGCCACCCAGGTGTCCCTAATTTTACATTTTAAAAATGAAAATTCATGAAGGATTAAAGACAATTTTCTTCCTTGTTCCCATTTCCCACGCAGCCAACTTTTCCCCTTTTTTTTGCCAATTTTGTCTAAATAAATACCATTATCTTTTATACCAACTGCTGAATAATAGTAATACTAAACTGTTATATTTATTGAACATTAATATGTGACAACATTTCAGTTATCTACTGCTGAGTAACAAACCACCTCAAATATAGTAGTTTCAAACAACATGAATTATTATGTCTCACGATTTGACTATCGGATTCATTCTGCTGGGCCTGCCTGGAATTTCCCACGTGGTTGCCTTCAGCTGGCTGACTGGCAGGGGGCTAGGCTGAGCTGAGGCTCTTGACCAGGGCGTCTCAGGTCTCCGTGTGGCTAACTCAGGCTTCTTCTTAGCATGGCAGCCCAAGGGGAATCATTCTAATAGCAAAAAAGTAGAAACTGCCAGTCCTCTTACAGCCCGGGCTTAGAAGTCCCAGAATATCGTTTTCACTGCAGTCTGTCCATCTGAAGTAAGGCACACTGAAAATTTTGGTTGATTGCAATACTTGCTGAAGGTCATCTCGGTAATGGGATCTCAGTAGGTTTACTACAAATTCATGTGCCAATTCGTATTATTCTTAATAGGGGAAAAAAGCATTTTGAGTTCAATAATTATGGAAATTTTTTAGAAGTATACTTAAAAAGTGTGTCAGCCAAATTAATAGTTTTCACAGCAATAACTAAACATGCCACTTATATCCCACCAGAGTTAAAAAAAAAATGCCTTCATGCAAATTTTAGAAACTAGAAAAATAAAGTCACTAGGACACCCCAATTCAAGGGGAGGGGAAATAGACTGCATGACTTGGGGCAAGGAGCGGCTGGTGTATACAGGGACGGGAGGGATTATTTGGAGGCTTTCCACCGCAGACATGTACTGCACTTACTGCTTTATATGTGTTATCTTGATTAGTCCTCACAACGACCCTAGCAGATAATTATTCTTATTGCCACTCAGTAGTGACAGACCCAACACTACTTGTCTCGGATTGTTTAACGCCCAACCAAAGCCAGGGCTTCTCCCAGACCAAATATCTTAACCTTTCGCCAATTTGAACATGACCAGAACTCCGGCTTTGGTTCGAGAGCTATGTATGGCTCTGAATCTGACTCTATTACTTGCTTGCAGCATCTCTTACCTCTTAGTCAAGAGCACCTCATCTGTGAACTGGGAATCATAGAGTCTTGCTTAAAGGATTCTGGCAATGTATCATATAAACCAAAAATAGAGTTGAAGGAACTGGGATATTAGGAAAGAAGGGCAGTGGTTTTAAAAATGAGGATGAGGGAATCAAGAATACTTTTATACGCCTTTCACTAGCATTTCTGTAAATGAATCGTATTCACTGTTTATAAAAAGGACAAATAAAAATCGAGAATGGTTTAGAAAGCCCGTTCCACTTATCTATTGCTTTGTATGAAGCCACTCCAAATTTCCATGGCTTAAAACAATAGTTTGGGGCTCCTGAGTGGCTCAGGTCATGATCTCAGGGTCCTGGGATTAAGCCCCGCATCAGGCTCCCGGCTCAGCGGGGAGTCTGCTTCTCCCTCTGACCCTCCTCCCTCTCATGCTCTCTCTCTCTTTCTCTCAAATAAATAAATAAAATCTTTTTAAAAAAGATTTTATTTATTTATTCAACAGAGAGAGAGATCACAAGTAAGCAAAGAGGCAGGCAGAGAGAGAGGGGGAAGCAGGCTCCCCGCTGAGGAGAGAGCCCGATGTGGGGCTCGATCCCAGGACCCTGAGATCATGACCTGAGCCGAAGGCAGAGGCTTTAACCCACTGAGCCACCCAGGCGCCCCTAAACAAATAAAATCTTAAAAAAAAACCCAAAACAAGAGTTTATTATTCCTCACAGATTTGTGGATTTACAGGGTGAGAATTCCTTAAGGATTTATTACTGCAGTAGTCTTTAGAAAACACAATCTGTCACAAAGTGCTGTCTAGATTCCTCATTATTTACATCCCGAAGTGGCTTTTTCTTATGAGCTCTATCCCTGTTGTCTCATCTTAGTTATTTTGGCAGATTCCACTGCCTGTAATATCTTTGACTAGGAAAGCCTTCTGAGAATCATGAGGTGTTCCGGTATCGCACTGATCAATTTATTTCAGATGCCTACAGAGATTCATGGAGAAGCCTGGTTGACTGACTTCTTTCTACTTAAGAAATCTGTTCCCAACCCCCTGTGTGTCCTTGGGAAAATCCCTTAGCCTTCTTGAACATCAGCTTGATTCTCTGGAAAGCTGGGGAGGGGAGGTTGGACTAGATGATCTCTAAAGGACTTTTCTATAGCCAACATTCTATCATTTAAAAAAAAAAAATCGTTAGGCAGTACTGGGTGATGTACAAAAACATTGAATCCCCGTATTGTACATTTGAAACTAATATGACACCGTATGTTAACTACACTGGAATTTAAATAAAGACTTAAAAAATCACTGGGCACTATACAAGATTTTTCACAATCTAATTTTTGTAGGATCCTCAAAAGTTAGGAAAATATACACTGACAACAATACCCTACCACAAAAACATACACACAGTATAAATTGAGGTCTTGGGTTTGTCTGGCACCTGAACAACTTTGGAATTTGTGCTACTTTAATTAGATAGAAAATATCAGAATAATATATATGAGGAAATAAGATGACTTATAATGGTCTCCTTCTAACGCTAGAGTCTCAATTCCATGTAAGTCTGACTTACATCAGAGACTAAAGAATTATTAAAAATACTAAATTATAATCTGTTTTACAGAGCAGCAGCACAAGAATCATATAGTATTGTCCCTTCTGTGTTGCAAGACATTTTGTAGATGGGAAATAAGGAGCTAGAGAGAGACATTTCGTCAGGATGGGTACTGTTGGGTCTGGGTACATTTAGGAGAGAATCATGAAAATAATGATGAGCTTAGAAATGACAGTAAATGAGTGGTTGAAGCAACCGGAATGCTGGCTTGGAGAATTTAGGGAACTATACTGTCATTAAAGATTAAAGGGATGTCATCTGCTGGGAAAGATATTTTGAGTTGCTTCACCTGATAGAAGTAGGTAGAAGTTACTAAGTTCAGTGTAAAGACTTGTCAACATAAGACATTTTTCCAATCCTTGCAGCCCATATTCAGGGCTGATGCTCCTGAAACAGTGAAGTTTCCATTACTCAAAATGCTTAAACCGAAGCCAGATCTGTTTCAGGCAAACTACTGAAGTACAGGGTGGACTTGAGTCTGGAGGACTCCGGGAGGGTTTTAAACTTCAGAGTTCTGTCTTTTTTTCTTTCAAGGACATTCTAAGGCTCCTGATAGTGCTAAGATTCTACCAAGCAGCACGTGGGAAAAATACTTCTAACAAAGGTTCGTGCCAGTGTCTGAGAAAAACATTAAGATTCCAGTTGCTGAATGTTCCAAGTCCAGGAATGGACGGTGCACAAAAGAGGAAGGATGAATAATTCATCAGCTTATAAAAAAATGTTCAGTGACACTGGTAATAAAAGAAATGCAAATTTAAATGTCTACAAGATATCATTTTTCATTTATTAAACTGGTGAAGGTAAGAATAATAATACATTATTCTTTTTAATAATACACTCTTTTGATGAAGGTACAGTGAACAGTCTCAAAATGACTGGTGAAAGTATGATTTTTAATTTTTTTTTAAAAGACTTTATTTATTTGAGAGAGAGAGAGTGCATGTGCACGTGCATGTGAGCATATGAGTGTGGGGGGAGGGGCAGAGGGAGAGAGAGAAGCAGACTCTCCCCTGAGCAGGGAGCCTGCCCTGGGGATCTCCATTCCTGGGCCCTGAGATCATGACCTGAGCCAAAGGCAGACAATTAACCAATTGAGCCACCCAGGTGCCCCCAAAATATAATTTGTTTAGACTTTCCAGGAAGCAGATTTACAATGTGTATCCAAAGTTTTCAAAATCTCGAAGCCACTCTATATGAATACTTGGTCATATTAAAGAATTATTATTATTATTAGATATAATTATGGTGTTATAGTTAAGGTAAAAAACAAAAAGCCTTTTTATATTTTAGAATACATATTGAGGTGTATATGGATGAAATGATACCTAGAATTTGTTTCAAAATCATCCACTGGAAAGTGGATGTGTTTGCACAGAAGTGCAGATGAAAAATGAAAAGCTGGTTATATATTAATCATTGTTGAAGCTGGGAAATGGTGACATGGGGATTCATTTTGCTATTTTCTCCATTCTTTATGTGTGCAAAAATTTCCATAATTAAAAGCAAAAACAACAATTATAAAACCATTTCACATCCTCTGACCTAAATAATTTTCCATTTAGGAATATATCCCGATGAAGTAGTCTGAATGGCATAGAAAGTTTTATGCATGAAAGTGATTTCTAAATGCTCCCAGGTTCCCTGTTCTGTGGTGTCCCTCACCACTATAAACCAGTGACATCCCATTGCTGTCAGGATTAACACCAAGAACTTGAACTCATCCTCAGGGTTTTGGATCATCTGGCCTCCACTTTCCTCAGCTTGCCAGGTGCCCCCAAACACTCTGGGACCCACTACTTTGGGCTTCTCTCAGGGAATACCCTCTCCCGCCCATCACCCTCCTTTAGGTCAACTCCTACTCCTACCTCAGAACCCAGGTCAATACTGCTTGTTCGGGGAGGTATTGCTGCCCTCCCTAGATGGGGTTAGATCCTGTGTCATATCCTCTCACAGCACAATGTATTCCTCTTTTGTAGCCCTTCTTTCAATTCAAATGAAGTAGCTGATTAGATAATTACATACTAGCTGCTTAATGACCTCCCACCCCCATCAGTGACCTCCGCCCTCTTCCTGTGTCTTCTAGAATTCCCCAATATAGTAGGAAATCAATAATTATGGATTGAATCCATTAACTCATTAAAGTAATTTCAATCTAATTCAGCCAACCAAACTGTGATTAACTTTAACTCCTTGGTTGTATTTCTGAGCATTAAAATGGAATGGCAGATTTTTAACTTTCCAAAGGCAATGGTAGGATGGGAAACTTAAATTAAGCAAGGTGTCTCCTGCTCGTTTCTAGACTTCTGATGGTAAATATATTTTAGAACTAGTGGGGGCCTCCTTTGCTTTATGAGAAAACCACATCTCAAATGTTCCCCACACAGAAATCACCTTTATTTGATAGGACCACTTTGCATAGCGGTGCTGACAGAGTAGAGAAGGACTTCAAAATGTCAATACCTTGTCAGATAATATGAGCCGGAGAGAGATGAAGTGATTAGGAGTGAAAAAGAGAGAACTTCAAATTGCACAGTGTGAGTCTGGCTTTCATCTCATTAGCTCAGGAATATATGTCCTAGGGGCAGCTGCATTCTCTTAGGGCTTCTGGTCTTAGATAATGTGGTCAACAAATTTTACTCAAGGAGAGATGTTCCTGTTAATTAGGTAATGAGTGGGACTTTGCCATGCTCTATATTAAATTAATTTAATTTCCAGAGCTAAAGAGTCTACTTCCTGGCTAGCTCACTTTCATAATCTAGACAAAGGAAATAGGAGGCAATAGAAAACATGTCATCTCTAAATTCTACTGCAGTTCCTGGTGGTTCACATAGGCATGCTGGCTCATTTTTTTGAGTCCAGGCCAGAATGCCCCTCAACCTGGGTTTTCTGATTGTGGCTCACAATTAGATTCATTTTATTTTATTTTATTTAAAGATTTTATTTGTTTATTTGACAGAGAGAGAGATCACAAGTAGGCAGAGAGGCAGGCGGAGAGAGGGGGAAGCAGGCTCCCTGCTGAGCAGAGAGCCCAATGTAGGGCTCGATCCCAGGACCCTGGGATCATGACCGGAGCCGAAGGCAGAGGCTTTAACCCACTGAGCCACGCAGGCACCCCTCACAATTAGATTCAGATGAAATAGTTCTTGGTAGAAATTCTATATAGATGCTGGCAGGAGACACATGATGTCATTTAGGTCTTTACTCTCATCTGTGAGATGAGCTTTAAAAATAGACAACACTCAAGCAACTCTATAAGGCTGAGCCTTTGGGAATTCAAATGGACAGCTTTTTATTGCTTTATATCCTGACTGGGCCAGATATGCAAAGATTTTGCTCATTTCTGAATAAGCAAAGATCTGGGCTCATCACTGGCTTAGCTTTTTCAATTAAACACCATAAACCTTGTCTAGAGACCCTAGACATGCTCACCGTAAAGGCTCCAAAGCACTTTAAAAACCTTCCCTGAACAGGCAGTCAATACTTTGTTTGGAAGAATTGCCCAAAGTCTGCACAGAGGGAAATATTAGACAAAGAAAAAAGATACATGGACAGACGGACGTTCTCAACGTAGCGCAGTTTTCTTGTTTATCAGAGTGAGGTTATTTTCACTCATTCATTCATTCGTTTGTTCAAACAAATAATTATTGAGCCAAGCACTGTTCTAAGTGCTGGGTTCTAGCTATGAACCGAACCAACAAACCATCCTTCTCCTACTCTAACAAAAATTTTGTCTTTTTTTTAAAAAAGTAAATGTTTGTGACAGATTAAAGACGTTTCCTTTTGAAAATGAATCATGGCTATGTCTGTGCTTAGAGAGATAAATAAGTACATAGGAAAAAAATCTCCTGGAAGGATATGCCAGAAAGTTGGTGCTTGTTAGCTTTTCCCATGAAAAGGCAGTCGTTTTCAGGGTTCATACTTACCTAATCGGGGTTTTCCGTGTTTTTCCTCTGCTACCATGTTTCTGTGTGGCCATGAACTTGTATAGTTTTGTTACCTGGAAAACAGTAAAGCTCTGCCCCCGGTGAGGTCTCCAAAGCCCAGGTGTGCTGACGAGAGACTGAGTGGTGTGGATTAAAGGAAAACCCTGGTATTCACAGGGGGCTGGGGGGACAAGGGCTGGCTTTGAAGCAAGGGCTTTCTTCGGAGGTCCTGTAGAAGTGGAGAGAAAAGGAAGGGTGCAGAGAGACACAAACACCCTCAGGCTCTGGTTTAGGTGAATACCACAAACATGCCACTTAAATTTACGTTTCAAGTTGTCACTGAGCTATCTTTCGTTTTATCTTTGTTGAACAACCGAAAGCATGAAGATACCCTAGTTTAGCTATGTATTTACTCACCTCCTGAGAAAATTCTAGCATGGAGTAGGGAGAGAAGGTGTAACCACATTACTCCCTAGGGCTCAGTTCCATTGACCTTCCCAGAAACCTCATGAGAGAGAGTCAGGAGACTCATGGAGAACTGATAAGGGCCTGAGCTGAGTAGGTCCAGAGAAATTTCAAGTACGTGTCCTCATCAGATACAAAGGGGAGCCAGCATGAGGAGAGGAGAGTCAGTACGGAGATCATTGTTTGAACTGTTAGCTTACCTTGGATGTTGTCTCAGTCAACAAGTGTCCCTGAGGGGGTACCCTGAGCACCTGCATTGGGCCAGACCCCAAGCTGAGTGCTAGGGTTTATGGTGCTGAGGTGTGTGCCTTGCCCTTCATGGAACTTCTGTTCCTGGAAAGAGGACAGACGATGCATGGGTACAACACAAATAAACAATTGTGAATGTGAATAAACAAATATGGGAGCCAAGCGAGGGACAAGGAAGTACTGAGCACTATCAAGGAGGCCTCCGAAACAAGACCATTAAGGTGAGATGAGAGTTGGATTAAAGGATGAGACCCATTTGTACGTGAACCACCAGGAACTGCAGTACAGTTGAGAGATGACTTCTGTTTCTGCAGAAAGATCTTGATTTTGCCTCCTATTTCCATTTTCTAGATTCCGAAAGCAAGCTGGCCAAGAGGTTCTCTCTCGATAAAAAGTCGAGAAAGGAGAGAATAAATTTTGTTTTAAACTCCTATTAGTACTGTTTTAACTCATTGAGAGAATCCAAATCAAGCTCACTAATCAAAATCTGGTTGCTCCTTTCAGTATGTGAAGCAACCACAATGTGCCGTGAGACATCTAATGTTGGGTTTTTATGTGGGAACAAGTGCTTCTCCACCCGTCGGCAGTTGCTATGGGGATCCATCCCAGATGGTTCTTCTCCACCTCATGGACAGGTGAAAGCAATTGTGCTGTTTTATTTTCACTTCCTCATACCCACCTATACCTAAGTTCCTTGGTATCTTTGAATATTTGGGAGTTCATCATGCGAACACTAATTTATTTGATCACAGTAAGACCTTTCTTTGTTTCTGATGTTAAGTGGGAAGCTTATCCCTTTATCCAGGTCCTTTATCAGGAAAACTGTCACTAGGCTGATGACCAGAAAATAATAATTGCTTTCTGGTTCTGTTTGTAGTATTTTATCAGTGTTCCATAAAGGGATCCAATTTAAGTCTACACAGAATAGAATTCAGGAGGACTCATGGTTGTAAGGATTTGATAAAGATGCCGGAAAAGCCAAATCACACAGATCACAGCATAACATCACACAAAGAGATACTCTCTGCAGTAACATTGCATTGGATAATCCCAGGAACTGGAGCCATTTACAGGGTACTTGCCCTGCTTCGGGCCTGGAACTGAACACTTTGCATGCATCCTTTCATTGAACTCCCATGAAAACCCTGCAAGACTGAGTATTCCCATTTCACAGAGTAA
>CM052898.1:90978263-91026553 GCA_028534135.1 Potos flavus | reverse complement strand
GGCTCAATCCCAGGACCCTGGGATCATGACCTGAGCCGAAGGCAGATGCTTAACCAACTGAGCCACCCAGGCACCCACGAAGCCACTCTCGATCACTATGAAATGCTGCTTTTCTTCCCATTTTAATTCATGAAAGAATTAGATATTTCATAGAAAAGCCACACAGCTCATCTGCTGCTCACTTCTCAACCCTTGGCATTCCGTGAAGAAACCCACTTTGTACTGGCATTCGTGAAATGCCATACAATGATGACAGTAGAAATTCCTCAACTCAATTGAGAAATAAGAAAAAGAATACCTGGGGTAAATACTGAAGCATGAAATGATGATGATGATGATGATGGCTGCTGGCATTTAAAACATGTAGTCAACAAAGAAGAACATATAAAAATATTTACAAATATTGTCATTCATCACTTTTCAATATCTGCAACATGCAGATATAATATCATAATAAATATAGATGTTTGGCCATTCCCAGAAAAAAACTTTAATTAAAAACACATGCTCAAGAGGACAACTAAATATTAATATAATTAATATTTTAAAATTTATTTCAAGTTAATAAAAGCTGACTACCATAACAAACAAAGGAAAGAAGGACATGAATATTTCAGAGTGGAAATATATATGACTAATAAACCCATAAAAATGGCAAACCTTGAAGATAACCAAAGAAATGCAAATTAAAATAAATAATGCAGCACCCTATTTTCCTTATCAAATTGGCAAGGATGAAAACATTGATAACACCACAGCTTGTAAGAGTATGGTGAAATGGGACTGATATATTCCTGGTGGGAAAGGAACTGATATAATTCTTCTAGAAAGTAATCTGAAGATATGTTTCATTAGCCCCCAAATGTAGAAACTACATAAGGGATTATTAGGTAGTAACATATTATTTAAAAACAATATTTAAGGACACAATTATATGCTGTAATATTAAGTGAAAAAGATCACATTACAGAAAGATCAGTTTTGTACTGAAAACACTTCACATAAATACACAGAAACCAGACCAGAAGTAGATGCTGAAAAGGCAAGAGGGATTACCCACAAGACATGGAGTGACAAAGAGATGCTATTGTTCCCTGGAGCCTGGCTTCCTCTCTGTCCCAGGCCCGTTTTCTCAGCCTAATTACATTTGAGACATCTTGATCCAACCAGGATCTTCCCAGGCTCCCTTCCCTGGGTCTGGAGCTCTGACCTGAAAAACTCTTGTAAGCCCCTCTACCCGTAACCCTATGTCCTTTCTGCTCTTGAATCTCAAACATCTTTTTCTTCTTAAATAATTGTCCAGAGTGCCTGGGTAGCTCAGTCAGTTAAGCATCTGCCTTCCGCTCAGGTCATGATTCCTGGGATCGAGTCCTGCATTAGGCTCCTTGTTCTGCATGGAGCCTGCTTCTCTCTCTGCCTGCCACAACCCCTGCTTGTTCTCTCTCTCTCTCTCTCAAGAATAAATAAATACAATCTTAAAAAAAAAAAAAAAGTATAGTCAATACATGCGCAATCTTTAAAGTTTACATTAAAAAAAAATTTTTTTTTTTTAAAGACTGCATGTTCTTTTCTGGTTCCGTGGCCTGTCTGCCCCCGGGCGAGGAGGGCCATGGTTTTTCTCCTTCTCACACCCACCACGGGCTCTGTGAGGCAGACCTGCTCTCCACAACTTGCCCCTTCTGGAGCCCTGCTCCTTTCAGTTAAAACAAGGCTTTATAAAATGCATTCTGCAGCCTGAGAAAGAAGGAATGAAGGCAGGAGATGAAAGTTATCTATAGGCCTACTACTCAGAGATGAGCACAGTTAACATTTTGTGCAGATCTTTCTAGATTTATTTTGTCATGGCCGAGCCTCTTGGAAAGCTGGTCTTCCCTCAATCTCTCCACTTCCTCCTCTCTTTGTCCTCAATCTGCATAGACAGGGCTGGAGGCTCTCCCTCACCTTCCTGGGCCAGGTCAAAAATTACTCCCTTTTGCCACATTCAATGGATAATTTGTCTACTGGAGCTCTCTGAGGTGTTTAAATGTACTCCTCAGGCAACTCAACTTGCTTAGTTTATAAAACTCTCATCTCTCCTGGTTCTCTTGGAACCTCTCTGACTCTCAAGGCCTTTTCATCCACTGCCCATCTTCAGCCAAATACTCTCCTCTCTCTGCAGGCCCTCCTTGAGCAATCTAAAACAAATTTTCATTTCAAATAATTGTATCAGGGCATAAATACATTCAGCAGGCACTAGAGCAAAGAACAAAGACTTTGGAGTAAGGGGTGCTTGGGTTTAAAATCCAAATCTGTCCTTTATTACCTGTGTAAATAATGGCAAATGGTTTAATGTCTCTATAACTCAGTGTACTCATTTACAAAATGGGTATGACGATAATAATTCTCTCATTAGGATGTTGTATGGGTTAAATGGTCCACATAAAGCACTGGTATAAAGTAAGTACTCGATAGACTTAGTCATCATTATTGTATTTTTTTTTTTTTGAGAAATTCTCTTTTTTTTTTTAAAGATTTTATTTTTATTTATTTATTTGACAGAGAGAGAGAGATCACAAGTAGGCAGAGAGGCAGGCAGAGAGAGAGGGGGAAGCAGGCTCCCTGCCGAGCAGAGAGCCCGATGCAGGGCTCGATCCCAGGACCCTGAGATCATAACCTGAGCCGAAGGCAGAGGCTTTAACCCACTGAGCCACCCAGGGGCCCCTCATTATTGTATTGTTCCAAAGGCATTTCAAACTCAACATCATCTAAAACTGAATTTAGTGAATTACATTCCTCGTATCCAATACCCCAAGCCCGAGACTTAGAGGTCCTCTTCCAACAGTGAGAATGACATATCCAGATTCCCGGGTCCCACCCCAGACTCACTGCATCAGAATCTCAGGGAAGGGGCTGGGAATTTTGTATGTCATCAGTCTCCTCATTTGATTCTCAGCAGAGAAGCAGGGGAAATTTCTTTATATTCCTCCCTTTCCTTCCCCATCTCATACCAATATTACCTACAGATGACTTCTTTCCATCCCTGCCACTACGGTCTTAATTCAGGCCTGAATTCATTTCTAGCCTGAAACTGGTCTAGGCTTAGCCTGAACCCCAGTAGATGCACCATGCGGTGTGACGGGAAGTGGTCGTCAGAGAGTCTGTCTCTCATTCTCGTGAGAGGCTCAGCACAGCCACCCTCCTCAGGAACAAGCACCACTCTGAACTTCAGCTCTCAGGCCCTGTGGATATCCTGACCTTACTGTTTCCACTCTCCCTTTCTGGGCTTGGCCCCAGCCCCTGAACTCCACAGCTCACTAACAGGAGTCCTGTGAATCAGGATGGATGTGTTAGTATCAAGCCCTCTGACTTCCAAGTATGTGACTGACCTCAGGTTCTGCTCTCCTCACGTGTGGCTGCCTACCTGTTTGGACAACCATAGACTCAACCCACATCTCTTTGAGGCTGCCTTCGAGACCCATCTCTGAAGCTTTGTGACACCTTCCCCACCCCTATGTCCCCACCAACTAGTGGGACCAACCAGTGGGACCCACCAACTAGTGTGACACCTTCCCCTCCCCTACGTCCCCACCAACTAGTGGGACCAATCACTGGAAAAGTGCTTTCAGTATGCTGTTAGTGAGAACAAAAATAAAGCTACAAATTTATATATAATAGAAGTACTGTTGAGAAAAGAAAAAGACTGTATTTGGCTTGTAAAAATATTAAATAAAATTCCATTGCCTTCAGTGATACATCAGTACGTGAAGTGGTTTTCTATGGGTGATAGGATTTCACAAAGTTTATATATTGGGTATTTATTTGTTTTGGAGTTAAAAATACTAAATGAATAATAAGTAAGGTGGGGTGGTCCATCAAAACCCCCTTAGTTTGTCCTGTCATCCATCTCTGAGCCCCATTTCCAGGTCAGGACTAGGCTTTATAACGCCTGCCTCAGGAAATTTGGGCAATGATATCTACCTTTTACGACTGAAAAACCCAAGGGAATAAGATCACGTAAGGTGAGTGGTTCTCAAACTTCAGTGTGCAATAGGATCCCCGGAGGGCTTGTTAAAACACAGATAACCTGGGTTTTAAAAGTGGGGAGGGAAGAATATACATACATATCTGTAGTCCCGTATGTATCTGGAAACACAACAAAAATCTGTTGTTATTGGTTACCACCAGGGAACGGCCAGAAATGGCAGGAGCAGGACTCAGGCTTCTCATCATATACCTGCTTGCATTTTTTTTTCTTAAGATTTTATTTTTAAGTAATCTCTATACCCAACGTGGGGCTTAAACTTCCAACCCTGAGATTAAGAGTCACATGCTCTACCGACTGGAAGAGCCAGGCGCACTAGCCCTCTTGGGTTTTTAAACGTGTATCATGTGAATATATTGCTTCAAAAATATAAAATTTTATTTTAGGTATATAAATATGATTACATTTATTTTATATAATTATATAATATATAATAATAAATATATATTAATTAATATATAACATGTATATACATAATTGAATGGCATGGCTCTTTAGGGACACTGACTCTAGCCAATTTTGTCACTTAACTTAGTCATATATGTTTTTTGTTTTTCTTTCCCAAACACAAGGTCTGTGACTTTAGCAAACAGCAAATTATGCAAGTATCTGCTGAACTCGTGTATAGGGTGGGCAGAGCCACGAGAAGGGAAGAACTCCCAGGATTTTTTGCCATGAATTTAAAATAATGAACGTCTACTACAAGCTTCTCACAGTATTTGACTGGGTCGTTAGGACACGTCTCCCTCATTTTAAAAACTGCTTGGTGTTGAGATTTGAACTGTGATCAGCAAGAATTAGGCATTTCTCTTTATTCAGAGTGAAGTCAGCAGCTACTTGTGTGCTAGCTAAATGCTGCTACCCCTTTACTGAAATTCATTAACATGCTTAACATGCTTCTTCTATAGGGAAATATTCGGGGATGTTCCATCAACCCAAGGTGACCTTCTCTTCCCCTAGAAGCAGCAGCATGCTGGAGCTGCCTCACACAGACTCACAAGAGCTGATGGTGAAGCTCGCAGAAGTTAAAAGCTGCTGGTATAAAAATTCAGTAATTGAAACGTACCTCTATCTGGGACACACAACTTTCCTTTGCTCCCTCAGCTCCCAGCTTCCCTGACCTGCCAAGTCTGGTTCAGATGCCCTTCTTATGGACATCACGTGTCTCCCTCACAGCACCACCATTGTCAAGTCAAGGGAGAGGCAACTGTTTATGTCCCGTTCACAGTTGAATCCCGAGCCCTCAACAAATGCTTAGGGAATGAGTGGTTGAATGAATAACCTCTGAGGCTATGAGGGGGAAAAACCAACCAAGCCTATGAGGGCCAGGAGGAGCTCTGCCTACATTCTCTTCGCTGGTCTGCACACGACTGTATGAGACAGGAATTCTTATTCCTATTTTACAAGCTCAGGGGGTTAAATGATGTTAGAACCCAATACCGGCAGACCCAGAAAATTCTCTCCACGATATCCTTCTGGCCCTCCACAACATCAGTCTTTCCCCAATGCAAAGGCATTGGCCGACAAATACCATAGTCACAAGTGTCTTATCATCCGATTCCTTCTTCACGAATCACAGGAAGAAGATGGCATCGGGACGCCTGGGTGGCTCAGTTGGTTGAGTGACTGCCTTCAGCTCAGGTCATGATCCTGGAGTGCCGGGATCGAGTCCCGCTTTGGGCTCCCAGCTCAGCGGAGAGTCTGCTTCTCCCTCTGACTCTTCCTCCTATCATACTCTCTCATTCTCTCTCTCTCAAATAAATAAATAAAATCTTAAAAAAAAAGAAAAAAGAAGAAGAAGATGGTGTCACTACTCGCAGATAAAGAAATGAGGACCACCAGACGTGAACTGACCTTTTAAAAAGTGCTATAAGTTTTCAAAAATAAAAAATCACTGTGAGCTGGAGTAGGTTGAGAAGACATTATGGTGGACTGGAGTTGATATTTGGAGAAAGGGTAGTACTCAGGTGGAATTAAAATCGTCAGGAGCAGGACTTCCAGTCAAGGAAAGAGAAGCAGGGCACGAGGGAGGACAGATGGTGAGAAGGCCAGATGACGACAGTGAGAGTTCATGATGAAGAATTAGGAAAACACAAAGATGCAGAAGTTGGTCAGGCCATGTTATGGAAAGCGTAGAAAAAGAATGTCTCCAAAGTCATATTTTAAAGCAAGTTGGAATCATTTTGTGGGAATGACTGGATGAAGGGTGTAGTTGATCTCTCCTTTCCTTTAAACATAGGATTTATATGTGATTTATCGGACTTTCTGGAACATTTAACTTTAGCTAACTTTTGTGTTCCTTCATAGGGATCATGACTCATCTGTCCGAGTTTCCACTTTTGAGAGACAGAAACCGTGAGAAATGCAAAGTGCTATGAACCTTTGAACTCTGCTATTTCAGGGTGGAGCGGGACGTACCCTTCCACTCTGTGGAAGAAGACTTTCCGACTTCTTGTCGTTGAGAAAACACTGGAGTCATATGTGATTTGTGGAGCAAGACCTTCTGAATAAATCAAACGGCTTATGGCTCTTTCTCCTTAATCACTTCCAAACTCAGCTCACAAACTCTCAGCAAGGATCAGCAATGCGCTCCCACGATTACTTTTTTTTCCCCTTATATTTGGCCTTTTTCCAAAACCTTTTTTTGTTAATACTTTCAAAGCAGGGTTTTGTGGGATTCCTGCCTGCTTTTCATTGGCATACTCTCTCTCATTCTGCTTACTTGCATGGGAGAGCTGACACAGGGAGACAGATCTGCCCACCACCTGCTCTTTAATTAATGAGGGACCTGGGGTGTGTGATCTACATCTACTGTAGGTTGGTTGAGAGTCAGCCCTGCAGAGACAGAGGTTGACCAGTATTCCTCAAGCTCCTCTTGTGAAAGAGCCATGCATCATGGGAAAGCTTAACAGGGGAGATGTTTTTTTTCTTTTTTTTTTTAAAGATTTTATTTATTTATTTCACAGAGAGAGAGAGATCACAAGTAGGCAGAGAGCGGGGGTGGGTGGGGGTGGGGGGGGAAGCAGGCTCCCTGCTGAGCAGAGAGCCAGATGCGGGGCTCGATCCCAGGATCGTGAGATCATGACCTAAGCCGAAGGCGGAGCCTCCAACCCACTGAGCCACCCAGGCTCCCCCAGGGGGGATATTTTAAATGCAGAAGGCCTGAGAGCAGGTAGGAGCTGAGCCTTTGTGCTCCTGAGGCCGGACTTCCATGGAGGGGCTCCCAACTGGCTTGGTCACCCAGAAATTTCGGTCCCTGTGCCTGACACTCATTCCTGCAAGGAGACATTGCTCTGATTGTGGTGACTATATAACTTATCATACAGACCAGGACATTTAAGAATAGAAGAGAAAAGCAAAAAAGAATAAAAGAGATTGCTAAAAAATAATTAAAGCTATACAGTCTTAACATTTTTTTGAATTACAGATTAGTTTTATTATAATATTGAACTTACAAAGTAGTTCTATTCAAAAGTGTCTTAGCAAATATAGATTCTGCAGAAATATAGACATTTTCTGTTTCATTCTATTATGGTACAGAATACACATTTAGCCAATTAAAAATAACAGATCCATCCAACATTTCTTCATGTAAGTCAAAATAGTCTAAAGTACAGTTACGGAATTTTAAAATTAAACCTTGTGCAACATTTAAATTCTCACCGTTTATTTTGTTCGGTTGCTCTCTTGCTCTAGTATGACTTAATTGCAATATCTTCTTGTTTGCCAGCTTCTTTGCTCAATAATTGCAATTTGCTAGAACATAAAAGCTGAAGTTTTGGAGTGCTCCATTCATTGAACACATTGATTAAAGATTTTCAGGGGCGCCTGGGTGGCTCAGTTGGTTAAGCGTCTGCCTGTGGCTCAGGTCATGATCTCAGGGTCCTGGGATCAAACCCCGCATCGGGCTCCCTGCTCAGTGGGGACTCTTTCTCTCTCTCCTACTCCCCCTACTTGTGTGCTCACGCTCTCTCTCTCTCTCTCTGTCAAATAAATAAATAAACGAATCTTTAAAGAGTTTCAACTGATTTTGAGCAAAATGCAATCAAACCAAAATTTAAAGGATATATTTACAAAAAGTGTTCAATGCTGTTACAGGGCACTTGTGCTCAGTTTGTTGAGTTATAAATTTGTGCTCGAAAGACTCCAGTGTTTCTAGAATCTAATTAATGTTGGATAGCAAAGAGTAAAGCCACATACTGCCGTACTCAAGCATTTCCTTGCTTCAACATCAGCGTCTCCATGAAAATTATGTAGTTTAGTCATTTTATCTGCGTATTTGTAAAAATATTTGTAAATGTTGACAGCGCAGCTTCTGTTACAACTGCTAGACTATCACAGCTTGTTTGAATGCATTTAAGAATCATGTGCCTGGCAATCAATTCCGGTACATTTCTGCTCTGCGGTTTCAGTTTAGTAAGTGCATTGGTTTTTTTCCACAATTCCATCCACCACCAAAATTTGTAAACGTATTGTGTCTGCAGAAACAAATAAGTTAATCCTTAGTGTTGAACTCTGGAACTGAATTTATAAGAGCATTCACAATAATTTCAGATGTTTCACTTCCAACAAAATAAAATGCTAGAAGCTCTACTTTGATTCCAGGAAATATTGGACGAAAATCTTCCACTATTAGAGTTCATTGGATTTTTATGTCAATCACCTGATGACGTTGATATAAAATTGGCATCATTTAGTAGTTTGGCAAGTTCTTTGTTTTGTTTTAAAGATTTTACTTATTTATTTGTTTGAGAGAAAGTGAGAGTGAGAGAGCACAAGCAGGGGGTTGGGGGGAGGAACAGCAGAGGGAGAGAGAGAAGCAGGCTCCCCACTAAGCAAGGAGCCCAATGCAGGGCTTGATCCCAGGACCTCAAGATCGTGACCTGAGCCAAAGGCAGATGCTTAACCGACTGAGCCACCCAGGCGCTCCAGTTTGGCAAGTTCTTTGTATACTAATGGAGCGGAACCCTTTTCAGCTCTCATTTTACAAGTATATGTACATGAAGAAATTTGGAATTAAAGAAGAGCCAAATTAAAATAGAGAAAGGATTTGATCTAAATCAAAAGACATGCTTCCGAAGGAGTTGTGCAAAAATACCTTCTCAAGCTGCACCTGCTTAAACTGTTGTATTCAATTCCCATCTTCTTAAATTAACTATTAATTTTTTTTAAGATTTTATTTATTTATTTGACAGAGAGACAGCGAGAGAGGGAACACAAGCAGGGGGAGTGGGAGAAGGAGAAGCAGGCTTCCCGCTGAACAGGGACCCCGACGTGGGACTCGATCCCAGGATCCTGGGATCATGACCTGAGCTGAAGGCAGACGCTTAACGACTGAGTCACCCAGGCACCCAACTATTAACTTTTGAAGTAGAATCTGATGACTTTTCAGAAGGTTTATATCTCCTTACTTTTGAGTGGCCAGTGCTACCACTGTTGTCCCATAATTGATGGTAGATGTTCATGTTTTGTGCAAGTTTCACTTTCTTTTTTTTTTTAAATTTATTTATTTGACACAGAGAGAGAGATCACAAGCAGGCAGAGAGGCAGGCAGAGAGGCAGGCAGAGAGAGAGGGGGAAGCAGGCTCCCCGCTTGAGCAGAGAGCCCAATGCGGGGCTCGATCCCAGGACCCTGAGATCATGACCTGAGCCGAAGGCAGAGGCCTAACCCACTGAGCCACCCAGGTGCCCAAGTTTCACTTTCTTAACTAACTTTCTCGTGAAGTGGAAATTTTGTGCTTCTGTTTCCATTCAACTCATTTCCTTGAGGTCATTGCTATTGAAAGGATTTACTGAAAAATAATAAAAGCGTTGTCAAACAATAAAACAAAGAGTTGTGGATTTACACCGTCTCGTAAAAGGCAAAGACACCATGGCATTCACAGGACACAGAGTTCTAGACAGGGCTGCTTACGTTCTATTTCCTGCACATAATCTGTCCATACCTAACCCGTAATTTGACATGTTTTCCATTCATCTGGTGACTTGGTGACTTGGTGACTTTGTACATCTACATAAAATGTCACAAGCTGATGCACCAGTGGCTGGCAGGGTCGGCAACACAGGATATTTCTCTCTCCATCACCTGAGCCCAGGAGTTATTTGTCTCCAGCAGCTCACGACGCTACACTTCATTTTATCGGTGAGAGCCCTGCATGGAGGCTGGGAAAAGGAAACATCAGCTCCATTGCTTCTGGAAAGCTGGGAAAAGAGAAATGGGTTATTGCTGGTTTCTTTCAGATTTTACCATAGGTGAAAGTGAAAATCGCCCAAGCATCTCGTACACTATTCAATGAGACTATGGCAGAAGCTGGAAATACAAAGTGGCCGTCTGCCCAGCCCATTCTGGCTCGTCTCAAAACTGCTACTAATAACAACACTTCATGAAAAAATGAAGCATTTGAGACAAATGCTACACCAAGGGAGTGTTGAGAATATACATGTAAACTGGGACTCTCCTGAGGAAATTGGGACGTGCACTCTCCCTACCCCGACCAACTGCTTCTAGTTGGATTTGGCTACATGATATTGTCATCTTCCTGAGTCGTCATTAAATAACCCTCCTCTGTCTTTATTCTTAAAGTAAAACAATTTGCTGACTTTTGAGTTTATTTAACTTCTGGAACAAAAGTTTTAGTAAGGCATTATTACTTTATTTTTTAATTTTTTAAAAATTTTATTTATTTATTTATTTGACAGAGAGTACAAGCAAGGGGAGCAGCAAGGAGAGGGAAAAGCAGACTTCCCGCTGAGCAGAGAGCCCGATGTGGGGCTCGATCCCAGGACCCTGGGATCATGGCCTGAGCCGAAGGCAGACAATCAACCCACTGAGCCACCTGGGCGCCCCAGTATTATTACTTTATTACTATGCTTGGCCTCACACTCTGAAAAAAATTTCTGGTTCCTACCTGGCATGCAAGGTCTTGTGTAAGACCCTCCATCACTGGCCCCTCAGCCTCATCTTTTTCTCTTCCTATATCACCACACTCTGCCATGCTTGACTTCTTTCAGTTCCTCAGATGTGGCAAGTCCTATCCGTCCTCAGAGTCCTGGGAGGCTGCTCCCTCTGCTTAGTATGCCCTTCCTCCCACAGTCCCCAGGTTGGCTCCAAGTCTTCCTGCGGATGATCTCGGCTTAAGCATCGCCTCTCTGGAGCATTCCTCCCTGGCTGCCTACCTAGAGGAGGTCACCCTTGGTTTTCCTCAATCTCAGTCCATATTTGTCTCCTTCATAGCACTTGTTGCTTTTTGTTGCAGTTGGTTTCTTTGTTGGCTCATTTATTTTATTAACAACCCCTAGCATGAGACTGTAAGTCTCAGTCTCATGTAAGACTGTTCATCTTTGTATCCTCCGAGCTGAAAAGGCTGTCTGGCACCAAGCTCTGAACAAAGATTTGTTGAATGAATGAATAACATATATTGATATTGGATTTAAGGCGCAGAATACATATCAAAAGATGTACAAACAGTTGGGTCAAATGTAATATATATGAAAATGTCCATCGCAATATCAAGTTCCTAAAAATGTTTACTTTTCATAGTGATTTCTATTATATATTTAGGAAGTTAGCCCCAAGGGCACCACTCTACTCACGGGAGAAGCAACCCTCCAAGTCTGCAAACAGAAGGTCAGGGGCTGATCTGCTCAAGTCCCACTTGCTGAGACTACCTGGGACCTTAGTCTCCCTACAAGCGCTCGGGGTTTAGACACTGTAGGAAAGTGGGAACTTAAGTCTATAAACTTCCTTTCATCTTTATACCTTCATAAACCTGACCTTGTGTGGATTTGTGGTTGTCAAACAGTTGGCTTTGTTAAATGCAAGAATTCGTCATGTTTTCATAAGCCACAAACCACTGAAGAATTTATTTGCATTATTTGATAAACATGCTGCATTGCTCCTGGATTTCTGTTCTGCAAATGTTCTGGTTTCTGGAAAAATGGACTCTAGCTCTGTTATGCCCTCTCTAAAATAAGATGAACATCTCCTTATATTTTAATGTTTTAAAAAGATAGCCCCTTCAGTTCGATTGTAAAGTATGCTAATTCTCTTAGTTCCAATTCATGTTGGAATCATGAGTAAGTCATTTGCAAAATATTTTTAAGGCACTGCATTGTTTTCCAGCTACTCATTCCTTCTGCAAAAGACTTCTTTACAAATGAAAGATTCCATGTAGGATTCTGGCTAAGGGAGGTGGCCAGGTTGTGAGAAAGTAGAGAGAACTGTGTAACTCTCTATGAATGAGGTGGGACTAGAGGGTAAAAAAATAGTACCTCAAGTCACACACGAAAACCAGTCTCATGATAATAGTCCCTATATTTTCAGCTCTCAGCAACAATTTTGCGTGCTTCAGTACTCAACATTTAAGGGAGTAATTGGATAGTTTATAGGGTATCCATGCTCTGGAGTACAATAAAGCATTAAATATCATATTGTAGAAAAATATTTAATGACACCAAAAACTAGCATATTAAGAGAACAGACTGGAGATACAAACATATGTACAATATGATGCTTTTTTCCCCCCTTAATTTAAAAAGGCAGAGAAATATTTATGAGGAGAAAAAAGACTGGATGGTAATAGCAGTATGCCAAAATATTAACCCAGAATGTTAATGATGACTTTCCTTGAGTGGCAGGAATAGGAGTGATTTTCCCTCCCCCCCTTCCTTTCTCCCTCCCTTCCTTCCTTCTTTCCTTCTTTTCTCATTAAGATTAATGAAGAAAAGGAAGAAGGGTAGGGAACAATTAGAATAACAAAATGGTTAATTTTGTTCATTTAAAAATAAACATTAACATGGTTTTAAGAGAAAAAGTGTAAATATCTCTTCCACTCATATCTCCCTGCTCTCCAATTTTTTCTGAGAGGCAACCTCTGTTAACACGTTTTTGTATTTAAATATATACTTTGCATGAACAAATGCACATATATATTTGTGTGTGTATATACTTCCTCTTCTTTTTTATATAAACTCTAGCATAATAAATCATTTTGTACCTTTAATAACAGCTTATTGTGAAAATTTCCCTAATATATCATTACATAGACTATCTTCCTTAACTCTTTGCAGTTGCCCAGTGTTTCGTTATCTGAAGGTACTATCACTGATATAACTTTTCTCCTAACAATGGGTATTTAGGTTACTTCCAATCGTTTTTGTGATGAGCATACCTCAACATACATTTGCTCATCCATGATTTCTTTTTAAGATTTTATTTATTTGACAGAGAGAAAGAGAGCACAAGCAGGGGGAGCAGCAGGCAGAGGGAGAGGGAGAAGCAGGCTCCCCACTGAGCAGGCTCCCCACTGATGCAGGCCTCGATCCCAGGACTCTGGGATCATGACCTGAGCTGAAGGCAGATGCTTAACCACTGAGCCACTCAGGTGCCCCTCATCCATGATTTTAATCTGTGTCAATCTGTAAGTAAAAAAGTGATTCTGTAGTTTTAATTAATTTATTTCTTCTTATTACAAACTAATCGTAATATTCTAGCTTTAATATATTAAAAGATATCTAAACTATTGTTTTAAAGTCTTCACAGAAAGGGAGGTCATTACAAGGATGAAGGCATGTCAGGTCTGGGTAAATGAATACCCAGAGTACGGATGGCAATCTGGTTAGGGCTGGCGACCAAAACCAGGAGTATTGCCCCGCCCCCTTGGGGTCAATAATCCATTATGTCAATAAGACGTCAGAATTGACACGTTAGCATCTACCATTTGCCGTACTTGTTTTAGATAGCTTGCAGTTAAATAAAACAAAAAGACAAAACCCTGAGCTATGGGTCCCACATGACAAGCAGTTTAAAAGAGAGAATTCCTCCATGACACACAAACATATATATATAGCTTAGAGGAAATATTTCTGAGAACAAAGAATTACAGACATAACTATATAAAATGATTTGGAGATTGTCATTGTTGTAGGTAGTCTAAGAAAATAATATTAGCTGATAAGTAATACTCAAGCATAGGAAATGGTGCTGTGTACTTAAGACTACAGATAGATATTCAACAAGTTCTTAAATTTTAACTTTTATGGAGAAGTCTAAGGAAAAGCACAAATAGAATGATTATTACATTGAAAAGATGTCAAAGGGAAAAAAGCCATTTGGTTAATCATCCGGAGTCTTCCAGAATAAATGTATTCATCAGTGGGGCCCGAGGATGAGCCCATTGATGAACCCAAGTATTTTTTTTTTAAAGATTTTATTTACTTATTTGACAGAGAGAGAGAAATCACAAGTAGGTAGAGAGGCAGGCAGAGAGAGAGGGGGAAGCAGGCTCCCTGCTAAGCAGAGGGCCCGATGCAGGGCTCGATCCCAGGACCCTGAGATCATGACCTGGGCCAAAGGCAGAGGCTTTAACCCACTAAGCCACCCAGGCGCCCAAGCGCAAGTATTTTTTGATGGTGTGTTTGAATTTTCAAAAACCCCATTAGTTATTTTCATGTTACTCAGGGGAAATCAGAGTCTGATGGGACTGGCTTGTACTAACTAAACTTACAAGAGCCTAATTGTTAAAAACAGGTTGCCAATTAACTAATTTGAAGTGGGAAAAAATAGAGCTATTAGGAGGTCTGGAATTTTAATGTACTTAGGACAATATTTTCTCTTATTTGTAGGGAAGTCTGCCTGGGAAGTTAAACACTATGAAAAAGTGCTTGATAAAAACAAAGTCAGAATAAAGGGAGCTGGACATCTTAATGAGCAGTGCCATTATAAACAATCGATGAAAATTGAAACAATTTAGGGGCGCCTGGGTGGCTCAGTGGGTCAAAGCCTCTGCCTTCGGCTCAGGTCATGATCTCAGGGTTCTGGGATCGAGCCCCGCATCAGACTCTCTGCTCAGCGGGGAGCCTGCTTCCCCCTCTCTCTGCCTGCCTCTCTGCCTACTTGTGATCTCTCTCTCTCTCTCTCTCTGTCAAATAAATAAACAAAATCTTTTAAAAAAAAGAAAATTGAAACAATTTAGATAAAATGTCTATGTCTTTTTCAGAGGCACAGTTTGTATATTCTCAGTGGAATTTTACAACTTCTCTTTTTAATACATTCTGGTGGTAATACTCAAGTCCTCATAGAAAAACTCACCTCTAAATTGCACTTTAAAGGTCATTTGTTGCTGATTCATTTGTTAGAGTCAACTATTTTGGTGTGGCTTGACTCTAATTTATTTTATAGCAAAGTCCTGCCAGTGCAATTAAGAGAGGTTTCCTTCATAATATTTTTCTATCAGCTTGCACTTCTTTCTTTAAACACTGTTATCTACTTTCCCTGCCAATGACCTTTACCTTTATGTCATCTGAGTCATCATGCTACAGACTGGATGCTTTGGAAATGCAATTCCATTTTGGAAATGGAATTGAAAATTCCATTTTGGTGGCGTTCATGACTTTGACATGACTAGCAAACAAGTTGGAAACTGAAGGACAAGATTTCTGCCTTGTGGATCTTCCACCACTTCTGATTATAAGAATCAAGTTAAGGAGGGATACCGATCAAACTGTACTTCCCACATTTTCTATGAACAGAACTTGAGAGTTCAACTTTATGGTTGATATTATTAGCGATAATAGATTCATCAGGAACAAGATAGGACTTTCTTTCTTTTCGTCTTCATACCTTTTGCCTCTATCACAATGTCTGTAGAGAATAAATGTCAAGAAACAATTTTCTATGGATTTCTCGAATTCCACATGTCTTTGGAGTAGAGGCATTGTCAAGAGTATGTCCTTCAACAGCATCAAGCAGATATGCTTACTGTTCAGTATAAAAGACCTGGTTTCCCTGAGCTTAGAGCTGCTCAGAAACAGATGCTGGCTACTGATACTGCTGTGAGTAATGAAGTCCTTTGTCTCTGACCCAGGATTTTCACGACTTCTGCCAGCTTCTAAGCTGTGGCAAGCTAACTTGTTAATTTGAAAGCAGGGTAAAATCTTATACTCTTCACAGTTCTTGAGAATAAGTGCTCACAAGAGAAAGTGTGTTGAATGAAATAATTTTAAACAAATGTTTAGGGAACTTAATACTCTTCTGACTAATCAACAGTTACCCAGGGAAGAGCCCAAGAACCTCTCTTGGCAAGGAGCTATTTCACAATTTATTTTCATTAAAGTACCAGTGTGTGTTAGTCGGCCTGTGTTTACTTTAGATATCAGTGTTGACTCAAAACTCTTGGCAGCAGTATGTTTGGACCTGGCTAAACATTGAGTTGTATAATGGGAACTGATTATTTATTTAAGTATTACCTACTCATATAGGAACTATAGACTTTGGATAGTCTCTACTTGCTTCTGCATCAGCGTCCCTAGTAGATGAGGCCATAATTTTGGTACAGAGGGCTGAAACTGTAATCTCTCTTTCTAAAAATAACAACTAATTATCTTTAAAATGACACTTTCATTTGGAGCACAAAATACTGACTTTGGTGTTTATTTTTCCATTTGCTTTAGAGATGGATTTGTTTTCCTTTCTGTTTTAGAGTGCCTGGCAAAGCCGAGCCTGGAAACCCTCTACCAAAAAGAAGTGATCTGGTCTTTCTACATGGCAGATGGCCAAGCTGCCGCCTCTTCCCCTCCAGTCAGTCATGACTCTAAGAGCTCGAGCAGAGGGCTGCTCTCAGGCAGCTGCGGATCAGGGGAGAAAATCACTTTCTGAAGGCAAATAAGTGACTTACGGTCAATCATTGTTCATATTTATCTTAAAAACTCTGGCATGCCAGGAGGCAAAGAGTGCTAGGATCAGGAGCCATAGGTTTGCCTCTAGACTTGCCAATTTTCTGTGATCCTGGGCCAGTTATGTGACCTCTCTGATTCTGAATTTGTCCAGTTTAAAATGGTAGCAATAAAACCTGCTCTGCCTCTATTACGACACTTTTTTGAGCATCAAACGAAATAGCTCAATTCTGGTCGGTAAGTGTAACAATCGTATAGTCCTTTTCTCGATGTCTTGGTTATGAATTTAGAAGGGATATAAGACCAAAAAGGTGTACATAAATGGAGATGTTATTAGTAAGGAGTATGCCTACCATATTTCTTTTGCGTTCTTGCTTCACTTTTTTTGCACTGAGCAAAATGTCCCGTAGAGGATCAAGCAAACACAACCTTGAATACTATGCACACAAGATTGAACTATTTAGATCGCGGCAAAACTGACTTGTTTCTTGGACACGTTTTATGGGATAAACTGGATCAAAGTGTTCAAAGCAGAATCAAACCAGTGTTTGATAAAGATGTAGACATTGTGATTTCTCTCTGACTCATTGGGTTTTCTTACAGAAGTTAAAACTGGAGCGACTAGCTTTGACCCAGTTTGCCCCCATGAGACCCTGAACAGGATGAAGAGAGGCTGTTTAACAGCTTGTCTGTTTCCTTTTCTTTTTTAAAAGATTTTATTTATTTATTTGTTAGAGAGAGAGAGCAGAAGCTGGGACAGCTGCAGGCAGAATAGGCAGAGCAGGCAGAGGGAGAAGCAGGCTTCCCACTGAGCAGAGAGCCCAATGTGGGACTCGATCCCAGGACCCTGTGATCACGGCCTGAGCCAAAGGCAGACGCTTAACAGACGGAGCCACCCAGGCACCCAGCTTGTCTGTTCCTGTCATGAATCAGCTCTCAGGGTGCAGAGAGACTTTTCCCCATTCTCAGAGAAGAGGGACTGACTACACAGGGAGCTGGGCTTTGTGGTAGCAGGTCACCATTGTCCTGATCAAAAGGTGAGTGTTTGACACAGAGTGGAAGAAAAAGAGTTAACATGGTATTCATTGTTTAGTTTTTTTTTTTTTTAGATTTTATTTATTTATCTGACAGAGACAGAGCACAAGCATGGGGAGTAGCAGGCAGAGGGAGAAGCAGGCTCCCCGCTGAGTGGGGAGCGCGACGTGGGTCTCAATCCCAGGACCCTGAGATCATGACCTGAGCCGAAGGCAGACGCTTAACGACTGAGCCATCCAGGCGCCCCCATTGTTTAGTTTTTATTGTATTGCATACCAAAATAATAAGTAAGACCAGCTTTCATGGAAATACGGGACAAAATTCATAAATACACATTCATAGAGAGACTTACAAAAGTGACAGAAGAAGTAAATATTCCTTTCTTATGACTTTAAAAACAACGTGCAGAAATTAAATCACTTCCTTTTGATTTTAACAATAACTCCTAAATGAGATATATTTGTCTTAACATAAAATTTTGGTGATCCTGAGGAAAATAGAAAGGGAACAACCTCCAGAGGACTATTTTTCAAAAGTGGGTTATTGCCATTTTACAGTGTTACCCTGTTAAACTGTAATCTCCAGTTTCAGGTTTTTTGCTTTTTTTGTTTTTTGTTTTTTTGAGATGATTCTTTTCAAAATGGATCTATGGCTTAGCTATAAGATAAAGTGGTGAATTATTTACGTAAAGATATATTATCTCAGATTGTGATTCACTTGTAACCGGCTATCAAAAGTATCTTTATGGCACTGAGGCTGCCATATGTGCTCATGTATTGAAGAGATGATGAGTCCCTCAAACAGTCAGTAAATAATACAGCGTGTCTATTATGATTTTACTTCTACTTCCAATATATGCCATGTATTTTTGACACAAGGCCCTTCAATTGATCACCTTCTTGACCGCCCACATACATTTTAAAAATAAATGGTTAATCTAGGCTTTCAACTATGAAAGACCAGCAAATATTTGACGGGTACAACTAGACGATATCCTCATTGGCAGGCAAATCAATCTAGCTGAGAAAGGTGGATAGAGAGTAAAAAAATCATGTTTTAAGTGTTTTTCTTCAAGATGTAATGTTTATCGTTATCTTCTGTTACATAATGGCATCCATATCGGTAAAAGACATTTTAGGACAAACTAAGGTGCACAGCACTCATTCTCTAGATGAACCTGAAAGAATATAATTTGCTGATATACTAATTTACATTAATTTGTTTGCATTTATTTAATATAAACGTGGAATACCTTTATTTTCTCTTTTGGACAGGTAAAGCTTCTAACTATTTTTGTGATGGAAAAATTCAAACACACACAAAGATAGAATAGTAGGAGAAAACCTCATGCACTCGTCATGTGACTTCAATAACTATTAATGAGTGGCCGAGCTCATTTCATTTAAAATACTTCAGCATGTTTCTCTAAAAGACACGTATAAATCTTCAAGTAATAACCATTCACATAAAATGGGATTTTGCTTGTGTATTAGGCTGAAGTGCAAAGAATATGCACTGGGACTTAGCTATTAGCACCCACAAATATTTGTGGGTTTAGATATTTATTCCAAAACAGAAGGACCATTGTATTCCCAGATCGCTATACAATTCCAGTTAGTTGGCACCTGCAAAGCCATTTCTAAAATCCTTTCATCGCTATTTGTAGGTGGATGGATGATATGTTTTGGTTAAAGCAACCTTGGGGAACTTTCGCTGTTCTTGTGGAGGCTGGTAGGGCAGGCAGGGAAAGAAGCTCCAACACGCTCCTGATGCAGAGAAAACTCTCCTTTTCTCACACTTTGTACCAGGTTCCAGCTGGGGACACTTCTTCCTGGATGTGCTGTCAGTGACTTTGCCTTCTCTGGCCCCAGTGTCTTGTACAACAGCGATAAAAAGAGGACACAGCATCCTCTATATAAATGTAGGGTGGACTTCCGTTGTGTTTGCACAGCTCATCAGAGCTTACAAAGCATTTCAAAGATGGTGTTACCTTTGACCATCACCATAATGGCTAGGTTGGTATTGTGCCTATTTTATGGTGAGTGAGTTAAGATACTTACCAAGGTCATGTAGGAGATGAAGCTGGAACCCAAGTCCTCTGGAAGGTATGTGGTTTGCTTTTTCTGGGCTGTCTCTGGACAAAGCTTTTATTTTTATTTTTTACTTTTTTAAAAGTTTTTTTATTTATTTAATAAAAGTGAGAGAGAGTGAGAGAGAGAGAGCACAAACGGGGTGAGAGCCAGAGGGAGAAGCAGACTCCCTGGTGAGCAGGAAGCCCAATGCAGGACTGGATCCCGGGACTCCGGGATCAACACCTGAGCCGAAGGCAGGTGCTTAATGGACTGAGCCACCGAGATGCCCCTTTATTTTTTTTTTTTTAAATAAAGTCTGAAATTATAAAGGATAAAGGAAGGAATGTAGAATGAGTTTACAACTTAAGGAACAAGGCAATAGTAGACCTCCTCTTCCTTCTTATACCTCCTAATGGGGAATGAAGATGCCTCTTGTTTTTGCATGGAGGGATGGGTTTTATTGGGGTCATCTCTATATAAACAGTAGCAATGGATTCAACGTGTTGATCCCAGGGTAAAACAAATATTTTTTGTCAGGGTCCAGGGTTAGAATTCAGAAGTCTATGGGCTTGGATGAAGAAAAAATATTTTTTCAAAATTTTCTTGAACCTCTAATAGTCTCCAGAATTATAAATGTAGATTTATTTATTTATTACTAAAAAAGAGGGAGAGAGAGAGTGCAGGCTAGAGGTTGGGGGGAAGCAGAGGCAGAGAGAGTATCTTAACAGGCTCCACAATCACTATGGAGCTTGCCTCAGGGCTCAATTTCATGACTCTGAGATCATGACCTGAGCTGAAACCAAGAGTCCGATGCTTTATCCAACTGAATGACCGAGGTGCCCTTAAATGTAGATTCTAAACCATAATAATTATTAACTGTTCCTGTGAGTCTGCCATCAAGAGAAATAAAAGACCTGTTCTACCACATTACAATTGTTGTAGATTATCTTGAAAATGTCCTTTATACTCACCACTACTTCAAACTATGATAGCCTTCAGACTTGCAGATGGAGCTTAGTATTTAATGTCTTAATAAAGACACATTATTTTTTATTTATTTTTTTGAAGATTTTATTTATTTATTTATTTATTTGAGAGAGAGCGAGAATAAGAGAGCGCAAGCAGGGGTGGAGGAGGGGCAGAGGGAGAGGAAGAAGTAGGCTCTTTGCTGAGCAGGGAGCCCAACACCATGCTCAATCCCAGGGCCCCGGGATCATGACCTGAGCCAAAGGCAGTTGCTTAACCAACTGAGCCACCCAGGCAACCCCAAGACACATTATTTTATTATGAAGTTTTAAAAGGCATTTTGATAAGTGTATTTCTATATAATTATCTATTTATTTATTTTAAAGATTTTATTTATTTATTTGACAGAGAGAGAGAGAGATCACAAGTAGGCAGAGAGGCAGGCAGAGAGAGGGGGAAGCAGGCTCCCCACTGAGCAGAGAGCCTGATGCTGGGCTCGATCCCAGGACCCTGAGATCATGACCTGAGCTGAAGGCAGAGGCTTTAACCCACTGAGCCACCCAGGCGCCCCTATAATTATCTATTTAATTGTAATCTTATGTGTTTTATCTTATGCATTTAAAAACAGTACTCCAGAAGGGGTATAGGTATCTCCATGTTTGTCACAGAGATTCATGGTACAAATGAAAGTTTTTAACATTGGCTTTAAGGGGACATTCACTAAAAATCTTAAATTACTCCCAGGGAACAAAATTTTCAAAACGTTTCTTGGGGAAGGAGTTAAGCTGAGGCAACAATTCCTCAATCTCATTGTCTCTTCTGTTTCTCTACTTGGCCCACTGAACTCCTGACAAATAGAGCATGTGCAATAAACGTTCATAGAGAATGACACTCCTTTGTCTCCTTGGAGAAATGAGCAGACTGCTAAAAACACACTGAGTTTGGTTCATGGGACATTTCCCAAAAGGAGAGATGGTTTAAGGTAGAGAGTAAAGTAGAAGGGGAAGGAATACCTGCATAAAGGAATTAGCCAAGGATAAGATCTTACTTTGAACAAGACTTTCTGCATTGAGTCTGAAAACCACATTTGTCTTCATGTGGGAAACCATGCCACGAACTAACCTTTCTGCATCCTCTCAACCAGAGGCAATCAAATTATGCATGAAATAATTAAATAATTTTATTTTCAGTTGGCAAGCACTAAATTTTATGTTAAATTGTTCGCATACGGGAAGATATTTGTTGCAGTAACATCTCCTAATATATGCTATTCTCAGGAAACCATTATGTTACAATTCTTAATCTAGGCACAGAAGTAAAAAGTTCTAAGCATTTGACTAGCATATTTTGATGATTTGTATATATCAGGAGGAATTCAGAACTTCATATGATTTTTCTGGTAGAACTCTCTTAATAGTGTCTGTCTCTACTTTGCTACTAGAGACAATTTTGCCTGGCTTGCTATTTCTTCTGACATATATTCCAACTGGGCAGAATCTCTGACAAATTAGATCATCATTAAGAGGAGAATGTAGAGCACACTGTTTAGAAACAGTAATAGGCAGAATAAATGTGTGGCTGCTCCCCTTACAGCTTATATTCTTATAGTGCCAAACTCTGTGGTTCATAAAATACACACTATTTCTCATGACCCCAAACATTTACCCTGGCTGGTTCATCTCTCATGAATGTTATTTTGTTCTCATTTACTCTCTGCAACCTCAAGATCTGCTAAGTCATCATTTCCTGCAAAAACTTACTCTGACCCCTCCTCTCATTCCAGGTTGGGTTACCTGCACCTCTGTACCATTAAAGTCCTCTGCCCATCTTCTAGGGTCGGGAACTGCTCTCACTTCCCCCTACCCATACCTTCCCATTCTGTACTCAACATTATGCTCCAGACTATGAACATCTTGAGACTAGAATTACGTCTTTGAGTTACAGGCCAATATCAGGCTTTCAGGATTTTTCTGCAGAATCAACTGAATGACTACATTAATGAAGCCAACAAATAAGACTAATATGGCAGGTAACATGAAGACTGAAGGGTGGATGAGGAAGGGTGGAGAGGCAAGCTGGTCCCAGCTCATCTCACTTCCAAGATGTTTAATAAAAGTGTGTGTGTGTGTGTGTGTGTGTGTGTGCGCGCGCACGCGTGCACGCACATGTATGCGTGCAGGCACCGATGTTTGCGTGGGAGTAGCGGGTAGTATAGGGGAGGTGAGATTTATAGTTGACTGTAGATAAATACTTTCAATGTAGCAAGTATGAATGTCACTGCCTGTTTCTGATGTGTAAATGCTACATTTCTGTAAGTTAGAGGAATTGGTTCTGTACTTCCATCTACATGATGGCAGAAAAATTCAATCTCGATCATGTTTGGGAATTCTGTCTTATTCTCCAGCGGTTCATGCAAGGCTCTCCTGGTATTGGAGATGCCATGCCCTGCAGAGTCCTTATCAGCTACTCCATCTGCTGTGATTCATCAGTTTCCAAGGTGCTGGTCAGGCAGTGTGATCAGGAAGACCAGAGATGCCCGTCATGGCGGTCCCTTCCTCTACTGCACACAGGCCCACAGAGACCCTTAGGGCCTCAGAATCTCTAATGAGACTGAAGAAAACCATCCATCTTCAATTATGTAGCTTGTGTGGCTTCAACTCCAAAGCCCTAACCTCCATGCTCTCCTCTGGGGAACACAGTCTGGGGAAATTTTTGTACTGGGTGTTGTCACAGGGCAAAAAGGGAGCTGGAAATACCACTTATTCCTTTCTTAACAACCTCACCTTGCTACGCCAGTCTTCAGAAGTAACAGGAAGTTTTATCTTCCTCCTCCCAAAGTCCACCCCAGCTCCAACCCCAATCCACTGGCAATCCAGCCACTATTTCTCTTTGCAGTTTGGAAGAGCTCAAAACACAGAGCCTTGGCAACTGTCCCAGTTTTCTTTATCCTGTTCATGACTCCAAGGAAAACACATTTCTGACTCAAAACAAGCCGGAGGTTTCTGTTGAGACCTCAAATATTTTCCCAGAGTCCACCATAAAAATAATAAGGTTATGTTGTAATTTTAAACGATTTGTTCAAGTTCTTGTGGCAAGACTCTGCTACAGTTTTGTTTATCCTGCAAAAAGCCTCAAGTCTGTTTCTAAACAAAATGGTTTCCAAAAACTAATGCCGATTTCCCCCTGCTGACCCAAATCTCAAGAAGAATTAGCATTTGTTGTCATAATGCTCTAAACAAATATTATAAGCACAATTGTTTTGTAACTTGCACGATTTTGGCAATCAATACTCATGCTAGCATTGTTACTTGGACTCAGCATTAATGTTTTCTTCAAAATATTTTACATTGGTAGTATAAATTTATCCTATAATGCCAAAGACATTCTAGACAAACATGGTCATCAGCGTATTGTCCTTAAACTTGGCTTCATTTTGAAAACAGTAGGAAATTCATGAGAGAAGTTTTGGGAAGATAAAATATTTTAGCGATCTAACCCCATAATATTTATGCTCTCTTACAAATAGTAGTAATTAGGCTTCTAACAACACTAAAAATCTACTCCATTCAATGAGTTTGACTTCATTTAAAAATAAACGTATTATGAAAACATGAACAAATAATATTGGAGACTAGGGGAGCCTGGGTGTTTCAGTCCATTAAGCATCTGCCTTTGGCTCAGGATCCTAGGGTCCTAGGATTGAGCCCCAAGTCCGGCTTCCTGCTCAGTGGGGAGCCGCTTCTCCCTCTCCCTCTGTCCCCCGGCTTGTGCTCTTTCTCTCTCTCATTCTCTCTCTCTCAAATAAATAAATCTTTAAAAATAATAATATTAGAGAAGAAAAATGTGTAACTGGTGAATATTCATGTACTTCCCTTTGCTGCCCTTTAGGAATAATCCCACCAGTGCCAACTTGCTTCATGAGCGTTTGCAATGCAACAAAAGTAGAGCCAAGACTGTATTGTCTTGAACTGGAATAGTCCAGATATTACTTCTGGAAGAGAAAATACTGAAGGTGTAAGGAAAGGCAAGAGCCAAGGAAGTCTTGGAAATGTTTTATTGGGGGTTTGGACGGAGTATGGGGTTGAAATGATAGAGCCCTCAGGGCTTTGCTCCAGGTCAGGCTGGGTGTGGTTTCAAAGACAGGGTGGGAACTTGAGTATTCTCATGGCTCTGGAGCAATCCTCTTGACAGATTCTAGCAAGGAATTTTTAAATGCCAGGTTTTACTTAGTTTTTGAATAGATTATACATCCACGAGGCTCAAAAATTAAAATGTACTATGAAGTTTATCAGGAAAAAGTCTCCCTAGTGCTCCAGGTCCCCAGCCACCCAGGTTTCATCCCTGAGGCCACCAATATTATCAGCTGCTTGTTTATCTTTGAGACGTATTTTACACACACACAAGCAGATAGGCATTCTTATTATATAATCTCCCGCCTCACTTTTTATACAAGTGGTAGCGTGCTATGCAAATTCTTCCGTGTGCTGCTTTATGTCTTTATAATATTTGGGATATCGTTTCATTTTATTAGCTGGATTCCTCATTCTTTTTTGCAGCTGCAGAGTATTCCATTGTAGCAATATACAAATATTATTTAGCCAGTTCACACTTTTGGAGGCTTCCCATCAATTGCCATGATTATATACATGATGCAATGAACTACTCTATTCTTACCTTATTTTGTGTACTGAAATATAGTTATCAAAATATTTTTTATTTAAAAATATATGCACTTATTTATTAATGAGTTAAGTAACAAGATCTAGCAGTGGGACTAATAACTACTCTAATTTCAAAGTATGAATGACCATAAATGATATTTCAGAATATCTGCAACAGAAGATCTGATTTTTACTAGTAACAGAGGCACAAGCTGATACTATTGTGGTTTCTTGCCTACTTTCATTACTAAAGGAAATGACAAACTTCAGTTAGATTTTAATGAAAACAAAAACAGTTTTTCCTCCATCCAATTTGATGAATCCCCTAGATTTTCCTGTACAACCCTTACTAAGAAGCCCTTATGCAGACATCATTTCCTAAATATTTAAGTCTATTTGTATATAGTTATAAATTCCCAGAAGTGTTTTAAATTAGCATGTACTAATACATTTGTCATTGAATGCCTATTGTCAGATTGCCAGAAATATGGGCATTTAACCAGCATTGAACAAGGGGGTGTGTTAGCAAGCATTTTCACCTTTGCCAATCTGAGAGATGAAAAAATATTATCCTGGTGTAGCTTTATTTTGTGTTTGCCTTATTAAAATCCCACTTGCGCATTTTTTCATATATTTAAGAGGCATTTCCTAGCTGTTCACGTCCTTTGCCTATTGTTTCGTCGGTTTGTTGACAGGTTTGTTGCTGCGTGAATCACAGACAGCGATGTAAACAGCGCCCCCTGGAGTTAAACACGGAGGCCCTACTTGCCGGTCCCGGTGAAGATTTACTTTGATCTCTATTGGGTTTTTAACCTCAGATTATTGTTTCTTCGAGTCATCTAAATAGATTAAAATAGCATCTGGAATCCTTAGGCCACTAGTCTTATTTAGGTGACAATGTTGTCCAAGACAAGTCTGAAAGAAGTCACAGCAATTTGATAACTGTGGTTATCTCTGGCAAGGGGAAGGGCATGGAAAAGGTGTGAAAGAATTTTTACTTTGACTCTTTTTCCGTGCTGGAATTATGTATTATTTGTATGCAACAAATAAATGATAAGAATGAGTATATGTGGTGAAAATTCAAATAACACAGAAGAGCATACAAAGAACAGTAAAAGGCCTCTTTTTCTGGGGACACCTGGATGGCTCAGTTGGTTAAGTGTCTGCCTTTGCCTCAGTCATGATCCCAGAGTCCTGGCATGGAGTCCTGCATCAGGCTCCTTGCTCAGCAGGGCGCCTGCTTCTCCCTCTGCCTGCTGCTCCCCCTGCTTGTGCTCGCTCGCTCTCTGACAAATAAATACATGAAAAAAGAATCTCTTTTTCCGATGTCCTTCCAGCCTCAGAACTTTAAGAACAAAGATACTGAGGATGCTTTCTTAAGCCCAAATTGTGATTTTGAAATGCCTTTTCTCTAAGATCCAGGGCTCCTGAGAGAAATAACCGGTTCCAGGTCTAGAGCAGGAAATGTATAAAATGAGCCTGGTTTTATACCAGATAGTAAGAAGTTACCAAAGACTAGTAGGTCATTGTCAAAGAATGCAGGACCCAACTAATCAGAGAGAGACAGCATCTAGAGCATCAGTAAGGATAATAACTTCACGGCCTGAAGTGCATAACAAAATACTAACCTGAAATCCTAAATAAAATAAAAAGAATTGTTCATACTGGGAGGACAAGTGGTCATACTGGGAGATAGCAAAGGCCCAGCCTTGAGCTTGTCTTTGATAGGCAAACTAGCCCATCCAAAGCCAGAGCTCCTCTCTCAGGCCCGTGATCACAGGAAGCAATATTGCTCTGCCTGGACCACCCCAGGGCCAGATGCCAGACAACGAGGGGCCATCCCTTTGGCTGAGAGCTCACTGAAATGATTCACACTAGCTAATCTTAAATTGATTAGCCTGTCCTGTTTTGATCTGCCCTTGAAGTTTCAATTAGGGTGGCCTGGCCTCTCTCCCCACTCCTGCCCCTTCTGCCTTCTTACCATGCTGGTGTTTTTTCCAGGTGGCCATGCGCCTCCTGTTTCTAGGGCCATGAGCATAATCTATTTTGTTTCCCCAAACTTCTGTGTCTTTGTGGCCATTCCTGACCAACCATCGCATATGAGAACATAGAACACTGGCACAAGATATTCCAGAATTATCTTGTGTATTCCTAGCTTCAGTTCTAGAATCAGCTTTTTCTTCAAGGAGTCTTGGTTCCTTTTATTGAAAAATGGCATTTAGAACCCAATATCCGAGCCCTAGGTGTATTTTACATACAATGGTATTAACGCTTGTGGCAATACTTGCTCTCATCTGACCAAGGCCCCGAGGTTAGAGGCAATTTGGAGTAATGGGTAGGAGAGTGGGCTCTGGGTTCAGACTGCCTGAATCTAAATCCTCGCCACCATGCATAAGGTGTGAGGCCTTGGGAAAGTCATTTAAGCTCTTATCATTTGATCACCTATATGATGGTGTGTATATGCTATTTCAAAACATTGCTGTGAGAATTTAGTGAGATATACAGGTAAAGTTCTTAGATTCACGCGTGACACACAGATATTACTCAGTTAATATTTGGGGAATGAATGATCCTCATGTTGAGCCGAAACGCTTTCAGAAGAATGAAAATGAGAGGAAAATCCTGATTTATGTCCTTTTCAGAAAATAAATGAAAAATGAGTTTGTCCGAGGTCCTTAAAAATTCCCCATGATAATTTTTAAATTATCTTTAATATATTGTGAGAAGTTAGAGGAAATCTCTATATAAAAAAAAAAATGCTTTCCACTTGTTTATGTTCATGTACTTTTTTTTTAAATAATAGACCTGGTTTTATTTTTTTTTATTTTTTAAAAAATTTATTTATTTATTTGACAGAGAGGAGAGAGATCACAAGAAGGCAGAGAGGCAGGCAGAAAGAGAGGGGGAAGCAGGCTCCCCGCTGAGCAGAGAGCCCGATGTGGGGCTCGATCCCAGGATCCTGAGATCATCACCTGAGCCGAAGGCAGAGGCTTTAACCCACTGAGCCACCAGGAGCCCTTTTTTTCCTAATTATTAAAACAACAACAACAACAACAACAAAAACCAGAAAGAAACACACAAAACTGGTGCCAAACCTGGATGTCACGCTGTATCTGGGATTCTGATCATCAAGTCATCACAGAACACACCAGGAGCACTGGATAGGCAGTCGGGCAAGTGGAAGAGGAGGGCGGCCCTGCAGTCAGTTTTGTGTTTTCTTGAGGGGGAGTGAGAGCTGCCAGAGAGAGAGCTGTCTACAAAAGGAGCTATAAGGCAAAACTGGGACTCCACATCCCAGCTTGCTTTTAATAACGTTCCCTCGACAACTCACAACTCCCATTCTATCCCAAATTCCTGATTTAATGACTCATAGGGACAGCTATTCTAAAGGCTCTCACCAGAGAAGCTTATTTGGTTCCCACGGGTCAGGATTGAGAGCATTAGCGATATTCTACACAATTTTTATGCTTCTAATTGGTCTTTCTGTCCCTTTGGAATTCTTGCTCAAGTTTTTTTTCCTCCTAGTCTGACAAAGTAATTTCCAAATCACTTCGTTGAAAACTCACGACTCTGTAGAATCTTTTAGTCATTTGCAACAGGCCAGACTAATGGTTTAACTTGAAAATGGAATGGATTTCCCAGCGGGGTTCCCAGAGTAGGCTACTACTGTGTTTTTTGTGACCTAACACAATGAGAGGCGTTGTCACTAGATGATTCAGCTAGTTAGAAGCTCGAGTCCCTTTCTGGGGAGGAAATTTGAGGCATGGTGTTTATATTAGATGCGAGGATAATGCTAACATGGACAGTAATGCTTCAGTTCCCCTCCATCGATGCCAGGCAGAGACTATGAACAGGGAAGTAGAAGGACGGTCAACCAGCCACGTTGGCCAGAAGCAAACCTTGTAGCCAACTCAAACCTATCATGTTTCCTTGCTATCTGTCTGTCTGTCCGTCTCTCTCTCTCTCTCTCACACACATACATACAGGGTCTCAGTTGCTCCACTGCTCTGATGCCCTTCTCAGTAAAATTCCCTAGGGTGAAATCAACAGTAACCCAAGTTTTCAGCTCATTCAGTATCAGTGGGAAAAGTGCCATGTTGGACTTTGACTGACAGCCACAAAAACCAGTTTGACTGAGAGTGGCAAGGCCATGAGGTCTAGGTGGAGTATTAACTCACCAGCTTGGAATGGTTACTTGGAGAACGCTCACACTGCCTCTTACTTATGCCTCTGTCTGAGTCTCTAAGAGTGTTGAAGTCATAGAGACAACTAAACAAATGTACGGCAGGAAGATTTTTTATTCAGAACTCAACCACACACACACACATAAAAGCCCTCTGTCACCAGGGATCCCTGGAAAGTGATATCTAAAATTCCGCTCCGAGTCAACTGCCTTCACTTCTCATTTTTGTGTGATCTTCCACTCCCAACTGATAGAAGCCCCATTTAATTGAACTTTAATTGGCATGAGAGGAGGAGGGGGAGAGTTTTAGCCCAACCTTTCTGAAAAAAGGCAAGCATATTTTTTATATAAGGTCCAAGGCCAGGTGGGGAAATCCTTTTACACGTTAGACTGGAGTAAAGGAAATGAAAAAAAGCTTTAGTATTTCTTTCCTATAGTAAATATAGGAAAAATTAATTACTATATTTTCCTTCTAATTGGGCTCATATCTTGATTGTCGACAGTATGATTTTGCTACATTAAAGCCAAGTTTATCGGATACTGCCATAGCCTTCGTACTGCGCCATCCACCAGAGTTCTGACAATTTAACTCACATTAGTGTAATATCTTCTCATTTGAAAAACCCCAAATTAATTTTAAAATCATTTATCCAACTAAAGTAGAACCCAAATGATTAATGTCTTGGGATTTTGTTATTTGGAAATATCAAATAAAAAGTCCTTTACAGGTGCCTGGGGGGCTCAGTGAGTTCAGTGTCTGACTCTTGATTTCCGCTGGTGAGATCGAGCCCCGGATCAGTCTCCACAATCAGTGCCATGTCTGCTTGACACTGTCTCTTCCTTTCCCTCTGCCCTTTCCCCTGCTCTCTTTCCCTCTCTCTCAAATACATAAGTAAATCTTAAAAAAAAAAAAAAAAAAAAAAAGAAGTCCTTTAATTTGGTCGTTTTTCATTGGTGAGGGTGTTGTGAAGTCGTATAAGTAAGCCAGATGTGTGAAGGAAGAACATGAGTGTCTGAGTCAGAGAGACCTGAGTAGTAATCCAGACCATGTCACTCACAAACCTTGTGACTTTAGCCTGCATATTTAACCCACCTGAGTCTCTGTTTCCTCACCTGGAGACAGCTTCGCACAGGAGAGCCGTAAAGTTCAATTATGACGTGAGAAGGACTGACACGTCTCTATTCTGCGTACTATTTAATTGTCCTCTCCACCTTCCCCTAAATGTACAGAAACTGGGTAACAGTTTTGTCATTCTCCCTAAAGGCATCTGGGGTCCAGGGAAGCAAAAGAATCACAAAGAGAACCACCTGGTTGACCAGGTTCAAAAGACACAAGCAGATGGATTAATTTTAATTTTTCACTTGTTTTTGGTTTTGTTTTCATTTAATCTGTGGCTTTGCTTCTGGACTGAAATGAATCCCTCTAGATCTCGGTGTCCTCCTTGGACCACCTACTTCAGTGGGTTTCAACTCTGGCTATGCAATAGAATCACTTAGAGAGCTTTCTTAAAATGCAGATTCCTGTCCCCACCCTCAGAGATTCCCTGTTTCCCTAGGGATGAATCAGTGAGTGTGGTTTTAGAAACCCACAGGCCCCTCTCCATTGAGACTCAGATGATTTTTGAGGCCCTTCACCATCTCGTATGCCTGGCTCTATTACAAAACCCAAGGAAAAGATACTCAAACTAGAAAACATTCATTTTTGAGTATTCATATTCGTGTGCCTGTCCTGGATGCCCTCAGCTCACCTATCCCTCAAGGGAGCCGGCCAGCCCTTCTGAGCAGCCAGACCCACATCTTGAGCTTCAGACCGTGGGGCTGGCATCCCAGGAACTGCCTTGTTTGGACATGGCAATGAGACCTGGGAGATCCCCTGGCTGGATGAGGTGGTGAGAGGACTGCTGTGAAATGTTGAACTACAACTACCAGAGGGGGGTGGGGTATCAGGGAGAAAGGCCGATGAGGGTGAAAGTAAACTCTGGTTTAATCTTGGGCCAAGAAGCTTATTTATTGATTTTTTTCATTTATTTTTTTCATTTTTTCATTTTTTAATTAATACATAATGTATTTTTAATTAATACATAATGTATTATTTGCCCCAGGGTACATGTCTGTGGATCCTCAGGCTTACACATTTCACAGCACTTACCATAGCACATACCCTCCCCAATGTCCATAACCCAGCCACCCTATCCCTACCCGCCCCTACCCCCCAGCCACCCTCAGTTTGTTTCGTGGGTTTAGGAGTCTCTTATGGTTTGTCTCCTTCCTGATCCCCTCGTGTTTCATTTCCCTCTCCCACCCCCCACGACCCCCCACCCTGCCTCTCGAATTCTTCATATCAGAGAGATCATATGATAATTGTCTTTCTCTGATTGACTTATTTCGCTTAGCATAATACCCTCCAGTTCCAACCATGTCATTGCAAATGGCAAGATTTCATTTCCAAGAAGCTTATTTTTAACCCAAGAATAAATTGAGCCACAATCTAAGATGAAGAGAAAGCCAGGAGATTGCAGCTATGATGGCTCAACACTGCTCCTTCTCTCTGCCTTTCTGTTGCGGCAGTTGTACACCCTGACTGTAGTTTCAAATAAAGGACAGCTCCCAGCGACTCTGCCTGGTCCTTTGCTCACCTTTCCTCGAGGATGCATGGGGGCAGAGATGGCTCCCAGCAGCCATGTTTGTTCAGTCTCACATATGTGGGCACGCCCCAGCCTTGTCCAGTGTAACTCCCATCATTCCGAATCAGAGGTCGATGGGTCTTTTGAACAGGAAAAAATGTAAACTTGGGAACTGTAAGTAGCCATATTCTTCCGTGTGGACTGTGAAAGAGAGAAATGAGTCTGCATTAGGAAGAATGTAGTTAAGGATAGAAGAATCAAAAAGAGGCAAGATGGAGACTGAAGACATTCTGGATTTCCTACGGAGTTTGGTTCTCCCTGTCCCTGTGTCCTATTACCCCATCTGCATCCCTACCTTTTAGTTTATAATTAATGCCCCTTTGGTTAAGGTAGCTGGTACTGGCTTCCTCTACTTATATAGTTGGCCCTTGAACACCAGGGTTTGAACTGCATAGATCCACTGAACTCAGATTGTTTTGATAAATACAGTACAGCTCTGTGAATGTATTTTCTCTTCCTTATGATTTTCTTAAGAACATGTTCTTTTCTCCAGATTACTTTATTATAAGAATACAGTATAGAATACATATAATACCCAAAATATGTATTAGTCGACTGTTTATGTTATCAGTAAGCTATTCCTCAACAGTAGGCTACTAGCATTTTGGAGAGTCAAAAGTAATATGCGAATTTTCAATTTCAGCCCTCCAACCCCTATATTGTTGAATAGTCAATTGTAATCAAAAAAGCTCTAACGAGTATGGCTACCATGTACGAATCATTATATTTTTCATGTTCAAACCAGTGAGAGACTCGTGCTTTCCCAATGAAGAAGGCAAAACACATGTGGAAGAAAGCAACCAAGGGCATGAGGTCTGGGTTTAAATCTTCCTCTTAGAATCCCACAACCACACAGAATCATATCTCATTTCCACTGCCACGTATCATAGCTAGATGATATTGGGAAGAGTTTTTAACCCTTGTGGATTTAACTATAAATGGCCATAAAGATTCGAGGGCAGAACCATGCACTCTCTTGAGGTTTCTTCCAACATTAAAACCTCCGTGTGTGTGGTACTTGATATGATCAAAAGGAGTTTCCCTTGGAATTATTCTTGAAGCCACATTCTATATATCAAATGGTCAGGAGAGCTCACTATAAGAAGTCATACCAGCTGCTCATGTGAATGACAGGTAAAACTGAACGCTTTGAAATTTAAAGGTAACGGGCACCTGGATGGCTCAGTCAGTTGGACATCTGCCTTCGGCTCAGGTCGTGGTCCCGGGGTCCTAGGAGTGGGTCCCGCATTGGGCTCACTGATCAGCAGGGAGTCTGCTTCTCCCTTTCCCTTCCCCCCTGCTCATGATCTCTCTCTCAAATAAATAAATAAAATCTTACAAAAATTTTTTAATGTATCAAATGCCAATTTTGCCTAACTTTCCATTAGACATTTTGGCTTTGCTTAAAAGCAAATAACCTTAGAACTGAACATATTCAACTCTCCTATTTATTTGAACAAAATTTAACACTTATTATTGAGAGGTGATGAGGATACACATCAGTGTATCATGGTTTGATTGGTGCTGGATGGGGGTGTGTTCAAGGACAGCGTGGCAGTGATGAGCAAGTCTAGGAAGGAGGCAGGCAGGGTGTGATAGACGGTGTCATGGAAAAAGCGATGAGTTCAGCCGAGGTAACAAAGCCGAGTGGGGCGGACCATGGTGAGAGGGAAGAACTGGGCCTTTCCGGCAGTGGGACAGCATACCCAAAACATGGGGTTGAGAACCAGCCTCCAGTGCTCAGAGACCTGCAGTCCTGTGGTGAAGTAAAGACTATTCTTTCCAAAGGTATTCATTCGTGCGTTAAGGCTGATTCCAGAGGGAACGAGGGAGCTAAAAGTGAACTTTCAATATCATGGTGGGAACTCCAGTATCTAAAAAATCAGTCACAAAAGACAACAAGGGGATCCAATACGTATTGGAGTGATGGGATCCCAGAGAGGTAGCTATATCATAAAGGGAATAGAGACATCTTGCCTGGGACAGTGGGCTAATGAAAAGTAATAATAAGTAGCATTTATTGAGTGATTGCTAAATGTCAGGTGCTTCATACTTTGCACACATCGACTCACTTTGTGCATCAACTCTGTGATGTATTATCCTGTTTCAGGAGGCTGCGTCCCTCCCTCGCCTATTCCCCTTTCCTGCACTTATCGCTAATGCATAAAGTATTTTATTTATTTAATATTATGTTGTATTTGTCTCTTGCTTTCTGATAGAATGGACTCTCTTTAAGGGCGGGGACTTTTGTTTGTTTTGTTGACTGCTATATATATACCCAGAACTTAGAAAACATAGCAGGAGCTCAAGAAGTATTGGTGAAAAAAGGAGAGAAACTAAGGTACAGAATAGTTAATAACTTGCCCCAACCAGTCCGGCAGTGGCAGGACCTGGGAATCAATGGCATGAACAGCTAAGGGGGTTTTTAGTGAGGCCGTGGCTCACGACGAGGTATAACAGGATTGAAGGTGGAGGGTCTGGAGCATCAGCCTGGTAAGAACAGGCTTAAGAATCCATCGGTTCATTTATTTATTCCGTTAGTTTTTCAGCAAATATTTACTGACTCCCTACCATGTAGCAGGCATTGTTCTAGGCCCCAGGAAGCAAGGGCGGATGAGGCCAAAAGGGTTCACCACTCAGAGGAGGGGAGACGGACAATAGAAAAGGAAACAAGTGAATACACAGCAAAATTTCAGGGATGATAAAGCTTGGGATGATAATAGAACAGGGTGATGTGATGAGGAGTAGCTGGGGGAGGGGGCCTCCCACCATTAGATGGGGTCTTTGGAGAGGGCCTCTTTGAGGGGATGTATGCGCAGAACCCTGTAGCAGGAAGCTCGGAGAGAAGATAATGCTTAGAACAAAGACAACGGGAGCAGGGAAGCAGAGGTTGGGGGAGGGCCGGGGGTGGAGTTTGGAGAATGGGACTGAGCCCGGAAAGCGTCCATGGAGATCGCAGCTCTGCCCAGGAGGCTGAGAATTCACAGCCAGGAGAAAGGCCTGTAGGGCAAAGTCTGGCTGGGACCAGAGCCAAGTGGTTAAACGATTGTCCAAAAAAGCATTTCTGGTCTTAAACCAAGAACCTAAACCAAAAAGGACCCTGATTGGGGTTACCAGCAGAGGGGCAGAAGCAGAAGGTACTATGCAGAATGACAGGAGTGTGGGCAAGGTGGACAGACTCCACATTACAAGGGAATTTGGTCAGCTCAAGCCTGCAAGGGACTTACACCGCACTGCAGTGTGTCCCCCACGATCCACGCACACTCTGTATGTCCGCCTGGAGCTGAGGAGCCACTGGAGGTGGGAGTGGCCTCAGGGAACATCTAATACAAATATTTACCTGGCCCGTGGGCCAGGCCGGTCATCCCCAACCTTAGCGAAACATACGACTCATTTGGAATGTTGGTAAGAAAATTCAGATGATGGGGCCTCATCCCCCATGATTCCTATTTATTATGTTGAGACCAAGTGCCTGCATCTGTGATGCAAATGGTCTCCAGACAGGGCCCCACCTGGAGAGGTGTGCAAGCGATCCACTAATGAGCTTCAGGGAAGCCCTGAAACCCCGGAAATGGAATGAAACGTGTGTGCTTGCGTACATGTATATTTTTTTGATTGGGGGGAGAGGGTCTGTATCCTCACAAGAGTCTCAAAACCTCAAGAACAGCTGATCTAGTCCTGCCCCGTGTTGTATGGAGTAGAAAACAGAGTCCCACGAATGTGATGACTTGCCCGATCCCCCAAACCGGAAAACAGCAGAGGTGGGCTGTCACTCCAGACTTTTCGCCTGCCCCTCACTCTCTTCTCCACACCCTGCTGACTGTAGGGGTGAGGCGGAAGGGGGAAGGCGATTAAGCACGCAAGAGCAAAGTCCTCATGGGATTGCTCGCCCCATTTTGGCCCCAGGTGGGAGAGATCAGCAGAGTGGAGGTTTGCAATGATGATGCCTTAACGAAGGGAGCAGACATTCACCTGGACACCACCCCAGGCCCTGATACCATGAAATCTTCGCTCCATGGGGACCTAAAGCCAGGACAGAGGGTGCACGGTGGTAACGGAGTACGGTTCTTGTGAAAATCGGTCTTCCTATATGAGCAGGCAGGTGGTTCCAGCCTTCCCCGGCTGTGCTTTCTTTTCTATCCAGCTCTTTCCTCAGGCCAGTCTGGATCCTGGCCCCCGCCTTTGTTAGCATGTTCCTCCCAGTCCGGATTCTATGTGACTAACCCCAGCTAGCTTCCTCGAATTTGGGATGTGTCCTGCCCTCCAGGTCTGGCCCAAATCCTTCAGCCTCTGGCCGCAGCCTGAGCTCCCAGATTCGCGAGCCTTTCTCACCTTCCTCTTCTGAACTAACAGCACCCCATCTTGGCCTTTTGCCTCTTCACTCCCCATTCTCTCCCGGGGGGAGGATCTCTCCAGTCCTGGCCCCACCTGGCCTGCACAACCTGCTATTCAAGGGCTGAACTTCTTCGGAGTCCGACCCCTTCTGCAAGGCGGCTGGATAAGAAAGTCAGCGTAGCACCCTCTCTCTGCCTTCATCTGCGAGCCTGCAACAGCGGGCTCAGGGGCTGGCTGGTAGACCACAGGGAGACCCTGACCCAACAACCGTGGGTTCCCACTCTTTCCAGCTTCTCTCAGTCTTCCCTCCCCCCCCCCCCCCCGCTCTGCTTGCCAAGTCCCTTTCTCTTCTGTTCCTTTCTTTTTCTCTTTTTATAAAATTTCTTTTTCTTTTTATCCTTCCCCCATGCTTTACGCCTCCCTTGGCCCTTCCTGGCATCCCTTTGCCTGAGAGCAACACTCAGGAATAAAAAGGTGCCCGAGCCCTTTGTGTGGACAAATGCCACCTTTGTTTTGGTGCCAGATTTGTGTTAGAGGCAGCTCTCCGGGAAAGCTGGACAGTCGGAGCCGTCCTGCAGAGCACACGGTAGGCAGAGGAAAGAAGACGGCTCGGGAATGTTCCCAACAGCCTCCTCAAATCTGTGGGGGTATGGCTGGCAGCCCCCTCGCCTTTCACAGACAAGGAGACAAGCTCGGGGCTCAGGAGACTGGCCCAGGTCTGGAATTAAGCAGGGCAGAGGTGGAAGCGGACAGGGAGCCGTCAGACTGGAAGCTGTCCAGACAGCTGCGTGGGGCAGGATCCCAGCTCGCTGCCTCGCAAAGCCTGCACAGCCTTGGTCCCGCTGCAGACACTCGACAGTTACTGGAAAGTCCTATCAGACGCCCCTGTCAGCATTTTGTCCTGTGAAGGAGTAGCACGGTGAAGGTCTTGGTGAAGATTAATCATTTTCTTCCTTGCCTATGACTGAGGCTGTTTCTCACGTCCTACCCTGGTTTCGCTTGTCTCAAGGATTTCATCGGAAGGGCGGGACATTCCCCCTGCCCTCCCCTCCCCTCAACCCCAACGGGAGCCTGTGATCAGGACCAATGAAAGCAAAGTACCTCACCCACCCAGTGACTAAGAACTCGGAGTATTTAAGAGGTTCAGTGATGGGCTGAGAACTGCTTCTGCTTTCTCCCCAGACGGGCACACTCTCCTCTGACTCAGGCCCTCCCTGAGCTGCAGAGGGAAGGGGGAAAGCCTCTCAGACTCTCTGCCACCATGTGCTACGGGAGATGTGCACGATGCGTCGGACATTCCCTGGTGTGGCTGGCCATCCTCTGCATTGTGGCCAATATCTTGCTTTACTTTCCCAATGGGGAAACAAAATATGCCTCTGAAAACCATCTCAGCCGCTTCGTGTGGTTCTTTTCCGGCATCGTGGGAGGGGGCTTGCTGGTAAGTTGTTCAGAATTACTAGAAGCTTAAACTAGTCTCTTCTGTTAATGAGGTGTTTTCATGGAAATGTTTCTACAGTGCCTCCTTCCAAATCCAGGTATTTCTGTTTGTTCTTCTTTGGAAAGCAGATCACATGAAAGTTGAGATAGGTCTGGTGCATTAATTTTGTTAGACGTTTTACAAAATCCTCTTTCAGCTAAAGTGGGCTACCTTTTTACTATGCTCTCTTACTTTACAGCTAGAAAACAGATATTAGCTTTGAAATCAGATCTGAGAGACTATAGCGTTTCTAGTACTGGAGGGGGTGGGCATTTAACATTTGCTCCTGGGAGCTGGGAGGGTGCTGCTGGTTCTCTAAGTCAACGGAGTTTTGGATCCAAATTCTCTGCTGTTTATTCTCAGGCATCTGTGGCAGAAAAAAAAAAATCATGAGTTATGAGTGTATGGCTATTTAGAAAGAACTAAAATTTCTCCTTTATGTAATCCTGGGTGTGGTGTCTAGGAAAAATCCTACAGTTAGCAGAAGATCAGGGTCTGAAGCTCACAGTGGAATGTGTTGTTTTTTCCAAGGTTTGTTTTTAATCGAAGTGAGAGGAATTTGTCTGCCAACCTGGGAGGCGAAAGTATTAGCTTCAACCACAGCATGGAAAGAATGTGGACGAACTCGAGTTTGCCACTTTAAATGCTGGGATTGAGAATTCTAAAAAGACATTTTATGGACTCGCTAGTACCACACAATGTTTTTCTTAGGAAAAGACATTACAACATTTAAATTTAACACATTATTATGAAGCTTTATTATCATGTTCGCATAATCATTTGTCATTCATATAACATCGCACCTGTTTAGGCTTCTCTTGGTCTCAAACTCAGAGTATTTCATACTTACTTTATTTGAAGAGCTTTATTGTGAAGCAACAACCATATAGCCGTATCATCAAAGAAACAGTTCATACTTATTATATGGTGTCTTCATCTCTCCCATTTATGAAAAATTTCAGTTATTCTGTGAAAGACTGTTAGTATTGTCTATGTTTGTAAGGGGAAAAAAGATTTAAAGACAGGGTTTAAGAGTTTCAGGCAGAACTCCCTCTGGGACAGTGCTAGGAACTCTTTTTTTTTTTTTTTTTAAGATTTTATTTATTTATTTGACAGAGAGAGAGAGAGATCACAAGTAGGCAGAGAGGCAGGCAGAGAGAGAGGGGGGAAGCAGGCTCCCAGCTGAGCAGAGAGCCCAATGTGGGCCTCGATCCCAGGACCCTGCGATCATGACCTGAGCTGAAGGCAGAGGCTTTAACCCACTGAGCCACCCAGGCGCCCACAGTGCTAGGAACTCTTGTGGAAGAAACACTTTCATAGGTTACTCTTTGAGCCCTCCCATCCTGCACGCTCACCCTAAAGAGGGCTTTGACACATTACATGCAAACAAGCAAGTACTCCACTTAGAGGGGTTTTGTGCTCCTCCTAGTTTTACATTCTTTGAGATCCTTGGGCAAGCGAATTCAAAGCCATCCACCACTGTCAGAAAGAAATATATTCTACCAAAAGATGCTTAGCCTGACCCTTATGACAGGCTTCGATTTGGGGGAACGGCAGTGACTTTAATTTGCCTGTTTTCGAACCAGATGTTCCTGCCGGCATTTGTGTTCATCGGCCTGGAAGAGGACGACTGCTGCGGCTGCTGTGGCCACGAAAACTGCGGCAAGAGATGCGCGGTAGGTCCTCCGGCTCCCGCGGTGGAAACGGTCCCTGGGAGGCGGCCGGGGCCACGCGGGCTCACTTCTGCTCTTTCTGCTCTTGCCAGATGCTTTCTTCTGTCCTGGCTGCTCTGATCGGAATCGTGGGATCTGGCTACTGCGTCATCGTGGCAGCCCTGGGCTTGGCGGAAGGACCACAATGTCTTGATTCTTCTGGCCACTGGAACTACACCTTTGCCAACACCGATGGACAGTGAGTAATTGTTTCCCATCCGGCCACGCGTTCTCCTCCACCGCCTGGTATAGTGGCCAACCCATCAGGTTAGAGCGGCAGCGGTCATCTGTGCGTCCGTCCGCTCAGCCAGGTGTCTTTGCACTGACTCAGGCAGCAGGCAGTGGTGTCAGAGTGTGGATTCCCTGACCCGGAGAAGCTCTCTGTGCTTTTTAATGGATTCCCTGATTCAGCCCTCACGATACCCTATGCGTTCACTTCCACTATTGCTCCCATTTTACAGATGAGGACAAGGAGGCAGAGAGAGTTGAAGGAACTTATTCAAAGTCACATTGCTAGGAAGGACATGGACAGTCAGGATTTGAACCCAGGCAGCCTGGCTATAGAGTTTGTGCTCATACAGTGTGTCCACTGTACCGGAACGATTAGCTGATTTTACTATTTTATAAGAAAATATTATGGAATCCTTACATAATATTGATGAAAGCATACGAATTTAACCAAAGCCCAGGGTAGATCATGGTACTCCCATACATACACTCACATTTACATACAACAAACTCTTTATTTAAAGTGATCCGCCCATAGGAGACAGGTCTGATACACGACTTTAACATCAGGATAATTTAAGGTTTTTTATTTTATGTTGATGCCTATTTCTTATCCATTATTGAGAGATCAGAAATAGCTGATGGAAATTGATGTATATGATGACAAATGAATGACATCCTTGTTTGAATTTTGAAAAGCTTAGTTATGAGATTTATGAGTGAAAATAATACGAATAATGAATTTCAGTTGCCGTTTTATCATCAAGACTGTTTATCCCCCGTGAATTGCATAGCATATAGTGAGTTCATAAATCATGAACATGGAATTACGTGGACCTGGATTCCATCCCAGCTCTGCATTGCTCCCTCAGCAACCAGGAAAAAGTGGACTGAGCTCTGTGTTTCTCAGTTACTTCATCTGTCAAGTAAAACCAGAGGCAGTTGTCAGGAGGATTAATGAGGATTAATAAACGTAAAGTATTTGTCACAGAAGCTAACACACTCTGACCATGCCCTCTGTTAGCTGTTCATACTATCTCGTAACTTACAATGAATATAGCCAAGGTAGCCTCGGAAGGAAAATTAGCATTTAGAGGGGTTTGAAATTTCGGTGGTCAAAATGGTTATTGATCATGATTCAACTCTGTTCAGAACCTACTGAATGTACTAGTAGAAATTGGTTATTCCTGTATGCACAGACATACAAACTACTGTACAAACCTGCCTCTAAAAATGATCATGATGAATGTCGCTGGAATGCAAGGAGAAGGGCGAGTATCACTAAACATTTTTACAGCTGTTTGAGCATATGCCCCTCCCCTGACCCACCCCAGCTTCTGTAAAAAACCTTCTGCTTCTATATCGTTCCTCATTTCAGCCTGTCCAAGGAGTTCAGTATGGGAAATAACTAATGGTCACAAGCCAGTGATTAATCGCTCAATAGGCAAGTGGGGTCAAAGAATTTTTTTACATTGTGTCCTAAAATTACAAATTCTTTTCCCCACTGATAGGCAGAAAGACAGGGTCATAAGGACAGAGTTCTTTTTTTTTTTTTAATCAACGAATTGAATTTCTGATTGGCTCAACAAGCCATTCAAAGTTAGTTCTCTAATTCCAAGCCCCTTTGTTCTGCTGTTTTAGGAAAAACTGATAAGAAAAGAGTTTTATACCAGACCTCTCTGTGGAGTTAAGTCAATTGTAGATTTTCCCACATGATTGAATCCTATTTCATTAAGGATCCAAATGCTTTATGATGTAGCAAAGGCTAAGATCCTAAGAGAGTAATCAGAGATTGAAATTTTTCAGACTGTAAGAATATTCAGGTATTTAGAAAACCTCCTAAGTCACGTATATATGTATATGACTTACGTGTGTGTGTGTGTGTGTGTGTGTGTATAGTCATATGTGACTTCAGCATGGTTTGCTAGTTTTCGCAAAGTGATTTCAGATTATTTATCATTCAATTACTTTTAAAAGTGTTGAGTACCTACTATGTGCCAGACACTGGTCTAGGGGCTATATACACAATGATGGAAGGTCTGCTTCCTATCTTCATGGAGTTCGGACCTGTAGAATAGTTACGTAAGTAGGTACTCTCCCGGCCTAGGTTAGGTGCCCTTCCTCAAACTTAGTTTACCTGATCAGTATACCTGTCGCGATGTGATTGCGCCTTGTCTCCTCCCTTAGAGGCTCTGCTCTTCCAAGGCAAAGCCCATGCCGTGTTCACCTTTATACCCCCAGCCCGGACTTGGTGTCTAACTCACAGTGCGTGCCCGCTAATCTTCGCTGAATTTTATGTTTCTCATTGCAACACGACCTGGGTTAAATTCCTCACTTTGCGAAATGACTTGGACTAGAAAAATTTGATACGGGCCAATGAATTAATTCATTCCTTTTTTTTTTTTTTTCTGAATGAAAAAGCACCACACAGAAAGTAGCTTATGAGACATCCCAGTAGGTGTGGTCATGGGACAGAAGTTTCTTTTTTTATCCACAGGTACCTTCTGGATACCTCCACGTGGTCCCAGTGCGTTGAACCCAAGCATGTTGTTGAATGGAATGTCTCTCTGTTTTCTATCCTCTTGGCCCTCGGTGGAATTGAATTCATCTTGTGTCTCATTCAAGTAATAAACGGAGTGATGGGAGGAATATGTGGTTATTGCTGTTCTCGCCAACAGGTAAGAACCTGCATGAAAATGTCACAGCCTGGTCCTGAGCTATTCAATGACTATAATACGTAGTTGTTGTCATCAGGAAGAAAAAAAGGCAAAATTAAACACTGCTCAACCTACCAGCATTTGTCCCTATACCATCTTTGTGGCAAAGCATTTACAGCATTTGGTTTTGCTCTGGGTAATAAGCTTCCTTGAGTATCACAGTCCCTGGCTTATCTTGTTTTTTTGTAGTTGGCTCTGCGTATATAAGGAAAATGCTGTCCATAGACAAAGGTCCCTTCGAGAGCAAACCCACCACCCCTCTCACGGGCCCTGCTCTGGCCAAAAGACACAACTGCATTTGCTCTCGTGTTCCCAACTAGCGTACACAAATAGTAGTCAACGTTCCTTGCACTAGGCGCTGAACCACACTCACATTTCAGATGCCACTATGAGCCAGGGATTAAGCAATATGTCTACGATCCCCTAGTCAGGAAGTAGCAGGCTTTGGACCCTGGGTCATCTTATGCCACAACCCCTGCTCCAACCTGTACGCACTACTTGCTGTTCTGTTGCATTTCTTACAATTCCTTCCTTAAAAGGCATCACAAAAATGCCCCGACAGCTAAGCACGGAGAATCACTAGTAACCTTTGAATAGCAGCTCGTGAAAAGCCTTTCAGGGTGAAAGAAAACCAGGAAGCACTTGTTTCCTGGGGATATGATTTCAGGGGGAAGTATGCATTTGTTAGTAGCAGGGAAAGTTCTTGTTTCTATATCCTTCTAAAAAACAAAACAAAACAAAACCCATGTATTAATGAATTGATGGAAGTCCAGCTTTGGTCCAATTTTGGAGGGTTTGTTTTATGCGTTATTCTGTAAAACGGAATTAGGTAAACAGAAACTTAATTTCTATTTTCCTAATCATTTACTCGTCTGGTTCAAGGTCTCTTTCTTTTAAAATAAGACAAAACCTAATGAAAACTGAAAACCCCCTGCTATCATGAAAAACCTTGCTGTAAATAAATGGAAACTTTCTAAAATTTTTGAGGGGAAGTTAAAATAAAAATCTAGTTTTCCTTATCAGGCGAGTACAGCAAGATTAAAAATTTCCTTTGGGAGCCTGCCAAATTTCCAAGAAAACAACATAGTGGGAAACTTTCAACATGGAGTTGTTTCCAGGCAATACGGTTGAGGAGAGGCAGAGGAGAATCCTCTCAGAATTACTCTAATGTAACCTATCTTTAACCTTGAATTTTATACAAGATAGAGTTTAAATTAGGTGAGGCCCCGCTGGACATTAGCACTTGTTGCATTCTGGGAAGAGGCATAATATGTCAATGACCATAATTGCTGCTGGTGGTTTATCAGAGTGACCTTCCTCTCTGAGCAATGGGGGGTGGGGGGGTGGGGAGGGAGAGTCGGGGGTGGGAGGGAGAGTCGGGGGGTGGGGGGGAGTTCGGGGGGGTGAGGAAATAGTCCCACTGGGTTTCTCATCTGAGTCACAGTAGGGATGGCTTCTTCCCAGACACGCCAGTGCAGATCTGCTACCTTTATTCCTCAGACAAAAGACACTTTCAAAGGGCAAGGTTTTTTAGTGTAGATGAGTCAAGTCTGTAACTTGGTAGCGTTGAATTGGGAAAGTTACCTCCATTGAGCCCACTCCCGGGTGAAACTCCCATGGCGTTATCTCTAAAATCCCTAAGATTAAAAACCAACCCCAAACACATTCAGAGCCAACCCAACACTGGTAAGCTGGTAAGCTGCGTTTTCATAGCCCTTTCCTGCAGCTTTTCCTTAGAGAGGACAATGGGTGTCATTTGTTTAGGAAACATTTCATGAGCATTGTCTAAGCTCTCAGCTGAAGTTGACATCAGCCTGCTTTATGTCTGCTTCAAACAGGAATTTTTAGGATGAAAATGGCATCATCATCTGTTTAGCCTGATGGTGACCTAATGCCTATCTCATTTTCTTTACAGCGATATGACTGCTGAAAGAACCACCCCAAGACAGAACCACGACCTTCCTCTATTTCATTGTAATTTATATATTTGACTTGTATTAATTTGTAAAACTTTGTACCACTGTATCATACTCCACACATTCTACTTTTATAAATGTGTATAAAGACTGGCGTCTTCATGTGATGTCAGTGTTTGAGCGTAGCAAACAAACCTTTTTTTTAGGACTGAGAAAACAAATGAGGTCATTAACTGACTGAATGACGGTCGGTCCCCAGCGTAGCTGAGATGTACTCTGGCCTGAGTTATGTTTTTGAGAAGTGTTATAAGGATAAATATCATTTTCCCATTTCTGTTATATGTGCATGGGTTTATTAAATGGAAGATGTCTAGTTGCTTTTTTTTTTAAGACCATGAAGGAGAAAATCCAACAACTTGAAAAGATGTGTTTTTTTCACTGTTTATATGGTGTTTCCCATTCGTATGCCTGCCAGTCTCTGACAAGAGGCCTTTGTGAACCGTTCTGAGTTTTGTGAGAGACAGATACTTGCCCAGAGCAGGAGGGCTGGTTGAGAGTGCCCCGAGCTAAAGGAAGGAGTCAACACCAGCAAGGTTGTCAGCAGTCCTGCCAGATCCTAACTTTCTCTAACACGTGGGAAACTTTTTGTCCTTGAAAGACAAGTGGTAAGGATCACGTCTTGAAAAAGAAAAAGGCCTGGATACTCGGACAAGAAAAAGATGGGAAACGGAATAAAGCAGTGTATCAACATCATGGGAAAATGGGGGAGGGGGAGGAAGGGCAGGAGGACCTTGAGGAAATAACCCCAAAACCTGATGGTTGAAATTTGACAAAATAAAGTATCCACTACCATGTTTAATTTCGTCGTCCTTTATTTAAAGTTCCTCCTTTTTTCTATTTTTCCTCCCCGGCCTGTGGGTCGTGCAGCCCCTATTGCTTGGGGCTTTGTGGCTTCTGGGTGTTTTATCCCACTTGCTCTGCCTCATCCTCGCCCTCCTCGTCTACCTTTCTCTGCCATCCTCTCATTGTTGCTGCTCTGCATCGCTTGGGGTTGAGGTCATTACACCACGTAGGCAACTTTCCTTTCTACTGGATGCTCCAGGCGTCAGGCCCCTGCGGAGGGTCACAGACATTCTCTCCCTTGCTAGTTTATATCTATTGTACAGAGTTAGGCTCTTTGAAGAGCCCGGATCCCCTGATCTGTTAGGATTTGTCTTCAAAAGTTCTGCTTTTGGTGCTTTTGGTGTTTATTGGCCTAGACACTCAACACATTAATGAAGAAGCTTGTCGGGCTGGTGGACAGCAGAGGTCCTCCTGTGTGCGAGGTGCCCTGCATTGGCCTCCCGACCAAAGGGTTTGAATTTTGGTTGTGCCTCTGTCTCCCTCTGGCAGTCTGATGAAGGCCACAGACTCCTTGGAAGAACACTGTTTAAAAGTGCACGAAATAGAGGTGTCTGTTTGGCTCAGTCGGTAGAGCATGCGACGTTTGATCTCAGGGTTGTGAGTTCAAGCCCCACGTTGGGTGTGGAGCCTACCTTAAAAAGAAGGTGCATAAGATAAAGGTATGATATTATATCAAGTTGTGATCTTTTATCAAAATATTTTTGAAAATTATGATACAGTTAGCTCGACAGCCAGCTCCGTCACCCCAACATCTGTAGAGCGGGAGACAGAGGTCACATGTGTTCCAGCAGTGGCCTAATGAATGGGTCTAAGAACGACTGTGCTTTTGAAACAGGATTCCCATTGAAATGATATTTTGAGAAACCTGCAACAATTTTAATATGATACAAAAATAATATGTAATTTTGCCTTCTTCATCAAAGCACGATCACTACTGTGAGTTGTCGAATGTAGTCATAACAGAGGAAATAGTATGTTTGCATTACAGGTTAGTAAAAACATTGACATTTTTTTCTCATTGGAGTTTAACACCCGTTCTCCCATATCTATCCATGGGCCTCTTGGGAATTCTCGGGCACCAGATTAAGAATCCCTGAAATAGAAAATCCAAAGAAGAGGTATAATGATCAGTAATAAGCACCTCCCCCCCAAATCTATCCTCAAAGGCAATAGCAATAATAATGATTAATCATAGTAGTAGTAATAGCAACCATTTGTTGGGGTTCCTTCGATGTATCAGTTACCGTAGTTAGTTTCTACACATTTATTTCACTGTAATCTCTCAGCATGCCCTAGGAAGTGGTGTTTGTCTCCACCGTATAGAGTTAAAGCTCAGAGAGGTTGAGTAATATGCCCTAGGCCCTATCTTTAACAAGTGGAAAAAACTACGATATGAATCCAGGTCAGTCTAACATGAAAACCCACGCTTTGCTGGCTCCTCTCCTTGGTCCCCTGTACCTCTTCTGCTACCCCTGTCTGCCCTGGTACTAGAGTCTTGTCTCCTCCAACGCTGACTCAGCCTCTCCACCCACCTGAGGGGGGCCTTAGTCATCCCTGGGACCCTCGGTCATCCCATCCCACTGCTGAAATTTGAGTGACTCAAAGTTTCCCCTAGTTTGTAAATTCCTTAGTAGCAGTCATTGCCATTGTCCAGAGGAAATGGCTGAAACAAATCACCTTCTATCCTAGCTTACTTATATTTATAGCCCACACTCTGGGTCTATAATATTTCAAACCCTTCAATTTGACTGGAAATTCCCTCAGAGACTGACCGAAACAGCTTATTATCACCTGGCAACATAAAAACAGTAAGATTCCTGTCGACTCTGAGTCACCTGAGTAGCACACGTGGCCTGAAGGTTAGCTAGTTCCCTCTGAGCTTCCATTCACCATAGTTACCAAATTTACAAATACTAGCTAAATACATGGGATCTATTTAATTGGAATCTCTCCAATTAAAGTCTGAGGAAATTGATAATCACTACAATTTGTTTCTTGCATGTGTGTGAAATCTTCTTGACTATGTTTCCTCTGACGCTTATCCACAGTGGGAACAGGTATGGGATTTGTTGCAACTTTTCAGAAAAGCACCTCTCTGTAAGGTCTGCATATCCTTTTTAGCCCTGTGTGTGTGTGTGTGTGTGTGTGTGTGTGTGTGTGTGTTTAAAACTTTGCAACGTGCTAAAGGCAGTGGAGATGTTTCGTGCTCTGAGCACTGGGGAGAAAGGATGTGGTTATAAAGGTTCCTGCTTTCACAGGATTATTCCAGGGTTTCTGTGCCAGGGTGGTGACCTCATACACTGTCATGGCACTAGGGGCAGATCCATCTGTGGGGACAAAGTTGATGATGAGAAATTCATCCTGAAGCACACGGGTCTGGACATCTTGTCCGTGGCAAATGCTGGACCCAACCCAGTTCCCAGTTTCTCATCTGCGTGGCCAGGACGGAGTGGTTGGCTGGTCGGCATGGGGTCTCTGGCAAAGTGAGAGAGGGCATAAATATTGTGGTAGCGTGGATGGGTTTGGGTTTAGGAATGGCAAGACCAGCAAGAAGATCACCATTGCTGACTGTGGACAAATCTCATACATTTGACTTGCGTGTTATCTTAACTACCAGGCAATTCCTTCTGTAGCTCAAGAGAGCACCCCTTCACGCCCATCTGCTCAAAATAGCCTAGAATCTTTGTGCTCTCCCTGAAGGTCTATGG
>CM052898.1:90919379-90977763 GCA_028534135.1 Potos flavus | reverse complement strand
GGGTTTGGGTTTAGGAATGGCAAGACCAGCAAGAAGATCACCATTGCTGACTGTGGACAAATCTCATACATTTGACTTGCGTGTTATCTTAACTACCAGGCAATTCCTTCTGTAGCTCAAGAGAGCACCCCTTCACGCCCATCTGCTCAAAATAGCCTAGAATCTTTGTGCTCTCCCTGAAGGTCTATGGTTCCATATTATTCCTCTCCAAGAGCTGGATTGCAGAGTTAAGTTCGTGATTATAAAGTAAAAACTAAACAAACAAACCAGGGATGTTCAGTTCCCAGGAATAATTTTGGGAGTGGTGTTTATACCAAGAAAAATAACAAGAGCTTCAATGTCCAACAAGGAACTGCCTTGATAAAATGTCAGCACAATAAAATGTTGTTTATATTTATAATACATATGCACTAAGAAATAATACTGGTCAGATTCTGGGTGATTTTTATCTGGATTCATTTCACCTATCTCTACTTAACTAAAGTTTCTACAGCAAACACATATTACTTTTGAGAAAAGAAAGCTTCATTTCTAAAATCATTTGGGGAGTGGTCCACAGCCTTTGAAGGAAAAATCCCTAAGCGCAGGAGAAAACCATTGTTCCTGTGGGTGGACAGAGGAGTCATTCTGCAGGGAACACTGGAGAATAATTGTGCAGGCAATTAGCCAAAGGGATGCGCCAGGTGAGGCAAGCAGTAACCACAAGCTAAAAATATGGTAGGGAGTCCATAATTTCCCCTCTGTGCTTGGGAAATGTAAGTCCATGGTGTCTACTTGGTGTAGCTACCAGTCAAGATTTTTATTAATATCAACTACAGGGGTGCCTGGGTGGCTCAGTTGGTTAAGCGACTGCCTTCAGCTCAGGTCATGATCCTGGAGTCCCGGGATCAAGTCTCGCATCAGGCTCCCTGCTTGGCAGAAAGTCTGCTTCTCCCTCTGACCCTCACTCTTCTCATGCCCTCTTTCTCTCTCTCATCCTCTCTCTCAAATAACAAAATATATATATATATCAACTACGTATAAGTTTTTCCATTCTTTTTTTTTTTTAAAGATTTATTTATTTGACAGAGAGAGATCATAAGTAGGCAGAGAGGCAGGCAGAGAGAGAGGGGGAAGCAGGCTCCCCGCTGAGTAGAGAGCCCGATGCGGGGCTCGATCCCAGGACCCCGAGATCACGACCCGAGCCGAAGGCAGAGGCTTTAACCCACTGAGCCACCCAGGCACCCCAAGTTTTTCCATTCTTAAAAATGAAAGTGATGAAATGCTTTTACTTTGAGCATCGTTTTTTTTTGTTTTGTTTTGTTTTTTTATCAGGGTTTTTGTAGGCTTGGCTTGAATTTTCCTCATTTTACTTTTCTGAGATGAGAGGGAAGGTTAACAATGGGTTTTTAGGACATGGTCTGGCCTGGTTTGTGGAAATGATTCAACGCATCCTACGTAGAGAAATTGTCACCCACCCCAGGCTAGTACAAATGGTTCTTCCTCGCAACACAAAATATTTTGTGTGTTTGATCATCTTTGTCAATGTAGATACTTTTAAAAATTATTGCAGCTCAAGAAACCTGTTCAACCTTTCTGAAGCTGGATTTTTTTTTTTTTTTTGTTAATTCCTGGAACTGATTAAATAATCAATTCTCTTCCTTTCATGCACGTGTGCACATACACACACATGCACACCACATATAACCACATTTTCCTACCCTACAGCAGTTAAAAAGAACAAACTATGGCTACATGAGATAACATGGGTGAATCTTAAAAATAAGGGGAACAAAAGCCATCAACACCGTCCCCTCCCCCAATTTTGATGACACAATTCTGTATGTACTCTCAACTCATGTAGCTCGGTCCTTAAAGAAATGTTATGCAACATTTCACACACTAGTGTTTATAGGAGCAACACTATCGTTCCCCCAGTGGGGCTGTTTCAAGATATTTATATCCACAAGTTGCATCCTGCAAGTGCAAGACTCCGTGTCAAACATTTCACTTGCTAATTCTCACCACGCCCATCTCTGTTCCATGTGTATAAATATTATTAACTTATACGCGGGACTCAAGGCCAATTGCAATGGCCGCTGGCATCTTAGATGTAGACTGTACCTACAGGTTTGAAAACAAAACCAAGGTAGCCAGCTTGGGATCTCATGGGATACCTAACTCCATATTGTTTAAGGCAACCCCTTGATGAAGGAGAAATTCTAGAACTACACTCAGCTCTCCTGGTAATCCCTGACACCTATGTTAAATTTGTAACATTTTAAAGCCTTTTTTTAAAATTACTTTTTTTACAGGGTGCCTGGGAGGCTCAGTCGGTTAAGCGTCTGCCTTCAGCTTAGGTCGAGATATCAGGGTCCTAGGATTGAGCTCTGCATCATGCTTCCTGCTCAATGGGGAGTCTGCTTCTCCCTCTCCTTCTGCCTCTGCCCCTTTTCCCCATACTTGTACTCATGCTTTCTTTCTCGCTATCTCTCTCTCAAATAAATAAATTAAATCTTTAAAAAAAATTAAATTACTTTTTTATGTGTAGTCAAATGCACACAAAACTGTATAACTCAATGAATTTTTACATATGTCTATTCACATGTAACCACCATCTGGATCAAGATATGGGACTTCCAGCGCTCAGACAACTCTCTCATATCCTCTCCCAGGCAGTACGTACTCTACACCGCTGCACATGCCCAGAGTAACTACCATTCTGATTTCTATCACCATAGATTAGTTTTGTCTGTTCTTGAACTTTAAAAAAATTGATTAATAAAGCATGCTCTCTTTGTGTCTGGTTTTCCTCACTACACATTATGTTGTTAAATGCTGGCTCCCGAAGTATCACCAGAACAATCTGTTCAGAGGACAAAGCTGAATGTGTTGCTTCCTGCCATCAGGGAGAATACCACGTTGAATGAGCTTTTGCTGGAGGGAGAAGGACAAAGTTAAATTTGAGATTTTGGTTCTGGTTTAGGTGAGTTTTTCAATATGAAGATTTGAATAGGATTGGTAAAAATTATATCGTTTAGGACTGTGGGAAAAGCAAGGCAAGGATTTTGAGGTAAAAGTTTCAAAGACTCTTGAGATGTAAACTATTGATGTTCTCTATTGAAGAGATGATGGGTCTTTTAGGAAGTTTTATAATGAACAATAAAGTGATTTGCCTGGGCAAGAGTATCCTGGAATAGTAAGTAAACTGTGTTAATGAAGACTAGGGAATAATAAAATCATAGTAAATGTAGAGAGTAAGCTACAGAGCAGTTTAGAGTTTTAGTCCTCAGTGTCCAAGTGGGGGGGGGGGTTGGAAAGCAAATGGTTTCTGTTTGCAGTGATTTTGATATTCTTCTCTGTTGTCTTCTGTGACAATAGTTTCTTCTTGTCCTTTGCTGTATAGTGTTCCATTATTTGAAAATAATATAGTTTATTTACTCATTGATTCTATTAGTGGATATTTGGGTTGTTTACAGTTTCTGTATCTTTGGAAATATGTTGCTATGATCATTCTTGTACATGCTTTTTGCTGGATATAAGAACACTTTGGGGATGCCTGGTTGGCTGTGTAGGTAGAGCATGCGATCTTGATCTCGGGATTGTGAGTTCAAGCCCTATATTGGGGCCTGGAGCCTACTTTTAAAAAAAAAAGGCACCCACTGGTGTTGGTTTGCTTTTGCCTTGTTAAGGAATCAAATTGCCAGTGGAGATTCTTTTGTTGCACTTCAGTTAGCAACGCAAGGAGTCCAGAGATTACCCCCTGGCCTACCACCCCCAACGCTTGGCTCATCTCTTTTCATCCAAGGGCCTGTCAATCACTCACTGGTTCGGTATTTCTGGACTGATCACTACATGCCCTGCCCTGCACAGGGTGCTGAGGACACAGCTGTAAACAAGATTTTACAAGCTCCACAAGGCAGAGGCCTTGACTATGTTGCTCACCATGGTATTCCCAGCTCCTAGAATAATGACCAGCAGACAGCAGGTACTCAGTGATTGGGGGTTAGCAAATTGGGTCTGCTGCCTGTTTTTGTAAATAAAGTTTTATGGAAACACAGCCATGCTCCTTTGTTGACATGTTCTCTGTGGTTTCCCTCCTCCTGCTACAGTGGCAGAATGGGCTGTTGTGAAAGTAAGCATCTGTTCCGCAAGACTTAAAATATTTACTATCCAGACCTTTCCTGAAAGAGTTTGCGAGCTCTAGTCTAGCTGGCCATTTGCCTAGCTAAAAATTGATACTTCCATTACAATAGAAGAGGAAAAGAATGGGTATTTTTGTTGTTTTTAAGCTTATCATAGAAATTTAAAAAAAAAATTTAATGAATAGAGAGAGAGAAAAAAAAAAATGAACCTGATTTACCTACCACCCAGCTAGAAGAATGGATACTAGGGGATATATTAGTTTCCTAGGGCTGCTGTGACAAAGTACCCCAAACTGGGTAGCTCAGAGCCACAGACATTTATTTTGCAGTTCTAGAGGCCAGAAGTCCAACATGGAGGTGTCAGCGGGGCCATGCCCCCATGGAAGGTGCTAGGGAAGGATCTGTTTCAGGCCTCCCCCTAGCTTCTGGAAGTCTCAGGCGCTCCTCGGCTTATAAGAGGACATCCTCTCCCTGTGTCTCTTCGCATAGGCTTCTCTCTGTGCCTATCCATCTGTGTCCAAATTTCCCATTTTTAGAAGGACACTAGTTGACTTGCATTAGGGCCTACCCTAATAACCTCATTTTAATTTGATTGCCTCCGTAAGGTCACATTCTGAGGTACTAGGTATTGGGACTTCAACATATCTTTTTTGAGGGGACACAATTCAACCCATAACAGAGGAAGAGAGAGCAGTCTCTATCTGGGACTTGAGCAGCATCTTCTGAACTAAATAGGTGCCCTATGAGACCTCTTTGAAAATGTCTGGGAAATAGTGCACACAAATCTTCCTGAAGAGTCACCACACCCATTAACATTTCATAAGCTCTGAGAAGTCTTGTAAAACCTGTTTAACTCAAAACTTCCCAAACTGTTTAACTCTCAGAGCCTATGGCTATAGCTTTGGAAAGAAAGTAAATAGCAGAAGGGAAGAAAAGCACAGATCTGGGAAAGTGACAAACTTGTGAAGTGACAATAGAGTTCAGAGGAGATTTTCTTTCTTTCTTTTTTTAAGATTTTATTTATTTATTTATTTGTCAGATTGAGAGAGAGAGAGAAAAAATGAGTAAGAGGAGTGGCAGGCAGAGGGAGAAGCAGGCTGTCCACTGAGCAGGGAGCCCAATGCGGGCTCGATCCCAGGACCCTGGAATCATGACCTGAGCCGAAGGCAGACGCTTAACCAACTGAGCCACCCAGGTGTCTCCAGAGGAGATTTTCAGTGATGACCAGGAACTTGGGCTGAAAGAAGACATTTCTCAGTATAACCAGCTGCTGTCTGTTCAATGGACAGAAACTCTGATGTGCTTTATGTATGACTGCTGTTCTTGAATAAGTGTGCAGGGTTACCAGCCTTCTGGATCTTGCTGTGATTCCCTAAGAGAATATTACGTGCCCTTCAATGGCCCCAGCTCCCTAGGTTTTGTGGGGAGTCCTGATATCCAATGTCACAATTCTGGAGAAGGAAGTTTTTACCGTAGCTGTCTTGGTCTCCAAGTGGGAGACCTCTCTGAGTGGGAGATACAGCAGGATTTCAGAGATATAAATAACTTAATTATAAGGCATTTCATCCCTCTAAAATTCAGGGTCAAGCCAGCTCTCCCACAAACTCCATTTCTGAGCCCCAATGTGTTTATCGTGGGATGTGTTTGTTGTATGTGAGTGTGGACCCTGTTTTGTGCAGAAAGATTGAGAAGCAATCTCCCTCTGCCTCTGTGCATGCACCCTCCTAGGCATGGGTGTAGAGGTATAGGGAGCAAGGACATGCCATCGATGTGAGGCTTGCAATGCTTGAGTTTGGAAAGAGACAGAAGCAAAATGACATGTTAGTAACAAGTTTCTGCAAAGGCAAGTTGGACAATTCAGGCTTTAGCACCCCTGGCTAGAGGGTCAGGGTGCCCTGTGAGTCAGGTAACCTGTGAGCAATTAGGCATTTCTTTGGCCCAGGGAAGCGTCACACCGGAGGCAATGGGGAGTCTCATCTTGTATCATAAGAGAAGTATTCATGTTTGCATCTTCAGGGCTCCCATATGCAGATGGGAACATCAAGGTTTGATAGTTTGTAGATGTGCTGGGTGGGAGGACAGCACCCAAGCGTAGAGAGAAAGGATGAATAGGGCTGCAGAGGCTCCCTTGACCTTCCCTGAGCACCACACTTTTCTTGGCTCCACACCCCGTACTCTCCCATCACCTCTGCTTCTGAGGGTAAAGCAAACGAAACTAAATGGTTTCCACAGACCAGAAGTGGGTGGTTCTATGTGCCTTTTTGAGGATTCTTTCTTTTTGCTTTGGAAGTCATTCCCCCTTTAATGCCACAAGGAATTAAATGACAACTGGATCCTTATTTGAGCTTTCATAAAATAATAAGCATATTTGAGTGACTAAAGATCCACAGAAATTTGAATAGCTGAAGAACCGTACAAAAAGGGTGCCGGATTTCACTCAGGAATCCTGAGTTTGGGTTATGGCTGTTAATCTTAGGCAAATCAGTTTTTCTCTCTGAGCCTCAATTTCCTAATTTGTAAAATGGAGATGCTAATGTCATCTCTAACTGCCTATCAGGATTTGGATGGTCAAATTAGAGCCTATATGAAATTGTTATAAGCTATAAAGTTTTGTGTCAGATGACTGTTATTTCGTGCATGACTAAAGAGATTATAATAGTAGTTCTATTCTATTATCACTCTCATTAATTCTTGCTTCATCATTCTCTTCCTCACCCAAGTCCTGAGCTCTGGGATTCAGTAGCCACCCAACATGTGAAGAATTTTGCACATTATTTCTTCTTTCAATCCTTAGAACAGGAGCTCAACTCTGGCTGCCTGTTAAAATCACTTGGTAACTATACCCCAATATCTCTCATGAACATAGATGTAAGCTTTCTCAATAATATATTAGTAAATCAAATCTAACATTGTATAAAAAAGAATTATATACCACAGCTAAGTGGAATTTATCTCATGAATACAAGGCTGCTTCAGCATTTAAAAATCAATTAATGTAATCTACCACATAAACAGACTAAAAAAGAAAAAAAACCACATAGTTATATCATTAGATGGACAAAATCCAACACCCATTCATGACTAAAAGAAAAAAACTCTTATCAAACTAGGAATAGAGGGAATTTTCTCAACTTGATAAAGAACATCTACAAAAATCTCTAGCTAACATCTTACTTAAGTTAATAACTAGTCTTTCCTGCTAAAATCAAGAACAAAGCAAGGATGTCCCTTGTCACCACTTTTTTTCAACGTCATGCTGGAAGTCTTAGCTAATGTAAAAAAAAAAAAAACAGAAAATAATATAAAAAGTATACAGATTGGGAAAGAAGAAATAAGCTGTTTTTGTTCACAGATGACATGATTGTCTCTGCAGGAAATCCAAAAGAATCAACGACAACAAAAGGCCCTCTTAGAACTAATAAATGATTACAGTAAAGTTGCTCACTGATCTGTAGGAAGAAGGGCAAATTTCTGGAACATATGCTCCAAATTCGCTAGTCCTGCATTCATGGAAGACATCACTAACCATTCCCAAACTCTCCCAAGGAGCCCAGACATGGCCTCAAGATCCTTCTCAGCCCATCAAGAGGACATCAGTAATTGCCCAGAGTTGCCAGTGAAATCCCCTTTGCCATCTCTGGTTTATAGATTTACTCCATCTCCAAACCAGGATCGGCTACGCTGGATCTGCCTCCCCATTCCTGTTTCCACCTCCATGACTTGAAAAGTCTGTCATTTTCATAGGAGAGCTCTCCAACAGACTCTCAACAGACTCTGTGAAAGCTGTTCGGGCTTTAGGACAATGCCGTACCTTCATACAGCACTTCTAGTCTTTAGATGTCAAGGACTTTCTGCAAACATTAACTCATTTATTTGAAAAGTCTGGTGGTATGAGGACTAATGAGATAATGTTGATGAAACACTCAGTGCTCCCAAGATGAAAGACGGTAGGCTATTCATCAAAAAGGCATTTTAGAGGCTACTGAAAACTCTCACAGGCATTGGCTTCCTCTTCCACTTTGCTGTGAATACCATTTAAGGCCAGGAGATGAGGCCATGACGCCATGCTTCAGAGAGGGCTTGCTGATGTGGGAGGAATGGCGGTGAGAACAGCTTGGTAGAACTCCATCTAGCATTTGTCACTTTCTTGTTTTATGATCGTAAGCAAGTTGCTTAATGTCTCTCAGCTTCTCTCCCCTCCTGTGTCCGGTGGGAATGATATTGTCTGGCTCAGGCACTTGATGTCAGCTGTTCTGGACCTGGGGCCAGCTGGTGCTGATTTTAAAGGAACACAAATGCAGTATCTCTGCGCTTTATTGAGAGGCAATGTAGAGGACAGCGCTGATTAAGAACCCAGAGAGGAGCCTTCCTTTGGCTGACAGTAGAATTAGGAGAACTTACGTCTTTTAAAAATTTCCCTTATTGATCTATACTGAAAAATAAGATGCACGCTGAGTCCAGCGTGGCCCTAGAAGTCAGGTTATGTCCATTCAGACAGTTGACCTCTGTATTCAAAACATATTAAGTGGTTACTCCACACGGAGCTGAAGAATGGGAATGAAAAAGAAAGCTTCCATTTCTGCTGTGTGTGAACAGAAATCCTTGCTGCAAAATACAGGTAACGTATTTCATCAATTCTAAGGTGCCCATTTTTGTCACACTGTAACATACCAGAAATTGGAGTGCATCTTACAACTGAAAGTATGTCACAGTTTAAGTAACAGCATTTCTTTCATTTCTTAATGGTTCACAGAACACCTTACAACTGATGACATCTTAGATTCAGTGAAATACAGCAATAACTGTCTCTTGGGGCTGTTTGAGGATTAATGGGGGTAAATTAGAGAAAGGCACCTGTATTTATTATTTAACACTGCATAACAGATTACCCCAAAACTTAGCAGCTTAAAGCAATAAAACTTCCCCCTCCCCTCACAGTTTCTGCAGCCAGGAATCCAGGAGCAGTTTAACTCAGGTTCCAGGTCAGGGTTGCTCATGAGGCTGCAAAGTGAACTGAGTCCACTGTTGTCTGAGGCTTGACTGGGTATGGAGGATCCACTTCTAAGATCACTCATGGGGTTGTCAGCTGGAGGCTTTAGTCCCTGCAATGTAGCCCTCTCTGTTGAGCTGCTTGGGACAAGGGATCTGGCTGATCCTAGAGCTGGCGATGTGTGTGTGTGTGTGTGTGTGTGTGTGTGTGTGTGTGTGTGTGTATGTGTGACAGAGAGAGAGAGATAGAAAGAGAGAGAGAGAGAGAAGGCCCAAGATGGAAAGATGGAAGCTGTAGGCTTTTATGCCTAATCTTGAAAGTTACCTACTGTCTCTTCTGCCATATTCGATTGGTCACACAGACCAACATTAGGACAAGATAGGAGGGTAAGGATCACAGGGTGCCATCTTGGAGACTGACTCCCATAGTGCCCAACACATTGAGAGATGAAAAGAAAGTCAGAAATAAACATTAGTTTTCCTCCCTGTGTAGCACTCTTCTTTTTACGGGATATAAATTCTGTTGGAAGAGATTGAGTATTCCTTTAGGTTTATACCACTGCCAAACTCATACTTTCAATTTGTACAGCAGTCTAGCTGGAGTGGCAAATGGAATGAGAGTGAAAGGATGTTGAAGAGAAGATTCTGTACTTGACTACTCGGTATGGCTGGGGATGGAGAGCTTTCCTTCTGGGTTCTGTGCAAAATGGAGAATCTTAGGATTTTACTAATCCCTCTTTTGAAAGAAATGCATCCAAACTCTAGAGGCCAGTTACCCAAGAGAACTCAGACACCTTTAGAACTTCTGACCTTTATAGAGCAGTGTGTTGGCACCAGATGATGGTCTAAATACAAGAACTCACAGGATATTAGACCTAGGCTCTTTTGTTTGGGCACAAGGAAATTGGCTAAGAAAATCATCATCTCCCAGCATAGTGAAAAGAATAAAGAAATGATTGTAAAATTCTGGAGCCATCAAATCCTGATTTCCAAAGTATTATGGGAAGTAAGAAACTTAGTTATTCGAGATGAATTGAGAGCAGCCCTGGATATATCCCCACATACCCTAAATCTCATTCTGAAAGTGTGGTCCCAGTCCAGCATTATCACTTGGGAACTGGTTTGAAATGCAAATTCTCAGTCCTCACTTCAGGTCCACTGAATCCGCCCACATGGGAGTGGAGCCCAATGAGCCATCTGTGTTTTAATAAACCCTCCAGGTGATTCTGATGGTTACTCAAGTTTTAGGACCACTGCCCTGAGAAGTTTGAGGACCACTACTCATTGTAACATCGTTTCCTTTGATGTACGACATATCCCAACAGTCATAGCCCCCCCATCCCCCTTCACATACAAAGCAAAACTTAATTATAGAGTGTAGGGATGCCCTCGGATGATAAAACTATGAAGAAAAGTAAGGAAATGACCACTGTAAAGTCAGGATAACGGTTACTTTTGGAGAAAAGTGAGGGAGCCGTGGGTTGTGTAGGAAGGGGCACGTGGAGGGCTTCGGGGATAGGAAAGGATTGTTACCCATTTGAAGGAGTGTGGGAATGCGCACTATGTGTCCAGCATGTGTTTTAGGAAGGCAGACAGTGCAAATATGACGGCTGGGATTTGACACATTCACACCCCTGCCCCTAGCACACAGTGGTGGTGCTATTCTTTTTATAAAAGTAGAGTCTCAAACAAATGCAACCCAGCATCAGTAATATTGTGACAAAGTATAAGGTGTTTTCCCACACCAGCAACCAATTTTCCGATACTCTGGACACCTAATAGGTGTCCAACAATTCAATTTGATTTTGATACTAATTATCTGGTGTTAGTATCAGATTCCACAGATTTAAGAGTTCAGTCCCATAAGACTGCCCCCACTTCAGACACTAGTCTCAAGTCCTGGGCCCTCATACTTCAGGGGTTCTCATAACCTCCCCTCCCTCATAGGCCCAATAATTTGCTAGAATGGCTCATAGGACTCAGGGAAACACTTATGTTTGTCGGTTTATTATTAGGATATACCTCAGGAAAGGCAGCTGGGGAGCTACACAGGGCAAGGTATGGGGGGTGTACACGAGACTTCCATGCCCTCTCTGGGCATACCAGCCTCACAGCCTCTAGATGTTCACCAACCTGGAGGCTCACCAAGTCTGTTGTTCAAGAGTTTTTATGAAGTTTAATCTTCAGGTGCCCTTCTACTTCCTGAAGGCCAGTGAGTGGGACTAAAAGTTCCCACCCTCTAATCACTTGGTCTTTTTGGTGACCAGCCCCATCCTGATGCTATGTAGAAGTCTCATCCTAAGTCACCTCATTCCCATAAACTCAGGTATGGTGGAAAGAGACTCATTATAAATAACAAAAGTCACTCCTATTACTTAGGAAATTCCAAGGATTTTAGGAGCCCTGTGCATGGAATTAGGGATATATTTCTTATCATACCACACAGAAAAAAAAAGACCCAAGATGGTTAATATCAGAAAGAACTTTCTCAGTTAGGTGTGACAGAAACTCAACTCTGATGTCAAAGAGCTTGAGGGACTCCAGGCCTCGAACAGTGTTGTCTGCACACTTCGTTCTCTTACTCTCACTCTCTCCTATTCCTCTGCATCCCCTGGCATGTTGGCTTCATTTCTTTTATTGCAGATGAGTTTCCTCCATAGGGCTGTGTGTGAGCACAATACATTGAGTGAAATAATTCCTTAATTAAATGATTTATCATCTTAGATTAGTGAACCCAGAGGAATGAGAGCTTGTCTATCCCAATGTCCATAAATAAAATCCAGGGATGCCACCTAATTGCCTTGCTTGGGTCACAAGACCAATGTGCTGTGGTCCCCAAGTTGGGATATTTTGACTGTCTAGGCATAGGCCATGTGTTTACACCAGTAGGTAGTTAGGGATGGCTGGGATGGGCCAAACACGCCAAGAATGCGTAGAATGCTAGAGACAGTTTCCCAAAGAAAGAAAAAAGGGATTCCAGGTGGCCAAAACGATAATATACGGTTGCTATTATAACCAAACCAAATGAAAGTTAGCCCACCCCATCTGTAGCAAACCAATAAACAACCGACACAGAGTTTTTGCAGTGAAGAAAGATAAGCTATTTATTGGTATGGCATCACCCAGAAGAATGGGGAGTTAATGCTCAGAAGTCCTGAACTTCCCGATGGCTGGCAAGTGAGGGTTTTTAAGGGCAAAATTTGGGGGAGAGGTCCATTGAGAAAGTGGATGCTGTTAATCAGAGGCTCAGGAGGAAATGCTACCAGGGATCTCCTGAGAAGGTGGACACCGTTAATTGGAGGCCCATGAGGTCATGCTAGCAGGTGTTACTTAACATCTGGTCCCTGGAGGTCTATTCCATGAGAAGAGGCTTGGAATCTGAAAAATATCTTTATTCTATACATTAGAAATTTCATTAGGTACATCTAGTGATTATATCTTTAGGGTAGTGCTGATTAACTACTTGTAAGCTCATGGGGTTGCATTCCTATATGTTTCTTTGGGTGATAAGCAAGCATTTCTATCTCCTGAGCCTAGACCTATGTGTTTTCTGGCTGCTCCAACCATGCCTGGGGATGATATGACCTGATAAGATGGATACTGGCTTCATTATAAGTAGATTTGATGGGAACCCCACATTGGGGTACTTTGCACCTGACATGGAGAGAGGGGCATGGAAAGTAGAGAGCAGAGTGAGGTGGCTCCAAAGACCAGCTACCGTTTGAATCCAGCAGTTCTTGGAGAAAGATGTGTGCTCAGTGGTGGGAGCAAATATTGCTGCATCTCCCTTAACCGTCCACTTTGACTCAATCCTATCTCCCATCTAGCTGCTAGGTAATTCCTTTGCCCTCCCAGCCTGGTAGTCTCTCCAGAAATGGAGAGTCAGAGTAGTGTTGCAGAAAGATGGTTGGGCTGGAAGTTGGGGCCCTGAGTCCCGGGTCTGCCCCTGACTTGATTATTCACTCCCTTCTCAATGGACATGACATTAGACCAGAGCATATGTAAGCAGATTATGGTCAAAACATGCACAGGGCTGAAAGTTGGGAGAATTGAAAGGATAAAACGCCTCTGACGGGGTTGGATACATACATTATCACAAACGTATTATATTACAGACTTGTAACTTCATTGAAAAATAAAAATGATAGAATGATAATATATTTGGTATTATTTTATCTTAGCCCTATGAGTTAATCTTCTCCTGTATCTCTTCACTTTTTTTTTTAAGATTTTATTTACTTATCTTATTATTTGAGAGAGATAAAGACAGAGCATCCATGGGTAGGGAAAGGGGCAGAGAATCTCAAGTGGACTTCAGGCTGAGTGCGGAGCCCCATGGGGTCAAGGCATGATTCCACCACCCTGAGATCATGACCCGAGCCCATGGTCAGTGGCTTAACCGACCGAGCCACCCAGGCACCCTCTCTTCACTTCTTTAGTGAGAGAAGTGCGAGTTTCTTTTCCTTATGGGCCAGGGTAGAAGATAACTTTGTGGATTCCTGGGGGGACTTTTCCCTTAAGAGGACACATATCAATTTAAACCATAGAAGACAAGTAAATAAGGAGCGAGTAGCCTAGATCGTCCAGGGGAAGATAACATAGGGAGGCCCTTTATGTTTGGGGAGTTGAGTGGGGTGGGGGATGGGTGGTGGAAATAATGCTGCCACCCCACCTCTTGGGGATCACTGAGAGAAAGGACGGAGAGAATTCTGTAAACAGTGGAACCCATTCTGACTCAGAGCTTCAGGGGCCAGTTCTGACTGTAGAGATTAAGAGAGCTAGTTTGAAAGCAAAGCCACATGGGGGCGTTTGACAGAGCCCAGTGGTGGAGGAGGGCACTGCCCCTGAAGAGCCCTTGTGGCCCCTTCAGACCTGGTCATGCTGAGGGATCCTCACAGCAGAGGACGATGTTGAAGGTGAACCAACTGGTCTTCAACAGTGACACCATGTGGCCGGGGGAAGTAAAGACAGCACTGGGTTTGAAGGATCCAGGGCCAGCCTGTGCCCAAAAGACTAATGGGAGAGGGTGCAGGTCAAGAGCAAGACTGACCTTTTTGTTACTAGGCTTGGTGGGGGCGACAGCGATTTTGTTTGGTATTGGCACTCTGAGTTTTGGGAGAAGTTCATTCTAATTAAATGCATTCTAAAATAAATGTTGTAGACTTTATAGATTTTCTGAAAATCTATAACTACATCTTTTTGCCTTTTTCAAGTTTTGCTGGAGCCTCTGAGCATTACACTCCAGATCACTGAACACAAGCATTGTTTTGTTTCCTCTTTCACTCCATGGTGGGCCAACATGTTTTTTGAAAAGAAGGAAGAGGGAAGAATGGGAGGATCCAATTTTTGAATTTCAAATGAGATAACACTGGGGCCATTACATTTTTCTCTAAAGTACCTTTCAGCTCAAATGCCCACAGTATTATATGGAACTGTTTGAAAACTTATTCATGCTACTCACTAGGAATTTCCAGTTGATTTTGATGAACTTCCATTTTATTTACAGCTGAATACCATAGTATTGGTTTCTCAAAGCATTTATTTACAAGTGTATTGGGAATATGACCGTGTAAACTAGTCAAATGGACATAGTCCAACGTGGCTTAGCGTGTCATTCATTCAAACAATAGGTAGCGTGTGAGCCCTACTATGTCAGCATTGTTCTGGTCATGGAAGATAGAATGATATAGAACAGAACATGGCATCTTCCTCAAGGAGCCTTCCTGGCTGGAGAGAGTCACAAGATGCTATAAGAGCAGAAAAGAGGAAGATCTGAGCCAGTCTCAGTTGCCAGCACTGATTTTGAGGGGCATAAGGCACAAATAAATGACAACAATCAAGCACAGAACTAGCCCATAAAATCAATAATTACATGCAGGCAGGGCTGCTCAGAAGTGGTGTGCTGAGTGTTGGAGTCAAGAGTACTTAGGTTTGAATCCCAATACACTTAGCAGCTGTGTAATCTTGGGTATTGTTACTAAGCTCCAAGTCCCCCAGCTTCCTTGCCTGTGCATTGGGGAGAATAGCGCAGGAGAGGTTTAAATTAGATAATATTGGCAAAGTATAATGCTGAGCAGGATTACTCTCTAAGTTGAGATTTATTTTAATAATGATAATAAATAAAAAATTTGTAGACCAATCAGATCATCAGTGCATTTCTGTTATGTTCAAATCAAGAATTGACCGATTTAATAAAGAGCTGATGGTTTAGACCAGGCGAGATTTACCATAGTTCTCTAATTCTCTGGATCTTGACCTTTGCTGTATATCAGAATCACCTGGAGAGTCTTAAAGTCAATACCTAGACTTCAACCCCAGAGTCTGATGCCTTTGGTCTGGAGTATGCTTTGGGCTTCAGGATTTTTAATCATGAATTAATGTGCAGCCAAGTTTGAGACCCACTGGTCTAGCTGAATATGGAGAGTGAGCAGATCTGTCCTTGGGTCATTGGCAACCATGGCACTTACTGATGACTTTCCCCTTATATACCTGCGTTCTGAGCTAGAAACTGTCCTGGAAACATCCAGTGGGGAGAGGGAGTCACCTCTACCACCTGGTGCTAAAAATTGATGGAGGCACCTGTACTTCTAATCCCACAAGGCATTTGTTAGTTGTTACAGTAACAGGACCTGTCACTGCCAGCAGCCATGGGATGTCTGGAATAACCAGAGGAAAAAGGTGGATTCTAAGGACAGCTCCACCATAGGCCAGCCAAGAAACTATTGGCAGGTCATTCTGTCTGCCCCATCTCGGTTTTGTTATCTGCGTGTGCTTAGGGAGATGAGAATGTTCTTCCTGCACGACCCAAGACCTGTTTTTAGGTCAATGATTTATGAGGTAAAGCACTTTGTAAACCATAAAATACTATATGAATAAAATAAAATACCCAGTAGAGATTAGACATTGCATTTTTTGAAACTGAAGACTGTTATTTTGTATCACTTCTGCTGTCCAGGGCTAAGTTTTCAAACACCTTGTATCAAATTGTGACGATTGAGACTATTTTCTGTAGCAATTCCATGCATTAAGTTTCACAAAAGCAATAGAGCAGCGAACTCTATTTTCTATCCTATTCAATAATTTATCATAATAAACCTTTTGAAAAAACACCATCTAGGGTGTGGGCCTACAGGGTAAAATGGTTCCTTTTTTGTGGAAAAATAATTACTGTAATGAGTTTTTGATATGTGCGGAACTGGATAAAGGAAACATAATTCAAAATGGAGTCAGAGGCCAGAAGGTGGAGCTCTCACACCAAACCACTGGCTGCAGCCCTTGCATTCTCAACAGGAAGAAGCCTATACTTTACAACTCCGGTAGAAAGAAAGAAGATTTTCTCCTACCCAGCAACAGCAAGGCCAATGACAGACTGTCATAACTCAGCCAATGAGAAGACACTATACTCTGAACTCCCAATTTACGCCAATGGGCTTTTTGTTTATAATAGCCTCTCCCAACTCCCCTCACTTTGCTCTATAAAAGAGCATTCCTTTCCTTTCATCTCTGAACTTGCGGAGGGTTTTGTCATAGGTTGCATGTCCTGAATCTAAATTCTCTGCTGTTCCCAAATAAACCCATTTTTGCGGGTAAAATTACTGACAGTTTCGTTTTTAAAGTTAACGTGCAAATATAAAGCACCTGGGTCCATGCAATTTTATTGAGAATAAAAAGTTACCAGAACTCAAATTAAGGGTTCTAATTGGTAATGTAAATTAGAAATATAAATGTGGGTTTTCTTGTTTTGGCTTGCTTTTGGTTTGTTTGTTTGTTTGTTTTAGCAGAATTATTTCCTTTCAGGTTATGGAGACTTTAGAGAACATTTATATTTGTTAAAAAGCCAAATTCAACAGAGTAAATTTTAAAGCTCTTACTAACTATGCAGAGATTCGTGAATCTGGCAGCATTCAAGCTAGCAAATAAAAAGGAGCCCCAAATAGTGGTATAATTTGAGAGAGTTTATAGACCAAAGTGAGCAGGTACAGTTACACTGGGCAAAAGCAGATTGGTTATTGCAAGGCTACCTTCCTTCTAGTGAAGGGAAGTCTTGGAGCTGGGTCAGGTACCCTCTGCTGAGCAGGCAAGCACTGATTGGATGACATGGGCCTTCCTTTCCTGGGAGAGCTGAGCATAGAAACTTAGTTAAAAGATTTGGTTTGCTGACATGAGTCTTAGCATGAGTGTCTCCAATTTGGGCTCAATCTGGTTATGTTAATATCTTCCTAAATCTGACTTGGACTGCCTCCCACATGTCCATTCTTGTATGTTCTTCCAGAACCGTGTGAGCCATGCTGTGGGCAGCTGGATGCAGATGTGGACTTTGTAGGTAGGGACCACTGGAAATATCCATAGACTTATCTCTTCATCTCATGCTGCAGAAAAAGGTTATGTGAACAAGGCAACTGCCCACGTAAGGAAAGATTTAAAGTATGTTGAGAGGGGACCTACAGCACAGAGTCCATCTAGAGTCACTTGGCCCAGTTTGAATCGCAGCGTCAATTTTTACCGACTGTGTGACTTCAGACAAGTAATTGAACCTCTCTGTGCCTCAGTTTCCTCTTCCATTAGACGGAGGTGATAGCAGTAACTACATCATTACATTGTCATGAGGATTAAATGAGTTAATACTGGTAAAATGCTTAAAACAGTAGCTAGAACATAGTAAACACCACATAAGTGTGAAATAAAATACACTTCTTAACCCAGTGTTATAGCATCTGTAATTTACTCTAAGGTACTTTGGTATAGACAAACTATAAGCCACATCTTAGCGATGAGAAATTAACAATGAAATGTCCAATTTCAGAGTCCATTTTCCGAGGACGATTAGAGCAGAGCTTCAAATATTGCTAGATAAATCTGTACCAGGAGGTAAGCTGTTTGATTTATTGTTAACAAGAAAAAATAGCAAATTATGGTAATAACAAAAAAGGAATTTGTTGAATAACATGCTCTGAACAGTGTCATTTACTTAAAAGTACATTTATTTGTTTAATATACATTTTTAATTTTTTTATTATTTTTTATTTTTTTAAAGATTTTATTTATTTATTTGACAGAGAGGAGATAGATCACAAGTAGGCAGAGAGGCAGGCAGAGAGAGAGGGGGGAAGCAGGCTCCCCGCTGAGCAGAGAGCCCGATGCGGGACTCGATCCCAAGACCCCGAGATCATGACCTGAGCCAAAGGCAGAGGCTTTAACCCCCTGAGCCACCCAGGCGCCCCTCAATATACATTTTTAAAGAATGTACTATGTGCTAAACACAGGGAGAGGCATGAGATATACATTTATCTAAGATGGATGTGAAGTTTGCCCTGTGGGGCTCCAAAGTGAGACCTGAAGGATGAGGTGGCCCCCACTAGCCAAAGCAGGTGGGGATAGAGTTCGGGCAGTGGGAACAGCAAGGACGGGACCTGGGGGCAGACACACTGTTGGTTTGGACAACTGAGAGGTGACTTGGGGGGCTGGAGAGTGGAGGGCAATAGGATAGCAAGTAGCAGATGACTCTCTGGGCATGTTTCACTTGAACTTCCCAAAGCACTGGACCTATTGAACCTTGAAATTGAATTTCCTCAATTTCCATGTTGCCTCCACCTTTTGATTTTCTTCCATCTTAAATAGTGAATATTTGAATAGTGTTCCCCAAATTCATATCTATTTGGAGCCTCCAAATATGACCTTATTTGGAAATAGGGTCTTCGCTCATGTAATAAGTCAAATAGTTAGTTAGATGGATTAAAGTTGGCTCTAAACCCAAGGATGGGTGTTCTTATAAGAAGCCCATGTAAGACACACAGAGAGATGAAAGCCATCGTATGACAGAGCCCAGCCTGGAGTGATACAGCGTAAGCCAAGGAATGCCAAGGATTGTCACAACCACCAAAGCTGGGATATAGTCATGAAACAGGGTGGCAGAACCTCCAATGAACCAAACTAGATGGCACCTTGAATTCAGACCTCTAGTTTCCCAAACTGTGAAACATTATATTTCTCTTGTTTTAAGCCACCCAGTTTGTGGTAATTTGTTATGGCAGCCTTAGGAAACTAATATACATCTCTTCAACTGTGCATTCCCAGTCCTTTTCCTGGTTTCCTCTTCCAGTGCATACACTCGGTGTGATCCAAGGTTTCCATCCTTGTGATACTCTGTCCTTACATCCTCTCCCCAGCACTTATTGGAAAACAACCCTACTCTCTACTACCCAAGGCAAATAGGAAAGAAGTTTGGGAGTAGCCAGGGCACTTTCCTCTGTTTCAACTTCCATATTCAGTTAGTCGCCAAGTCCCATTGACACTACACTCTTTTTAAAAATAAGTTTTCAAGAATAGGGGAGTAATACTTGCATATGATTTTAAAAGATATAGCATGAATAGATAAATACACAGACCAATGGAACAGACTAGACATTCCAAAATAGACCCAAGTATATATGGAAATTTAGTAAATACTAAAGATGGTCGCTAGGAAAAATATTAACTTAAAAAAAATTGTGTAAGTACAACTGGATAGCCATTTCAAAAAAAGACAAATTCAATCTTTATCTCAAACCATAGATTAGAATAAATTTCAAATGGATCAGTAATCTAAATGCAAAAAAAAAAGGCATGAAAGTACTAAGAAAACAACTGAGTTTGGAAAGAACTTCTTAAAGCTATGAAAGCAACAATAGAAATCTTGATAAACTTGACTACATAAAAATAAATTTTTTGGCAAGGTATATAACATCGCAAGCAAAGTCAAAAGGCAAATGACAAATTGGTGGAAAATATTTGCAACTTATATTGTGACTTATCTCTTTAATACATAATACATAATACATAAAGAGTACCTAAAAATCAAAAAAGAATAAAATTCAAGACCCGAGAGAAAAATGGACAAAATCATAAACAGATAATTTGAGAAAAAGATATACAGCTGAATTAAAATTTTTTTAATTTAAATTTAATTTGGTTAACATACACTGTATTATTAGTTGCAAGGGTAGAATTCAGTGATTTATCAGTTGCATATAACATCCAGTGCTCATTACATCAAGTGCACTCCTTCACTCCGATCACCCAGTTACCACTTCCCCTCACCCACTTCCCCTCAGTTTGTTTCCTATGGTTAAAATTCTCTTATAGTTTCCCTCCTCTTTTGTTTCCCTCTTATTTTATTTTTCCTTCTCTTCCCCTTTGCTCATCTATTTTGTTTCATAAATTCCACATACAAGTGAAATCATACGGTATTTGTCTTTCTCTGACTGACCTATTTCGCTTAACATAATACCCTCTAGTTCTATCCATGTTATTGCAAATGGCAAGATTTCATTTTTTTAGTGGCTCAGTAATATTCCATTGCATGTATATACCACATCTTTTTTATCCATTCATCTTTGATGGACAGCTCAGGTCTTTCCATAGTTTGGCTATTGTGGACATTGCTGCTATAAACATTGGGGGTGCATGTGCCCCTTCGAATCAGTATTTTTGTAACCTTTGGGTAAACAGTAGTGCAATTTCTGGGTCATAGGGTAGTTCTATTTTCAACTTTCTGAGGAACCTGCATACTGTTCTCCAGAGTGGCTGCACCAGTTTGTATTCCCACCAACAGTGTAAGAGGGTTCCCCTTTCTCCACATTCTCACCAACATCTGGTTTTTCCTGACTTGTTAGCTAGCCATTCGGACTGGTATGAGATATCGTGATTTGGCTTTGTGTTTCCCCGATGCCTAGTGACGTTGAGCATTTTTTAATGTGTCTGTTGGCCATTTGTATGTCTTCTTTGGAGAAATGTCTGTGCCTTCTGCCCATTTCTTGAGTGGATTTTTTGTGTTTTGGATGTTGAATTTGGTAAGTTCTTTATAGATTTTGGATACTAGCCCTTTATCTGACAAGTCATTTGCAAATACTTTCCCCCATTCTGCCAGTTGCCTTTTAGTTTTGTTGACTATTTCCATGGCTGTGCAAAAGCTTTTTATCTTGATGAAGTCCCAATAGTTGATTTTTGTTTTTGTTTTCTTTGTCTTTGGAGATGTGTCTAGCAAGAAGTTGCTGTGGCTGAGGTCGAAGAGATTGCTGTCTGTGTTCTCCTCAAGGATTTGATGGATTCCTCTCTCACATTTAGGTCTTTCATCAATTTTGAGTTTATTTTTGCGTATGGTGTAACAGAGTGGTCCAGTTTCATTTTTCTGCATGTGGCTCTCCAATTTTCCCTACACCATTTGTTGAAGAGACTGTCTTTTTTCCATTGGATATTCTTTCCTGCTTTGTTGAAGATTAGTTGACCATAGAGTTGAGGGACCATTTCTGGGCTCTCTATTCTGTTCCATTGATCCATGTAGCTGTTTTTCTGTCAGTATTATACAGTCTTGATGATTACAGCTTTGTAATAGAGCATGAAGTCCAGAATTATGATGTCACCATCTTTGGTTTTCTGTTTCAACATTCCTCTGGCTATTAGGGTTCTTTTATCTTCTATATCATTGATTCACTCCTCTGCTTTGTTCATCCTCATCTATCTGGCCTCCACTTGGGACTGCATCTCAATAATAGCATTTTAAATTTCAGCCTGACTAGATTTTAGTTCTTTTATCTCTACAGTAAAGGATTCTTTAGAGTTCTCTATGCTTTTTCCAAACCCAGCTAGTATCTTTATAATCGTTTTAAATAATTCTAGTTCAGACATCTTATATCCGTACCTCCTACCTTCCAAATTGTGATCACTTTTCTACTTGTAGACTTGTAGCATTTCTTTTCTCAGATCTCTGATTGATTTCTCAGGTGTTCAGAATGATTCAATAACTAGTTGTATTCTAGGGATGAGACAAAATTAAGGTCCCCCTACTCCTCTGTCATCTTAACTCAACCTCCTCTTTTTTTTTTTTTTTAAGATTTATTTATTTATTTGAGAGAGAGAGAGGGAGAGTGCACCAGCCTTGTAGGAAGGCACAGAGGGAGAAGGGGAGAGATATTCAAGCAAACTCCATGCTGGGCACAGAGCCCAATGTGGGGCTCCATTCCACAACCCTAAGATCAGGACCTGAGCCAAAACCAACAGTCAGGTGCTCAACTGACTGCGCCACCCAGGAGCCCTTAGAGTTGACTCTTAAATATGCAAAAAAATGTTGAAATGTATTCATAGTAGAATAAAAACTATGCACATTAAAACTATACAGAGATATCATTTCTCACCATAAGACTGACAATAATTAAAAAGCTTGGCAACATACTCTGTTGGTGAGGCTGTTGGGGAAATAAGCAGTCATACAATGCCAGTAGGAATACAAAATGATACAATCCCTGATGAAGGAAATTGGGCAATATGTAACAATAATAATTATGTGTTTACCCAGGAAAACCACTTCTAGGAAACTACCTTGAAAGTAAACCTCCACAAATATGAAAGAATGCACGTACAATATTCTTCATTACAATATTACTTGTAATAGTAAGAGAGTAGAGACAATCCAAACAGCCATTAATAAATTAAACTGTAGTACAGCTATATGATGGAGTACCGTAGAGTCACAACAAAAAATATGAAATATTTCCATAAACTGATATGGAGTGATTTCCAGGATATTGTTAAGTGGAAAAAAATGAAATGTAAAAAATAAGAGAACATAAGAAAATTATACATATACATACATATTTTTTTTTTTTGGCAAAAAAAAGGGAACACAGGGGATAAAACAAAGACTAATGAAATTATCTGCTTCTGGAGATGGTGGGAACAGAATGAAGGAAAGGGAAGTGAGTGGCACTTCTTTGAATATACTTTTTTATATTGTTCTGACTTTTGAACCAAGTAAAAGTCATCCATAAAGCAATTTAATAAAATGTAATAAATAAAAAGATTTTAAAAATCAAAACTAAGATCAAATATAAAAAGAAATGAATGAATCTCTATAAAGTTATTATCAAGATTTCTTGGCAGTCCCTGTATGTACTTAGAATATATCTCACTAAGGATGTACAGAGGACTGTGTTCAAAGTTATTTGAATTACTCTGTTCTGTATTATACATTGTACCATGATTTCACATCCTTGGTGTCCTTAATTCTAAAGGAAAAGGGAGACTACAAAATGCTTAAAGTCTACTTCATAGATTTATGATTGGTATTAATATTAAAATTGTGGTTCTAAAGTGATTTTATGTATACAATTTTGTAGAATGCAGCAAGAAGTAAATATGTGAATGCTCTTAGGAATCAAGATCTTCACAGTGGTCATGTAGAATGTTCTTGATCTTAGAAGATGCTCATTGAGGGGTGCCTGGGTGGTTCAGTCAGTTGACTCTTGATTTTGGCTCAGGTCATGATCTCAGGGCCATGAGATCAAGCGCTGAGTCAGGCTCTGCACTCAATGCATGGAGTCTGCTTGGGATTCTCTCCCTCTCCCTCTGCCTCCTGCCCAGCTTGCGCTCTATCTCTCTAAAATAAATACATAAAATTCTTTTTTTTTTTTTAAAGAATTTTATGTATTTATTTAACAGAGAGAGAGAGATCACAAGTAGGCAGAGAGGCAGGTAGAGAGAGGGGGGAAGCAGGCTCTTCACTGAGCAAAGAGCCCGATGTGGGGCTCGATCCCAGGACCCCGAGATCATGACCTGAGCTGAAGGCAGAGGCTTTAACCCCCTGAGCCACCCAGGCGCCCCTAAATACATAAAAATCTTAAAAAAAAAAAAAAAGATGCCCACTGAAGTTTTTCCAATGAAGTTTCATGATGTCTGCAACTTTCTTTTAAATGATTCAGAAAAAGAAGCGTGTGAGAAATGTAAAGCAAAGGGAGCAAAATATGAGCAATTGATGGGTCTAGCTGAAGAATAAAGAGTGATCTTTATATAATTCTCATTTTTTCAATTTTTCTTAAGTTTAAAATTCCAAAAAATTTTAGAATTGGGGCGCCTGGGTGGCTCAGTCAGTTAAGTGTCTACCTTCGGCTCAGGTCATGTTCCCAGGGTCCTGGTATGGAGCCCCGCACTGGGCTCTCTGCTCAGCGGGGAGCCTGCTTCTCCTTCTCCCTCTGCCCTCCCCACCTCCCCACCGCTGCTCACCCTTCTCTCTCTCATGCCCTCTGTCTGTCTGTCTCTTTCAAATAAATAAATAAATAATCTTAAAAAATATAAACTAAAAATAAAAAAATTTAGAATAAGTGATATATCTTACTTGGCATTCTATAAAACACAAGTTTTGGGGCACCTGGTTGGCTCGTGGGTTAAGCCTCTGCCTTCGGCTCAGGTCATCATCTCGGGGTTCTGGGATGGAGCCCCGCATCGGGCTCTCTGCTCAGCGGGGAGCCTGCTTCCCCCTCTCCCTCTGCCTGCCTCTCTGCCTACTTGTGATCTCTCTCTCTCTGTCAAATAAATAAATAAAATCTTTAAAAAAATAAAAATAAAAATAAATAAAAAATAAAAAATAAAACACATGTTTTACAATCAGAAACACAACATTTATATTAATAAAAATAAGCTAGATTTTTGCTTTAGTAAGAATCAGCAGCAAAAATATCAAGGTCTTAGAAACTCTATCAAAGGTTTAGTTCTTGCTCATGCTATCTACCTATCACAGTCATCACAGTCTGGTGCAAGAGGAGAAAGAGAGCTGTGGAAGTTCTTTTTCAAATAATGAAATATATGACTAGAAATGACACGTGTAACTCTTTAATCACATGACCCAACTCACCCCTAAAGGGAATAAGAGATTGGGAAATATCTGATGAGCAATATTAATGATTATCACCTCGCTTGTTCACAATGTTTCATGCCACAGTAAACATTGATAAATGTGAGAAGTTAATATAGTTTAGTGGTTAAGAACACAGATTCTGCAGCCAGATTACCAGTTACCTGCTCAATCACTTGGTAGCTAATCCTGGGCAAGTTACTTAATCTCTTTGTGCCTCGGTTTCCTCAGGTATAAAAATTGGGTCTAATAATAAGTAACTAGGGAAAGATTATGTGAGTTAACATAGTTAAAGCATTTAGAACAATGGCTGGCATATCACTATCATCAATAGCATTAGTATTTTATAGTATGAAACTCAGGATAATGCATTAAAGAAATTTCTCAATGTCCCTCCCCCAAATCAAGCAATACAAAGATTTACAGTGAAAAGTGAGTTTCTCTCTCACATCTGAGCCTCATCAACCAGTTTTTCTCCCCATATACAACTGTTATCAGCTGTGGCATTTAGGAATTTATTGCCTTCCAGCTCCCAATCTCCTCTTCATGTCTCTGCTTCTGATAAATGAAGCATCTTTCCTTGCCCCCTGCCACAGTGTTAAGCTTTCCCAGTAGAGGACACTGGTGGGACTCTGGAGGAAAGATGGGCTTCTCTTCCCTGTTCTGATGGGCTTTCTGTTCTTGTGCCTGTGGCGCTAGGCAGCTATGTGGGAAACCCAATGATGGTGGGGGCCCCAGCTGGCTTCCCCTGGGCCAGCTCAGCAACACTCCTGTAAGCAGTTCCTGGCAGGTTTCCACTGTGACCAACCAGTGGCCCAGGCAGCTTCCCATCAAGTTTAATAGCACTCTCCACAGCAGTTCCCCAGAGAATTCCATTAGCATCCTTCGGCAAGTGATTTCTTTCTCACCAGTCTCAGACTACTGGTTCCTCACTGGAGGTCATCCCTCATCTGTCAACTGTAGACCAGCTCTGACTTGAGGCAACCCAGCAAAATGTTACATCATGGTGGGTAGGGGGCTTCTCCCTCTCCAAGAAGATCTGGGTCCAGCCTTGAGTCTCCACCTTTCAAGTTCATTTCTTTCTTGGATATTCTTTCTCAGCCCTAAGGTATTCTTTAGAGTTCCCTTATTCTCGCTCAGTAAATTCCCTGTAAATAACCACTTTTTTTTTTTTCAGGAATGATTTTGTGATTTTTTTCAGAAACTTGGCTTCCAGATCACTGTGGACAGACCCAGCTTGGCTAGAAGATGCAACCCCTTGTCAGAGCCACACGGACAGCTCAGCTGGCTAAAGTTTTTACTCAGAGAGGATCAGAGACGAAAATGCTCTGATTTCCCTAAAGTCTTGTTTTAGCAGCCAGGAGGGTGTAACTCTCATATTGAAAAGCAAGTAGTTTCAAGAAAAACTTCCATTATAGTGTAGTCTTATAATGTATGCAATTGTGTTACACAAATTCAACTATAGGCACTCAGCGGAATGGTAAAAATAACAATAACAGCATAACAATGAGAGAAAAGACAGGACAAATAAACATTAAAAGCCAAGCAAGCTTTCACCTACCATTCTTCTCCCAGTGTGGAACTGGAGTCCATTCAGTCTCCTCCAGTCCTGAGTGCCTCTCTGCCCCAAGCATGAGTCCAGTGCTTAAATATCTAATGTTTTCACATAATATGGCCTCTAAAAGCTGGCTAACTTCTTCATCTGGTGCTCAACTGAACAATCAACAACCTTCCCCAACACCATTGGCTACCTGGCTGCGCTGGACTGACAGAGAAAACACAACAATCTCTGATTTAATGTCTCTCCAAGGGTTTTCATGAATCATTTCTGACCATAGGAATGTGTGTTCCTCCTGGGAGTTCCAGTAACTATAGAGTTGAGACAGGAATACCCATGCATATGCGCGTGCACGCGCGCGCGCGCGCGCACACACACACACACACACACACACACACTTTCTATGTCCCCAGAATATAAATTTCTTCTTGGGAATCCATTATACACTTTTTAAAGTTAATAACATTTTCCTCGTACTTGTGCAAAGTTGGCTGCTAAAGTAGCAACATAAAAATAGATGAAAATATTTTAATACATTTTGAATTACTCCTAGATATAACTTGACTGATCATTTTATTCTTGCAGCAGTTAACTAGCTGTATCCTGGTACTATCCTCTGACATTTCCACTTCTTGTATTAGTATATTTGTTTTCTTGATTACCAAAACATCTTTCACTTTTCCTTCTCCTATTTTCTATCCATTCAGTCCTCATGTCCTGTTACCCTTTTTCTTTTTCTTTTGTTTGAAGTGAGGTATATTGAGATATCCAATTTCTATATGGTGAAATTCACCCTTTGTAGGTGCATAGCTTTGATAAATGTCTGCAGCTGTGTAACTACCACCATGATAAAAATACTATATGAAATATTTCCCCATCACCCCAGAATGCTCCATGTGCCCCTTTATAGGCAAATCCTTTCCACACTCCAGCACCTGGTAACCACTGGTCCGATTTCTGTACCACGAGCTTTGTTTTTTTCAGAATGTCATATCCACGGAATCATACAGTGTGTAGTTTGGCTTCTTTCAAAAGCATAAGGCTTTTGAAATTCATCCATGTTTTAGTATCAGTAGGTCATTCCTTTTTATTGCACACTATTCTATTTATGAATGTACACTTTATCCATTTACTAGTCAATACTTCCAACTTTGGTGATTATGAATAATGCTGCTCTAAACGTTCCTGTCAAAGTCTTTGTGTGACTTAAGGTTTTTGTTTTCCTGAGTAAATACCTAGTAGTGAAAATGCTGGGTCGTATGGTATGTATATATTTAACTTTGTAAGAGACTGTCAAACTCTCTTTTGAAGAAGCTTGCTTTGCATCTTCCTCAACATTTGGCCCCCTTTCTTTCTTTCTTTTTATTTTTAAAGCTTTATTTATTTATTCGACAGAGAGAGAGCATGAATGGGAGGGGCGGAGGGAGAGGGAGAAAGAATCTCAAGCACAGAGCCCGACATGGGCCTTGATCTCATGACCCTGAGATGGGGACCTGAGCTGAAACCAAGAATCGGTCGCTTAACCCACTGCGTCACCCAGGCACCCTGGCCTTCTTTATTTCTTTTCTTTTTTTTTTTAAAGATTTTATTTATTTATTTATTTACTTGTCAGAGAGAGAGAGGTCACAAGTAGGCAGAGAGGCAGGTAGAGGCAGAGGGAGAAGCAGGCTCCCTGGTGAGCAAGGAGTCCAGATGTGGGACTCCTCCCAGGACCATGGGATCATGACCTGAGCCAAAGGCAGCTGCTTAACCAACTGAGCCACCCAGGCGTCCTAGCCTTCTTTATTTCTGATGGAATGACTGCACTTGTCTCTGCAATGATCTCTTAGCTGCATGCCTTCCAAACTCTGATCCATCTCTCAAATGAGCGTCTAAAATGCCCTCCTCTCTTAAGTGGCTCTGACTTCCTCAGGATAAATTCCAAAGTCTTCAGCTTGACACATACAAGACTCTTCAAGCTCTGAGCTCCTTCCTCACCCACCCTCCCAACCACATTCATTCCCATTCAGGCAGCTGGACACTGGCTCTAGGTTGCAGACTGGGTCGCTGTTTCCTAACTTGGTACTTCTGTGTAGCCTAATGTGGTTGTTTGGGTGGAGCATTTATTTTCTACATTGAATACCCAGCATGGATACACTCTCTGAATTTTGGGTAGTGTTGGCATTTATGCAACTGAATATCTACCAGAGTACTTTTTCTCCAACTATTTTTTATGAAAATTTTCAAAAACTCAACAAAGTTGAAAAACTAGTGCAATGAACATTGATTCAATTCAACAATTGTTAATATTTTGTTAGGTTTGACTCCTTTAACTATCTACCATACTTTCATTCTTCTTCCCCTTCTCTTCCTCCTCCTCCTTCCTTCCCTCCTCCTCCTCCTCCTCCTCCTCCTCCTCCTCCTCCTCCTCCTCCTCCTCCTCCTCCTTCTTCTTCTTCTTCTTCTTCTTCTTCTTCTTCTTCTTCTTCTTCTTCTTCTTCTTCGTCTTCTTCTTTCTTCTTCTTCTTCTTCTTCTTCTTCTTCTTCTTCTTCTTCTTCTTCTTCCTCTTTCTCCTTTTCCTCCTCCTCTTTTTGCTAAACCATTTCAGATTTCAGATGTTTATTAAATCATTTGCTAAATACATTTCAAGTGTATGTATCTCCTAAAAATTAGAACAACCTCCTTCATAATTACATCATTACTTTACCTTAAGTAAATTTAAAACACCTTCTAATATTGTCTAATACTCTTTGTAGTCATAGTTTTGCTATTGTACTCAAAATATATTTCACCTCGTTGTTTTCCAAGCCAGGATCCAATCAAGCTTCATACATGGCATTTCTCTACCAGTGAATGTTTAACTTTGATTGAGTCTCCGTTTGTCCAGCTACCTGCTTCTTCACCTTGATTACTCAGTTGTGTCCCTGCCCTTCCAAGAAATCTCCCATGAACCCCTAGCTCCATTCAAATTCCCTGCCTTGCTGTAATTCAAGAAGTGTATGCTTAAATGTATGGGGAGATTTGACACTTTGTATTACAAACCTGTTGTCGAACTTTTCCGTTTCCCAATTAGATTATGAACACTTTGAGGACAAAAAAATGGGTGTTCTTTGTCTTCCTGCTAGATGGTAATTGCTCAATACACATTTAAAGAATAAGTAATAGAATACAGTTCTTTGGGCCCTCATTGGGAAGAGCTGCAATAAATAAGTAGATTCTGAGGACCAGAGCCAAGATGAAGAGGGAAAAGGGTAGGTAAGACAAAGATTTAAGGGGCCATTCCAAATACAGAATATTGCTTGGAGAGCTTTGAATCTGAATTGTATACTCCTTCCCCTCTCTCAGTAGGTGAAACACTAGATGTTTACCATGAATTCAAGATAAAAGTAGCATCTAGCAGCACCATAAACCTTTTGGCCAGATAATTCTTGAGAAAGAATTATAAAGACAAAAATCAAGGCTACTGCAACCCAATGGCCCATTTCTGTTTACACAGCTGTTCTAGTGCTGCTTTCCTAGCATGTTTTTAAGGAAATATCCACTTCCGGTGGGTCTCTAGATTGGGTCTTGACAACCACTTTATGCCCACGGTCACTGGAGAAAATCACAATTCATCTACTTTGAACTTGCAGGATGAAATTTCTCCCTGAATAGTAGCCTTTTCTGCAGTTAAATTTTCATCTTTGTGGCAGACTTTTCTTTTGAATAAACTTCTTCCAGATACTTCCTTCTTCTCCACTTCCCATCACCTGTGGGATTAATTCCAGGATCACACATTAACTTTGATTCCAAAGTGACTCAGGGACTGCACACCCAGACTATTTTAGGTGGAGAATTTCCTCCTGAGTCATCTTCTCCCCTGGTAGCAAGCATCCTGCGGATTTCCTCAGCTCTGCTGTTGAGAACAGGAAGCCAAGGCCAGAAGCGGCCAGTAAGCACAGCAGCCCAGTGACTCTCCCTGGTTCCTGGAGGACCAGCAAGAAAATCCTGATTTAGTAAGAATTCGTTGGCAAGAAAATTGGGAATTTACTGGAGACAGATGACTTCAGGAATCTACTTTATGAGTATACATATTTTTTTCAGGAGGCAGGTTAAAAAAGAGTCTTCTTAGAAATGAAATCAAGTAAATTTTTTTTTCCTTGTCTGGAGAGACTTCATTAGATGTTTTCATTAATGGGATCACCAAAATAAGGAGGTTACTCAACTCCCCTTTCCACAGTTTTATCAAGTTTTCCAGCCTGTCATATCCTCTTCATTACTTCTGTCACCATCACCCTTACTGAATGGTCTTCCAAGTGGCAATTGGTCCTGTACCTCCTCAAATCTTCATAACTACCTGTGACATAAAATCATCACTAGAGATATCTTTCTGGGGTCAACTAAGACTAGGGAGTATTAGCCATGCATGTTGCCTTTCCTTGACCCTATGTTCACAGCAGACAGCACTCATCTATCTAGTTAACCTATCTGGTTACCAGTGTGTCTTCAAAATAACACCGTGGGCAGCCACTACCAAGGAATCAGAATATCCACATTTGAAACCGATTTGCAATGAAGAGGAAGGGATTGATACATAAAAGTGTATCAGACAAGGGCAGTTGAAGAGTCCAAAGAATATAAAAGTCTTGGATTTAACTCCTAGTTCTTGGGCAAGTTGAAAATTTTTTTTCTTAGGTCCATTTTTTTTTTCCAAATGCAAAATGAGATTAATAATGCTTTCACCTTAATGTCATTGAACTCATTTTTTGTTTTAATATGTGTGAAAGCTTCTAGCACAGTTTCTAGCATGAAAAAGACATCCAGTGAGTATTAGATGTCAATTCATCATGATTACCTTGAGGGACACCCTGGTTGTGAGTGACTGCTCATCTCATTGGCATTGAAATTTACTGGAAGCCATAGTGTTGATAGAAGATGGAAAAATCCTCAACGATTCCACTCTCTGTAAATTTTAACAAAAAGTATTTAGTCACTGTTCTTCAAAGTACAAAGTATCAGCAATAAAAAATTTTGTAAAATCTCAACTAGACCCTCTCAATTCCTTTTTCAAGTCCTCTTGCCTCCCATCCTACCTCACCTCTCATTTTCATGGCCACACCTTGTTAGTCTGCGGGGGCTGCTATGACAAAATACTACAGACTAGGAGGCTTAAACAACAGAAATTTATTTTCTCAGGGTAATGGAAGCTTTAGGTCCAAGATCAAGATGTCGGCAGGTTTGGTTTCTCTTGAGACCTCTCTTCTTGGCTGACAGATGTCTACGTTCTTGTTGTGTCCTCACTCGGTCTTTTCTCTGTGCACTGGGTGCGCTTGATATCTTTTTGTTTGTTCGATTTCTTCTTCTTATAAGGACACCAGTCACATTGGATTAGGGCCCACCCTACCAGCCCCATTTTAACTTAATTACTTTAAATATGTCACATTCTGAGGTTATAAGGATTAGTGCTTTAACATAATGAATTTTGAGGGGATACAATTCAGCCCTTAATACACCTTTAGACTTTGTCTTCATCAATTTCTGAAACATTTAAATCTCAAATTCCAGCATTCCACTTCTCAATCACTAAAGTCTATCTTTCCAGCTCTTTGTTTTTCTGCTACCCCAAACCAGTAACTCTTCAACCACACTGGGACACGCAATCTCCAAATCCAACCCCTTTTTCACTCTCCTCACATTCTCTCATGTCCTTACTTAGCTTTCTCACACTGCATTCCATGGTCCATCATTGTAATCACTCTCTTACAGATATTCTTGATACCCTTACCCCTCTCTCTTCATGGTACTTGCCTGGCAAAGTCCCAATCCTGGTGATTGCAGCTTCCTTACTATTCCACCCACATCGCTGCACCTGCACTTGATTGGGAAAAACACTCAATCGTCCTACCTAGGCTTACTCTCAGTTCATGACATCATTGGGCCCTCAGTGCGTGCTGGCAATCCTGCCACATTGCTCCGGACCATTCACCATCCTAGGCAACTGTTTCATACCTTTCCCTCTCTCTCCAAACCTTTAACGCTCTCCCCCCATTCTCATTCTTGGCTTATCAACCTGCTCTCTGTTTCACTGAGAAAACAAATCCAAACTCGTCTGTTCTGTCTTCTTTCTGTGTCAAGACCTGGGGGGCCCACACTGTATCTAAGACAAGCTCCCCCTTCTGTGCACATGCTCCAACCCCTTCTCATGTAAATGAGGACAGGTTCTGGGTAATTCTCCCCTCTCTCTCTCTTGCATTATCAATCCCCACCTCCCTTCCCCCACTCCCAACAAAAACATTCCAAGGTACAGACATGCTACAGTTTTTCCCATTAAATTTTTTCCCTTGGCTTTCACTTTGCCTCCAGCCACTGTTTCATTTTTCTGCTCTCCTTTACAGTAAAAGTCTCTAAAAGAGCTCCTCTCCTCTGTTTCCATTCTCTCATGAACCCACTACAGCAGGCCTCCCATGTCAATCGCACCGAGTTTCTCTTATCAAGGTCATTAGTGACCTCCATGTTGCTAAATCTAATAGCCAACTCTCAATCCTCCCATATTACTTGCTCAGTTGGTTACTTCCTCCTCAGCTAGAAATTCAACTTCTAAGATAAGCTTCTGGTTTTTCTTCTAACTCACTGGCCACTTCTCAGACTCCTTTCCTGGCTTCCCGTCATGTCTCCAAACTCAAGTCATTTGACTTCCCAGGATTCAGTACTTGGGCCTCTTTTCTGTCTACACTTATTTTCATAGTTTCATGGCTTTAAATACTATTCAAATGCTGATAACTCTATATACTCCACCCAAGACTTCTCCCCTGAACTTCATATTTGTATATCCAAATACGTAATTGACATCTCCACTCAGATTTTAATAGGTGTGTCAAAACTTAGAATATATGAAACTTACCACTTCATCTTCCCCCTCCCAAACCTGTTCAACCTGCTCTTTTGCTCATTGTAGTTAATGACAACTTCATTCTTCCAGTTGCTTGGGCTCTGAACCATGTAGTCATCTTTGATGCCTCTCTTTCTCTTATACTCAATCCAATCTGTCACTAGATACTGTTAATTCTTTTTTTTTTTAAGATTTTGTTTATTTATTTGACAGAGAGAGAGATCACAAGCAGGCAGAGAGGCAGGCAGAGAGAGAGGGGGAAGCAGCTCCCCGCTGAACAGAGAGCCTGATGCAGGGCTTGATCCCAGGACCCTGAGATCATGACCTGAGCCGAAGTCAGAGGCTTTAATCCACTGAGCCACCCAGGTGCCCCAGTACTGTTGATTCTGTCTTAAAAATACATATGGGGCACCTGGCTGGCTCAGTCAGTAGAGCACGTGACCCTTGATCTCCAGGTTGTGAGTTCGAGCCCCACACCGAGTGTAGAGATTATGTAAAATAAAATCTTAAACACATACACACATAGAAACCAGCCTTTTCTCACCATCTCAGCTACTACTGACATGATCTGAGCCACTATCATCTCTTACCTGGATTGTTGAAATGACTTTAGAACTCATCTCCTTTCTTTCAACCAGATCCTTTACAACCAATTCACAACACAGCAGAAAGTCACTTTCCTACTCAAAACTAATCTCAGATGTTACTACTTTTCCCCTCCTTCACTTGGCTCCAGCCACAGTGGTCTCCTTGCCAGGATTCACTTCGACCTCAGGGATTTTGTACACTTGCCATTCTCTCTGCCTGGAATGTTTTTCCCCCAAGTTCCCTACATGGCTTGCACTCTCCACTTTCTTCAGATCTTTACTCAGATATCATCTTCTCGTTAAGGTCTTTCCTGACCACCCTCTGAAATGATATCCCCATCACCATTCTCTGAGTACTCCTAGTTGCCCTTTTCTTGATTTATTTTAACCATACTTATCACTACTTGACAAGCTATATATATATATATATATATATATATATATATATATATTATTGTTAGTCTCCCCACAATAGAATATAAACTTTATAAGGACAAGGATTTCGGATTGTCTCCTTCATGGATCTGTCTCTCTCCAGCTCTTAGAATAGTGCCTGGCACATAGGAGGAGCTCAATAAATATTCAGCCAAAACTGTTGCTCTCCCTATCATCCTATGGGTTCTGGTAAATACCACTTTAGTTTGCTTCTATGTCCCTGGGAAAAAAAAAATCTAATGACCAAACTTTGTGATGCACTTTGCTCAAAAACACTAAAGGAAAAAAAAAAATCACACTCACCAGGGGTGCCAAGAAATCTCCTTGGAACCCATCATAGAATAAGATTGTTAGTTTCTAGGTTTGATTGTTTGAAGCCAAAAGTGGACCCAAGAATCTCAATTTTTTGGAAAAAAAATTATGAATATTATTTAACATTATTTACATAAAATAAGTTTTTATTCTCTTGAATTAAAAGTATTTATATTATAGAATATTAATACTTTCTGGAGGACACTAACAAATTAATGTAAATACTTCTGGGATCAAGATTTTAAGAGCTCGTGACACAGAACTCTTCGGGTACCAAGAGAAGTAAATAAACAGACATTACTTCTGCTCTCTGTACTATTTTGACAATTATGTCCCTATAACTGCTCTTTTTATTGTTAACGATGGTTCCCACTTACTGCCTACTCCTTCTATATCACCTGACATTGTGGTTTGCACACATAATCTTGGTTAACCTTCACATTATTCTTCTAGGAAAGATATCATTTTTTTTTTAAATTCCCATTTCACAGATGAGGAAGTTGAGGACTTAAGAAAGTTAAATCGAGCAGGGTTCTGATGTTCCCAATAAAAAGGGGTGGCAGCAAAGTCAGGCAACCCTTACATTCCTTATCACCATTGTCCACATCATCTTTAACATACTAGTGTCAGCTTGCTCTCTCTTTCTCTCAGTCTCTCTCAAATAAATAAAGTCTTTAAAGAAGGGGAGTGACACCTGGGTGGTTCAATCGATTAAGCGACTGCCTTTAGCTCAGGTCATGATCTCCGTGTCCTGGCATCGAGCCCTGAGTCAGGCTCCCTGTTCAGCGGGGAGTCTGCATTTCCCTCTCCCTCTGCCCCTAACCCCTACCCTGTTCGTGCACACTCTCTCTCTCAAATAAATTAATTAATCAAACCTTAAAAAAACACACAAAAAAACCAACCATAGTAGTGTCAGGATGCCTTCCCTTAATCCTTTCCTCAATCATCCTAATAGAGGCTTTGTGGTTCTTCCGATTTAGAAGCAGTAATTCTTAAATTAAATTAAATTAAATTAAATTCTTAAATCCTTGTTTCAAAATTCTTACTCATAAAGTCTTAATCAAATTACCCAAATTCTTTTCCCCATTTTCCTAAGCAGCAAGAGAGATACAAATTTCTTCCTGTTATTATTTTTCAGAGAGGTAGAAATCGCAGAGATGAACTCTTGGAAGGAAAGTTGTCCCCGTGTTACAACAGTAAACTCACCCACAGGGATGTCTTGTTTTTTCTCTCCCACCAGCCTGTCCCTGTCTTTGTCCTTTTTGTGCCCCCTGCAGTTAGAACAAAGCTTGGTGAATAGTGAGCACAAAATAAAGAACCCTGAATGAAGGGCAGATACATAAAGTCAAGATACACCACACAGTTTGTTCTAGTGTAAACTCCCTTGATAGTTTCCTCTTTAAGCCCCCTGTTCACCGTTGGATGAAAGTTGCCAGATTCGATTCCAACCCCACCCCTGCCCCAACTTCCTTCTTTAAAATATGCTCAGGGTTAAGGCTTTCGTGCCATAATCCAGAGGAAAATGACTTATTTTAAAATGCGGTAAAAACACCGCATTCCTTTGGCACAGGATGAAGACCAGCTCAGCTCTTCAGCCCTGGATCATTGTCTATTGTTCTCCAAACAGTAAACCACTATTTCTCACCGGAGATTGTGGGCTGCAGTTCTGTCTGAGCCTTGGGCTTCTCATGAATATGAAGTGAAGGGCTCTGACCCAGAAAGTGGTAGGTAATCTCAAAAAAAAAAAAAAAAAAAGACAGGTAGGAAGCAAATTAGGCTTTATGTAATTCTACACTTTTGAAATCCCTGCAGGATCTCAGCAGGGTGAAATGGGGTCTCGGAAATGTGGAGGCTGCCTGAGTGGTCTGCTGATTCCGCTTGCACTTTGGAGCATAATTGTGAATATATTATTGTATTTCCCAAATGGGCAAACTTCCTATGCATCCAGCAATAAACTCACCAACTACGTGTGGTATTTTGAAGGAATCTGTTTCTCAGGTATCATGGTAAGTGTGACTTTGGAGACTTGGGGTTGCAGAAGGGGGTGTTTTTAACTAAGCTTTGTCTTGTTCCTAGCAGAAATAATGAATAATGGAAAAATCATTGGACTAATCCTGGGTTTGGGATTTGGAAGATGGGTGGGGGTAGAGGGGCAGGTAGTCTGTGAGGGCTTGGGAGGGTAGCTTTGTCTTTCGGTAAGCTGCCCATTTATGTCACTTCAGCGGTGCGGGAAATTAGTCCTAATGAAAGTCTGTGGGACGCCAGTTGGTCGAAATACTATGTCCTCATGAACCCTGTGTGTTGGTTTAAGCTGTTTAATGTCCAGTGGCAGCGCTATTTTCCAGAATAGTTTCTACTGCACTCCTGATTTCTCTAAATTGAAGAGATATCAAGACCATGTGGGAAAAGCAGAAATTTGGAGATTCAGACAAATTTGTGTTCAAATACAAGCTTTGTCATTTGTGCCATGAGACGTTGAGCAAATTACTCAATTTCTTTGAGCCTCAGGGTCCTCATCTGAAAAATGGGAGTGATGGCATTTACTTTTTAGGGTAATTGTGGGGATTCAATAAAATCTCACGAAGGAATTGCCCAGGACGGAGGTTGATCTATATTAGATAACCAATGAATATTGTGATTATAAATACTTGTTGAAGAATGGGCCGGGTCGTAATTAAATAGTCTGATATCACACCCCTCATAATGGGGGGTGTTTTTGAAAATGAAGTCTAGTTATTTACAGTAAGAATCCAAGAATGTTTTCCTGATGACTTTGTGCTCTTTAAAAACAAGCCGATAGTAAATCATGTTGGCAAGTTAGAGGAAAAAACACTTTTCCTGATCATATCATTTCTAAAAACAGCACATTGTGCACTATAAGCTTATACCACCAAAAACATAAAAGACAATGCATTATAATTTCTCTCTACATCTTCATGGGTGCTTAATTCTTATAATATTTGAATAACTATGATGAAAAGCAGTTTTCATTTAGTTACTATTTTGCATATGAAGTTAGTTAACTTTAAAGTATTTTGATAATCAACGCTATTGAAGCTGCTGTGTGATAGGTAGGTACATAATGAATGTTTGGTGATTGTACTATAAGTGAATGCAAACCTTTTGGAGAAGATTTTGATATGCTATATTAATATCCATGAAAGTGCTTATGTCTTTTGACTCAGTAATCCTAAACCTGAGAATTCATCCTGAGGAAATAATCCATAATAAGGAAAGATACACACACATAGATATTTATGGCAGTGGTATTTATAATAGCAAGCAATTTGTAGGAGCCCCCTAGCATAGAATTGGCCAAATAAATTGTGGTACATTCACTTCCTATGGTGATGAAAATGATAATTATGAAGATGTAGTAACATGGAAAATGCATATTATTTTGTGTTAAGCAAAAAAGAAAAGATACAAAAAATTGTGAATAAGTTACGATTACAACTATGCAAAATATACACATGTGGTAAAACCCTGGGAGTAAATTCATAAAAACATGTGAGGGTGGTGGGATTTGGGGTAATATTTCTCCATTATGCTTGAGCCCTGTATTCCAGTTATAATCTTACAATGAAAAAAAGAAAGCAGTTTCTTTTTCAACACGAGCAATGCCTGTGTTTCTCTTTTGACACAGGACTCCAGGGTCTAGGTCTAATTATTTCTACTAGTATTGTAATGAAGCTAGTTACTGTACCTGGTGTATTGTGCCTTCTCTCGTCATTGTTTCCCTCAATATGTCACTGGAATCAATAGAAGGGTTGCAAGGCATTAATAAGATTAAATCAGAATCTACTAAAATCTGTGATAATTAATGGTGTTGAAAGGAGGGGAATATAAGACTCTTTGGCTTATATTCTGTGTAAAATTTAAAACTTAGAAAAGAACCAGTTCTCTATTTTCCATTGTCAAGGAATGCTTGAAAAACATGATTGTTACTTCATCAAATGTTTTTAAGAGAAAGAAGAGGGATGTAGATAAATAAATAATAGACAAGTGAAAGCTGACGAATTTGGAGACTGGAAATGTTAACTATACATAGTAAAATAACAATGAACTCTGCTTCCGGATTCAGTCCGGAACATTGGGAGTAAAGGACAGGTGGAGAATTTGTCAGAAGCAATTCACGGTCCATACCTGCTCAAACCAGGAACTATAACAGTAAAGAAATCCACGTTCTTTTCAGAACTTGAGCCCTTTGCTTAAGATACCAAGAAAAGGAAGTAGAATACGTTGAATTCTCCCAGTCTGTTGGCTGGATAGAGATAAAACACGCTTGAAAATTTGAACCTGAGATGATTTGAATGCTTGGGCAAATCAAACTGACTTTACTTTGAATTAAGACATGTAATTCAGATTCACCATGCCTCTCACCTGCATTCCCAGAGGGCAGTAAATGGAGAGAGGCTGGCAAACAGCAAAGTCTGGTGAATGATTTTCCTTTGATTTCTGCAACTGAGTCAGTGAGAAATACCAGTTTGCTGCGGGGTGGTATTCCCATGTCCATGCCATTTACTGCTTAACCATTAGTTTTTGATGACTGATAACCATGCCAATAATAGCTAACATCTATCAATCACTTATTATAAATCAAGCACTATGTTCAAAATTTTACATACATGGGGCGCCTGGGTGGCTCAGTTGGTTGAGCTGCTGCCTTCGGCTCAGGTCATGATCCTGGAGTCCGGGGATCGAGTCCCGCATCGGGCTCCCAGCTCCACGGGGAGTCTGCTTCTCCCTCTGACTTTCTCCCCTCTCATGTTCTCTCTCCCACTCTCTCTCAAATAAATAAATAAAATCTTTAAAAAAAATTTTTTTTACATACATGACCTCCTAACAACCCAACGAGGTGAGTTCCCAACACCATTTTATGGGGAAGGACTCTAAAGCTCACACAGCTGGAGAAAGGCAGCACTGGGTTTTGAACCTAGGTCCTCTTTTTTTTTCACCCCAAAGATTTAATTTATTTATTTATTTGACACAGAGAGAGAGAGATCACAAGTAGGCAGAGACAGAGGGAGAAGCAGGCTCCCTGCCGAGCAAGGAGCCTGATGTGGGACTCGATTCCACGACCCTGGGATCATGACCTGAGCCAAAGGCAGCTGCTTAACCAACTGAGCCACCCAGGCGTCCCGAACCTAGGTCCTCTTGACCCCCAGAGTCCCTGCTCAGAATCACTGTGCTCTGGTTATGACTAGTATTCCATTTCTGATATTTCCTCTCTTCCCTACTACAGATGCTTATAGTAGCAACAATTCTTCTTGTATTGGAGAATGATAACAACTATAAATGTTGCCAGAGTGAAAACTGCAGCAAAAAATACATGGTAAGAGCAATAGTACTTTGAGGATGGCTGAGTGGGCTCTGCTTTCTTTCCTCTCACTCAGAAACGTGGAAGTATTGACACTATTGTCCCCTCTCCAGGATCCTTTCAACTCAGAACCCAAGAATATACTAAAAAAAATTATCTTCTGTTTTGTTTACTGTCTTTCCTCCACCTTTGTCCTGCTGACGTTCTTCCAGAAGTTCAGGATTTAAAGATACAAGAAATTAGAAAATAATATGGGTTTCGGTGAGCTTATTTTTTCCCTCTTCAACTTTATTGAGGACTGATTTACATTCAATAAATGACATCCATTAAAATTGTACAATTCCATGAGTTTTGACAGCCAAATATGCCCAGGCAACCATCATCATAATCAAGACACAGAACATTTCTATCACCCCCGAAAGATTAATCTTTGATCTGCTTTATGTCGTTATAGATTAGCTTGCATTCTCTGTAAATAGAATTATGCAGAATTTGTCTTTTGTATCTGGCTTCTGTCAGTCAGCATAATGATTAGATTTATCCATGTGTCGGGTATACATGATGTACATTTTTTTAAACGGGGGCTTCAAAAATAATTTAAATAGAATCAAGAGAGAATAACACAACCACACTTTCTAAGCCTGTGCTCAGCAGGCAGGCGCTGGGCTCCTACATTTCCATCATTATCCTTCTCCTCCTCAGGGTCATCATCTTTTAATCATATTTGCATAGCACATTTTTTTCACACTTACCCAGTGAATTAGATCATTGTTACTCATACTTATATGAATTCCGTGTGGCTCAGAGAGATCGTGTGATGTATTAACTAAAAGGACTCTCCTGGAGGCCTGGTAGGCATATCTTGCTGCCGTGGCTGCCCGCCGTGGCTGCACGTTGCAATCATCTGAGAGTTTGGAGCCGGAATCCCACCCCCAGACACCCTAAGCTAGTTGGTCCGAGGGGCAGCCAGATTTTAACGGGCACCCACGATGACATGTCCAGCTTTCTTTGACAGATGGCGTTGGAAGACTAAATTAGCTGCTAAATTTAAAACTGTGCTCCTGGGGGAGAAGATTTGAAGAATTAAAAGACGCTCTGTGCACGTGCATGCACCTGTGCGTTGTGAGTGTATGTATTTTCTTAACCAACTGACTTAGATATCCCCCAGTGGCTGCTGGCATTACACTTCTGGAATAGCTTTCAAAATTGTCTAGGTGAAGCAATAGGTTCAGGTAAACATTAACTTCTGATGCTTAGGGAATCTCTAGAAAACAACCATATGTGCCACTAGGTTCATAATAAAAATAAATGTGTTCAATTTGCCTTGACTCACTATTAGCATCTCCAGCATAAATGGATGCTGCAGACAGTGTGGAGTCTGGACGGGGTCTTATAATCAAATCCGAGGAGATGGCTGGCATCTCAATGGGAAAAGTAGGAGGACAGGAGAGGGGACTCTCTGGATTCCCTGCTTGGTTCTTTCAAGGGAGGGCTTTAGAATAGGGGTCCCAGTTTATATGCCCCCAGAAGCCAACTACCTGATGGCAATGAAAGCACTGAGCCTGGTAGGCATTAGAGCACAATTTCTGTTTAAGGAAGAGAGGGTTCTGCTCCTCAAGTCCAACCAATTGTTAGCATGACAAAATTGGGCAGTGTTTCTCAGTGTTCAGTAGAAAGTAGAAATATGGAGCTTTATGTACGACTTCTCAATTACGACATGGTGGCAATTAATTCTCATTAAAATTAAATAAAGCACATCTTGAAGGCTAAAATGTGAGTCTGCCCAGGTTCTGAATGGCAGAAGCTCTGCAATAGAAATTGAGGTTGCCCAGGATTCACTTGACAGAGGAGAAAAAGTTTCCCCTGAAAGTTTCCTTTTCCCTCAATAAAAATATATCTCCGTAACTCATACTTTTTTTTTTTTACCAAAACACCTCTTTTTTTCTCTTGTATACAGAGTTGTTCTCTTTTTATTTCTAGTAGTTTTACTTTCTTTTTTAGTAGTTTTAATTACATATATTAATTAGAATTCTTAACTCTTAGAAACTTTAATTTCTGGGGGCACCTGAGTGGCTCAGTCCTTAAGTGTCTGCTTTCGGCTCAGGCCATGGTCCCAGAGTCCTGGGATCGAGCCCCGCATTGGGCTCCTTAATCAGTGGGGAGCCTGCTTCTCCCTCTCCCACTCCCCCTGCTTGTGTTCCCTCTCTTGCTGCCTCTCTCTCTCTCTGAGTCAAATAAATAAATAAAATCTTAAAAAAAAAAGAAAAAGAAAAAAGAGGAAACTTTAATTTCTGGTGAAAACCAAGAAGTAAGCAATTGTGGAATGTCATAGATATCAACATCCCGTTGATTGGCAAATTCATGCCAATTGGCAAATTTGATTCGCAAATTTCTAAGGCATACATTTCTTCATCGTACGATTTTTCAGTGTGGCGCAAGACATATCTACTAACAGACCCAAATATCTTTAGTTCCTCTTTAATAGAGAGACAAATGTGGGGAAACTTACCTTCAAAAATCAATGTTTTAGTAATTTATTCTATCTGGAAATGACTTACGTATTCAATGAATTACCATTATTTAACTTCACTTAGTATAACTTGTATAACTTTCAAGTTAACGAAAAGATTTTGGAAGGTATTTTAAAATAAATGGATTTTATAAAACTTAATCATTGTTGAAAAATTCACTTATAAACTTTTATTACCCATATATTTAACACGCTTGCTCTTAACAGCTACGTGTAGGTTACTTAAGGAAATTTCATGATGTTGCGGAAAATGAAGCGACCGAGGAAATCCAAACGGAACACAGGATGACCAGGGAAATCCAGTTTTTATTACGCCGGCGGACTCAGTGGGATAATTCCCAAAAGACTGAGCCCCGAACAGGGTTAGGGGCGAGCTTTTATGGGCACAGGTGATGGGGGGGGAATGGTATCAGGAAATTTTCACGGTCATTTCAGCTCCACTACATGTGGGAGTATAGTCTATACGGGAACTTCCCAGGAGAGTGCTAATCTCTGGGAGCATTAAATCTAAAGGGAGGTACATCTCAGGAGAGCCTTAAATCTAAAGGGAGGTACATCTCAGGAGAGCCTTAAATCTAAAGGGAAGGTTTGTTTTCTTTCTGTATTCAAGCGGGACGGCCAGTCGTTTGACCATTCCTCTGCCAAGGCAAAAGGAATGCGGCAGGCAGGAAGGAGGGCTGGGGCCCAAGGGGGGGCTTCTATCCGCCTCAATGACACAATAGACAAAGTTGGCCATTATTTTAAGTTATTTTTCTTGTTGACAAATTTTGTGACATATACATTAGGCAAGCATCAAACGTCGTAGAAACAAAGCACCCAAAAAGTTAAACAGACATTTTCTCCTTTTCTCTCAATTGCTGTGCTTGACATACATTCAGCAATGTATTTGTTAGTGTATGCTTTGTTTTTAGGTTGAATTTATAGTTTTATGTATGTATTTTTAAAGATTTTATTTATTTATTTGACAGAGAGAGATCACAAGTAGGCAGAGAGGCAGGCAGAGAGGCAGGCAGAGGGAGAGGGGGAAGCAGGCTCCCTGCTGAGCAGAGAGCCCAATGTGGGGCTTGATCCCAGGACCCTGAGATCATGACCTGAGCTGAAGGCAGAGGCTTTAACCCACTGAGCTACCCAGGCGCCCCATAATTTAATATTGTTAAACATCTAGTAGAGATACTATATTTGACTTGTAATCCTAGGTAGAAAAAAATTGTATGACTATGTTATGTTTAATGCTGACAACTCTGAAGATATGCTTGGGGATTTTTTTCCCAACAATTTTTAAACTAGCTTTATTTACCAAAGATTATCCCAGATCGTGTGAACTTAAAAAATTTGTTTTGGATTAGTCTCTGTATTTAAGAATACTTAATTTATATGAGCACTTATTTATCTCTATGCCAATTTGAATAGAACTCTTTTGAGAGATTTTATAAATTATTTTGGTAATACCATCTGGAGGTAGAAAAATACCATACGTCTGTAACATACATATGTAGATATAAATAAACATACATACAGACAGAGATCTTACGGCCTTTGTTTTTAAATTTTAGCCAGGTATCAGGTACACTGATACAAAACTTACCAGTTTACAAAAGAGTCCAAATTGTGTTTCTGGCCATGGAACAAGTTATGGCTACCCACTGGGATGGCTAAAGATTTTACTAATAGTTGTGGAGAAGACTGCCCTTGACAAGTAATCTTATGAAGGCTGCTTTTGGCGAGGGAGTTTTTATAGCAGTTGTTTGTTTTGTTTTTTAACTCCCCTCCCCCATCCCCACTTTTTTTCCCCTTCAGTTTCAAGCAGTTGTGGCCTGTGTTTTAATTATCTCCTGGAATGTTTACATTTCAAAGAGAGGGTGAGTCAGGTCTCAGAAGGGATAGAGAATATAGGTTTCCTTTTAGAAGGAATTTGGTGGCATATTTATCTATTATCAAGAGGTCTAGAATAATTACTGTTTAATTTTTTTCTTCTTTTTCTGAAGTACAGGGCAGTTCTGTTTCCAATGTCCCGATCTTTTACAACAACTACAAACATTTTGAGATGAATAGGGTAGGCTTGGGGAGCAGTAAGGATAAGTAGGTAAACTTTGAATTGCTTTTAGCAACACATTTCTAGTTCAATAAAGACTAGATTTGTAAGACAAGGGCAATTGTTTTTTAATTGCTCAAAGAACTGGATCACAGCCCGAATGATCCGGACCTACCCATCCAACTACACTATTTTCAGTTTGCTTCTTTATATTAGGGAGAAGATTTCCGACTAAGATGGAAGTCTGAAAATTTCTGGATTTTAGATTTACAGTGGTGCGTCTTTGTAATGTTCTCATAATTATTTCTGCGTGTTTTCTTCATGTTTTCCTTCCCTCTGAGTACAGAGCTCCATTTTAGCTTTGGAGAGAAGGCCTTAATTTTAAAAGTTTCTATCAGGATGTGAATATCAACCTTCCATCAGGCCAACTTCTGGCCATACAGCCCCTTAAAAAAATTGTTTCAAATATTTAAACCAAATGACTTGAAACCAAAACCAAAACTTAACCAGAGTTGCAAGAGATGTCCCCAAAGAGAGTGCAAAAGATGCAGCCCTCCCGAGGTCCAGAATCACTCCAAAGATAGCAAAAGAAAGACTTAGACACTCCTCCTGAAAGCTGGCGACAGTTAGTGGGAGGCAAGCCACAGTGGGGTGCAGCCCAAATTTCTATATGGCCAATTTTTGGGGACCCACAACCTGACAATCGGCTGCCTCCAAAAACTGACACTTGCATGCCCTTACAGGCAGAAAGCCAAGTCAAGTTCTCAGAACACAAATAAGAGACAACTAGGAAATTGATAGCTGTCCCTGGGAGGGAAAGGATCACTAACCAATGGATAACTCAAAACCAAAAAAATTTTTTTTAAGATTTTATTTATTTATTTGACAGAGAGAGAGAGAGCACAGAAGGGGGAACAGCAGGCAGAGGGAGAGGGAGAAGCAGGCTTGCCGAGTAGGGACCCCAGTGTAGGTCTCGATCCCAGGACCCTGGGATCATGAACTGAGCTGAAGACAGATGCTTAACGACTGAGCCACCCAGGTACCCCTCAAAAAAAAATTTTAACCAGAGTCACAATCCAAAGAACTCATCTTTATAAATGTTTTTTTTCCTGCCAATCTGAATCTGAAAAGAAAAAGACTCTTACCACCTACCCTGGACCAGTCCCCCACAGGCAGAGATCCAAGAAACTGACATGGCAAGAACTCCGTGGCTTTTCTCACAGATCCAGGAACTCTAACCATAGCTCCTGCACCAAGCAAGGTGTCCCCAGCCAATGGTGCCCCGTGGTGGGTGCCAGATACTGTAGCAGAAAAAAAGTTTTATTCAACCCTGTTAGGGTCCCTGGCTTAGTCTGAAAATTAAACTGACAAAGACAGGTGAGCAAGAGAAAGGGATACATATTTTATTGAATTTTTATGTATACATGAGAGCCTTTACAAGAGAGTGAAGACCTGAAGAAATGACCAGAGTAGCAAGAAACAGCAACAAATTTGTAAAGAATTGGCAAGAGTGAGGGGTTTGGGCTAGGGGTAGTAAATGGCGAAAAAATAACTAGGAAGATAAGGTTTAGTTTAACGAGGTTTGTTTACACAGGTTTCTTGGCCCCAAAATCCCTGTCTCTTCTTTTTCTCCTTGTATAGAGAGGGTAACTTGCACACCAGAGTTTTATGACCTGTTTCAGAGAAGAAAGGCAAAGGGGCTGGGAGGGGTCAGAGTGACCATCCTGCTTCTGCCGTTTTCTCAAGCTCCTTCAGTTTAAGATATTCAGTATGCTAACGTGCCATATTTTAGGGGTAACCTAAACCTCATTAATTTCTGGTTTGCTATTCATTCTTCTGTGGAGTCTCATTTTCTACCAAAATCCTGTGGGTTAGTATCTCTGGAAAACAAGTATCAGCCAAATAGAGGTGCTTGGAATAATAGATGATATTGTGATTATATTTACAGTTTTGAAATAATGTTTATATTCATTGTGTCCTTTAATTTTTGAAATATCCCTATTATGTAGGTGTTATAACCATCTACGTCATTTACAGTTTATAAAAAATGAAACTGTAACTCAGAGAAATTCTTATTCCTGCTTTATTTCGGGGTTCAACTGCACAATGGTATCCACTCATTAGACTGTAATTTATATATATACACAAATATGTATGTGTTATGCTATGGTTGCCAGTTTCACCAAATGAAATTCTTCATTGATCTTTCCAGAGAACTGCTTAAGAGCATATTTGGTAAACAAGGAGCTTAATCTTTTTAAAACATCCTTCTTCCTTTTTGGAAGATGGCATTGGTGGATAGGTAGGTTTTCTTTATAAAGTGTAACTAACAGTAATCTGTGAAAAAAAAAAAGTAACTTGTCTCATCCCATGATGGGGCAACATTCTATTAAAATCAATATGAGAAATATAATTTGAAAGATCTTTTAATCATATGTGAAGATGCCAATGAATTAATTTCAAATAGGAAAAAAAGCAGAATCGTTCTTTTCTTCTTTGGGTTTTTAAAATGTATTTTTTCTGATATTCCATAATGAGCATGTATTAATGTTATAATAATAAAATAATGTTAAATTATTTGAGATATATATATGATGTGAGATCACTTTTGTCCCCAAAATCACAGGTTTGTTGTTCTCAGTTTTTCTGGTGTCAAGTGTTGAATTTATTGTCAACTAACTTGGCAGTTCTACTCTCACTTGAAAGAACTTTTCTAAAACTAGATTAAATTGTCTCCCAAAGCAAATTACCCTTCTTGGCATCCCTATTTCTGTCCTTTTCATTCAAGTCCCAAACTCTGGAATGTTCTTTTTTCAGTCCATCTCCAGCTACTTATTTCCTCCCCAATGTTTTTTCCTCTAGGACATGTTGTTGTCACCACAAGTTGAAGTCTCCACATGGAACCCTTATTTTGGGCTGTCTCACTTCTAGCTGGCATGTCATCACTGCCAGAGCCATCTTCCAAAATTATATATTGGTTCATGTCACTTCCTTGCTCAAAAACCAAGTACATGGCTTGTTGGAAAAAGAGCTATTCTGGTTATTTATAAATTCAAAATGAGCTTGGTACATTTTGTGCCAGGAAGCAAGGAGGTGTTCAAGGAATGATAGGGGTATCTCAAAGGGCACAGGAATTGACTTGATGGGATGTTTTCACTGGCCATATTTGGACCAATGAACATCTAAGAGAATAATAGCAGTTATGAATTATAAACATTGAATTAGAATATCCATGAGTCCACAATAAGAGAGAAAGAGAGAGATGGGAAATGGAAGTTCTTCTGTGCAGAAAATTAATAAGTTATTAATGCAGAAGAAATGATAGAATGAGGTAAGCAGCAACTTGCAAGCAGTCATCGTGATCATTGGTGATCAGTGGATATGAGGACCATCAGTGGATGGTAAATCCATTGGTTGAAATATCTTTGGTGGACAGGATATCACACAGTCTCAAAGTATTACCTCACAAATTATTTACTAATTACAAAGTGGAAAATGTATGTTTATAGACCTGAAGGATACCACCCTAACCAAGAGGTCAAAAGCATCACCAATAGCAGTGAGAGGCCCCTAATGTTCTCATGCCCATCAGGTGCTCTTGCCAAAATGTTTAACCCAAGTCCAGTTGTGAGGGAACAATCAGAAAATCCCAGATTGTGGGGGACATTCTATAAGACCACTGGCTGGGATTGTTCAAAAACAATTTAATATTCTAAAAACCAAAAAGGCAGTAAGACTAACATAGATCAAAGAAAACTAAAGAGATGTAACCCTGTTCATAAACTCATTGGATCCTGTACAAAAAGTAAAACACAGTTGCAGAATAATAGAATATCTTTATTTTGGGGAGATATGTGCTGATGTGTTTAGGAGTGAGATATCACAGTATCTACAACCTACTCTCAAGTGGTTCAGCAACAAAAATGTGTAAATAAATAAATACATGTGTATGGATATATACATACACAGAGAGAGAACAAGTAAAAATGATAAAATATTCACAGATGGTGAGTCTAGATAAAGAGTATACAAAGATACATTGACTATAGAATACTATACCATATGTTTGACTTTTTGGTAGATTTGAAAAAAAATGCAGGGAAAGGTTATGGGGGGAAAAGCTACTTGCCCTGAAGGATGAAGTCTGACCTCCTTGAGCCAGTATGCAAAGCCACCTTCTGTCTGCATATACCAAGTTGCACTAACTTTGTAAGCAACTCGAGGGCTGGGTTGTGTCCAACAACCCCGTTTCCCCAGCATTAGCAAACATGTCAATCTGGTCTTCATAAAGTTCTCTCTAACGCTCAGTAGGAACCCTCTCTTAGATCGCGCTAATCTACTTACCCTTGTAACTCTGCTTGTACTGATCTGCCTGTGAACACTCTTCGTTTTCTCTCCTCCAAGGCAAACACCCTCCTCCCCATCAATCTCTTCTTCACTTGAACATAAATACGGCCATCCAGGCCAACACCTGATGCTTCCTTCCCTCATATTCCTGCAAGTGAAGGTATGCACATATCCTAGCTTCTGATCCAAGGTCCTAGCTTCTGATTCTTAGAGAACCCACCTGACCTAGCAAATAACATCTTTAGTAAATACAGATTGGTCAGCCACACCTCTTCCCTGCATTAATGTATGATCATGATTTTGATACCGAAATTCCAGAAGAAAGGAAGAAGTGTAGTAAATTAACTAGTATCCTCTGTGGAATTCCACACAAAAAGGCATTTAAAAAAAATTTTTTTTAAAGGTTTTATTTATTTATTTGACAGAGACACAGCAAGAGAGAGAACACAAGCAGGGGGAGTGGGAGAGGGGGAAGCAGGCTTCCCGTGGAGCAGGGAGCCCAATGCAGGGCTCAATCCCAGGACCCTGGGATCATGCCCTGAGTTGAAGGTGGATGCTTAACGACTAAGCCACCTAGGCACCCAAAAAGGCATTTTAAAACCTATTTTAAAGATCAGATGGGTTCGGATTAAACGTTTGTTTTTCTGTGGGAGTTCACACAGACTACATGCGGTAGGTTTAGGCGAGTAGGGGAAGGTATCTATCTGATCATTTGTCCACAATAGCCCCTTGTCTCATTCTATGGCACCGACCTCCTCCTCCTTCTTTTTTTTCTCCTGACCTCCTTGTCTATGTTTAATTTAGGCACTGCTGTCGATGATCTTTTCTGCCCTTGGAATTGCTTTCTCTGGATACTGCCTGGTCATATCTGCTCTGGGCCTCGTTCAGGGTCCGTACTGCCGCACTCTCGATGGCTGGGAGTACGCCTTCGAAGGCACTGCAGGACGGTAAGGAATAATGCTCCAAATCAAGGAGCTTGGAAAGCCAGAAACACCTGGCTTCATGCCCATGCTCATTTTCCATGACCACTTTGGGGTTCCGTGTGGGAATACTCAGACCAATTTCTTCCTACATAGATCTCTGTTTAGATGTTTTTTCTTCTCTCTCTCTCTTTTTTTTGCCAGGCTTTTTTATTTAAGATTTTATTTATTTATTTGAGATAGAGAGCACGAGCGAGCGAGAGAGAGAGCACAAGCGGCGGGGGTGGGGGGTGAGGGAGCAGCAGGCAGAGGGAGAAGCAGGCTCTCCACTGAGCAGGGAGCCCAATACGGGGCTTGATCCCAGGATTCCGAGATTATGACCTGGGCTGAAGGCAGATGCTCAACCAACTGAGCCACCCAGGTGCCCCTGCCACTCTTTTAATGTCATATGCATTCACTATTTTGAGGTCGGTGTGGAGATATCCAAATGAAAGTTATGTTTCTCCCGAACTTCAGAATGAAGCTTTGTGGTTATTACGGTCTGGTAGCTATTGGAACCTGGGAATTGAATTGTTCCAACAACTCAGTCTTACTGTTTGGCCAGTTTAGATGTGTGGTCTGTTACAGATGGGAAGGGGCTTGGCTGGGAGAGAATCCCAGTGCCCTTGGATGGTGTTACCCACGCTATACCATCAGGGACAATACGGATAGAGCCAGGCAGCGTGAGCAGCCAAGTGCAGGGTGAGATCCGGGGGCCTGACCAGGTGCAGGCATTTGTGGGGGAGCCAGGAGACAATCTAGTGTGCACTGAAGAAGAGTCTAGGAAGGCAGCCTTAACTTAGAGGGCTGGTGATTCAGTTAGCTGTTGAGGAGCCCAATCCCAGATTGCAGAATACCTCACACTGGCGTTGTACCTGCCAGCACTTGCAGAGACATCTCTAGAAGGAGCAGGGCCCAGAAAGAGATGCAGGAGAGGTCCGTCGAATCTCTCCCGGTCTTGTCGTAGGCTCAGAATTCTAATGGTATAAATGGAGGGAGTGTCTGGACCACTCCCTAGGGAAGTTACAGTCTCTTCACAGCTCCCTATGACAGGCTTTGTCGTTCAAGGCCCACATCTATTTGAAGTCTTACATGCTCAGCTAGGCCTGGATTGCAAAACTGCTTCAGTGCCCATAGCCGCCTTTGTCCTGGAAGTTCCACCAGCTGCCACGGTCTGTGAGCAGAGCTCTCTGTCAGGTCAGGAGAACCTAGAAAATAACCGCAGGCATTTCAGAGCACTTCGGGGACTCAGGAAAGGGGACCCTAATGAAGAAAGTCCCACTGGGTGCAAAAAATCATTTTTTTGTGCCCTCATCCCCTGAACGTCCCCGATCCCCAAATCAAAGAAGAGTTCCCCTTCAGTGCAAGAATCTCAGACTGCCCACATGCTCCTCCATTACTCTTAAAAGTTGCCCTTGATATCTGTATTCACCTGACTCCAGCTGCAGACAAATGATTGGAGATAAAACATTGGAAGCCATAAAGTCTCTGGTCTCCTAGAGCAGTTTCCAAGCCTTGGCCAATTCTGGGTGGAACAAGTGTTAATGTTAAAGTTCCACAAATCAGGTATTCGCTTGTACATTTACTCAGCAAATATTTCTTGAGCATCAACTCCATCCAGGCCTTGAATTAGGTTCAAGAGAACCAAAGATAAATTACACAGTTTTCCTTCCCTCTAGGAGCTCCCGTGGACTGACAGAATGTTCTGCTAAGATGGCGGCTTTGAGTGAACACTGCCCTCAGAGCACGGGCCTTCGATACTTACACATCTGGGTTCACGTCATCCATCTGCTACTTCCAAACCGTACGACCTGAAACAGATATCCCTGAGCCTCTGTAAATCATTTCTACCTCACAGAATTGACAATTAAATGGAAGCAAAGTACAGATTAGATTTAATAAAATCTTAAAATAAGCCAGATTTTATGATAAACAGCATTACCGCGCATAATCTCTATGCCTCCATCTGCTGGGTAGTCCGTAGGCTTGGGCACTGGATGGCCACTTCTGGGGATCCTGAATCTAGTCCATTCAACAAGCATTTGTTGATCTTTGGAATGTGCCAGGCACTGCCTTAGGTCTCAGGCCTGGCTATTCTGGGGTGCGTAAGTCACGGTGGGCTCTCAGAGTACAAAGCTTAGTGAGCGAATAGATTCAGATACAGGTAAGACAGATTTACAATATAAGGAAGTAAATGCTGTGATAGAGCTCTGTAAAGAGGTTGTGGAGGGAGAGAGTATCAGAAATAGCATCTCCATTCCTTCCAGACCCTGCTAGTGTATTTACTACTCTGTGGTTTCCACAAAGAATAAATAACCACCACAGCCCAGGAGAAAAATCAACACCGTGGAGGTCATCTCGCTTTCAAGTGTTGGCTGATCTGTGCAGAGCGTGTACTGGGAAATCTAGAGTAAGGATCTCGAAGGGATTAGCTTCCCTGGTGGCTGAGACTGAGTTCAGAGTATGGGGATGTATGGAATGGGTCTAGAGAAATGGGAACAGGAAATTGTATCTACATCAGGTTTTACAGGTTCCAAAGCATCCTTACACACCTTTCACCAAATATTCATACTAACCCCAGGGTTCCATATCTTAAGCCCATTGTCCAAATAAGACTCTAGAGGTCAGAGAGGTGAAGTCTCTTGTCCAAGATCCTGCAGAACAAAGAGTTCCCTACCAAGTACTCTTTGACTCTTGAGACCTAAGTGCTTTTAGCAAGAACAGGAAATTCTCAGAGTGCTTCTGATGGTCCCCAAGCATAGAGAGTAGGAACTAAAGAAAGGGACGAAAGACAGAACTAAAGGAAGGGAGTAACAGAGAAACAGGGTGGGCTGAGGGGGCGGGGAGAAGGAAAAACAAAGAGAAGAGGGAAGTCGTGGTGGTGGTGTTTCCCGAACTGCAGAATTCACCCTGTCCCACCACAGACATCCATGCTCCTGGCCGCTTGCCCAGTAGCCTCTTTGCCTCAGCTGCCGTCTCAAGAAAAAGCATATTGCTCTTGACTAGGTATTTGTGAATGACTCTGCCCTGCAAATAGGCTTGATGATTTTTGTTTGGAGAATTCTCTGAGGAGACCAGTTTTCCATTTCGATTTTGTGGAACAGAGTGTCACCCTTCAGAGAAGTGCTGCCGGGCACGGTGTATCTGGAAGCGAGCAAATGTCAGTCGGGTGGATTCAGTGGGGTTTGCAGGTTATCTTGGGGCGCGGTTGAATTCTTACAATCTAGTGCTAAACGAGACCAATGGAACTTTTCGATGTTTTGCATTCCCACCTCATCACCTAAATCTTAGCTCCAACAGAGCAGCAATGTTCTTTTTTTTTTTTTTTTTAAGATTTTATTTATTTATTTGACAGAGAGAAAGAAATCCCAAGTAGGCAGAGAGGCAGGCAGGGGGGGCGAGGGAAGCAGGTTCCCTGCTGAGCAGAGAGCTCGATGCGGGACTTGATCCCAAGACCCTGAGACCATGACCTGAGCCGAAGGCAGAGGCTTTAACCCACTGAGCCACCCAGGCGCCCCAGCAGCAATGTTCTAAAGCATCTCCAGGCTGCGGGCTTCAAACCAGCTGCAGCAGCCGCAACACTGGGAACTTAGAAATACAAAATCTCAAGCCTCATTCGGACCTTCTGAATCAGAAACTCCGGTGAAAGGGGGGGGGGGCACGATTCTCTGCAGTCTGAATTTTCACAAACCCTCCAGATAATCCTGATGTGTGCTTTTTGAGAACCACTGTTTGAAAGGGCTTTGGGATAGAGTCTAGGAGTTTCTTTTTCTTTTCTTTCTTTTTTCTTTCTTTTTTTTTTTTTTAACAGATAGTGTTTATAAGGGATTTATTTTTTAAAAAATATTTTGTGTATCTATTTATTTGAGAGAGAGAGAGAGCACAAACAGGGGGAGCAGCCAAGGGAGAGGGAGAAGGAGACTCCCCGCTGAGCAGGCAGCAGGAGCAGGGGCTCCATCCCAGGACCCTAGGATTAGGACCTGAGCCGAAGGCAGATGTTTAACGGATTGAGCCGCTCAGGCACCCCAAATCTAGGAATTTCTAGCAGCATTTCCCTTTGCTATTTTGCCACATGTGTGATTTTTATATCTAGCACAAGCTCAGCCTTATCCCTGACAGCCCAGGCTAACTTCTGGACTTTTAGGGAATGAGCAATCTTTACCTTTCTTGGTATTGACATGTGCTGCTTTTTATTACTAGTGAACTCTTCAGTGTGTGTCTTGCCTTCTAACTGAATTAAAATTGTCTCTGAGGCAGGTGCCATGCTTAAAATAAGCATAGCCCAATGCTTTATGCATGCTATATACTCCATATATGTATCTGAATGATTTTTTTAAATGCTTTAATTCACGTTGAATATTATGTATTTCAATCGTATATATTAATTTCCCAAACATACAAACATCTGTAGCCTTCTTACTTGGACAACGTATTTAGGCTTGGCCATGTGTCTTGTTGACTATATCCCTTCTCTCTCTCAGTTTCCTTACAGATTCCAGCATATGGACCGAGTGCCTGGAACCCGCACATGTAGTGGAGTGGAACATCATTTTATTTGCCATTCTCATAGCTCTCAGTGGGCTTCAAGTGCTTGTTTGCCTCATCAGAGTAGTCACGCAGTTATCTAAGATACTGTGTGGAACCTATTCGGTCATCATCCAGGTAATAGACCACCAGTAGCACCTGTACCTCCTCCATTTTACCCCCCACTGCCCAAGATCCAATGACTCTGGTTGAAAGGTTTTGAGCCTCCCATCTTTTTCATTCCATCCCTACTGCCCTCATTTTACTCAAGCTCTAGTAGCTCAATTTTTTTTTTTCGATATCCAATGTGTCTGTTGGCTTGCCTATGTGGATTGAATCAACGGAGTAATTGTGAAATCTGCACTGAGTCCTGAATGGCGAAAACAGCACAGGTGTTTTGAATGAGCCACAGTGCAGTGTTTTGTGTGGAAATCACCCAACGCACAAAGAAGTCTTACTATTTATTGAGAATTTTCCTGTTCGTAAGATAATTGAAGGCTCACAATGTTATCTCATTGAATGCTGCTACATTAACCTAATAATCATTCTTTATATTGAATCTTAGTAGTTGGTTTTAAAGTAGAAAAATATGTTTTCATCTCTTCAAAACTACTTCTTCTTCATCTGCTAAAATACTGATGTTAATTTAGTTATGACTGAAATTGCTGAAACTACTCAGCAAGTCCAGAGTGAAGAGAAATCATGAACAAGTTAGCTTGTGTCTTATTTAACAACAAATAATGTATACCCTTCCTAGAAGTTTCAAGTAGATATTTTCCTGATTCATCATGTTTTGAATATGAACTATAAATTTAAATTGATACCTGGATCATGGATCATTAATCAAGCCAAATTTACTACTTTATTCACTTTCTTTTTCTTTTTTTGTAGCCTGGAATCATTTGAATGACAAGAATATTTTCCATTATCAAGATATGCCATCTATCTGTCTCATATCCACTGTATAGACTTTAAGGCAATATTCAAATGATGGTGATTTCTCTGTTTGGTGTTTTTTGATCCTGCTTATAAAATTTATAGTCCTCACTGGAATTGCCACCTATGTCACCCTTCCATCTGGAATTTTTTCTAAGCAACATGTGCCAGGATCTTCAGAAATATCCATACTCTTTGGCCAAACAAATCCATTTCCAATAATCTATACTATGGAAATAAATAAGAATAAAAGATAAAACTTTATGCAAATACAAATAATACAATATTATTTAATATTCTAGAAAATTAGAAATACCCTAAAGTCTAACTTTCAGGGAAGGATTAAGTCAAGAGTAGTACATTAGTTGTAATATTATATAGTCACTACAAATTATGTTACACAGTCATTACAAATTATATTTTAAAGATTATGAATACTGTTAATTTAAAAAGCAGATTATAAATTTATGTTCACAGTATAAACATAACCATCTAAGACAAACACCAAATAAGCAAAATTTAGAAGGAAAACTCATTCTAGAAGGATTTAAAGAAAAATGTCAACTGTCATTTGTCTGGATGATAGGTGACCCTTCCTACTTCTATTTCCCAAGTTTCCATTATCAAGTTTTATAATTAAAACATATTTTAAAACTCATATTTTTTACTATTAAAAATGTTTGCTTTTATCCAATCTTTAAATATATGCTTTTTCCACACGTTTTCCCACCTTGAGTATCTGTAAACATCATAAAATAATGCTTCAATCAGTGTTCAATAATGAAAGTACTGAGATAGAAAAGACAAAAAAATTATATAAATTTATATAATCTAACTGAACCTTTAGCCTTATTTTCTCACTCCTTTTGATGAGCGTGGTGGGCTACAAGAGGTAGCCTTGAAATAAATGAGCAGTCGCGGACATGCTCAATGGGTTAAAGAAAGTGACATTGACCAGTCAATACCTATGTCATAGGGAGTTACCAATACCTGTATTTATAGAAAAAAAATTTTTAGTGAAACATTTAGAAACTTTCTGTCTATACCCTATACTTACCCTATACTTACTATACTTTCTGTCTATACCCTATACCTTACTTACCCTATACTTACCTATACTTATACCCTATACTCAAGTATATCCTTGAGAACAGCAGCAATGTTATATATTTCCCCATCCTCCTTAGGACATAGCACAAAGTGGGTATGGTAGACACTCAGTGTTGGATATTCATGCCATGCCCGTCTGCCCTTCATGGTGACTCTGCTGAACACCTGTCTCCACCATAGGCCCACTGGACCATAACACTTCTGCCACTTCCTTGTTGCTCTCCTCCATGAACACTGTCAACAATGCTCTGTCAATACCCGCTCTGTGCCAAGGCTGGGCAGCAGCCTGGGGGAAGAGGGAAACATGTTTCTCTCCTTGGTGCCTGCTCTGCCCACATCCTCCTTTAAAGGAAGCTGCCCTGACTGCAGCCTTCGCTGATATAAGTATCTTGAAAGCAAGCCATGTTGTATATCAGATGACCTCCATGCCTGGACCCAGCTAAAAGAACTGGGATGGGCACCCAAGCCATGGGCAACCTATTGTCACCCTACTAGCTCTGATTTAGTCAAGAGTGAAACACCATCCAAATGAGATTAGTGGTCATCTTGCTTGAGAACTTGATCTCAAGGAAGCCAAGAATGAAGCAACCCAATCATTGCTGTCAGGAAAATAATTAAAGGGTGAGAAAGGATGCTAAAATACAGAGAGTATTTGATTACTCCGCCAAGCCCGTACACTTGTCATATTCATCACCCACTTTTCTTAGTTCTCCCAATGACTCCTTAATCTTCTGGTAAACAGACATCTGACAAGTCAACCCCACCAGTTTGTCTGACACATTCAGACTGTCTCAATCTTGTTTAGATTCAATATGGCACCATACCCTGAGTGGACCATGAGTAGATGTCAGCTGAATGACTCCACCCCAGAACTGGAAGCATCGTCTAAGAACAGGGTTGCAGCCAAATGCAGTAGAGTATTTGTATCAGTAAATTTAATATTAACAGAGTCACCCCACATTTTTTATTTAAAAAGCATCTGCTAATGCAGTTTTAAGGGAAAAAGCTGGATACAAATCTATGTGTGCACTGTGAGACCAAATTTTTTAATAGCCATATGATTACATGTAGACATGTGCAAACCTTCAGATACAGACAAAAAAGGACTGGAACAATATCTAAATGTTAGTAGTTAATAATTATCCCCTAACGGTGGAATTGTGACTTACATTTCTTTTCTCTACATTGTTTCTGTATTTTCAAACTTTCATTTGAAAATGTGTTACTTGAATAATGAGAAAAAGTAAATACCATTTTAAAAGGAAGTGGTCTCTCATCCTTTCTGTAAAATCTGCTTAAGGAGCTTAAAATAGGAAAGCACTAAACATGAAGGTAAGTGTGTGATAGTCCTTTTTCTTGTTCTTTTCATTTTCTCATTCTCAGAGAGGCCGAACATTGCTAGCTAATTCTAATTGAGAATGAATTCTATTTTATGCATTTATGTTTTTATATTTCCCTTCCTTCTATCTCATTGTAATTTTCCTAACTTCTTAAATTGAATGCCTGGCTTATTAACTTTCAAACTTTCTTTTTTTTCCTTAAAAGAAGCATTTAAGACTATACACTTTTTCTTTAAGCGCCACTTTGGTTGCATCTCCCAAGTGTCAAAATGTATTTTCTTTATTATTTAGTTATAAATTTTTCTACTTTTCTTTATTTTTCCATCTATGTGTTTTTAAATGTGCTTTAAAATTCCCAAATATATGAGTTTGGGTTTTTTTTTAATTGATTTTCAACTTAATTGTATTGTGATTATACAATGTGGTCTATATGATTCTGATATTTTTAACATTTTTTAAACATGTTTTATGGTTACTATTTGTAAATATTTTATTTACTTTAAAAGTACAAATTTCTCCAAATATTGGGTGCAAGATTCTACGTGTCCATTAGGCGAAGTTGTAATTTTGTCATTCAGACCCTCAGTATCTTTCCTTTTGGTTGTTTGCCTAATCTGTAGTATACATGAAGATTAAATGGGTGTATACTAATTTGTGTAATGTTATTTACATATCATATATATGCATATATATATCTCAGAAAACCGTGTTTGGCACATGGATGTGATTTATAAGTCTATAACATAGTGATTTAAAGATGTACTGTGGAGTC
>CM052898.1:90908130-90919279 GCA_028534135.1 Potos flavus | reverse complement strand
AAAAAAAAATTAATAAATATTTAAAAAACTGTAGAGATGTTGTGCAGATTGTGAGTTAGTACATATAAAGCTCTTAGAACCCAGGTGACTGAAATCAGAACCCAGTGTAGTTGGAGCAGTTTTTGGGTGGCTGAGACCCGGAAATATCACAAATATAACAGAAGGCAAAGAGAGTAAAGGAATGTCCTACATTTCTAGGGAGAGGATAGGGTCAGAAGTCTGGGGAGGGAAAGTAGGCAGAAGTAAGAGGCAGGCATTGCTGGGCTAAGCAAAGTGTAAGACAGGCCTGCACTTCCTTTTGTCACATGTTTGGAGAGTGTAAACCTAACAGCCATCAGAATCAGGTTCCTGAGGCACCTGGGTGGTGCAGTTGGTTAAGTGTCTGCCTTCGGCTCAGGTCATGATCCCAGGATCCTGGGATTGAGCCCAGAATCAAGCTCCCTGCTCAGCGGAGAGCCTGCTTCTCTCCCTCTGCCTGCCACTCCCCCTGCTTGTGTTCTCTCTCTCTCTCTGTCAAATAAATAAATACAAATTAAAAAAAAAAAAAGAATCAGTTTCTTAAAACCTCAGCCTCTGGCCTGTATACTTCCATCCCACTGAAAGGAAAGGGGGAAATTCAAGGGAACTATTATGAAAACCCCAACTCTTTATATTCAGAATGACTCCTGACAGTTCTACTTCCTGCTTCATGAGATGAAGCTGAGAATTAGGCGCAAGATTCGAGTACCAGAGGAACTGGAATATCTGGTAGGAAACAGAGGCAAGAAGTCAAGCTTCAGTGTGTGTCATTGGGCACGTAGGGTAGGACACAAAAACCCGGTCACTAAAATCCTTTTACTGGATGTAGCTCCTGGTTACTCCTGTCGGAGCCAACCCATGCCTAGCCCAAGGAACATAACCAACTCAAGTCAAATGCTTTTCCTGCATTAATATGAAAACACTCACACACACACAAATCTAATTTCACTCCTACCTAAAATCACACTAAATTTATAATAAGGAATTTTTTAAAGACATAAACTAACAACGCAGAAATTAGGAGAGGAGATAACAGCAATAAAATTGTAGAAGCTACAAAGCATACTGATAAAACATAACTGACAAAACCAACTCATGAAACATGAAAATCCCAAGCTCTGGGAGTTGGGGTGGGGGCAGAAAGCCAGTGTAATTTACATGTCAGAATCTTCAAAAGACTCCCAAATGGATAGCTCCAGATACATCTGGAACTGGGAGTAAAGGAAGATCACTAAAACAAGAAGGATTGGATGACTCCCTGTATCCCTTCTCTCTATGTCACTGGAAAGTGCCAGACATTTGAAAGTTTATTCTGTGAAAGGGTAAAATGAGGGTCTCTGAACTGGAGGGAACTAGACTCGACAAAGACACGGACACTGCAGCAAAACCAGAGACCATTTAATGACTGGTACTTCCTGAATGAGGAATGCTGAGACACACCTGACCCCAAGCCCTTTTAACTCACTCAGATCTCAGAATACTGGTAGCCAGAATTTTCCCTTCCAAGTTGGAGCCTCTTGTAGGGAGTCTGGCCAGTGCAAGAGGGAAAACTTAGATACTGATTGTGGTAGGCTGAATAATAACCCCCCAAAATGTCCATGTCCTAATGCTAGGAGCCTGTGAATATGTTGCCTAGAAATGGACTTTGCAGATATCATTAAATTAAGTATTTTAAAATGGGGGAGATTATCCAGGCAAATCTAATGTAATCACAAAGGTCGTTATGGAGGGAGACAAGAATATCACATTCAGAGAGAGAAGATACACGGACAGAAATAGAAATCGGACAAGGGAGAAGCTGCTATACTTCTGGCTTTGAAGATGGAGGAAGGAGATCAATCAAGGAATGCAGGCAGCTATAGAAGGTGGAAAGTCAAGGAAATCTTGATTTTAGTCCAGTGAAACTGATTTGCGGCTTCCACTCTCCAGAACTGTAAGATAATAAACTTGTGTTGTTTTCTGTCACTAAGTTTGTAGTTATTTGTCACCATAGCAATAGGAAACTAATATAGTGACATTTACAATTCTTCAGCAAATGACTCACCCAGTTTACCAACGGTGAAGTTCAGGGTCAGTAAGCTCTACACACACACTCAACTTGCAATCAGCTCTCCCCTTCATTCATAATCACGAGCAGATAGACACATCTGAGGAATGCCTCTTACTTGAAAGAATAGAGACTAAAGCAAATAGAAATAAACACTGATTTGGAGGAAACAAACTTGGAAAGAAGAAAACCTTAAAAAATACATATGAATTCCTCACAAAGATAAAATTCTGTGCTCATGAAAAAAGACAGGAATGCTATTTAAAAAGAAGCATCGAAGAACAACAACAACAAAATACTCTTAGAAATTAAGAATAAGATAGTGTAAATGAAAAACTCAGTAGATGATTTGGAAAATGAAGTCAAGGAATCACTCAGAGACTAGAGGAAAAAGAATAAGATTTTTTTTTTAAATGGGGCAAAAACTAAGGAAAATTAGAAAACCAGTCAGTCTAAGAAGCCAAACTAAATAATATGAATTTTTAGAAAGAGATAATGGATAAAATGGAGACAGAAATAATTTTATTTATTTATTTGTTTGTTTGTTTGTTTGTTTGTTTGTTTATTTTAGAGAGAGAGTGAGAGACAGCACGCATGAGTGGGAGAGGGGCAGAGGGAGAGAAACAGAATTTCGCTCAGACTCCACACTGAGCGTGGAGCCTGACTTGGGGCTGGCTCTCACGACCCTGAGATCATGAGCTGAGCTGAAACCATGAGTCGGATGCTTACCTGACTGAGCCACCCAGGTGCCCCGGAGCAGAAATAATTTTAATGTAAGAAAACTGCATGAAACTGAAAAGTGTGAGTATCGAGATAGAAAAGGTATACCAAAGAAAATTTTAAAACCCCTGACTGAAAGAGGATATTCCATAACCTTCTGGATAAAAAAGAAGATGTCACATAGAAAGTAGGAAATCATATTGGCTTTAAATTCTAAACAGCTAAATTAGAGAAAGGCTGGAGCAATGTCTTGTAAATTTCAAGGGAAATTATTTCCATGACACAAGACATTTTCTGATGATTAAGTTCGCAAAATATCACCTTCCCAGGAAGTTCCCAGAGAATGTAGTCCACCAAGATGAGTGAATTCTCCCTCCACAAAGAGGAAGAACTAAGGCTCAGGAAACAGGAGATAGATCATAGAGGAGAGCTTAGGGGAATTCCCAGAAAGAAGGAAAAGAGAATCCGAGAATAACACCTGTTCATCAGGTGAGAGCAACCAGTTCCCTGGAGCAGTAGGACTTGAGAGACAGATAGTCGAGGGCAATCGTCACCAAGAGCCCTGCTGCAAATGTCAGATCCTTTTAACTTGAGGACGGCATGACTGGGTGAGATTTTTCTCTCTACTTGGTCTGGCTTCACCACGTGCTGCCGATGTTCCTGATCTCCCTTCTGTTGTCCACCATTTGCATCAGCTGAGGACACTCACGCCACTCTCCGGAAGTGCTCCTCTGCCGGCTCCCGAGAACGGACAGGCCATGGGAACCACACTGTGACCTACAGATTGTTCCACTTATCTTCTCCCATGAGCCTGCAGCCAACATTTGCACAGTTGCCTCTTTTCTAACATAGACAGGTTTATGTTTGCTGTTATTTTCTTTTCTTCAGAAGTAAATGACATTGTTTTGGGATTGATATCTAGATAAAATGATATAGAACAGAACAACTTATTTTCCAGGGAATGAGCTGTGTTCACCAGGGTGGATTCCCGGGTCACCCTGGCTGTGCCTGGGTCTTTAACGATCAGTTCTAGATTTCATATAAAATACTTTTTTGGAAGTCCTGGGGAATTCTAACTCAAGGAAAGTCTCAAACACAGCAGCACAGGAACTTGCATAAACATTGAGGGCTGGGGGCCTTTTCCACATTCTCCAAGTTTGTAAGGAAGCCCCAGTGCAACCTAGATCTTGTCCTCCGTGTCCCTCCATTTGGCCTCAGCCATTTGGGCACCCATAGGAACTGTTTGTGGTCGATTTCATAACTCGTCACTCTAGGCACTAAGGTTGATATATTTGAGTGATTCTAAAGATTTTTAGAGAAATTTATTTTTACTCACCAACTTGGGAGCCTGAGATCTTTAGAGAACAACTCAACATAGATTCTGGACTCCCCCTCCAGAAGACTCTGGTTCTCTGTTTTCAAAACCACTGTGTCTAATGCAGAGACACAACAGAAGATACTCAGTGGAAGTTGGAACTCCTTTAGGTGGGGAGCTAAGTTTTCCTCTGCAGACCAAAGATGGAGAACCCTGCTGAATGGGTATAACTGAGCAATCTTGGCCTCAGAGCATCCAGATAAAGCTATTCTTGAAGGGTCTAGAAAAAAGGGAAAAGAGCAAAATGTGGAAGCTTCCACTCCAGGGAGCAGGAAGAGGTACTCTGGCTGAGTCCTGTAGCTCTAGGGGATCCATCAGGTCCACCATAGTGGAAATCTCTAGAGGTACAGATACTGCCTTTCATGGAGAAGTCTTTCGTTAGCCTCTCCGAACTGGAAAATGAGGCTCTTTGGAGACTTTTGGTGTTCTTGGCAATGACGGGGCAAGTCTCACTGCTCTGCCTCTGAGTTCTAGGCCTACTCTTCACCTATTTTGGCAGAAGCGGTAGTACCCAGCCCTGGGGGTAAAAGGGCAGGATGATTGAAGAAAAACATTTGCAAGAAACCTGGAGGCAGTTCCTGGTTTCTTGGGTCAGTTTCTATAATGCCATAAGCCCCTAAGGATGAGTTCTTTAAATCTGAAGATCTAAAAGGATGGCCAAGGGGAAAGATTAAGGCAGGCTCAAAGAGTTCAGGGTGAGGTTACGTGCATTCATTATAGGTTTTTTTGAGCTCAGTGATCAGAGATAGGGTTTGATCCCTTATGTTAGTAAGAGTTATAAGTGAGGGCACCCGGATGGCTCAGTCAGTTAAGCGTCTGCCTTCAGCTCTGGTCATGGTCCCAGGATCCTGGGATCGGGCCCCAAATCGGGCTCCCTGCTCAGTAGAGAGCTGATTTCTCCCTCTGCCCCTCCATGCCCCACTCCTGCTCTCTCTCTCAAATAAATAAATAAAATCTTAAAAAAGGAGAGAGAGTTATGAATGAATAATGGTAAAATCATTGAGTAAAAGTGGGGAATGAGATGTTTAGTCGATCTCAAAGATCACCTTTGAAATTACTTATAAATTACAAAGAGGAAAAGATACTTTTTGAATGGAGATATCTGACATCACCTTCTTTAAGTGCCCAATTGAGTGTAGCAGACATGTCAGTGCCTCTCGCTTTTCCTCTTGGTTCACCCGGTAGGGCTTCTGCAGATAGTTCAAGTACAGGCAGATAGGTTAGGAGCATGCTTGCACAGCACACGGGGAGGCCAGAAGTGCCTGGGAGTCAACAGCGCAGCAGCAACTTTCCGGTGCGTAAATTCCATAACCTCCTTGCTCTTTGATAGGGTAGTTCTAAGGGAGTATTATCCAGTTTCGCAAAGAATCCCCAGCCTGACTGAGCCCCAGTTACCCACAACATTAACTCACTCACTTTTTGGCTTCACTTCCAGTGCTAATTAAATGTAAATATTGCAGGACTTAAAAGTCATTGAAAGTAATGAGGAACTACTCAAATCACACACAAGGTCTTGACAAGTAAGGATCTGGCAGAGTGAGGTTAGCAAATGTTTGAAGGTAAGTCAAAGGATTATGACAGGTTAAATGTGTCAAAAGAATGATTTGAATATGATTGATTTAGAAATGTCCTTAGCCTTCCCTTCAATATTTAGGCAAAATGACCCTCTCTGTGAAGGTGAAATGAAGGAGTCTATATTGTGCTCTCTTAAAGCTTTGTCAACAAAAATGATAAAATTTAAATCCAAGTGACGCTTGATTAGTTTTTGCTTCATCTTAAGATTTGGTGCAAGCTAGGGACGCCTGGGTGGCTCAGTTGGTTAAGCGGCTGCCTTCGACTCAGGTCATGATCCCAGGGTCCTGGGATCGAATCCCACATCAGGCTCCTTGCTTAGCGGGGAGCCTGCTTCTCCCTCTGCCTCTGCCTGCTACTCTGCCTGCTTGTGCTCTCTCTCTCTCTCTCTGACGAATAAATAAATAAAAAATCTTTAAAAAAAAAAAAAGATTTGGTGCAGGCCTAATCAAAATTGTGTTAAATATTAGATGAAACCATGTGAAAATCATTTTTATAAATCAAAAAAGCAGGATTTCAACTGACATAAAATAAAATAAGCTTATTCTCTTAATTGGCTTCATTTCTAATAATAAAATCCTAATCAAGTAGTTTATTTCTAGTTTTGAATGGATTTACTTTATGTGGGCATGTTTCAGTAACAATGATCATTATTTTATCTACATTTGGGTATACAATGTCATTTGGAGGGCAGAGGTGGATTTCATCTACCACTCATAACACCACTTCATTGGGAGAAAAGTCATCCTGAGTTCCAAAGGATGAATTACAAATTAAGTTTTGCAATAAACCCACTCGTTTTTAGCTGATAGCAGCTAAAGAGTTGTGAATGTGACATAGTTAAACTGTTTTAATAAGAAACACACTGAAATGTGCATATTCTAATGAATGTAGATATTCTTGAAGTCATCAACCTGGGAGATTACAGATATTTTCACAGTAAGATCATGGTTCCAAATAGTTGTTGGGTCTTCTCTTCTGGTTGTCCTGAAATTCTGTGGCAATAATTTTTTTAATACTTAAATTTATTTATTTGTAATTTTTAAAAATTTAACTTCTATTAATTAACATATAATATATTATTAGTTTCAGAGTAGAGGTCAGTGATTCATCAGTCTTACATAATACTCGGTGCTCATTACATCACATGCCTCCTTAATGTCCATCAACCAGTTACCCCATACCCCCACCTCTCTCCCCTCCAGCAACCCTCAGTTTGTTTCCTATGATTAAGAGTCTCTTATGATTTGTCTCCCTCTCTGCTTTTGTCTTGTTTTATTTTTTCCTCTCGTCCCCTATGAGCCTCTGTTTTGTTTCTTAAGTTCCGCATATAATTGAGATCATATGATAATTGTCTTTCTTTGATGGACTTATTTCACTTAGCATAATGTCCTCTAGTTGCAACCACGTCATTGCAAATGACAAGATTTCATTTTTTTGATGGCTGAGTAGTATTCCATTGTATATATACACCACATCTTCTTTATCCATTCATCTGTCAAAAGACATCTTGGTTCCTTCCACAGTTTGGCTATTGTGGACATTGCTGCTATAAACATTGGGGTACAGGTGCCCCTTCAGGTCACTACATTGTATCTTTGGGGTAAACACCCAGTGGTGCAATTGCTGGGTATAGGTAGCTCTATTTTCAACTTTTTCAGGAACTTCCATACTGTTTTCCAGAGTGGATGCACTCATTTGCATTCCCAACAGTGTGAGAGGGTTCTCCTTTCTCCACATTCTTGCCAACATCTGTTGTTTCCTGAGTGGTTAAATTAAGCCATTCTGACCAGTGTAAGGTGGTATCTCATTGTGGTTTGATTTATAATTCCCTGATGCCGAGTGATGTTGGACATTTTTCATGTGTCTGTTGGCCATTTGGATATCTTCTTTGGAGAAATGTCTGTTCATGTCTTCTGCCCATTTCTTGATTGGATTATTTATTCTTTGGGTGCTGAGTTTGATGAGTTCTTTATAGATTTTGGATACAAGCTCTTTATCTGATATGGCATTTGTAAATATCTTCTCTCATTTTGGTTTTGTCCACTGTTACCTTAGCTGTGCAAAAGCTTTTTATCTCGATGAAGTCCCAAAAAAGTTCAGTTTTGCCTTTGTTTCCCTTGCCTTTCGAGATGTGTCTAGCAAGAAGTTGCTGCAGCCGAGGTCATAGAGTTTGCTGCCTGTGTTTTCCTCCAGGATTTTGATGGGTTCCTGTCTCACATTTAGGTCTTTCATCCATTTTTGAGCCTATTTTTGTGTATGGTGTAAGGAAATGCTCCGGTTTCATTCTCCTACATGTGGCTGTCCAATTTTCCCTATACCGTTTGTTGAAGAGACTGTCTTTTTCCCACTGGATATTCTTCCCTACCTTGTCGAAGAGTGTGTTGACCATAGAGTTGAGGGTCCATTTCTGGGTTCTCTATTCTGTTCCATTCATCTATGTGTCTGTTTTTGTGCCAGTCTCATACAGTCTTGATGGTTATAACTTTGTAATAGAGCTTGAAGTCCAGAATTATGATGCTACCAGCTTTGGTTTTCTGTTTCAACATTCCTCTGGCTATTTGGGGTCTTTTCTGGTTCCATACAAATTTTAGGATTATTTGTTCCAGCTCTGTGAAAAAATTGATGGTATCTTGATAGGGATTGCTTTGAATGTATAGATTGCTCTACATAGCATAGACATTTTAACAATATTTGTCCTACACATCCAAGAGCGTGGAATGTTTTTCCATTTCTTTGCATCTTCTTCAGTTTCTTTCATGAGTGTTCTATAGTTTTCTGAGTCCAGATCCTTTGCCTCTTTGGTTAGGTTTATTCCTAGGTATCTTATGGTTTTTTGGTGCAATGTAAATGGGATCGATTCTTTGATTTCTCTTTCTTCTGCTTCATTGTTAGTGTATAGAAATGCAACTGACTTCTGCACATAGATTTTATATCCTGCAACTCTGCTGAATTCCTGTGTCAGTTCTAGCAATTTTTTGGTGGAGTCTTTTGGGTTTCCTACACAGACTATCATGTAGTCAGCAAAGAGCAAGAGTTTGACTTCTTCTTTGTTGATTTAGATACCTTTTATTTCTTTTTGTTGTCTGATTGCAGAGTCTAGGACTTCCAGTACTATGTTGAACAACAGTGGTGGTAGTGGTCATCCTTGCATGTTCCTGACCTTAGGGGAAAAGCTCTCAGTTTCTCCCCATTAAGAATGATATTCGCTGTGGGTCTTTCATAGATGGCTTTTATGATATTGAGGTTTTTTCCTTCTATCCCTACATTGTGAAGAGTTTTAATCAAGAAAAGATGCTGTATTTTGTCAAATGCTTTTTCTGCACCTATTGAGAGGATCGTATAGTTCTTATCCTTTCTTTTTATTAATGTAGTGTATTACATTGATTAATTTGCAGATGTTGAACCACCCTTGCAGTCTGTGGCAATAATTTTTTTTAATGTCTTTTAAAATGGCAGCTACTCATCCATGAAGATAGGTTGATTTTAGTAATGTGTTAAGTAAATAAGGCAGGCAATATATTTGAGAATACAAATGAACACATTTTATGTGTGACTCTACCATCAGCCACAGACCCTCATCACTCATTATACTGCCCTATTTTATAAATGTCGTTCTCCCCTTAGTGACTGGCATAAGGCTGGGCATATAAAAACATCTCCGTAAGCATCAACTTTCAAAAAGTTGAAAATAGAGCTACCCTATAACCCAGCGATTAAACTACTGGTTATTTACCCCAAAGATACAAATGTAGTGATCTGAAGGGGCACTCATAAACATTATGACTGTCATTCACATATACGGTGAAGTAGAAATGGCTCATAGTTGATAAACAAAAAGGGCAAAAAAATTTTTTTTTCCAATACAGCTTTCTATTAATCCCACCATTTTATATCCCAGTATTTCTGGCCAGTTGACTATCTCTGAGCTGTACCAGACTCCTTCAGTCCCTCCTCCACAAAAGTCCCCATTTTCTCCTAAAAGCAGGAGCGGAGGCTCTGCCAGTTTTGGTTAATCTGGCTATTTAAAATTCTTCTGTTTTCTGTGAAGAACTTTGATCTGCAAAATCACTGTCTGCTCGTTCTTACAGATACTAGGGGAACTTGGATAGGCAGGACTAGCCAGCACTGTATTGTTGTGGCAGGAAAAATAAAGTTAACTCATGCACAGTTGTGTGATATTTGCATCGGAAAATAGGAAGTAGGAACATTCCAAAGGATCTGCAATGTGGTGTCCACAAAGCCACCAGTTCCTGGTTCCATCAAGTCATTATCTTCTAACTTAGTCTGAAGACCATCAGCAAAGTAGATAAAATAGTGAAGCAGAGTGACATTCAGGTTTGTGGATATGGAAGGATCCTTTAAAATAATCTGGCACAACAGTCTGTAAGGGAGAGGAAAATGCTTGAAGTCCTGAGAGGATAATCCGCTTTCCCAACAAAGCACATTGTTTGTAAACTTGAGCTTTGAAGCCCGAATACCTGTATGTTCAAATTCTGGCTCTGTCTTTCACCACCTGTGCAACCCTGGGCAGGAGTCTTGCCTTCTTCCTGCTTTAGTTGTCTCACTTCCAAGGTTAATACAGATTAAATGAGTTACACTCATAAAGTACTTACACAGAAAGCACTCCAAAATTGTCATTAATGTTGCTGCTACTGTTTTTCTAGGTCACATAGCTAGTTTCAGGGTATCCTACCATGCATTCATTCAGCAAATATTCATTAGGCACATACTTTGTGCCAAACACTGTCCTAGGTGCTAGGGATACATCAACAAAAAAAACCAACAAAATTTTGTGCCTTTATGGAGCTTACATTTTAGTATGAAGAGACACACAAAAAATTATAAACCTGATAAAGAGGATTGTATAGTACATTGGAAGATACATGCTGTGGACAAAAGGAAAAGTAGGGGGAATCCCACGTGCTAGGGAGAAGAAAAGTGGAACAGGTGTTGTTATTAAATCATATGGTTAAGGTAGACCTCACTGAGAAGGTGACATTTAAATTACGACCTGGTGGAGATGAAGAAGGGAGCCAGGAGGATATCAGAGGGGAAGTGTTCAGGCGGAGGGAAGAGTCATTGCAAAAGCCTTCTGTTGCAGATGCGGCTGGTAGGTCCCAGGAGCAGCAAGGAGGCAAGCTTCGTCAGAGCAGAGCAGGCAAAGGAGAGAAGAGTGGAGATAGGAGAAAAGAGGTAATGGGAAGTGAAGTCATTAAGGAGCTTTGAAAGCCATAGAAGGGATCTTACACTTCAGGAAATAGGGAGCCATTGCAAAACTTTGAGAAGAGGAATGACCTGATGGAATTTATATATATATATATATATATATATATATATATATATATATTTTTTTTTTTTTGCTTTCATTTTCATTTTATTTTTTTTAATTTTTTTCCCAAGTTTTTTTTTTTTTT
>CM052898.1:90878365-90907630 GCA_028534135.1 Potos flavus | reverse complement strand
ATCCCATCTTGTTTCATTTCCCTCCCCCACCCCCCATGACCCCCTGCCCTGCCTCTCAAATTCTTCATATCAGAGAGTTCATATGATAATTGTCTTTCTCTGATTGACTTATTTCGCTTAGCATAATACCCTCTAGTTCTGATGGAATTTATATTTTTAAAGGATCACTCAGGCTCCTGTGTTAAGAACAGACTGGAGGGAGGCAAGAGTAGAAGCAGAGAAACTATTTAGGAGGCTCTTACGGTTCCCTAGGGGGACACAATGGTGGCTTGAACCAGGGTAGTATCAGTAAAGGTGGTGAGAAGTGGCTGGATTTTAGATTATACCTTGAACAGGTGACAGATTTGTTGTGAAATGTGAGAAAGAGAGGAGCTAAGGATGAATTCAACATTTTTGATCTGGCTTTATTAGAAGACTGGAGGTGCAATTAACTGAGATGAAGAAGGTGGTGGATGGAATGAATGGCTTTAGGAGAATGAGCAAAATCAGTCCAGTTTTATAATTCTTATTCTTGTTTCTCTGTTGGGAAGATACTTTCTTCTACCTAGCTTCTTTCAAGATTTTCTCTCTGAGATTTGGTCTTCTGTAGTTTGAATATGATATGCTTAAATATAGGCTTTTTTTTTTTTTAAGATTTTATATATTTATTTGACACAGAGAGAGAGAGATCACAAGTAGACAGAGAGGCAGGCAGAGAGAGAGCGGGAAGCAGGCTCCCCGCTGAGCAGAGAGCCCGATGTGGGACTCGATCCCAGGACCCTGAGATCATGACCTGACCTGAAGGCAGAGGCTTTAACCCACTGAGCCACCGAGGCGCCCCTAAGGTTTTGTGTTTGTTTTTTGGTATCTATTTTGTTCTCTGAGCTGCTCAAATTTGTAGTTTGGTATTTGTCACTAATTTTGGAAAGTTCTCAGTCCTTATTACTTCAAATATTTATTTTACTCATTTCTTTCATTCTTCTCCTTCTGGCATTCCAATTTTGTCATATCTTCTGAAATTATCCCATAGTTCCAAGATATTCTGTATGTGTATGGTGTTTGGTTTTTGTTTTCATTCTTTTTCTCTTTGCGTTTCACTTTTGGAAGTTTCTACTGACTGCTCTTTAAGCTCAGTGATTCTTTCGTTGGCTGTGTCCAGTCTAATGAAGCATCAGACGCACCTTTATTCTTGTTCCAGTGTTTTTGATTTCTAGCATTTTCTTTTGGTTCTTTCTTTTGGAATTTTCATCTCCCTACTTGCATTATTTCTCTAATGGGTTTAAGAAAAGTCATTGATTTCCAGTTTGTCCAGTGCTTCTTATTATAAGGATGGCAGTGATGACTTCCAAGCTCTTAATATGTTGGAGTTAAGAATGAAAGTCTTAGAAGTTCATATTGGGCACGTTGAGTTTGGGGTGTGTATTAGGTTGTTGCTACCAAAAGTATGGTTCATGGACCTGCAACACTGGCATCACTAGGGAGCCAGCACAGAAATGCAGAATATCGGGCTCCGCCTCAGACCTACAGACTCAGAATTTGCATTATGAAAGACCCTCAGATTTTTCTAGGGATTTATCTGCACGTAAATGTTCATGAAGTTCTGTACTAAACAGCTAAGTGACGATGTCGAGTAGACCACCATATACACTGGGATTAGGCAGAGAGGTCCAGGTTGGAGACATAAATTTCTGAATTTTTGTCATGTTGATAATATTTTAATAGTAGCCATGTTATGGATTTTTTTTCTTGGGGGAAATTAGTGTCAATGCACTCTAACCAAACCACAGTAATACACCTGTAATTGAATAAATTGTATTTATTCCTTGTTGCAATGAAAGACAACACATACCATGGAGAACCACAGGGTAACTCGGAAAGAAGGTGTTACAAAGGATTGACAGGATTGGTGCTTGTATTAGGTGATTTGAGGAATGTTTAAGGAAGCAGGGCTTTGCTCTGGTTTGGATGCAGTAGGGTCAATTCTATGATTGGATGTCTTAAATCTTAAATCTTATCTAGAAGTCAGGAGGAATGAAGCAAATCTAAAATTATAATTGGTGAAGAAGCATGAGTCGGTCATAGCCAGGATAAGGGAATGTTTGGTTATTTTAAAGGTTTGGACAATGCTCATGTTCCCCCTGTGTGTTCAGACATAATTTTGGAGTGGACCTATTTTTGTCTTGATTCATTGTAGTCACAGTGGTGTAGTTTGATGTTAGAGTTCTGGAAATTTTATGTCCAACAGGAGAAAAACACCGAGGTCTAACTGTGAGTCCCAGGACAAGGCCCAACTGATATCAGGCCTGCTTTTCTCTTTCCTCTTGGTCCTCAACATTTCCCGCTCTTTCCTTCCATGCCTTGTTTTGTGGGCATCTGGTCCCTCATGGAGTCTACCCCATACTGTAAAAGATTGCAGTTTACATAGTTCCAACCTGAGAAGGACACAGGGCTCTAGCTTAAGTGTACCTATCTGCCCCAGCTGCCAACTGCTCTACTTATTTAAACTATTCTGATCTGGTTGATAGTTGCCCAGAGTTGCCCAGAGTAGCAGGTGGGGAGTTTAGTAGTAAGAACATCCACCAGGCTTTAAGGTCTGGGTTCAAATTTGACAATAACACCTGCTTGCTTTGGTCAGTTCTTTAGAATCCCCAAGTTCTAGTTTCCTCAACTATCCAAAGACCTTAATGAATTTCCCTTTCAGGATTTGCTGACACAATTAGAGTTACTGTTTAGAAACTGACTAAGGACGATCTGACTTCCAACAAATAGTGATTATTGGCAGAAGAAACAGAAAGAATGGGAATGGATGTAAACCTTGCTTACATCTTCCCCATTGTCTTTAAACTCCCCATCCTGGCCCCACATCATTTATATCCCATTGGTCTGCCTTGCTGGAAGATACAAGTAGAGTTATATATTCTGAGCAAAACTTAGCATTAATTGATAAGATATATATAGAAGTATATACACTTAAATTATGGAAGCCAATTAATAAGATCGCACAGAAGAAACATTTAACTTAGAATCCAGGGATTTCTGTTTGAACCCTGGCACCATAACTTGGAAGTGTGCATCATGCAGTGAGTTACTAGACCTTCTGAGCTTTAGATACTTCATGTATTAAACAGGTGTAAGAGCTGGGGTGAGGGAGAGTGTTTTGAAGATTACATTTTGAAGAATAATTTTTTAAAAGTATTTTTATATATTGTAAAGCTTTTTTACAAACAGAAGGTGCTAGTGTCATCTGATCCTTATGCATATTTTCATGTGCTCCATTTCTTCTTAAGCGATTTTAAGCTATGGAATGGAAAAACCAGGAAGGAATCCAAATTTTCCTCCAAGGTGTTTGAGTTTACACCTTTGGGCCAAATTCAACAAATCTTAGCAAAGTCAGTTGCCTTGTGCTCTTGGGCTACAAACCAAGAATATAGCCAAATAATGGTGACTAACTTCAAACACAGCTGCACCAAAAGACGGATCTATTGAGGTCTATGCAGGAAGGGAAGGACAGAAATTGTCATCTTTCCAAGCCATAAGATATAATATCACCTACGAAAAAGTGCTTCCTTCCAATCTCACCCATCCACCCCCACCCCCCATACAAAACCATTTTCCCTAGTTGTTTTTTTGAGAAGGAAAACAAACAATGAATGTTTACCAACACCATTTTCATTGTCTTTGGGGGAGGATGCTTAACTCTCTTTGGTAGGCTAGAAGGTAAGTCCTCCCAGCAGCCACGAGCTTTAATTGTTATTACCTTTGTGTCACAGATAAGGGGACTTGGATTCAGAATGATAATGCAATTTATCTCCAATCACATAGTTAGCACATGGTGGAGTTGGGAAATGGGGATACATCTGTTTGATTTGAATACACTAGTCTTTGCACTTCTTGGGGTGCTTACTAAGTTAAAGAAATAAAGAAAGGCTTTTATTATCCACATTCCAGAGTAAAATTAATGTTTCTGGGAGGATGAGGAAGGAAGTCACAGAGTTTCAGGATAAAGGGACATTGGAAATCCCATTTAAGGAATCCCGCCCTCTGCCTAATGAGTGGTATCTTTCACAGCTCCTAATCTAGGCTACAGTGACAGGGAAGGTCATGAGGTTCTTCCATATACAGAGCTAAATATGTGAGACTAGCTTCCAACTATACCAACACATGGGTCTCCTCCTTGAGGTCAGAGAGCCCATCTCTATCCCCTCTCTCGTGTGAGAGCCATCAAGTCTGATGTAGATCTTCTCTCCAACCCTTTCAACTGTTTCCCCAAGAGTGCCACTTGTGAAACCCTTCCTCTTCTTGATTTTCCTGTGGGCAGTTTTTCCACACACCAAGGTCCCTCCAGGCCTAGCTTTTCTGAATTCCTTCCAACATCTGCTGGTGACATTAAAACCTGTCAAAGCAGTGGACTGTTTACCCAACTTGTTCTTAAAACTCACTTACGAATTCACAGATGTGAATAAATTTTGTGATACAACAGCCTAGAAGTTTTGATTTCTGTAGAATTTAGTAACTGTTGCTTAAGGAAGATTCAGAGACTCATTATTTTTTAATCCAAGAAAGAAAAAATGCAAATACTTTGTTGATTTTTTTAAATCAAGTAGTATAGAATGCTTCCTCCTTATAAAAAAATAATTTAAAATATAATAATCCTCTCTCTTCTCAGAGCTGTATTTAGTTTGATAGGTCTCCTTTTGGGCACCTCCTTAAGTGTGTATAGACATCTGTATGTAAAATATACCTTGATTTTGTGTGTTTTAAAAAATTAATGAATTACATTCATAATAGAAAAAAATGTTGCAATTGAAATGAAGTAAGTAGACTTCTAGGCAGTGATATATAAAAGTCTCTAAGACATGCAGTTGAGGAATAAAAGCAAGATGCAAAATAATACATGTTATATGATTGCCCTGCCTTAATATTTCTAAGTGTGGGTTTCCAAACGTAAATCAGAATACCACTCTAGCTGTTGAAAGGCATTGTGGCTTTCTAGTTGTAAAGTCTCAAACAACACGTAATGATAATAGATATCCCAATATATAATGAAATACAAATCAATGACAAAGACTCCTGTTCCTTTCCTTACATACTGTAACTGTAGCCAAGGGACTCTATTTATTTGTTCCAAAAAAATTTAACATTTATTCCTTGACATTTCTAGAAGATACACAGAATAAAAAGAAGTAATCTCTAGGATTTATAATCTAAGGACGGGCAGAGAAAATACATGAAAATTTTAAACACCAGTACCAAACTGTGTGGTTAATTGCCATGCCTGGACACAGCTGGTGAATTCAGAAAAAGAGAGGTTTCTATAGGCTGAAATAATCAGGGAGGTCTTCACTGAGGAGGTAAAGTTTCAGGAGGCTTGAAAAATGGGGACAATTTGGATAAGCTCTGTCCCTAATAAGTCAACGTCCCAGAGGGAAGGAGTCTTGTATGTGAATTATGGAGATGAACGTGGAATATCAGATTGAGGGTTAGATTATGGACGGTCTTAAATTTCAAGAAATTTGAGGGCGCCTGGGTGGCTCAGTGGGTTAAAGCCTCTGCCTTCGGCTCAGGTCATGATCTCAGGGTCCTGGGATCGAGTCCCGCATCGGGCTCTCTGCTCAGCAGGAAGCCTGCTTCCCCCTCTCTCTCTGCCTGCCTCTCTTCCTACTTGTGATTTCTCTCTCTCTGTCAAATAAATAAATAAAATCTTTTTAAAAAAAAAGAAATTTGAGAATAACTTACAGTATTACATGGCAAGGAATTTAAATTAACATCTAGAGCAAGGAATTACTAAAATTAACATGTAATGAAGAATCTGGGAGAATGTGGAGGCTGGAGAATAAACTGGAGATGATTTCTATAACCTAGGAACAGATAATAATCGTCAGAGGATGATGTGTGATCTGGTAGCCCATCTACCCAGTAATTCAAGCAAGCTCTAACTCTGGCCAAGCATAATATTCTCTATGGATTGTGCAACATTTCCCTCAACCTGACTAATAAAAACTAAATGCATTTGGAATGGAAATGATGTATGTGTAGATGAAACACATGATGGAATGTTATGCAACTCTGACTTATGTAAATGGACACAAATAAAGGAAGAAAGCCTGGATTATAAAAGAAAGGCAGGCATCACTCACTTAGAGTCTCTAGGCTTAGGGTTTGAAAATGAAGGTGCTCTTACCATTAATCTTTCTGGGTTTTGTTAGTTCTCCAGGTTGGGCAAAAGATAGGCACTACAACATAGGCATTAAAGAAACCACTTGGAACTATGCTCCTACTGGTAAAAATATGCTCAATGGGAAGCCTTTTTCAGAAGATCAGTAAGTAATACCTTTGCAGTGAAAAAGTTATTATCAGAAACAAAAGTCGGTAATTGTTATTTACTGATAAAATGCTAATGAAGAATTTCCCACCATTGACCCTTTAAGGGCACATTTGCTATTAGAACTGCTTCCTTTGTTTTCTTGTAAGCGTGGCATGGAAGACAGATATTGATAGAAATCAAAAATTATTCTTTCTTAGAATTGTTGCCAACATGGCACAGTATTTCAAGGATCATCTCTAATTCTGCGTTTATCATCAATTTTGTTTGTGTGGCACTCAAGACAGAAAACAAAACTTTTTTATGGCAGAGATTCTAAAATTGCAGCTGTGTTCTTGATTTCTCTTTTTAAGTAATTGGGAGGGAGAAAGCTAGTGGTTATGCATGGGGGTGTGGATTTACCATGTTCGTTGGCGAAAAGGACCCTAAGTCTACAAGCAAATCCACAAATCATTTAAATGGGTAAACAATTCTAAGTCATCGGGATCGATGTAATGCTTGAGACCTAAAGTGAACTTCAAGTGGGGTTAGAAGCCTTTTTGTGGCTCAGTATGAAGAGTTCGGTAAGTCTTATAAACCAAAATGCCACGTGTATTACTCGCTACACTTGTATTTAATCCCTTCGTCACAGACTCCAACGTTCTCCTTGCCTATACCACCTTTTTTTATTTCTTTCACATTTTCTCCAGTGTCTGAGTTTTGTCCATCAAAATCAGGCTGTAAAGCTTCTTACTTCTAGTTTCAGTTGACTTAACATTTTTCTCTTTCCTGTCAAACTTTGCTAAAGTTCTCTCTTTTTGTTTCTTTGTTTGTTTTTTACAGAGAGTTTCAGTCCTATAAAAATCTACAACGAAGCCAAGACAGGATAGGATCTGTTTATAAGAAGGCTTTGTATTTTCAGTATACTAATGACACATTTCAAACAATCATTGGAAAACCATCCTGGCTGGGATTTTTAGGGCCGATAATTAAGGCAGAGACTGGAGACATGGTTTATGTTCATGTAAAAAATTTTGCTTCAAGAATGTATAGTTTCCATCCTCATGGACTCACCTACTCTAAAGAAAATGAAGGTAAGTGATTCCTTTTTCCTTACACTCCCGAGCTGTTGCTTATGGGAAGTATGAGCCTAAGACCTCAGGGAAAGCAGGGTAATTATCAACTGGGAGTAGTTTGGGGTGGATATAGACTGTTTATATCCAAGACAGTCTTTTCTCAATTTCTCATCTTAAGTGCCCACCCTTGTGCAATTCTTAGGAAAGAAAACACACTTTTCACTCACAACAATAATAATAATACAAACTAATGCACATTCATGGCTTAATAGAGAAAGCATGGGTCACATTCATATTTATTTATTTATTTATTTATTTATTTATTTATTTATTTATTTTGGTAGGAGATACTTATGAGCAAATGTTAGGTTGGCAGAAATACTATTCTACCCCCACCTCCTTTCATTCCCTAATGGATGAGGATTACCCTCTTGAAAAAAATCACTGCCAAGAAAAATCATTATTGGGGCACCTGGGTGGCTCAGTCGTTGAGCATCTGCCTTCGGCTCAGGTCCTGATCCCAGGGTCCTGGGACTGAGTCCGGCATCGAGCTCCGTGCTCGGGCAGAAGTCTGCTTCTCCCTCTCCCACTCCCCCTGCTTGTGTTCCTTCTCTCTCTGTGTGTCTCTCTCTGTCAAATAAATAAATAAATAAATAAACTCTTTTAAAAAAATCATTATTTTCCAGACAGTATCTTGTCTCCTACACATCTGCACTCAGAGCTGCCTAATGGTGTTAGAAAAAGGAAGGGAAGAGAAAGCCAACAAATAAGGTTTTATGTTCACCATGAAGCAAGGGGGTGCTGGAAAATGGGTAAATATGAGAGGTTGGCCATACTTCAAAATCTTCTACTGAATGTAGGAAATTTATTCATAGTTATGAGGACTTCAGCCTCAAGAGATAAAGATCTGAGGCAAAAATTCTAGGAAAAGAAGAAGGAAAGAGGAGAAAGGACCCAGATTCAGAACTGGGGTAATAGCTTAGGGTAATGTAAGCTAAGGGAGGGCCACTTTTGGGCTCCAGTGGTCTGCTTGGAGGACACATGAATGCCTCTCGATGCCCTGGGTCTCAAATTTGAAGAAAATATGAAAGGCCTCTCAGGAGCCTAGACTTCTGTATCTGAGGTCTAGGCATATAGTAGATACACGGTAAATATTTTTGGAACCCATCAGTAATGGTGATAATAGTCTGCAGTAATACTGTCTCATTCCAGTTTAGTCTAGAAACTAGACAAGCTGGATATTCAAGTGGAAGCCAGCTAAGGAAGAAGAGACAGGAGGCAGGAAAGAGGAGGGGAGAAATGCACACTTGATTTCAAAAATAGAAATTAACATACATTTATGGCTTACTAGAGAAAGCATGAGTCACATTCAAAATAGTGCTGCCCAATGGTTACTGTGACCACAGTGTGGATTATGTTTTCTAGGTGCTCTCTATCCTGATAATACTACAAGCAAGCAAAGAGAAGATGACCGTCTGCAACCAGGGGCACAATATACTTACAAATGGTTCGTAGAAGAAAAGCAGGGGCCTGGCCCCAATGACAGTAACTGCGTGACAAGGATTTACCACTCCCACGTAGACACTCCAAGAGACGTTGCTTCGGGTCTTGTTGGACCAATTCTGACTTGCAAAAGAGGTAATGTATTTTTAAAATCTCATTGTAGCAACTGAACCAGAATAAGCGGTCTCTTCCCTTCTCTCCTATGGAATTTTTCTATCAAATGAGCTCCCCTTTCCTGCCTTGACCTTGATTCTTCCAAGTAAGTAAATTGCCCTCTCAGACTCCGAGCACTAGATGGCGATGGTGAGTCCAAATGCCTCGGTTCATTCCGGTGATGCAGTTTGGTCACTAGATGGTAGTCAAACCCAGTAAACTTCACTTGAGCCACCTTTTCACAAAATGATTGACCCCTTTCTCCTATAGAGAAGTGTTCCATCAGCAGGGTCGAAGAAAGTAGGAAGATGAGAGGCTGTCTGGCTGGTCCTTGCATACTCTGTTCCTTAGAGTTCTGTCTGTAGGTGTGCGAGATAAGGTTGAATTAGTTAGAATGCCCAGTTTATTTTATGGCAAAAATAATTATTGCAAAGAGCAAGTTTTGTTGTTCTTTATGTTTCAGGCACCTTGGATGGAGACACCGAAAAAAATATCGACAGGTCTTACATTTTGATGTTTTCCATAACTAATGAAAACGAAAGCTGGTATATCGATGACAATATTAATACATATACTGAATCCGGCAAGGTTAACGCTAGCGATTCTGACTTCCGGGACAGCAATCTGATGCCCTGTAAGATTAAAGAAAGCTTTCTTATTCACCATACCCTATATTCCTAACTTCAGTGATTCTAGTTAGGGATTTCCTTTTGTTCAAGTCTTTGTGCTTGAGTTTACATTTCCCGGTTTTTCACTCAAGGTTCTCTGGTTGATATGCGAAGTGTCTAGTAAATCTTGCTGGTTTGCAAAGTTTCATAACATGTAAAGTTAGGTAAATGCTTTTGTTCCCTAAAGTCTGATCTTGATCAAAAGTAGATGGTAAAAACAGGAAAGATACAATTTTAAGGTAATAAAATATTATGGAAGAACAAAAACGTAACTGACCAGGTACTTTATGAAAATGTGTTTCTAAAAAAAAAAAAGAATGTGTTTCTACATAAGATTTTTTAGAAAAAATACTCTCATTCTCTCAGTCACCCATCCTTGTTTTCTTCTTTCCGGGACTTCGCTTCTTTTTATTTTTTTCCCCTTGTCACTGACCTTCAGCTCACCTTTCCTCCTCTTGCCTGTAATTCTTTGTGCTCCTGACACCTCTAATTATATACAATATTTACGGTCTTTTCATGTGTGAAACACTAATCAAATCCCATGTTAGATTCTGTGTGAGAATAAAGCGGACACTGTGAGGTTTGTGTAATGAGGAAATGCACAGAATGTATAGCATACCATCCTCATCTACCGTGTGTGGGAGATCAGTGCATTTTTTTTTCTTGCCTCAGTACAGCATGCAACAGGGTCATGAGTTCAAGCCCAGCGTTGGGGGTAGAGTTTACTTAAAAGATAAATAAACAAAATAAAACATGCGTTTGTTTTCAGCAATAAACGGATACATGTATGGAAATCTGCCCAATCTCACCATGTGTGCCGAGGACAAGGTCAAGTGGTATTTCGTGGGCGTGGGTGGCTTATCAGACATACACCCCATCTATCTGCACGGACAGACTCTGATATCTCGGAATCACAGAAAGGACACCATCACTCTCTTCCCTGCCTCGATGGTAGATGCCTTCATGGTGGCCAAAAGTCCTGGAGAGTGGCAGCTGGGATGTCAGATACACGGTAGGGATTTGTGACATTTACATAATACAGGGTCAGAGAACTTTCAAGGTTGCAACCCCTCACAGATGCCTTCTCTTCCAAATGGAGAAACTGATTTCTAGGGAGGTGATGCGATTACCTTTTGGGAAGGTAGTGACAGGATCAGAACTGGAACCCAGGTCTCTGACGCTTAACTCCACAATAATGAATGCTTCTGGGTATACAGGGGTGTTTTGTTTTGTTTGTACAAAGAACTTTTATATTTATTAGCCAGTGAGCCTTATAAAAAGCCTGAATGGCAGAGCAAGGACTACTGCTGTTTGTTTTTTAGTTGAAGAAACCAGTTTTAAGAGGTTAAAACACGTGTCCAAAACTCTGTAAGAAGAATTGCCAGGAATATTGTGGGACTAAATGATACTAACCCAGAACTCAGGAAACCTCTGTATTTCCATTTATTTCCCTCTTCTTTTTTTTTTTTTCAATTATTTCCCTCTTCAATCACACCCTTCAATGAATCATATGATGGCCAGTTATGAAGTCATTAATCTCTTCTATATTTAAATATGATCAAACTCTACCTATAATCATGCAAATGTTTTCTCTTACCTTTCAATCAAAAAGCATTATTATTAGAACTGAAGAATGTAACTTTTCTTCTTCTGTACAAAGCTGGGGTTTACCTCTATGATCGAACCTGTCTTCTAAGTCCTATACTTTGGTTAGAATCATGCTTCCGCTAGTTACTGAAATAACTACACAGTAAGTATTTATCAGGATTTCCTATGTGCTGGGGCCCTCAAGGGCTCTGGGGAAAAAGGAGAACCACTGGTAGCTACTGCAACTCAAGGACTGAATTTAATGGTAAAAAGTTTCTCACTAAGAAAGGAATATCATTTTCACGTGACAATGTGCAATCAGTCCCACTCTCCCTATTTACTGACTTTGCAGATGGTGCCTTCAAGCTTGGTCTGGCCCTCAGCTCTGTCGGAAGAATAGGGTTAGCCCTAGGCACAACTGAGAAGCTTCTGAGAGTTCCTTGGCTGATTTGATTGACTCCATAGCTTTCTCCTGTGTCCCGTATCTTAGAGTTGGGTGTAGTTTTCAAAATTTACTTCCACTCTTTTTAAAATTTGTATTTAAAATTTTTTAATTTAAAATTTATTTAAAATTTTATTTGATTTTATTAGTAATTACAAGAATACGTGAATAGACTTTGACTGGAAAGAAAGGAAGGATGGAGAGAGGAAGGAATGAAGTGGGGGGAGGATTAGGTAGGGGACAGTAGGCAGAAAAAGTGAAAATCTAATGTGATGTATGGGAGCCAGCTCATACCAGCTCATACCAGCTCAAGAGGGTGGAGAATTAAGTTAGCCAGCTGGTAAACTCTTGGTAACTTCAAATTGGTCACAGCGGGAGTGTTTAGACCACAAAAATTAGCAAAGTAAATATTGTGTTTTTTGTCTTTAGAGAGCTGGTTTAAAAACACACCATTAGTCCAACCCTCCCATCACCGCCATCTTCATTCCTCCCCAAAGAATAAACACTGGATGTGAATACTATGCATTCTCACATAATATATATGGACATGTAGAAACAAAATACACATTGCTATATATTGTGTTTTATTTTACATAAGTAGATTACGCTGCATATAATTTTCTGCTGTTGCTTTCTTCACTCATCCATGTCTTGAAATCTTTTCCCTGACATTCCCCATACATCTGACTTACTCTTTTACACTGTTGTATAGTTTTCCACATTGGGGATGTATCCTAAGTTATTTACCCATTTGCCCGCTGGTAGGCATTTAAATTGCTTCCACATTTTTTTGCTTATTAACAATGCTATAGTTAATATCTTTTTATTTGTATCTTTTTATGTTTTAACAAATGCTACCAGATTGCCTTCCAAAATGTCTGTCCTAATTTATGCTCCCACCAACAATACTCTGAAATCAAAGCACAGGACTGGTGTCCTCATGGAAAGGTACCTGCCTTGATTTTCTTCCTGCCTGCCATCTAGTTAATCTAATAACTCAGCTAATTCATTAGTGACTAACGGTAGTAATTTCATTCGCCTGAGGAAAGATGTTTTTGGCCACATAGACTCAAATTCTTCTCGGTAGACAGACACCATCTTTATCTAGGGACTGGTCCAATGGTGGTGATTATTCTCCAGTAATATATGTTGCTCTAACATTCATCTTTACATCCTGCTTTTTGTATTTGTTTCATACATTTTAGGTTTTTACACAGATTCCATAAGTAAAATGCCTTGAATTTCTCCGAAAAGGAAAAGTTGTAATATTGTTGGCTAAAATATAAAATACATATGGAATAAGAAAAATGTAGAAACATTCTCTGCTTGGGTTTACTGTTTTTCAGGTAGTATGCAGGCCTTTTTCAATGTAAGGAATTGCCAAAAATCTTCAATAGACGTTCCTGGGACACGTGTTATACATTACTACATTGCTGCTGAAGAAATTGTTTGGAACTATGCTCCCTCTGGTGTAGATTCCTTCACTAAAAAAAATTTAACAGCATCTGGAAGGTAATAATTCGGTGATTAAAATATTTATGGTTAAATAAAAATAATCGAACTTTTTCATAATTAGCTACTCCTAAAAAGGATTTAGGCATCTTATAAAAAGATACCAATAAAATAAAAGTAGAAAAATAATTATATCAATAATTAGAAAACATATTTTTAAACCTTTTTTATTACGTTATGTTATTCATCATACAGTAGATCATTTGTTTTTGATGTAATGTTCCAAGATTCATTGTTTACATATAACACCCAGTGCTCCATGCAATCTGTGCCCTCCTTAATACCCATCACCGGGCCAACCTATCCCCCCATCCCCCTCCCCAATAAAACCTTCATTAAAATATTGAGTCAAAGGATCACTACCACACAAAATTTTTCTCTAAATGCCTTGGCAGCTGGTGCAACATAAAACATACTGCTCATTTTTTTCCTAGCACTAAATTTCAAAATAGATTTGTTTTGTATGATTATGAGACAGTGGAAAATGTTATCAATAACACAATTTTACAAAAGTTCAAAAACATTCCTCATGTATAATTTATACCTTCCTGCTAAGATCTGAAAGCAAAATCAAATAATTGCCCATGACATTTTTTAGTACTTTTTTCTTTCCTATGACATTCTTAAATCACATTTTATAAATATTTTTTATTCCAGCAACACCTAAGAATATATTACCAGTTCCTATTTTAATGACCAAAAACTACAACAAAAATACATTACCTATGGCACCAGCATTTAAAAGCACACGAAAAGTTTTTCTGATAGTCCAACTGCTATAATTATATTTACCAACTCAAAGATTACAGGAATTTTAATCCTTCTGGTCTACTGAATGAAAGTTACATGTCAGAAAATATCAAGTTCTAAAGCCATCAAGCAGTGTTTCCCATGGTAATTATTTTTCTCTAATTTACTCACAGAAAATTTGCGAAAACTAAGAATGTTATATCAAGTGAATATTTTCTTTTCTTACATCAGCTCATCAATAAATTATTCAATCTGTGGAATGGAAATTTTATATGAAGGATATCTGAGCTTAGAGTAAAAATTAGATTCAGAGTTAGGTCCAACTCCCATTTTATATTGTCTAAAATAAGTATGAATTAATAGATGTTTTTTCAGCTTGCTAAATTGTCCTGTCTATGAAATTCTACGATGTGTTAGCATGACAAGTCACTACTTCACTGCCAGGAAACACTTTTTCTCAGGGGAACTCATTTAAGTTTATTATAATAAAATTTAAAAAGAAGAATGACATCTCTTATCTTACTATTCTAGCATTCAGCACATAGTTGTTTTAGAAGTGGTGTTTGTTTGTTTGTTACTACCTGGCTGAAAAAAAAATCTTTTGTTCCAGAAGATAGTGTGTGGATAAACCACCAAGTAGACAGGTATAGATAATCATATACATATGCATAGATAAAAGATTGAAAAGAAATCCACGGAAAATGTTGACAGTGGTTATATGCAGATAGCGGGATTATGAAGGTTTTAATTTTGGGGGTCAGTTTTCCTCTTATTTTTCAAATTTTCTACAATGAACATGCGTTGCTTTTATAAATAGATTACAAGTAATTTAAAACAGATGTATGTAGATTCTTGCTTTCTTTTCACATGATCACTGTTGATTTAAAAGTTCTTTGTGTATCTATTTTCTCTGCACAGTGAATCCCAGCTACATTTTGGACAAAGCCCAACCAGAATTGGAGGATCTTACAAAAAACTAGTTTACCGTGAATATACAAATGCTTCCTTCCAAACACAGAAGGCAAGAGAAGAGCACCTCGGAATCCTTGGTAAAATTCTCTTCATAGCTCTGCAGGGTTATAAACACTTGATACATTTTCTGTGCAATCAAAATAGTATTCACATCTCACACCGTTTTAATGATTTTAGCTGTCATCTGATATCCTTATGAAAACAATACATTCCGATTCACCCAATTTTAAACTACATTCTTCTGTCCCTGTACATCCAATAAGTTTAATATATTCGCATGATCCAGAGTGACTTTGTAAGACCATGAATCATCTAGAGCTCTTGCTGTTGGATGCACTCCTGGTTCACCATATTCTCTCTTTAATTTGTTCCTAGAAGAAACTTACTCAAGTAACACACCTGACAATCCTGTTTGTGAAAACCGAGGACAATTCCTAATTCTGTTGTTTTCTAGGCCCTGTTATTAAGGCAGAAGTGGGACAGATCATCAAGGTCACTTTTTATAACAAGGCTTCCCTACCCCTCAGCATTCAGCCTCATGGACTACGTTACAACCAGAGCAACGAGGGGGCCCACAGGACACTTGGAGGAGGTAAGTAACGCCCGAGGGAGGCCCAAGCAAGCCACACTGCAATATGTCACCTAGAAAATAAAATTCCTCCTCAAATCATGGTGCAGCCCACTTTCCACATCACAACAGTTCCGTGTCCTCATTATGGATTCCTTCAGCCCCTTTCAGTTGTCCCTCGAGGTGCTACAAGGCGAGCAAGATATGGTCCTTGCTCTCAGAGATTTCACAGCCTAGACCAGGCTACTCCTGGTCCTAGGTCCTATTTTACAAATATTTATTTCTCACTAGGTACTCCTCCACCTTCCTCACATGTAAATCCTGGCATGACATTTGTCTATACATGGGAAGTTCCAAGAGATGTGGGTCCTACCTCCGCGGATCCCAACTGCCTGACCTGGTTATACTATTCCTCAGTATTTTTGCCAAAAGACGTCAACAGTGGACTCGTAGGGCCTCTCCTCGTGTGCAGAAATGGAAGTCTTGGAGAAGATGGCAAACAGGTGAGTCGTGGACCTATGTCCAGATATGCCTTGGTGAGAGGTTGCCTGACACAGAACCACAGAGGAAAAGCAATGCGGCAATCTGCAGTTTCAGTTTCTTCTGTGTGCTGATTCTCTCAATTCTATCCTTTTCTGAACTCCAGACCTGCATCTTCTTCTGCCCAATGAGCACCCGCCCTAGTGTGTTCTAGGCGCCTCTAATTCCACTTGACTATTTTCACTCTTCATCTCCCTCTGGACAACCACTTCCCCTCTCTCCTCCACTCTGTCTCTGTGTTGATGATGCCACTCAGCCTAAGATGTCCATCAACAACTCCTTTCTCACCTCCAGCATTAGTCACCAAACTCCCAATACCACTGCCTTCTTGGGGGGTACCATCCCCTCTTTCTGAATTCCTTTAACCTCCTGACTCCTGTTTCCATTTGCACCCTGTTTCGGTAGAGCTTCACATCCCTTCCTTTCAAATCCAACTCTAGTACTCTCCACACTCTGTAGTTTGCTGGCTCAGCACATCAGACCTTTGTCAATCTCTGCAGATTCATGCCTCCTTCCCTGCCACCCCGTGCATGCAATTCTCGTTCTACTGCAGAATTAGCTTGTTAGTCCTTGAGTAGGAAAGGCTAATTCACATCTCTTTGATTTTGCCCTAGTCTATCCGGAATGGCCTTTCCTCACTGCTTTGCCTGCTAAAAGGGGAGACATTTTTAAAACTCTGATTGAAAGAGTCTTCCTGCCCTTCGGACAATATTCACTAACTACAGTGGTTTCTGCTAGTTATCATAGTTCCTTGTGTATGTTTCTACTGGAGCACTTATCTATGCAATTATATTTATTGGCCTTTCTGTCCCACTAGACCATAAGTTCCTTGAAACCGAACATGAGGTTTTATTAATTTTTTGTAACAACCACAGCCCCTCTCTGGTGTGTAGTAGGTGCTCAATAAATGTTTGATGAATGAATTTCTCTTGTTCTTTACTCACAAGTAAACTAATCTGATTTCTTTTTTGCATTTATAATTTATAATGTAATAAAGCCTAATGAGTCTCCCCAAATAAATATATGTATAATTGAATGTATATTTTCTTTAAAATGAGATGATATATTAATAGGCATCCATACAATGAAAACATTATAAGTCTCATAATTCTTTTTTTTTTAAGATTTTATTTATTCATTTGACAGAGAGAGAGATCACAAGTAGGCAGAGAGGCAGGCAGAGAGAGAGGGGGAAGCAGGCTCCCCGCTGAGCAGAGAGCCCAATGCGGGGCTCAGTCCCAGGACCCTGAGATCATGACCTGAGCTGAAGGCAAAGGCTTAACCCACTGAGCCACCCTGGTGCCCCAAGTCTCATAATTCTTATAGTACATGTAATATTTCTATTTATCCAAAAATATAAATATGTGTACATATTTAATTTCTTCATAAATGCTAAAAATGCAGGCTTTCTAGAATTGAAAACATTTTATTTAACTCACTTTCTACAAAGAATCCTATGAAAAGCCACTATACACAGCTATGATAATACACTTTAGTTTTATGAAGTTCAGCTGTAGGGGTCCCTAGAGTAAGAGCTTTGTATGAAAACAGCTCTAGATAATTCTCCTAACTTCTTAGTTCTGTGATAAATCCATTCACTGGGTTTCATGCCTTTATCTGTGCCTGGATTTTCCAGAAGTATACAAAACACTTTGTATAGGAAATCAAAGAGCAACTTTGACTAGAGCAACTATGTATGCAGAGCAACTATTTGACTAGATTTTGTGTATGTGTGTGTGTATACATACATATATATGTGTGTGTGTTTCATGTCTATTTCTTTTTCCATTCTCATCCACAGAAAGGAAAAGACAAAGAGTTTTACCTGCTTGCCACAATATTTGATGAAAATGAAAGTTATCTCTTAGATGAAAATATCAAAACATTTACCACAAAGCCTGAAAATGTGGATAAAAATGATACAGACTTCCAAATGTCCAACCGGATGTACTGTAAGGGAACATGCAATTTACAGTATAAATGCATTAAGCACTCGTTTAATTTCATTATGTCTAAAGAATTACAGATTAAGAGAGACATACATTTTTCCCCAAGGGTTGGCTAATATATTTCATGTTTCTTTTAAAGATAATTTTCTCAACAAAAATATTATCTACTAGGATGATTATGTTAAATTCTATTTACTAAATATTTAACAATGCCTTGTTGGTGTACTATATTGTTTAGCTGTTACTTAATGTGAGATAGAAACGTCATGTATTTTTTTACTGCCAAATTAGTGGCTTTGGTGGGTGGAGTGTTTATTGAGTTGGTTAGTTAGTTGATTGGTTGGTTGGTTGGTGGGTGGGTTTTTAAAGACTGCAGGTGTAAGGGGAAAGGACTGGCCTAGAATCTAAAGACCTGGACTCTGATCTTAACTTCAAAGTTAAGTTCCAAATATTAGCTTAATGACACTGGACAAGGAATTGCCTCTTTGGCATTAGTTTCCTCAAATCTAAAAGGAAGGGGTTAACTCAGATAATCTTGAGATTCTTACATGATTGAGCTGCCTTCTGATTTGTCCTTTGGTGAGTTTGAAAGGATGCCAATTATCAGTAAATTAAATATTCTTTTCTTTGTCACCAATGTCTTGTAGCCATAAACGGATACATGTATGGAAATCTGCCTGGACTGGATATGTGCTTAGGAGACAACGTTTCATGGCACGTTCTTAGTGTGGGATCAGTAGAAGACTTACATGGGATATATTTTTCAGGAAATACCTTCACTTCCTTAGGATCAAGGGACGACACCATAACTCTGCTTCCCCACACCTCCCAGACACTTTTTATGACACCCGATTCCATAGGTAAGTAGTAGATCTTCTCTTTCATGCTGAAATGTGTCTGAATTATGAAAAACCGTATCTTTACATGTATGCAGTATCTTTACATGTTTATATATAAACTGCTTAGAAAGCCTTTCCCCTGCGCCATGTAATTTAGAAGAACAGTAATATATCATTTTCCAGATCACAAAAATCACCTCCACCACTTTCAGTTTTCTCTTCCTGGGCTCCAGACTCTGAATCAATCCACACTCCTCAAAAGCGGTGTAGATGCTTTGAAGCGTTTTAACCCATTTTCACTCTATTATCTTCTCTATTTCTTATTCCTCTATCCGTTTGTTTCCCAGACCTGCCGTCTGCTTCTGCTTTCTCTCTGCTCCTCTCCTTGCTGGCTTGGCTCTCTAGGGAAATGTTTTCACTTCAGGGAGGTCGACTGCTGCTGGCAAAATTTTTTTAATGAGAATATTATTAGGGGAATCAGAGGAGCCTCCCCTCTGCTCCAAACCTAATACCCTCATTTGTAAAATAGGGACTGCAGTAATTTACAATCCACAAAAGGGAATAGACAAGGACCAGGTGAGACAGATGTAGCATAGTAAAGCACCTGGCATATGTTAGACGTTCAGTAAAATATTAGTTCCTTCGTTTATTCTGCAGATCCACCTTCACCAAAATAAAATAAATAAAGTAAAAATCCATTCATCTTGGTCAAAAACTACTGACACCAATCAAATGCTGGCTACACGATAAACTAGCTACTCTGTAAATGCCATGGATTGGTATCCGAACTCTTGGTGATAACACAGATTCATTCGATTACATTTTCTATATTAAAAAATTTTTTTTTTTTACTTTTCAAACTAACAGAACCTGTGATTAAGAGCCCTTGGAGGAAAAAAAGAAAGGAATCTTCTCCAACACTCGTTCTCTCTGCCCTGTGCACTCACTCCGTCACAAGGGATTTCTGCCCCCGCCTGCCCCACTTCTTCCTCTCCTTTTCCCTAGAGATGTTTTCCTGGACTTAAGGAAAAAATTGCTTCCTTCTTCCTCTCTTTCCTTAAGGAGACCAGCCACAGTAAACATGTGGAGACAGCTGCTATGTGTCAAGGGCTGTGCTCCATGGGCCTCAGCTCATTCTAAACAAGTACTTCTTCCCAAATCCTTGAGCCTGAAGGTTTTGATCCTTGTCCGTCTTCCTGAAACTTACCCTCTGCAAAAAGTAACAGCAACAACAGAATCCGGTACAGATGAGACCGAAGAGAGTATTGGTGATAATAAAGGTAACTTTCAGAAGCAGCATTGGCATGAGATCAGCATAAAATTACCAAAAGCAGAGAAAGACAACCTGAATTCAGGTGGAATTCACTGGTCTGAACCAGGCTGAAGTTTTTTTGTTGTGATCATTGCTTGGGGATTTGGAAGTGTGAGTCTGATCGCCTTCCACTTCCCCCACTCTGACCCAAGCCGCACCTTCTCTCATGGATTACTTCCTATCTTCCTAATAGGTCTCCTTCTTTCCACACTCGCTCACTGCTGTCTGTTCTCAGCACAGCTGCCAGTGTCCTTATTCCTCATCAGCTCAAAATCTAACAATAGTTCCCCATTTCACAGAACCACAGACTTTCCGTGGCCCCCAAGAACCCTTGGGACCCAGCCCTCCAACCCACACCAAGCTTGTCTCCTCTCACCCTTGTTCACTCGGCTCCAGACACATGGGCCTCTGGAATGGTCTGCAGACACACCAAACAAACCCTCAGCTTGGGGATTTTGCTGCGTGTTTCCTCTGCCTGGATTGCTCTTGCCCCAGATCCATCACTCACCTCTCATCTTTGTCCAGGTGTCACCCTCCCATCAAGGGCTACCCTGATCAATCTATAAAATATTGCTCATTGCTCCCTGCCCTGCTCCACCCTGCCCAAGATTCTCGGTCCTCCTGACACCGGTCTGCCTTTCTCTTCAAACTATAGCACTTACCAGCTTCCAACATCCATAAATGTTACCTGCTACATTTATCTTGGCAACACCCACCCTGCAATATAAACCCTAAGGGCATGGATTTTTAACCGTTTTGTTCACTGATGTTTCCCGAGTGCCTAGAAATAAGCCTGGCATAAAAAATAAGTATCTGCCAAATTAATGGGAAAAAAAATCTTACTATATTACGTTTGAGGGTTAATATCCTCTAGATGACTTCACAGAGGAAAGAAATCGGAACGTAAAGCTTTATGCATTCTTTTCTTACTCACCTCCAGGAACTTTTGATGTGGTTTGTATGACAACAGAGCACTATCTAGGAGGCATGAAGCATCAGTACCATGTGAGGCAGTGTGCGGAGCCAAACCCTGATGAAACACAGTATGAGGAAGAGAAAACCATTTATATTGCTGCCGAGGAAGTTGTGTGGGATTATTCTCCTAGCAGGAAGTGGGAGAAACAACTGCAGCGTTTACAAAGAGAGAAGTATGGCCATAGCTTCAGTCTCTAACCAAGAAGCGTTCGTTTGTGAAGTCCTCCGCCCTTTCTGTTCGATCTCACTCATGCGTGCACATGTGTGCATGTGTTGTGTGTTGTGTATGAGTGTGTGATGTGCATGTGCAGGACGGGTGTGTGTGCATGGTACGTGTGAGGCCCGTGTGTGCTTAGGATACGTTCCAAATACAATGTATCTGTGTATCTTACCTTCGATTATAAATGACTTCAGTTCTTTCTAAATATCTGCCTCACTTACTTCTGGGCTTTGTTTCTCGCTGTCTTTCTTTTCATTCCTTGTGTCCAGTCTTCCTGATGTGTGTCACCATCCAGCCTGACCACTCCAAGGTGTCATAAACATCACTCAAGCTACATTTAACATTGGGCGTCAGTCAGATTTTCCTTTTGTCTTCCTTTGTCTCTGTCAATCTCTCTTCTGGGAACCTCAAATTGGAGACCCCCTTTTTTTTTAAAAACTTGATTTCTGTCTCTGATTTTCACTTTTGCTATTTATTCTTTTATCAAAACTAAAATTTCCTCTGGAAAACATGTTTTAAAGTACCAAATGAATATCCAGCAATATTACCAGTATTAATAATTTTTTTTTAAGAATTACTTACTTACTTTTTGAGGTAAAGTACCCTCTAGACATTAATCAATTCCGTTGTTTCAATAAGGAGTTCTTCCATATGAGAATTTATCGAATTTAATGGTTGGATTAACTAACTTTGTGGTTTTTTTGGTTTTGTTTTTATTTCCATAAAGTGAAACGAACATCTATTTGGATAGAATTGGGACATATCTTGGGTCCAAATACAAGAAAGTCTTATACCGTCAATATGATGATATCACATTCGAGAATCGAACAAAGAGAAATGAAGATGAAAAACATCTGGACATACTAGGTATTGATATATGATCATACTGGTCTTCAGGTTTTTCTTCTTCTCCTTGGCCACCAGAGATAACAATCTCTGAGATAACAGTCCTCAACACACATTGAGGTTATTGTCCACCTTCACCTCGACAGGAAAGTGCCATGACGCTAATTCTAGTTTGTTTGCCGATAGGCACTTTTACTGGGAAAAGGAAACTGATTCAAGTGTTGTTTCATGGAAACTGAAGAGATGATAGAAAGTTACTGTGGTCAGTTTCAGATTACCTGGCTCCCTCCCCACAGAACTCAAGAACTCTAGAAAGACCTTAGAAGTAGCATTTAGAGATCATTTCACTGATACTAAAATGAAGCCCAGAAGCCCTATGGTAGTGAGGAGGGTGACCTTTTTGTTTAAATTAGAGTGTTTAATTTAAACACTTAAGTGTTTATATTTAGTTTCATTTGTCTAAGAGTGAGGAAAATTATAGCCCTTCCTTCTACCCTTGTCAAGTCAGCTAGGAAAACTACAAGCCACCTCCAAACACCTACATGTAACATTTCCCTAAATCCCTCAGCGTCTGCAGAGGTCACATGATGTTTTCATATGTCAAATGACATTTCTGTATGTTGCATAGTATTTTCAGAAGTCACATGGCATTTATGCTCAAATTTTATTTGGGTCCTGATAACTCTGTGTTTATTGGAGACTATTTTCTTCTTTTTTTTTTTTTTAAGATTTTATTTATTTACGTATTTGAGAGAGAGCACACTCACACACATGGGGGGAGGGGGAGGGCTGAGGGGGAGGGGGGAGGACCAGAGGAGGAGGGAGAGGGAGAGAATCTTAAGCAGACTCTGCATTGAGTGAGGAGCCCAACAAGGGGCTTGATTTCACTACCTAAGGTCATGACCTGAGCCGAAACCAAGAGTCAGATACTTAAGTAGCTGAGCCAACCAGAGGCCCCTATTAGAGACTATTTTCTGGTGGAGGGCCCTGAGAAGACGGATTTACATGCTGTTGGAGAAACTCATACTCTTCTTGGCTCCTCATTAGCCTCTCAAGCTTGTCTCTTTGCGACCCTCAGAAAAAGGTCTGTGCTGTCCAGTTCCCACTGCTATTGGGTGGGCTCCTATCTTTAGTAACAACAGGATGTTAGTTTTTGCTGGGATTCTGGCTGAATGAATCAAGATAAATAACACAATATGACCCTCTAGATTCCATTATTATTTATACAAAAAAAGAAAACACTTTATGGAAAAAAGAAAACAATTCTCTAGTGTTTGGGAAGATGGAACAGCCATGAGCACAAAGAGAGGATGTCCCGAGTTAGCATCTAATGTCCAGCAGGTATCTTCAGGGCTCTGATTTCAGTAATTTTGGTGCAAGTTTGAAGAGAATTCTTACTTCTTAGTTCATCTCAAAACTGTCTGTGTTTCAGAATTTTTATAGACACTGATATAACTGCTAAATAGAAAGAAGATTTAAAATAAAGTTTTTACCTCCAGTTCTTGGCCTGGGATGGAAGGGAAAGAGAGTACAACGAAGGGGTCTTTAGTCTTGAGGGAAAAAGAATCACCTTTGATCAATAAAAAGGCCTTCCAGCTCCTGCTAACTCTCCACTAAGGTGAAAGGGGAAAAGGATAAAAGGTTTACGTGATAAAGTTGGTCAAGAAAGAAAATAAAAGATCTCATTTCTAAATTGTGTGTTTTTGTAGGCATTAACTGATGCTACTCAAAATAAGTTTTCTAAAGACTTAAATTTTCCAGGCAAAAACTATGTTTCATAAATCATCAGTGATCCACTTGTTAAAAGTGTGTTTTATTTGGCTGCATATTCAGGAAAAAGGATAAAAATAAGTCGTTGTATAAATACTTAAGAGGACAGATGATTCATAATTTACAATAAATAACAATTTCTACACATTTTCCTTTTTATATTCTCTAGGTCCTCTCATATTTCTCACTCCTGGTCAAAAAATCCGAATTATCTTTAAAAATAAAGCCTCAAGACCATATTCGATTCACGCTCATGGAGTGAAAACAAGCTATTCCACTGTCGTTCCAACACAGCCAGGTGACTGCTCTGGAAGAGAAAATGCTTCAAAGTTTTCATGCAGGACTACGTGCTAATGTCCTTTCTTAAGTATGGGTATAGTTCTAGACGAGAACTACATGGATCTCAGAGCCACCCCTTGAAGTTCTGAAGATAGGTTGGTCCTCAGCTGTCCTGAGCTGGGGTGAGAAAGCTGGCCCTTTCTGTCCCTGCATCTGTCATTGGATGTAAGCCTGGGTGAGGTGGCTCTCTTCTACCTAGGCTTTCCCGGAAGTGGGTGGACATCCTGTGGAGCAAAGTTTCCTTCATTCTTAAAGGGGAACCTGAATGTCTACCATATTTGCCTACCAAAACAAGTAGTTCTGGGAAGTAAGGGTATCAAGGAAAGAGCCAAATTCAGAAAGGAAAGATGTGTGGGGCAGACGGATGAAGAGAGATTTTGAAGGCAGGTGAAATATTCCCTTTTGATTAAAAAAAAAAAAGACAGCCCTATGGTAGTGCCAACATGAATCTCCTACCAAGAGAGTTTGCAAGTCAGCACTCTGTTCTCATTAGTCAGAGAAGGATTCCATTCGGTACATTCCACAAACACTTCTGGGTACCTGCTGTGCCCAGGCCTTGTGCGGCACACTGGAAAGGGAGGGCTGGTACTAGGTAGACTGATTGTCAAAGACTCAGAAGCAGGGAAGTTGAGGATAAGATCAGTTAGTGGAGAAGCTTGGGAAAATTAATTTAAGCCTCTGGAAGTGGGAGATGCAGGATTATATAGCAAGGTGCAGGAGTGGAAGGAGGTGTCCAAAAGAACTTTTCTTTTTTTTTTTTTTTTGAGATTTTATTTATTTATTTGACAGAGAGAGAGAGATCACAAGTAGGCAGAGAGGCAGGCAGAAGGAGAGGGGGAAGGAGGCTCCCCGCTGAGCAGAGAGCCCGATGCGGGGCTCGATCCCAGGACCCTGAGATCATGACCTGAGCCGAAGGCAGAGGCTTTAACCCACTGAGCCACCCAGGCGCCCCCAAAAGAACTTTTCTGAAATAGGCAAGAGTATAGGATTTAGATTCAGTAGGGCTAATACAAATGCTCTGGGAAGAGTCCCATGCGATCTATAAACTGAAAGGTTCAGAGCTGGAATTCAGAACGAGTCTGTAGCATTTCAAAGCCTACGTTACCTTCACTACGATAAATATTTGTTAAACCCATGAGTTCAATATGTAATGACTGACATCTTTCAATGGCAAAATCACTGTAAGGTTTTGATTCAGTAGCCCTGAGAACGTGAGAGCCAGCAGTGAGAGTTACATCAACTTCACCCTGTGACCCAAGGAATGCCTTATTTGGACCATCTTGTCTAATCCCTAAATTCCCATTTTATGTGCAGGAGGAAACAGAGGCTCAGAAACTGTAAACACGTTGACCGAGACCACAGAGCTAGGAGCGGTAGAGCCAGAAGTGGAAACTAGGACTATGCCACCTAATATGTGTATAGCTTCAGGCTTTGCTCGTTATCTGGTTCTCCCTAAAAACATGGGCTTTAAAAAATTCTGTATATATACACTGTATTTGTCTATTTTAGGAGAAATCCAAACGTACATTTGGCAGATTCCGGAAAGAGCTGGTCCTGCCTCGAAGGACTTTGAGTGCATACCTTGGTTTTACTATTCGACTGTGGATGTAGTTAAGGTAAACTTTAAATCAAGTCATCCTTTTTTTCCTATCTCCTCTTGGAGATTATAATGGAAGAAAGAAGGAATTGATTTGTGTTAAAAAAAAAATCTTAGTTCTATGTAATCTTTAGTTTAAGTGACCTGAATACTGCTGAGCTTTTAATTCGACAGATGTTTGCTTTTTCTAAGATCAAGATCATTGCATTATGATTACTTCGATTCATGGTATTTTCCAAAATGTCACTGTGAATTGAAAAATATAATAATATCCTCTTCTTTGCTTTGTTGGATTTGGATTACAGAAAACAAGGTATGGAGTTAAAAGTCTCTGATGAATGAGAAATAAACACATACAGATATATATATATATATTTTTAAAACCATCAATGCTGGAGTTCAATTTATTTTCACTTAACAACAACAACAAAAGTCTCGTCTCCAGACTTTTAGTTATTTTGGCCTGCTCTCTGCCTAGAACAAGAATCTACACAGGCACTCAACCCCAAACCAAAATGAGTATAAACAAACCAAGGCTCCCAGCTGAAAGCGGCTCTGGGGGCAGAGGCGTCGCATGGCCAAGGATCCGAGACCTTTAGACTTTGCTGCCAGCCAACTCCAACGCCAAGAAATTCTAATTAAAAACAAAGCTCTGGGTTTTTGTTTTTTATTATTAAAATTTCAAAAATAGAGCTAAATCCACTGAGGAATGTGACTAAAATCCCTCTCAGGAGTTAGTTGTTCTCATCAGACTTCAACTCGAATGAGTGAGATGACTGTTTTTCCTTAGTCAAGGATTTAACATGTCAAACATTTTCTTCCTTACTCTCAGACTTAGAATCCTAATAACTACAAACTCAGGATCTGACCTCGCTAGAACTCAACCTTTATTCTACTCATTTCGCTGGTTGGGGGAAATTTTTATTTTGGGCGCAGTTGATAATCTTGCTTTGCCTCTTCAGGATCTTAACAGTGGCCTGGTAGGCCCTTTGATCGTATGTCGCAAAAACACCAAAGCCAGCATAGTTCACCGTGTGCTCCACTTTATGATTTTTAATGAGAACAAATCCTGGTACTTTGAAGAAAATGTCAATACCTATTCTTCAGATCCGAACAGCATAGACAGGAATGCTGACCAGTTTGACCTCAGCAACCAAATGCACGGTAATGTCCACCAGCTGACGCAACAGCTGGAGCCTATAGGGTGTTTTACACAAAGGGAACAGGTGAAGGTTCACACTTAATCAGACTCGCAGTTTAGAGAAGGCAATCTCATGGGGCTGTGGTGTAGATCACGTAGCCCAGGGGCTGGCGAACTTTTTCCATAAAGGGCCAGAGAGTAAAGAGAGTGTAGACTTGTAAACCACACAGTCTTTACCAGAGGCTATGTTTTACTCGGCCGTGGGGCATAAAGGCACCCACAGATAAGATATAAAGAAATGGAAGTGACTATGAGCCAATAAAACTTCATTTGTGGATACTGAAGTTTGTATTTCATGAAATTTTCACATGTTGGGAAATATTCTTTTTTGGTTTTTGGTTTTTTAACCATTTAGAAATTTAAGAACCATCCTGCACTTGGGCCAGAGAAAAACAGGAAGTGAGAGGGCTGGGTTTGGCCTAAGGGCTGTAGACTTAGCTGAGAGGCAAATTCCAATGCTTCTGGAACCACGCAGGTGATGTAAAACCAAAAATACCAGCTATCATTTCCAGAGGGATTTCCTACACACTTTTCTAAGTCTCTTACCTGGACAGACACAGGGAGAGGTAGGGCTTGTGGCAAACTGGAGAGCACATGGCCTCATCCAGTCTTCCCATCAGGCAGAACTGTAAAAAAACCCCATGCTCATCAACCAAAATTCTTTTGTAGGAGGCTTGTGACTAGGCACGTCCTGTTTATGTCCCCCCACCCATCTCGAATCATAGTAATGAGCCAATTATTCAAAGAAAAAGCACATAAACAATCTCACTTAATCACAGTCATATTCAGTCAGACTTCTGGTCCCAGTCCTTTCACTGGAGGAAGCTAGGGGTCATGACTAGATAAGGGATCCTTAAGTAAGGCAAACCCAAATGTGATCTTTTTCAACTTCTTTATTTTCTCCCCCCAAGATACATATAGTAAATTCGAAATTAATTCAAGGACTGCATCCTTGCTACCCATCATCTTTTAATACACCTCGCGGAGGACACAGAGCACCACACTGGTGCTGAGGAGATACGAAGGCCAATAAGACGAGGCACCGTCTCTCAAGTTGTTCACAGCACAGGGCCAGCCCATTTCTGCTGACCTGGGGTGGGGGGGGTGCTGTAACAGAAATATAAACACAGTGCTGTGTTTTAAATTCTTATTTGGAAGAAAGTCTTCCTGAAGGGGAGGGGACTTTAAGTTGAGTATTTAAAGATGCACGGGAGTCTGTCTAGTAGAAAGGGAGGGGGATGGCATTCCATGTAGATGGAAGAATGTGACCTAAGAAAGAAAGAAAAGCCCACAGAATTGTGCAAGACCTTGAATACCCTGTTAAGAATTTAGACTCGATCTAAGTTGGGGTTTCTCAAGCATGCCACTACTCATATCTTTGGTCTGGTAACTACTGGGAGGGAGGTTGTCCTGTGCATTCTAAGATGTTCAGCAGCCTGCTTACCCTCCAGCCCCGGGAAGCCAGTAACATCTTCCCCCAAGTTGTGCAACTCAGAAGGTCTCCAGGCACTGCCAAATGTCCCCTGCAGGACAAAATCCAGTTAAGGACCACTGTGCTGAAGGCACTAAAGGCACCAGACGAGGGAACAGTAGGAAGAGGTGTGTGCTCTAGGAATGGCTGTGGCGGTCAGCCAGGCCTTCATGCTTCACGTATAGTCCGAGCGGCATCAGGATCACTTGGGAGCTTGTTAGAAATGCAGAATTTCAGATGAAACAGACCTAGTAAATCATAATCTGCACTGGAACAAGATTCTCGGGGCACATGCACATTAAAGTCTGAGAATCAGGGTCTAAAGCAGAGTCTCCTAGTTTCTTCTATTTCTATTATATCCCTCCATCAGCTAAAAGTGTTAAAACCTAACCTCCATAGACATATGGTTATGAATTAGATATTTGTACCACTGTATTAAAGCTTTTTTGGCATTTCAAAATATGAACATGAAATAGAAAAGTAAAAAGGAGATATATATATAATTATATATATTACTATATATAAGGATATAATTAAATTAATAACAATAATTATTATACAAAATATTTTATTAACATTTATTTTAATATGTAATTATTAAATCTCAAATGTTAATATGTAATATTTATTAAAATAAATAATATATAATTATATATAATATTAATTATACAATTTATATAATATATAATTCATAT
>CM052898.1:90831732-90877865 GCA_028534135.1 Potos flavus | reverse complement strand
GTGGATATGTTAAATATATTAATATTTATACATTAATATAATTATGTTATTTTATATGTTAATATAATATTTTATATGATTATATTATATTATAATTTTATATATTATATTTAATTATATATTAAGTTAATATTAACTTATATATTATATATAAATTATATATATTATATTCTATATTAACTTAATATAGAATATATAATTATATATGGTTAATGACTAAATTGTATAATTATATACTAATAAATATGTAATTATAGATCTATAAATATAAATATATAATTATATATAATACATATATATTATACATATAATTAACTTTATGTTTTCTTCTTATTACTCTTTGGAAACCAAAGCTATAGAGGATTAGAGCTAGAGAGGGAAAGACAAAAGGCCCAGACCTCAACTAAAAGGCCATTTTACTCATACCAGTGACAGATCATGAAGGTCTGATTTAGAGCAGTCAAAGAACACATTCAATTTCTAAGCCTCTTATGATCACTTTAAATATATAGATATATTTAAGTATCCATCAATTTATATATCCATAGTGGTGAAATATTCTAGTGCAACCCAATTATTTAAAGCAAACTCAACACCTCATTTCCTCGGGCAAGAGAAACTCCCTAGAATTAAACTCATCTGCACAAATGGATGGCTTGGTCATGTTTAACAGCTTTTCTTAGACGGAATTTAACTTCCTCATGGCCTCTGAAAGCATCTATGATACTTTCCATGAGGTGCTTTTTTTTAAACCTACATTATTTTAAATCTTTGTCGAATATAATACATTGTGTCCTTCCACAGCAATTAATGGAAGAATGTTTGGAAATAACCAAGGTCTGACATTCCACATTGGGGATGAAGTGAATTGGTATCTGATTGGCATGGGGAGTGAATTGGACGTGCACACGGTTCACTTTCACGGCCACAGCTTTGAATACACGGTAAGAGTCCTGGGCAGCTTCATTTAATTATTGTTGTGTCTTGTGAAGCAGTTATAGGGGTAGCATGGCAGGATAACAGAACTAGAAAGGAAATGACCCAGCCAGAACTGAAGTTCAACACGTACAATCTATAACATATCAGGTGCGTGTAAATAATTACACATTTAGCTCTTTGTGTCCTGTGGACACTCAGGAAATGCTTATGAATGCATAAAGTGCGCTTCTCACTCTAATCTGGTGTTACTTAATAGGTAAATAAGACCTTTATAATCATCTTGAGTTTCACCCTTTCTATCCCAACTTTTGTTTTTAAACCCTTAGTAACTTAAGAGAAAAATACTTGGAACACTCCTACATTTTGCCACATTTTCTTTCTTTCTCTATTTTTCTGAACCCCATTTAAAGTAAATTACAAATATCACGGTTCTTCACCTCTAAATACTAAATAAAGCCATGTGCATCCTAAGACTAAGGAGAATCTGTCCCATTGCGATAACATTATCACACCCCCAATGTTAACATTAATTCAACAATACAGTCTATCATATAATCCATTCAAATAGCCCCAGTTGTCCCCAAAATGCTCTTCCTAACCATTTTTTAAAAGACTTTATTTATTTATGAGAGAGAGAGATAGCGAGAGAGGGAACACAAGCAAGGGGGGAGCCGGAGAGGGAGAATTGGGCTCCCTGCTTAGCAGGGAGCCCAATATGGGGCTCGATCCCAGGACGCTGGGATCATGACCTGAGCCGAGGGCAGACACTTAACCGACTGAGCCACCCAGGCGCCCCGTTTTGTTTTGTTTTTAATCCAGGATCTAATCATCTATACATAGCATTTGGTTGTCATTGTCATATCTCTCCTAAAAGAAGAGATTTTTTTTTTTTCTCAATCCTTCATGACATTTCATTTTTGAAAGGTCCGGGCCAGTTGATTTATAGAATGTCCCATATTCTGCCGTGGTCTGATAGTTTCCTCATGATTGGATCCATGCCAAACATACTTGACATGAACAATACATAGGTGATATTATGTGCTTCCCATGTATCACACCAAGAGGTACATGTGGACAAGAGGTACTGACATTGTTTGGGCTGTTTGATAACTTTATTGGGGTGATGCCTACTATTTCTCTCCATTTATAAAAGCATCATATTCCCCTTGTAATTAATAAGCAACCTGTGAAGTGATTTTTTAAAACATATTTTATTCTCCAACTATATTTCACCTTGTAGTTTTAAAAAGGATTCATCGAAGTAAATCATTTACTAGAATTCCTAGAAATTTATTACGGCTCAATAAATATTAGCTATGATTATTACTCTTCTTTTTCAGATTTTTTTTAGAACTTCTAATCTCATTAAAGAGTTCATTAAAACATTGCCTCTATGAAGTTAATTGATATGTTTTTCTATCTTTATTGTATTGTTCAAATGTCTTTGGAGTGTTTTAATGTTGGAAATTATTTAGACTGAATATATTAAACATTAGCTTAGATCTACAAAAAAATAGAAATAAAAAAATAAAAAGGATTCATTGATGATTGTTGCTGAAATCAATTTTTACATCGGGAATTATAAACGGTAACTTTCTATCATTCCTTCAGCATTTGTTATAAAATAAAAATGCCAAAATAGGTGACAGTCGGCTTTATGATAACTTTTTAATATAATTATCTTCATCTTTTTCTCTTGTATGTATTCTTAGTCTCTTTACTTCTCTGTCTCAATTGCTTTTCCCCCACCGCACCTTCATACTCTTTACCATAGTTGTTTTACTGGCCACCTTTGCCTGGCCATTTCTCTAATTTCTCTCAGTATTTTAAGGTTTATCCTTCCCCTTTTCAGTGTCCGGGTTAGTGTCATTTATTTACTTAAGGAGCATTTTCTTTATCTCTTCATCCTAGTCCCTTATGTAAACATTAATGTACAATTGAGGACCAATTATATTTCATGCATTTGACACCTCATTTAGTCCAGCCACTTGGCATAATACAGTTCATCTTTTGGCATTGATAAAAGTTTCACATAAAGCTTTCCTGGATTCTAGATATACTATGTTCTTAGCTTCTGTAATGTTCAGAGTCTTAGACAAATTCTGTAAGTCCACATGACTTGATTTGCACCAAGCTTTATCAGTGTGCTTTCTTTTCTGTCCTTTAAGGAACACATTTATTCCTCTTAAACTTATTTGTTTTGGCTTAAAAAGTATTTTTATTATTCTAGGGAATTTTACATGACAAAGTAGACAGAATAATATAACGAACTCCTTTACCCACCACCCAGGGCCAACAATCATGACCTTCCAGTATTTCCATCTACATTCCTCATATTTTTGAAGGAAAAGCCTTGATATGAGGGCTGTTATTCATAAGTGTTTACATTAGACTTTAAACATTAGAACAAAAGAGAGAGATTTAAACTCTGGTTTTAAGCACGTTTGACGTTTAGTGCAGATCAGTTTAGTTCGGCAAATGCTTCTGACATTCCTAGAACCATGCCAAGCGTTGGGTGGAGAGAAAATCAAGAGTTAGCTCTACATAAACGATTATAATATAAGGCATCAAATTAAGTGGAATTTGTGGTAACATTTCTATAATGTTAATTAAAGCTAACCTTGATTAAGTACTTCTTATGCGCCAAATGCTATGCTTAGTTCTTTGCATGGGTTTCTCATTAAGCCTTCCCAGAGATAGGCACTATTTTATCACTGTTTTATAAGGGAATGAAATGAAGGATTCACAAGACAAAGAGCTTTCCCATAAACAATAATGGGTAGAAGTAGGATTTGAACCCTCAGCTCTCACTCTAGAGTCCTTCACTCTTTACCTCTTCACAAAATGGCTCTTTTCAGAAGAATCCTATTAAATTTAAGAAACAAAATGAACAAATAAAGAAAAGAGAGACAAACAGAAAACCAGACCCTTAAATCCAGAGAGGAATTGGTGGCTGCCAGAGGGGAGGTGGGTGGGAGGGCGAGTGAAATAAGGGAGAATAAGAGTACGCTGATCGTGATGAACACTGAGAAAGGTATAGAATTGTTGAATCGCTATATTGTGCACCTGAAACTAATGTTACACCATATGTTAATTATACTTGAACTTAAAAACAAGAATAATCCTATTCCTAGTACCAGCAGCTGTCAGTTCTAGCCACTCACTCTTAACTTCTCTCAGATGATCAGGAATAGTCTTCCCCTCTCTGGAGGTGGAATTTAATTACTCTAGCATTAATGCAGCCTCTGGGCTTTACGCTCTGGAATTCCTGGGTATAGCTAAGCAGCCCTCTGGGGTTACTCATTTGGTCTTGGAACAGCTAGTCACCTGTTGCCTAAGGCCGTGGTCTCCCTCGGTGCCGGGGTTCCAGGTACGTCGTGCACATTTACTGGTGCCTGGAACATTGTCAGTTCTTAGCTAAAATTGTTTAGTATTGTTCTCTACATTTCCTGACATTTCAGAAATGGATCCCTGCCATACATTTTGTTGTCACCGTAGATGCAAAATTAATCTTCCTAAATAAAAATGGCTCAGGCCCCAAAGTGCAGCCGGTGGAAAACAGCCCTGCCTCTCTGCTCTCTATTTTCCAGTATCTCCAGAGTGTCTTAAGAACCTGTTTCTAGGGGCTCCTGGGTGTCTCAGTGAGTTAAAGCCTCTGCCTTCAGCTCAGGTCATGATCTCAGGGTCCTGGGATCAAGCCCTGCATTGGGCTCCCTGCTGAGCAGAGAGCCTGCTTCCCTCTCTCTCTGCCTGCCTCTCTGCCTACTTGTAATCTCTCTCTCTGTCTGTCAAATAAATAGATAAAATCTTAAAAAAAAAAAAAAAGAAAAAAGAACCTGTTTCTAGTCACCTCCCACTCTCACTTCCTACTTCTGCTCATCTCCCTCACTCCTCGCCTCCCATGGCTGGCGTTTTCTCATCTCTGTGCATCTCCAGAATGGAACACACCCCCATTTCCTCTGACTCTTCTTAACAACCACAAAAGCAAGGCCATTGTGGGTCATAGACTCTTAGTGAAAGTTTGGAGGTAGATGAAGACTTTCCCTCTCAATACTACACAGTGAAAGCATTTACCATTTGACTTCAGACATCCCTGTCTTCAGTTATCCCTCGACCATGCATTACCATGAAACACTGGCTCTCCACCTTTTTTTCTCACACTCAATACTTCTTTCCTCTCACTCTTCCTTTCCAGACTTGCTTGACATCTGTCCTCTCCTCAAATTATTCCAGACCCCATCTTGAGCTGTACTCTTCAACATGCCCCCCATCCTCCAAATACCTCCCATTGAATTATTCAGAGCAATTCATCTCCTTCCTGTGCTCTTCCAAATCCATCCTAATCTAGCCAGGCCAGCCCCGGGGCTTCATCTTTCAAAATCAAAATAGCCTGCAGAGGAGGTAGTCTTCTGAACATCCGGTTCTCGGATTAGGAGAACGAATAGTCCGTAAGGCTCTCAGTCTTCAGTCCTGACCCCAGAAGGCAGAAGCTCCTCTCCTTCCTGTAACCTTGAGCTTTCCTGATTAGCTACATCTCAAGAAATGGTCATCTTCACATCACCAACATCCTTAGTTAGAAATACTTCAGTTAAAACTTTTGGGATTTGTAAGACCGGATGTTGTCTGAAATCTAGAACTTTTCTTCTGCAGGAAGCGCTGACACGGTATCTAACACCAAGAATGACACAAGATCCCTTTAGAGTGAGATGTTTTTCTGTGGCCTATCCCTGAAATGTTCTCAGACTTGCTCCTCCTCTAAACCCTCACTTGTACTCAGAGGAGAAGCACAATGGCATCTAATGCTTTCTAATTGTCGTCTAACAAAGTATTTTAGAATTGATAGGATGTATAAATGACTAATACCTTTTATAAGTTATTTAATGGTGTTTTGTCTCCTTATTGAGGATACGGGACTGTATCACTCTGACGTTTATGACCTTCCTCCTGGAGTATATCAGACTGTAAAAATGTATGCAAGAGATGTTGGGACCTGGTTATTTCATTGCCATGTTAGTGTTCACATTGAAGCTGGAATGGAAACCACTTACACTGTAATCGAATGAAAAGGTAAGCCAAATTAATTTGAATGATCATATTTAAATTAACTCTATGTTTATATAAGGATATCTGATCCACTGAACATTTACATGATCTGACACACTATTCATTCATTCAAAGATTACTGTTTTGAGGGATACCTGGGTGGCTCCGTTGGTTAAGCATCCGACTCTTGATTTCAGCTCAGGTCATGATCTCAAGATCACAAGATGGAGCCCTGCATCAGGCTCTACGCTCAGCTGGGATTCTGCTTGAGATTCTCTCCCTCTCCCTTTGCCTCTCCCCCACCACACTCTCTCTCATTCTCTCTCTCTCTAAAAGAAATAAATGAATCTCAAAAGAACCCTCAAAGATTACTGTTTTGAGATGACCAAGAAACTCTGGTTTTATCTTCTTTCTCAAACTTAAGTAACTATTTTAACCTGATAAAAGATACTCTAGAGTTAAATGCATTATTTCTAGATTCATATAACATATGCATAAGGATTTGAACAATTTATAGAAGATGAAACACAAATGACTACTGAGCCTATAAAGATATCTAACCTTGCTAATAATCAAATCAGTTAAACATTGCATTTAAACAACTGTCAGATACAGTTATTGAGTAAGGAAGCTATTGATTTGGCAAAGATTTCTTTTTTGGGGGCACCTGGGTGGCTCAGTGGGTTAAAGCCTCTGCCTTCAGCTCGGGTCATGATCTCAGGGTCCTGGGATCAAGCCCCAAATTGGGCTCTCTGCTCAGCAGGGAGCCTGCTCCCCCCTCTCTCTCTCTGCCTGCCTCTCTGCCTACTTGTGATCTCTCTCTGTCAAATAAATAAATAAAATCTTTTTTAAAAAATTTCTTTTTTCAAAGATAGTATCGATAACAGTGTGGTAAGATGGGTGCATTACATATACTCTGATGGAAATATAAAGTGTTTCCACAACTCTTGAAAGAAACTAAATAATGATTACATATTTTTTCATATTCAAGTGACACTTTATTTCTTCTCATTCCCATCTCCCCTTTCTCCAACACATTTTACTAACAACTTTAGGATGAAAATAGTATCTTTCTTTCTGAAATTTTCATCAGTTCCTTCCTTACTTAGACTCTCCATGAAGTCATTACCCTTTGGTCTCTTGATACAATGATTGTAATATTTTGACTCAGTTACCTCTTAGAACATCATGAAACTTTCTTTTCCACAGCATAAATATCTTTTTGATATGAATGCTGACAAGTCCATGAGCAGAACTAAAGCTATGGTAGAAGAAACACTGGGGATGAAGGAATCTAGGAGGGCCTGGCTGAAGACTCATGGCAATCTACCAGGAAAACGGGCTTGAAATAAATTTTTTTTTGTCAATTTTGTGTGTGAGCTTCCTCTTTCTATAAACTGTGCCACTGAAGTAGAGTCTGTAGTGGTGTAACAAGGCTTTCAACACATCGTGAAGGGGTGGGCAAGAGGAACAAAGAGAGTGGATACAATCTGAAGTCTAGCTCAGTTAGAAAAAAAATATACAATCCAAGACTAAACTGCAACATCAGCAAGCATAAAAAAAAAAAAAGAAAGAAAGAAAAAGAAATTCTCATAGCATGGTTGAAAATTTGAACCAGTATTTAAAATGCAAACTCATATATTATTCTTAGACTGCAGGTTACAGAATGTATAAGTGCCAGTTTTCTAGAACCAAGAATAAAGACTCATGCTCTAGCTTTGTATCTGGCAATATTAACATTTGTGATATGTTCTGCTACAAGTAACAGAAAACCCAGCTAAGGGGATCATCAGGGGTGTTTGTCTCAAAATTTTAAGGAAGTTAGGAGGCTGCTAGGGTTGGTCCACCAACTTGATGGTGCAAGGGCCAGTCTTTAATGTCCTTGGCCTTTCCCTCATGACCGTTGCCTCATGGTTGCAAGATGGTTGCTGCAACTCCAAATATTGCATATACACTGAAGGTAGAGAAGAAGGAAAAAATAGTACCACCAACCATATATTCTTTTCTTATCAGAAAAGTGAAAGTCTTCTGAGGGGACCCAGCCAACTTCTTCCTGTGTCTCACTGGCCAAACCCCTACTCTCTGGCTATTCCTAACAGCAACGAAGGCTGGGAAAGAGCTTTTGTAGCCTCTATAGAGGAAATAACAGGAAAAGGGTTGGCTAAAAAACAGCTTATGCCTTAGACAATAAGAATATTTAAAATCAGAAATTAGTTAAATAAAAGGGTTCAACATGAGAATTGAAACCAAAGCCAGACTTTTCATTTTTTTTTACTTTTTAACTTCTTAACTTCATAAGTAATATATATAAATACCCAGAATCTTATCAAACAAATCCCTGACATCATTTCATTTTACCCCAACATACTCCCAACTTGTGTCCAGAAAAGTACTTCTAAAAATTAATATGCTAATAATGCTATAACACTGGACAAAAGTAACAATACTACTTCACTCTCTGTTGTTGAAACTAATAAGAACCTACAAAATATGGATGAAACTAGCCACCCCCTTCCTCATGAGAAGCATCCCAGTCTGAGAATTTTAAAAGTGTTGCTGATAAAACTACACCATTCTGTAAGAAATTGCTAAAGCTGTCGCCCAAATCTCACCAAAAGTAATATTTACTTCATCTACTCATTCACTTATGAACACAATCCTAGACTTTGGGATTCAGAGATGGACAGGAGTCACTGTCTAGTAAAATAAACCCTAATTTAATGGATATATGAAGTGTGATTTAGTGAATGGAATTGTTTGGAAAGGTAGTCAACTGCACACATCTTAACAGGAACAATCGAAGACAAAGAATGCATCAGTGGGATGTTTCTCCTGCACAACTATTGGAAGGTGCTCTCATTGTAATGATGAGTACTCATCATTTCGACAGAAATATTGTTACTGCAAAAAAAATTTTTTTTAAGAAATATGCTTTAAGAATATGCACTCTTTTGGCCAAATACTACACTTACCAAGAAAATTTTGTTCTATAATCTGATTTTCTAAGTAGATCTATAAAAAATTTTTTAAAAGGCCAATAATATATGGCACATCTGACTGGCTCAGTTGGTAGAGTATGCAACTCTTGATCTTAGGATTGTGAGTTCAAGTCCCATGTTGAGAACAGAGATCACTAAGAAAATTAAAATAAAGAGAAAAAAAAAAAGACCAATAATATACACCTATTCTCCTTTACTTTTAAAAGAATACATTACTATATTGAGTGATTCTCCAAGTTGGCAAAATTCTCCAAAGTGAGCCCTCTAAACCTAGTCACTTTTTGTAAACTGACTAAATGAAGGTTCTGAATCTTCCAACTGCCAATCAGACTCTGCCTGAATCCTTCCACAGCACAGAGAGACTGGGAAGCCCAGCCCAACATGGTCTCAAGCCATGTTCTAATGGCCTCAGGATCATAGTGCATCTCTGGGTCATGCAGGCCAAACCTGAATTCCAGTTACTCCACTTACTAGCTATGGGGTCCTCCACAAGGAATAAAAACTCTCTTATCCATAGTTTACTTATCTGCAAAATGAAGATAATAATAATAATACCTATTCATGATATTCTGTAAGCAAAATAATGGCCTCCCCCAAAGCTGTCCTCATCCTAAATGATGAGGGCATAATAATATAATGATATAATAATATATGTGATATATGATAGAATAATAAATGTAGACAACCCCCAAAAGCTTTTCTTGCCTTTGGCGATATTTCTAGGAAGAAGTTGTTGTGGCTGAGGTCGAAGAGGTTGCTGCTTGTGTTCTCCTCAAGGATTTTGATGGATTCCTATCTCACATTGAGGTCTTTCATTCATTTTGAGTCTATTTTTGTGTGTGGTGTAAGGAAATAGTCCAGTTTCATTCTTCTGCATGTGTCTGTCCAATTTTCCCAACACCATTTGTTGAAGAGAGTGTCTTTTTTCCATTGGACATTCTTTCCTGTTTGTCAAAGATTAGTTGACCATAGAGTTGAGGGTCCATTTCTGGGTTCTCCTATTCTGTTCCATTGATCTATGTGTCTGTTTTTGTGCCAGTACCATACTGTCTTGATGATTACAGCTTTGTAATAGAGCTTGAAATCTGGAATTGTGATGCCGCCAGCTTTGGTTTTCTTTTTCAACATTCCTCTGGCTATTCAGGGTCTTTTCTGTTTCCATATAAATTTTAGGATTATTTGTTTCATTTCTTTGAAAAAACTTGATGGTATTTTGATAGAGATTGCATTAAACGTGTTCATTGCTCTAGGTAGTATAGACATTTTCACAATATTTTTTCTTCCAATCCATAAGCATGGAACGTTTTTCCGTTTCTTTGTGTCTTCCTCAATTTCTTTCATGAATAGTCTATAGTTTTCTGAGTACAGATATATACTTTCTGCCCCCCTCTCTCTTTCTTCTTCTTCTGGGATCCCAATTTTTCTAATGTTGTTTCATCTTATAGTATTGCTTATCTCTCGAATTTTCCCCTCGTGATCCAGTAGTTGTTTATTTCTCTTTTTCTCAGCTTCTTTATTCTCCATCATTTGGTCTTCTATTTCACCAATTCTCTCTTCTGCCTCATTTATGCTAGCAGTAAGAGCCTCCATTTTATATTGCATCTCATTAATAGCTTTTTTTATTTCAACTTGGTTAAATTTTTGTTCTTTTATTTCTCCAGAAAGGGATCTTATTTCTCCAGAAAGGGATTCTCTAATATCTTCTATGCTTTTTTCAAGCCCAGCTAGCATCTTTATAATTGTCATTCTGAACTCTAGTTCTGACATCTTATTAATGTCTGTATTGATTAGGTCCCTAGCAGTTGGTACTGCCTCTTGTTCTTTTTTGGGGGGTGAGTTTTTCCACCTTATCATTTTGCCCAGAGAAGAAAAGATGAATGAGAGAACAAAATTCTAAAAGGGTAACAAGGACCCCAGAAAAATATACACTAACAAATCACAAGAGACCCAAAACTGGGGGGAGAAGAAAGGAAAAAAAAATATGATTAGGCTGGTGAATAGAACAGAGCCACACACTTGATTTTGGGTGTATTTGGTCTGTTAGAAGAAACTGCCTCCCAAAATTTTAAAGGAAGAAAAACTTATATATATATATGAGTAAACATGATGAAGAGATGTAATATGACTGTAAAGATCAGTAAAGATCAGTAAAGATTATGACTGTAAAGATGAAAATTAAAACAGATTTTTAAAAAGGAATTGATAAGATAAGAAGCTGTTCAAAAAAAGAAAAAATAAAATAAAAAAGGAGAGAATGTGATCAGGCTGGAGAGTAGCACAAAGCCATACACTAGATTTAGAGTATATTTTGGTCTGTTAGAAGAAACTGTATCCCAAAATTTTTAAGAAAGAAAAACTTATATGTATATAAAAATAAGGTTAAATACAATGAAGGGATAGAATATTACTATAAAAATGAAAATTAAAAAAGATTTTTAAAAAGGTATTGATAAGATAAAATAGTTAAAAATAGGTTAAAATAGGAAAGAGGAGGGGTCCCCGAGTGGCTCAGTCATAGAGCGTCTACTTTTGGCTCAGGTCATGATTCCAGGGTCCTGGGATCCAGCCTAGCATCGGGCTCCCTGCTCAGTGGGAAGCCTGCTTCTCCCTCTCCCACTCACCCTGCTTGTGTTCCCTCTCTCTCACGGTGTCTCTGTCAAATAAATAAATAAAATCTTTTAAAAAATAAAATAAAATAAAATAGGAAAGAGGAAAAATTAAAAAAAAAAAAAGAAAAAGAAAAAAACAACAAAAATTTTAAAAATTTAACTTTGAAAGACTAAAGAATCATGGGGAAAAAGCCATGAATTCTATGTGCTGTTTTCCCTTAGCTCTGAAGTTCCGCAGTTCTCATTGATCAGTGAACTTGGTCTTGGCTGGATGTTTTTGCTGATCTTCTGGCAGAAGGGCCTGTTGCAGTGATTCTCGAATGTCTTTGCCCGAGGCGGAATTGTACCGCCCTTGCCAGGGGCCGGGCTAAGTAATCTGCTCGGGTTCGCTCTCAGGAGCTTTTGTTCCCTGAATGCTTTCTGTACAGCTTTGGAGGAGGAGAATGAAGATGGCGGCCTCCCAGTCTCTGGCCGGAGGAGCCAAGAGCTCGGGGCCCCACTCCTCAGTGCGCCCTCAGAGAAAAGCAGTCAGTCCCTCCCGTCTCCCTGGTCTCTGGCCGCGCTCCGAGCTCACCTGGCCCGTGACTAAATGTTTCTGTCTCCGGCACACGGCCCCGTTTGGAGTCTCCAAACCCAGCAGATTCCTGCAGTGTGCTCCCGCGCCGCTCCTCCCAGCGGAGGAAGGTCAGTCTTCCCAGATCTGCCACTTGTGGGGTCCCTGCTCGAAGCCCCCTCCTCGGCTCTGTCTCTGCATCTGGTTTCCCCACTCCGATACCTGAGAACTCTGCTGCACTCAGACACCCCCGGGTCTTTCTGTGACCCAAGTGTCCTGAGACCACACTGTCCCAGCAAGGGCTCCACCCCCTGCTTAGCCTCTGGAGCGATGTCCCTCAGTGGAGCGGACTTCTAAAAGTTCCGATTTTGTGCTCCACTGCTCTACCGCTTGCCGGGAACCGGCCCCTCCCCCCACGGTCTATCTTCCCGTATATCACCTCGGAGTCACTTCTCCGCATGTCCTACCTTCCAGAAAGTGGTCACTTTTCTCTTCATAGAATTGTTGCTATTCTTCTCTTCAATCTTTTGTAGGCGTTCAGAATGGTTCGATAACTATTTAACTGAATTCCTGGGACCAGATGAAATTTAGGTCTCCTACTCCTCCTCTATCTTGCTCCTCCAACATTTATTCATTCTTTCAATTTTTATTAAGCTGTGTGTCAAGTACTATGCTAAGTGCCAGGGATTCAAGACAAAGCAAAGTATAGTCATTGGCCCCAAGAAAGCCCAGTCTAATTGAGTAGACAGTCATGTAAACAGATATTTCTGATATGAAATATATATTAATCGTGTTTTTAACTTTCAGTATTTTGTCATGCTTTGACATCTTTGGGGGACTTTGCTAACTGAGAAAAGACTGCCTGTCCCAGAGCTAGTTAATTCCTAGAGATAGTGAACAGATTGCTAGTGAGCCAGTCTTTCATAGGTGAACCAACCAATTCCCGATTGCATACCCCCAACCACCTCATTTATGTAACTCACACACCAAGTCATTAGTTCCTCTGCCCTAAATCAATCTGAGCCAAGTACCAAACAACTAGAGACTGTTCCTATGCCCCAAAGCCCGCGGGGATGATTCAAACTAGCCAGTCATAAGCTATTTACTCTGCCCTGCCTTGCCTTTCCTACACAAACCCCAACAAAGGCTGTGGCCTGTGCTTCCTCTGTTTCTGCTTCTGCCTCCTGAACAACTCTGGCCCTGCATGACATGCATGTCTCTTGTGTCTAGGGGAATTGTGACTTTTCTTTCAATGGTATCGGCCTCTTTGTGTCATCACGGAGTCATCTTTTATAAATTAAGACCCAGACACAAATCAAAGTGTTAAGAGCCATACAGAATATATTGCCCCAGCATGGAATAGAAACAAGAAGGAATGAGGTTAAACATAAGAAGAGAGGAGGGTGTTTCAAGAAAGTTGCACATTGGGCGTGCCTGTGTGGCTCCATCACTTAAGTAGTTAAACGTCTGCCTTCTGCCCGGGTCGTGATCGCAGGGTCCTGAGGTTAGGCCCCCAGTTAGGCGCTCTGCTCAGCGGGGAGTCTGCTTCTCCCTCTGCCCCTCCTCCCACCCCCCCACCCCCATGCATGTTCTCTCTCTCTCTTCCTTTCAAATAAATGAATAAAATCTTTTTTTTTAAGTTGCACATTGAAGTTGTATGTAATCAAACCTTGCCAATAAGTTATTCTTTAATCTTTTATAAAAGTAAGTCTACTATTTTGGTTCTCTTTCATTGCTAACAAATCCTATGTTTTGATTTCTACATTGTTCACAGCGTAAGAAAACAAGAACAGAATAATTGGAATCCTTATGCCATTAAAAAACAAATCTCTTTCCCCATTGTATAATGTAGACGTCGACACCATCAAGGTTTTTGCTAAAAGAGAGTCTAGGCTTTTCTCTTCCCCTGCCTGTGACAGCTCTACCTGCCAGTATGTGCTGGACAGAACCTTGACCCATTAATGGGCAGCCAAAGGGGATGGAGCGACCAAAGACCAATCTGTGTGATTGCTCCCTAAACAGTCATGAACTGAGCAGTAGAGAAGAGAATCAGCCAGGCTCGTGCTATACTAGTTCAAGTCAAGGGACTCATTATCAGAGTTCTGTATGGAACCACACTCACTGATAAAATTCCAGAGTTGCACAATTTCCTGTGAAAAAGATAGCATCATGGTGGTCTGACTGGTCCTGTACAGAATGACCAGGGATTTTATACTGTTTCCTGCTGCCACAAAGGGAGAGACTGTCCTTGGCAGTTTGTTTCTTGGTAATTCTGATATCTTACCTTAAAAGCCAGTTTTCATGGATCAGCCAAAAAGAAACCAGAGGGTATCAGCAGGAATAGTGGAGGTAAGGAGAGATTGAATCTTGCCAGACAGAAATAAAGCTAAAGCTTCCTTGATTTTAGCCATTATCAGGCCCAGGATCTCTCTCTTTTTTTTTTCTTTCTTTTTTTTGTTTGAAAGATTTTATTTATTTGAGAGAGAGAGAGAGCACGAGTTGGGACGGGAGGGGCAGAGAGAGAAGCAGGTTCCCTGCTGAGTGGGGAGCCCAACGTGGGGCTTCATTCCAGGACCCTGAGACCATCATTTGGGCCGAAGGCAGACGCTTAACTGACTGAGCCACCCAGGGCCCCCAGCCCTAGGATCTTGATTGCTAAGTGCAGGTAAGACTCACTCTATCCAGAAATCTTAAAGAGAACAAAAAAAGAAATTGTGGAAAATGATTAAAACTTGTGCTATGTGACTCTGCTCAGGTTACTAAACAGTTAACTTGGCTGTGCAGTAATTATTTATAACAAACTATAAAGGTTACCCCAGAGTTCTGAGGTAACAACCTTCTGACACAGTTAAGTGGACAAGCTATTTGGTCCCATCCAGGTTCCTCTCTTCTTTCTTGCGATGCTCTAAGTCTGCTGAGCCTCTCCTGTGGGCGCCCTGCTCTTCTTGTCTCACCCCAGTTTATGCTGCTGTGACACATTTCTTGAGCGCAGAAGTTCTCAACTGCAACATTATTCAAAGTTCACTTTTGAGGTCCAACCTTGGAGTCACTCTAAGGAGGTTTGCAGTAAATGACCCTGTCAATGGCTGGTTGCTTATTAGCCCGCAGTGGCCTCTCTTATTTAGACAGTACTGAGGCTCAGAGTATGCTCCCCACTTCCTGCCACTCAGCAGCTGTATGCCTTTTAACGGGAAGGGTAACTGTCACAAAACAGGACAGAAATATGGACTTCGTGACCCTTCCTGCATTGCAACATAAAATATTTACTCCCACTGGGCAGGGGTGTTACTATTTAACCATTTCATTTTGCCCCCAGTGTATGGGATACTATCGAAATACATTTTGAAGCCCTCAGTAACTACCAACTGGTTTTTGTTTGTTTGGGGGTTTTTTTGGGTGGGAGTGGGGTAGACTAGCTGAAAGAAGGACGGGATTGTTGCTGTGATATGATCACTGTCCTCACATCCCTCAGGGCTGAGTTTGAGCATGGAGTAGAGGATGAGAAAGAAGGAAATGTCCAGTGCTGGCTCATATAGTGGCTTTGTGCCATTCTCCCCTTTGGGAGATATCCCCTCTGGGTAGACCGTTTGGAAATAGGAGCCTCTCTGGGGCTCCAATATTTAAAAGGAACAGCATCTTGCAAGGCACAGATTTGGGCCAATGGTCCTCTCAGTGGGCCTGAGGGCACTATAGTTAAAGGTAGCTCTAGAAGGAGGTCTTGTGACATCCTGGGCAATGTAACTCCGTTTTCTGTATCAGAGCAATTAGGTAAGATTATTATGACCCGATGAGAGCAGCATCTCTACGTGCCTTAACGTGGTGGGTCATTCAATTACCATCTGGACAACAGTCCACTGAGACTGAGATTTTATAGGTGAGGAAACTGAGGCCAGGGTTAAATATCATGCCTGATGTGACATGGTGTGCCATCGGATTTTGATCTTCAACCTGCTGTCTTCCCTGGCACTTAACCATTGTCCTTCTCTGGTTTGTTTTTCTCCCTAGCACTTGCTGCTCATACTAGCTAGCTATTTCGCTCTTTATTTGTACATTGTCAGTCTCTCACGATTAGAATGTAGGCTGATGAAGGTAGGGATTCATGTCTGCTGTATCCCCAGCACCTAGAACAGGACCTGGTGCACAGCAGACTCTCTTGGGAATACTTATTAAATTAATGGATTGTACAAACATCAGCGTCCTTTCTCCTATACCAGTCTATTTCTATAAACAACTTCAAAGAATAACACATCGAAGATTCTAGAGGAAAAGGCTATATTAACACAAATGTGCAGTGTTATAACCAGAATTTTCTTTTCTTTTTTTTTTTAAAGATTTTATTTATTTATTTCACAGAGAGAGATCACGAGTAGGCAGAGAGGCAGGCAGAGAGAGAGGGGGAAGCAGGCGCCCCGCTGAGCAGAGAGCCCGATGAGGGGCTCGATCCCAGGACCCTGAGATCATGACCTGAGCCGAAGGCAGAGGCTTTAACCCACTGAGCCACCCAGGCGCCCCACAACCAGAATTTTCTGTTAATAAACTTCTATTTACTTCTGATAATAAACTTCTGTTTACTAAGACCAACCTTTGCTTTTGCAAACAGATTTACTTACGTCTGATTTCTTTGATGATAAAATAGAATTATCAACCCCTGTTATGCTCTGTTATCTATTTGCATATAGCAATGCAGAATAATATGGTAAACTTCCTATGCAGATGTGTGCAGAGCATACAAAATAGATAAATCCTTCAAAATAAGATTTTTATTGTGGGGTACTTAAATTTGGCATGCTAAATATCATGTTTTGTATCACCAAGTTGCAACTAAGTATTGTTAGCCATTTCAAAAGTAAAGAGTGACATGTTTTAAACCCTTTTGCATAATTTCCTCCTGATTTATTAAGAGTTCACTGCGTGCAGGGCACTGTACTGTGGCTTATTGTTGGAGGAACAAAGGGAGCATTTAGCGATGATTTTTGCCCTCCTGGAATTTACACAATAAATGGAAGAAAGCAGAGTTATGCACACTCTAGCGGCTCCAACAATAACTGTTGACTTTTTATTTGTAATCAGAGAAGCCTGGCAACAGAAAACTTTTCTTTCTGAGTTTACCAGAACTGAGCCGAAGTGGGAAACGTTATTTGCTTTGACGAAACAATTTACTTTTGTGCAACATTAAGCTGTGTCAGTCAAGCAAACAAAGGAAGAGAGCATAAAATTGCCTGCTTCTCAGTTCATTTCATTGCTTCATAGGCTCCAAGAGGAGAAAAAATGAAGACTTTGTGGCTGGGTATTTTTCTGTTTTTCCATAGTAACTCAGCCTGGGCGAAAGAGAAGCATTATTACATTGGAATTATTGAAACAACTTGGGACTATGCCTCTGACAGTGAGAAGAAACTTATCTCAGTTGACACGTAAGTCACTATTTTTATTGTTTACAGACTAAATTTATAAACTATCAATTAAAAAATAAAGGCAATAAGATAAAATATTTTATTAATTTGTTGTATATAGAAACTGCAAAATGTGGACTGGAAATCCAGGAAACTTTAATAAATCTCTAAATTCCTGGGGATTTTTGACAGAGGGAAAGGCTGCCTAACTCATTTCCCCTCGATCCTGGGGGGATCTGCGGGCACTCCTTCTTATCTCCTCTGGTTATTATTTTGTCTCTCATCAGGGTTCATTCTTGTCTGTTTATGCAAAAGTTCCTTAATTTAAATAATGACAGTGTAAAATGTTATGTTTATCATGCCATTTATTGATTACTAGTAGGTAAGAGTAAAATGATTTTTAATCCTTTAGAACATCATTTATAGAAATCAAACACCATTTTAACAAATATGACTGCGTCTAGTACTTGTTGAATGACTCCGGACAATTAATTCAATTTGTCTCTCTGAGCCTCAGCTTGCTAATCTGTGTAATGGAGATAAAGAATATCTCATAGGGCTCTTTGAAGAGTGGCTGCATGTAAAGCTCTTAGTAAAGTGCTTGATCCATCACACGTGTACAAAAAACATGAGATATCTATAGTTATGCCCCCCCAAAAACTCTGTGTAACTTAAAGGTTTTCATGTTTTAAGTGAAAGCTCCTTTATTTCAAGCAATAGTCACCATACAGAAAAGCAAGAGTATTGTTCTCCTTGACGTTTTTATAATGGAAATTTATACCGAGGTCATCACTTTTAATAATGCTAATTAAATATTTATTGCTACACCCAGTGCTCACTACTTTTAAAAATGTATTTTAATGGTGACAAAGCACAAATGAACCCAATGACCACAGCTCCTAACAGTATATCTTTAAAAATAGCTAAGCAAGTATGCCAATTTTCATAATCGTTGATTCTGTTGATGGGTATCATGCTGTTCTCGTTCATTTTATGTATGTTTGAAATTTTTCACAATAAAAAATAAATGCATAGCTGATGATAATATTTGTTAAGTTATTAATTTAGTAATATACAGTAAGAAAAGTTTCTGGCCTAAAAATAATTGATTATAAACAAAACTAATGCACCTTGCAATAATTTTTTAAAGCCTGGTTTTTAGGTAGCAGTCTCTTCTTAGGAATGTGACCTATTTCATTACTTCACCAAACTATTTTGTATAGTGGCAATATTTTCTCTGATTAAATACATGTAAATTATATGCAGCTTCTATAGGGAAACAAAACACATAAAAAAAAAAAAAAAAGTACTGCTATACTCCATGCCCCCATCTACCATTCTTCTGCTCTTATTCATGATCAAAAATCAAATCAGCTTCACTGGACATAAACTAAGCGCAAGACATTGCCCCAAATATACTTCAATAAAGAAGTCTGTAATTCCAGAAGTGAGAGAAGAGAGAGGGAGTTTATTAAGAATGGTGGGGGAGAGGGGCTGGGGGACAGAGAATTCCTTTGGTTTTAAATACTCTTGTGTCTCCACTGTGCTTAGAGAAGTTGCACAACATAGGTTTGATAATCTGTGGCTTCAGCAACAGCCTAGAGTCATGTGAACTCTAAAGGGCACTGCTCACTCTGCCTGTGATCTTTTTTTAAAATATATCTGAACTGTGACTACTGAACAGAGCTTTTAGCAATTTCACCAATACTATACTAAACTTTTTGTAAAAATGAGTTTAGGTAGCAATTTGTTTCTCCCTTCTTTGTCTCTGATTACCAGCATGTCTAGCAGTCTTCATTTTTTCAGGCTGCTAGAGGAAAATATCACAGACTGGGTAGCTTATTAACAACAGAAATTTATTTTTCTAGAGGATGAGAAGTTCAAAGTCAAGGTATCAGCATGCCCATGTTCTAGTAAGAGTTTTCTTCCTGGTTCATAGACTTCTCATTGTGTCCTCACATGGTGGAAGAAGCTAGGAATCTCTCTGGAGCCTCTTTCATAAGGCACTAATCTCATTTATGAGGGCTCCATTCTCATGACCTAGGCACATCCCAAAGGCCCCATCTCCTTATCCATCACATTTGAGGTGGCCCTAACCCTCCAGAACCTGTACGTATGATGAGCTATCACTCTCATGGTCTACATTATATTCAATGGTGCAGTTGACTTTAAAATAGGGTGATGACCCAGCAAAGGAAACAGTCAACAAAACTCAAAGGCAACCTATGGAATGGGGGAAGATATTTGCAAATGTCTTATCAAATAAAGGGCTAGTATCAAAATCTATAAAGGACTTAACAGACTCAACACCTGAAACACAAAAAATCCAATCAAGAAATGGGCAGAAGACATAAACAGACATTTCTTCAGAGAAGACACACAAATGGCCAATGGACACATGAAAAAATACGTCACTCATCATCAGGGAAACACAAATCCTAACCACAACAAGATACCACCTCATACCAGTCAGAATGGCTGAAATTAAGAACTCAGGAAACAACAGATGTTGGCAAGGATGGGGAGAAAAGGGAACCCTCTTACAGTGTTGGTGGGAATGCAAACTGTGGCAGCCACTCTGGAAAACAGTATGGAGGTTCCTCAAAAAGTTAAAAATAGAACTACCCTATGAGCCAGCAATTGCACTACTAGGTATTTATGCAAAGGATACAAACATAGTGATTCAAAGGGGGCACATGCACCCCAATGTTTATAGCAGCAATGTCTACAACAGCCAAACTATGGAAAGAGCCCAGATATCTATCGACAGATGAATGGAGAAAGAGGTGGTATTATATACAATGGAATATTACCGAGCTATCAAAAAGAATGGAATCTTCCCTTTTGCAACAACGTGGATAGAGCTAGAGGGTATTATGCTAAGTGAAATAAGTCAGTCAGAGAAAGACGATACCATATGATTTCTCTTGTGTGGAATTTAAGAAACAAAACAGATGAACATAAGGGAAAGGAAGGAAAAATAAAATAAGATGAAAATAGAGAGGGAGGCAAACCATCGGAGACTCTTAACTCTAAGAAACAAACTGAGGGTTGCTGGGGGGGCGGTGGGTGAAAAGGGTAACTTGGTGATGGGTATTAAGAAGGGCACTTGATGTAATGAGCGCTGGGTATTGTATGCAACTGATAAATCACTAAATTCTATGCCTGAAACTAATAATATAGTATACGTTAACTACATTGAATTTAAATAAAGGATTTTAATTAATTAATTAATTAAAAATAAAATAGGATAATGATCTGGGTGCGCCTAATGTATACCAGAGAATTCCTAATGAAAGAAGAGGAAGAAGAAGAGATTTGAGGTGATTCAACAGACTGCTGCTGACTTGCATTTGGAAGAGGCCACTTGAGAAGGAGTACAGGTGGCTGTGAGGAGCTGAGTAAGGTCCTCAGCTTATATCCCACCCAGAAGTGGGGATGTCAATCCTACACCCACAATGAGCTGAATTCTGCCAATAACCTGACTGAGTTTGGAAGTGGATTTCTCCAGCGCCTCCAGATGAGTGCTCAGCCCAGCCAGAACCTTGATGTCAGCCTTGTGATACCTTGAGCAGAGAAGGCAGTCACACCATGCCAGGCTTCTGACCAACGGAGCTGTGACATAATCAGTGGGTGTTGTTTGAAGTTGCTATGTGATAATTTGTCATTTAGCAATAGAAAACTAATGTTCTGTGACTCAACTGATGAAGCCAAGAATCCAGAAACTTTTCCGATGTATTACCTACATTTTAGTAATCATGTCTAAACGTAAACCAAGACCACTCAAGTGCATTCCGAATTTATGGAAGGATGTAGCATTATTGTCATCTTACAGTATAAAATAAGGCGGTATAAAAAATTTTTTTTTAATTCCACTACCATTAAAAACTCACTTCTGAATGTGAATCTACCAGAAATTGTAAGGGTTGGCTATAGGATTCTAGAAGTTGGAGGGATAAAAAAGAAGGATGTGATTACTGACAGGGAGACAGTATCTATTGTAATGAGTAGAAAAGAGCATGTTACAATTGTCAACAGGAAGAACTACAATTAATATGAATTATCTGGTTCAAAGATCAACTATAATGGATTCTTTTGACTGAAGTTCTAACAGGCAAACTTTCTGCAAGCTTCCAGTAACTGACCCTTGTCCCCAAGCTGTGCTCTTGAAATTAAATAGACATCTTCTAATGATCCTTTGATGTTCCTTTGGAGACAGAACATAATCAAATAGACTGCCCTCAGAATATCACATGATATGAAATATTTCCCAATTTGGTTAGGTTAATTTTATTAAAAAAAAAAAAAAGATGGGAAACATATTTCCCATATTGTTGTGTATATAAAAGGAATTCCAAATGTCAAAAACCCCGAATATGTTATAACTTCTGATCAATTATTTCAAAAGCAATTTTTGCCTCCCCCAAATCTCTGGGTACAAAGAGTAAATCCCAAGGCTTAGGCCATGCTCCTCCTGTATCAGGAGGTGATTAATACAGGAGAACTTCCATGCAATGAAGGCATTCCAACAAAACCCACTGCATTTTATTGAAATGGGATGTAACATGTTCTCATGTGTTTCAGAGTCACGTTCAGAAAATATAAATACACAGTGTACTTGAGTGAAGCCTTAAAAATTTGAGAGCCTATGTAAAATGTGTATCAAGAGGGCATTTTAGAACACGGATTAGAATCTCAATTTAAATATCACCAGGACCAATCTTCTACCACTAGGAGACACTGGAGAAAGTTCACCCTCAGACCTGGACGGGCTTGTGTAAGACTGAGTGTGCCAGGGCCTGCTAGGGCGACCAGAGAGGCACTCCCTCAATGCACTGTGAGCCGTGCTCTAGCTGGGGGCCTCACTGAAATTGTACTCTTGTGAACCTCCTCGCGGCAGTACCAACTGCATGAATCTGCTTTTAATCTCAGTGGCCTGCCGCATCTCAGAATTTTGCTGTTGTTAAAACATCTACTTATTAGGAACCTCACCCCTACCACCCCCCGACCCCCCTCCACCCCTGTTCATGCTAAGGCTGCAGTGTTAGGGGAAGAATTCACCTCCTCTGTCCTGCTGTTTTCCCATGCATTTTGATGTCCTTGAAATTCTTCTGAGCCTTCCTGAATTCATTTTTCTATTTTATTCTAATGAAATGGAAACTCAAGCAATTAGAAAATGAAAACAATTAGGAGAAATGCAGCAAAAGATGTCATTTCTTTGTTTTCTAACGCCCAGCTTGGCCCCCTTCCCATCAAAAGGGTTCATTTCTCAGTGAACAAGTTGAGAATCCCGGAGTTCCCTCAGTCCGGGAGAAATGGCGTCGTCGGTATAGGGCGACAACGATGAGATACTCATCGTCAGAGTCCTCTGGTCCATCCAGGGCATGGTGCTCTGCTGTTTTCAGCACCTCCTGCTGCTGCCCGAGCCCAGCCCCCAGAACCTCTACGGAGCAGCTCCGCTCACTGGCTCCAGTTCTCAGGTTTACTCTGATGTCCTCATGCAACTGTACCAACAGAGGTCTGGCCACTACCATGGTAGGGTCTAGAAACAGAACGCCCCGCCTTTCTGTCTCACTGTCTCAAGAAATCCCACTACCTCTGGGATTCAGCAGCTCATTTCCCCTTCACTTTGGAGTCTCCGGTATTCAGGGTACCCATGGCCCAGAGCTGCCTGCCTGCAACACAACACACCGGGGTGTTTGTTAGCAACTAGGAATGCCTGAGCCCCAGCCCAGACGCACACCGTCAGAAACAACAAGGCTGGGGCTCAGGAGCTTGCCTCCCATCAAGGTCTTCGGTAGATCCCCAGGCACATTAAAACTTAAGAAATATTAGGCTGCAACTCTAGAATTTTGAACAACTAGGCCTTTAAACTGCAGCAACAGTAGTACAGAGCTCCCAGACAAGCCCTCCTCTTGTCCTGAAGAAAAGAAGGAAAAGTCTCTCTCACTCTTTCCGATGAGTTTACAGCTGAGGAAATAAGACGAAGTTTATTCTCCAGTCAGACTTCCGGGTCCACGGGGGTTGAGTAGAAACCGTAAGACATCTAAGGTCACTGTGGTGAAAGTTGGCAACACACACACACACACACACACACACACACACACACAGGCCCACACACAGACACACACAGAGACACACACAGGAAGAAACACAAACCTCAGATCATCAGCCTGAGTGTTAGCAGTTTTTATTCTACTGGAGGAGAACCCATTTGTGGCGGGCTTGCCAAAGTCCAGGTTTTAAGTGGGTCCTCCTAAATGGGTAACACAAATCCATCTCTTTGAGCTATCCAGGGCCTTCTGTTAAGGACAACATAGGAATCACTTTAAAAGTTTGAATACCAAACTCACTTTCTTTCTTTTCCTTTCTTGTCTTTCTTTCTCCTCCTCCCCCTGCTCCCTTGACTCCGTTATAATTTAATTTGCTAATATTTTTAGAAGAGTTTTGAGCAACTATGAATCAGCCACTAGCAGAATGTAAACATTCAGTGTTCAAGTATTTTCAGTAGCAAGGGATTAAAAGAACATAAGGGTAATTTGAATCCAAAGCTAATTTTAAAACCCATATGTATTGCATGCATCAATTCCAATCTTTGTTTAGTGATGGTAAAAGAAATACAAATGGTAAAATTAATTTAGCATCATTAATTTTATTTATATAGAAAAGCAAAATAAATGCACACGTTGAAGTCTCAAATATCCAAATTAACTGCTTATAAACTCATTTTTTTCTAGTAGCTGAAAGAGGTATACCATAAGTGAGTAAATTCTTAACTGCTTTATCTTAATATTTCACTTTATTTTTGTATTCTATTTCATAATGCCTCTGGGTTTTAACATAAAAATCCTGTAGAAAAATACTCTGGTAAGATACACCGTATTTTTATGGTACCTTCACACATGATTCTCTGCTACACACCTGATATAGGATGCCTCCCATAATTAAAATAGCAGGATGAGGGACGCCTGGGAGGCTCAGTTGGTTAAGTGGCTGCCTTTGGCTCAGTTCATGATCCCAGGGTCCTGGGATCGAGTCCCACATCAGGCTCCTTGCTGGGTGGGGAGCCTGCTTCTCCCTCTGCCTCTGCCTGCCACTCTGCCTGCTTGTGCTCTCTCTCTCTGACAAATAAATAAATAAAATCTTTAAAAAAATAAAATAAAATGGCAATACTTGTTTTAAAAATAAATAAAATAAAATAAAATAAAATAGCAGGATGAGTACCCGCTCACCTCTCCATTTTTTGGAAGCACCCATACGAAAATAGACAAACATTACATGTGATGTGGTTATGAATTTCTCTTTAATCACATGAGATGTTATAATTATAATGTTATCCCCTAAAATGATGGCTTCTGATAGAGTTGTCTTCTTTTCCTTTGCAGGGAACATTCCGATATCTATCTTCAAAATGGCCCAAATAGAATTGGAAGGATCTATAAGAAGGCTCTTTATCTTCAGTACACAGACAAAACCTTTACGACAGTTATAGAAAAACCTATCTGGCTAGGGTTTTTAGGCCCTATTATCAAAGCTGAAACTGGAGATACTGTTTATGTACACTTTAAAAACTTTGCCTCTAGGCCCTACACTTTTCATCCTCACGGAATAACTTACCATAAGGAACATGAGGGTAAGTTCAGCTCATATTCTAGCTGGAATTTCCTCTAAATCCTCAGTAGGAGCAATTTTTTAACTCGTGAGATTATGGCCTCCCCTGCTGTATAAGATCTATAACTGTGTTGTTTAGCTCTAAGCGATTTTATTAACAAGTATTTTGGTTCATCATAATAATGCTGAGTTTCCCTCAGTTGCGCTTGCTTGTGTAAAGTGTGAACATAAAGGGACTTCCGGGTAGACTGATAGAGTGAGTGAGTCAGTGCAACAGGGACTTTCCTCCCAGCCAAAGAGAATGAGAGAACTAGGCAATGGGCGTTAAGGCCTAGAAAAGGCAAACATCCAGAGGGAGGAAACAGGACTTGAGAGAGGGATTGTCTCACCTCTGAAGTTCCTATGTGTGAACATATTGTGGCCGTTGTCCCATGCCATCCTAACTTGGGATAAACTCATTTTTAGTACTCGATGATGGTAATGATGATGGAAAGAGGTGGTGTTTTGTTGTGGATAAGAACAAGGGCTCTGAAAGTAATAGACCAAGTTTCAGGTGCAGCCTTGCCTTTAATTGGCTGAGTGATCTTAGGCAAGTTACTTAATTCTCTGTGCTTCAGTGTCCTCATATATAAAATAGGGACAACAATAGTACATAGTAATAGCTCAGTGAATGTCAGGTATTATCATAAGCGAAAATGCAGAGGCCATGCTAACTGATATAAAGATTAAGTCTAGAAATGAAGATAAAATTAGATTTTTTAAAATTATTAATTTTCTTTTTAAAAGAGGTATTGCTTTAGAAGGTGATCGTTTTGGCCATATATTTTTGTTTGTTCTTCTGAAACAAATACATTCCTAGCATAGAGGTTGACTGCTGTCTTATTTCTTTTTTTATGACTTCATGGTATATGAGGGCATTACTCATTTTTAAGTTGTGGTAGTTATATTGTGTTTCTGTTAAAAGAAAAAAGAGTTCTTATCCTTTAGAGGTACATATTCAAGTATTTATGAATGAAACGATATGATCCCTGGGATTTGCTTTAGAATAATTTGATGGTGATGGAGATAAGAGTAGGTGAGGGTGTAGATGAAACAGGATTGGCCTTGAGTTATCATTGTTAAAGTTCTGTTGATGGGTATGTGGAAGTTCATCATATTATTTTCTCGGCTTTTACAAGTTTTTGGAAATTTCCAAAATTAAAAGTACAAAATTTTAAAAAATCTGTAGTTATTTCATGGGCAAAAATTTGATGTCATATAAGATGTTCCGAATTATAATACAGAGTAGCCATTTTGCTCTTGCTTCCATACCATGACCCCAGAGCAAAAGTGGTTCTTTAAATTGCAAACCAAAAGTCACTGTTCTCTATGTATTACTACTCCCTTGAGATTCAGTAAGTATAAAAAATAATAACAACCAAATTTTCTGTGAAGCTTCTAGACCCCCTTGTCATTAGCCTCTCACTCCTTCACTCCTCTCTGTTCAAACAGGACATCATTACATCCCCAAGGGGGCATATACTAGAAATTGAATAAATGTTTGCTGAAAAAAATTAATGGACCATCTATTCTCTCATTGAAGTTCAAATACATTCACTTTGTAACTTTATCACATATTGGTTCCCAGGGGCCATCTATCCTGATAACACGACAGATTTTCACAAAGCAGATGACAAAGTGTATCCAGGTGAGCAGTACACATATGTATTGGATGCCAGTCAAGACCAGAGCCCTGGTGAGGAAGATAGCAATTGTGTGACCAGGATTTACCATTCCCACATTGATGCTCCAAAAGATATTGCCTCAGGACTCATTGGACCTTTAATAATCTGCAAAAAAGGTATATTTTTTCATTGTTGATCATGATGTATGGCCAAAAGGCAAGAGACAGGGCAGTTTGTCTTTTTCACTGTAAGTTAAGTCTTCTGTGTTATGATTGAGTAGGTAAGGTTGAGAGGAGATGAATCTAGAAAAAAAGGAAAGAAAGAGCAGGGCAAGAAAAAAAAAAGGAATAAACGAAACAAGCATTCACAGACATTGCTAAACTGCAAGAAACATGCTTTCCTGGAAGATAGGCTTGCTGTATGTAATTTCCAACAGTGGTATTGAAGAGATGTATGACTTTCCTGAATGTGACTCCCTTAGCGGCACCCCATCGTGATAGGTCTGTAGCTATCTGTATTGTGTTGGTAAATATAAGATGACAGTATCTATTTCTAGCATCATGACAAAGACAACATAGCTCAAAAGCTTAAAATCTAATTCTTACTGGGATAACGAGTTACCTGCAAAGACTTACTGTCTCAGCTTATGGGACCAGAAAATATACACCCAACTTTAAATTCCAACCTTCACATTTGCCAAAGAGTATTGAAGAGTTATGTGGTCAGTGGACATCCAGATATGTGAAGATCTCCAAGCCCTGGACACCAACCATAAAATTTCCTAGTGTTTCCACGTCTGTAAAACAGAAGTGACTAATCCAGATTTGTGCTTTATAAGAAAAATACATCTTTAAAGCTCTAAATCACCTGCTAAAAGTACATGCTAAAGATTAGCTTCTACTAAAATAGTAATTTTCACTTCAGATTCTCTGGATAACGAAAAAGAAAAAAATATTGACCAAGAATTTGTGGTGATGTTCTCTGTGGTGGATGAAAATCTCAGCTGGTACCTAGATGACAACATTAAAACCTATTGCTCTGAACCAGAGAAAGTTGACAAGGACGATGAAGACTTCCAGGAGAGTAACAGGATGTATTGTAAGATTATAGAAGATGTGTTAATTTTATCTTATTTTTCTTGATCCATTAGGTCTGCTAGGTTTATCCTTCACATGAATAAGTAGTGTGCTTCTTTATTTTTTTTTTTAAAGATTTTTCCTTATTAAATTGTCAGAGAGAGAGAAAGAGAGAGAACACAAGCAGGGGGAGCGGCAGGCAGAGGGAGAAGCAGGCTTCTTGTTGAGCAAGAAGCCGAATGCGAGACTCAATCCCAGGACCCTGAGATCATGACCTGATCTGAAGACAGATGCTTAACTGACCGAGCCACCTAGGTACCCCTAAGTAGTGTGTTTCTAGTCTGGCCTTGATAAGAAGGCATATTAAACATGCAACTTCATATTCATCTAAACAGATCAAATCAAAACTCTGTGCCTAGTGAAACTGGATACACAAAATTATTCCCAAACTAATAAGGAGAAAACATCATCAATTATAGTTTAAAGTATATGCATGTTATATTTACTTATGTATTTGTTTATTCTCCAAACACACTCCAAAAATGATTTGAGGCAGCCTGAAATTATTAAACTAAATGCTTAAAATTATACTTATGTCATAAAGCATTGAACTGTATTTAGAAAAATAGTTCAAACCACTAGTTCTACGAGGTGTTTCTTTTACTCATACATTTTTCATTTGCATCATTTTTGTCTACCTTTTAATTTGCTTTATTTCTTCCACAAATGCTTTCTTTACTGCCTGTGCTTCTCCTTAATTCTTTTTTTTTTTTAAAGATTTTATTTATTTATTTGACAGAGAGAGAGAGAGATCACAAGTAGGCAGAGGGGCAGGCAGAGAGAGAGGGGGAAGCAGGCTCCCTGCTGAGCAGGAAGCCCTATGCGGGGCTTGATTCCAGGACCCTGAGATCATGACCTGAGCTGAAGGCAGAGGCTTAACCCACTGAGGCACCCAGGTGCCCCAGCTTCTCCTTAATTCTTAATTGTGCCCCCAGACACAAAATAATGAGCTTGGTAAGGTTTTCTATCACTCAGAATTTGCATTAAAAAAACCACATCTCTTAACACCAACTAGACCAAGAAGTATAGATTTTGTGTTTAGCTTCTTCAAAATAATCTTTACTCAGAAATCGAGAATACAAAAATAACTACCGATGCAGAAAAATAACTAATTAACGAAGTACAGAATTTTCCCCCCAACTTTTGCTTATTTCTGGCTAGAAGGTCCTCTTTCCATACTTCAATCCTGCCTCTGTTATGCACTAATCAAAAATAGATGTTAGAAAAAGATACTGAAACATCTAGTCTGGGTCGGTCTGGTTGTACCTCTGTTGTATCAGGTGCATTCATGATGCTACCCAGAACCAATTTTTCCCTTACTTCTAGGACCACCCAGAATAGTGATCCTAAAATTGGATAGTGATCCTAAGTTTCTTCTAAAGGCTTTACATCATCCTGCCTTTGGACTTTTAGGGCTTTGTGGCTCTGGTACTGGTCCCTACTATCCTTTCCCTGAATTTCTTCTTTCCTCCTTCACATCTCTTCCAATTTGTCTTCCAATCCTTAAAAAAAAAGAAAAGAAAAAAAAAAAGCTTTCCTCGAGTTCTAATTGCAAAAGTAATTCATATTCACTGTAGAAAATTGGCAGAGTTCTGAGAAGCAGAAAGAAAACATTGAAGTCATTCATATTAACCACTATCAACATGATACATGATAGATTACTAAATAACCTTCAGTCTTTTTAAAATTTATGTGTATACATTTCGTATGGGTATATGAATATTTGCACATATTTGTATTTACAAATACATATACTAATGTGGATAGCTCATAACGGAGAGAGAAAACAGGTTTCACCTTCCTGCATAGTGTTCATCTGTGTTGACAAAATTCCTGAGGCTGAATTCAGGTCTAAAATACGAGCACTGTGATTGATTAGCGATGTCTGAAGTGCGTACAGGAGGGAGGAATAGCAGCAGGATGTATGCCAGGTATTTTCCATCCCAAATTCATTCCGTGTCTATAGAGATGACTATTACTGTCCCAGGCACCAATGTCTGTGAGTCACGATCTCTGCTCTTGTCTTACAGCTGTAAATGGATACGTTTTTGGAAGTCTCCCGGGACTCTCCATGTGTGCAGAGGACAGAGTCAGATGGTATCTTTTTGGTATGGGTAATGAAGTGGATGTGCATGCAGCTTTCTTCCACGGCCAAGTGTTGACTAATAAGAACTACCGGATTGATACAGTCAATCTCTTTCCTGCTACCCTCTTCGAAGCTTTTATGGTGGCCCAGAATCCTGGAGAATGGATGCTTAGCTGTCAGAATCTAAACCACCTGAAAGGTAAGGCATCTTTACCTAAGATGAACTGTCAGCTGAAATAAGCATCATGTCTCAGTTACACCACTAATGGGGTGATTATTGGGAATCAGGAATAATATGAGCCTTGCACTGGTAACGTAATTTCATTCCTATGACGGTATGCATCATAATGTAATAAAAAGGGCTGAAAGACTGGAATTTTATAAAGTAATGAAATGTGAAAATATGCTAATTTTGGGAAAAGAACAACTGGTTCTGAATGTGTACTACTGTCCTAAAAGTAAAATTCTGTATATAACATCCCAGCTTTGTAAAATACACATTATTGTAAATGCCAGAAGATTTGCATGTGGTGCTGAAAAATTGCTTTTTTTTTTTTTTACTTGGTTCTAGCAAGTATAACCAACTTTGTTCTTTGAGTCCAGCTGCTCCTTGGTTTAACTTGCTAAATCCCTCCTCCATCTCTTCAATATAAGGACATTCTTAGTTCTTAAAAAAAATATTAGTTTGTAATATTGATCTCCTGAAGAAATTAACTTTAATCTGGGTCTTTTTGGTATGTTAACTTTGACCTTCAAACATAACCTCACCTACTAAATATGACCTTGGCCTCAGAAGACCCAATATACTGGGTGGATAACCATTTTGATTTTGTCTGAGAACAATAATCATATATGCTCATTCTATTCCTCCTTCCACTCCACCCTGCCCCTTAAAATATGGCCAAACCTCTCTTCATTAATTATCTATTAATGTGTCCTTTTTTTCTGATAAAAAGACCTCCCAAGTGAAACCACAGAGATTGGTACCATATTTTTAAAAATACTAGTGCTTAATATCTCTTCTCTGTGCCATATAGAGAAGTTTTACTGCTTGAATTTTCCATCAGTAATTTAGTTACCACACTTTACTATAATTTTTAATATTGTTTCTAGCTGTCTATTTCTTCCATTCCCATCTGTTATTTCACCAGCAGTGTTTACAAGGCAATAGGAGGGAAAAACCTTGGCTCCGTTAACCAATGTCTCCCTCCATGTGGCTTTCAGCTGGTCTCCAGGCCTTTTTCCAGGTACAAGACTGTAACAAGCCTTCATCAGAGGACGATATCCGCGGGAAACATGTTAGACATTATTACATCGCTGCTGAGGAAATCATCTGGAACTATGCACCCTCTGGAATAGACATCTTCACCAAAGAAAACTTAACAGCACCTGGAAGGTAATTCAGAAAAAGGACTATTATTTCAAAATAGGACTCCCTAGAAAGAAAGAAAGAAAGAAAGAAAGAAAGAAAGAAAGAAAGAAAGAAAGAAAGACCCATAAAAGATGGAATCAGCAATTAGTATTTTAATTGGTACCTGAAACTGAGTAACTACATGGCTAAATATTTATTAAAGTGTTTGGTATGAGCCTCAGTTTGAGAAATATGACTTTTGAGTTCCTGAAAGAAAATGGTTTAAAAAATTATCAGATGCTCAACAAATTCCTCAGAAAATACTGAATATAATTAGACTGATCAATGCATTAGCTTTCCTTTCATTAAAATACAGCACTGTACCTTGGCTAATTGAAGTCAAATAAAAATTAGTTAATTAATTAGCTAATTAATTTTTAAGAAAATACAGCATTGTGCCATCCAGCAGTATTAAGTACGTTCATAAAGTTGTACCATCATCCACACTATCCATTTCTAGAACTTTGCCATCATTCTGAATAGAAAGTCTGTATCCATTAAATAGTAGCTTTCCAATCCCTGATAACTTCTACTTTCTGTCTCCATGAATTTGCCTATTCTGGGCACTTAATACAAGTGGGATAATGGAGTATTTGCTCTTTTTTGTCTGGCTTATTTTACTTAGCATAATGTTTTCACGGTTCATCCATGTTGTAGCATTTGTTCTTCTTCAAGGCTCAATAATATTCCATTATATGCATGTATTGCATTTTATTTATCCATCTGGCTGTTGATGAAATTTTGGGTTGTTTCCATTTTTGGCTATTGCGAATAATGCAACTATCAACATGGAAAGACAAGCATTGTTTACATCTCTGCTTTCAATTCTTTTGTGTACATACCTAGGAGTGGAATTACTCAATCATATGACAATTGTATTTTTAATTTTTTGAGGAACAGCCATATTGTTTTCCACAGCAGCGGTACCAGTTTACATTCCCACCGGTAATGTACAAGGGCTCCAATTTCTCCACATCCTTGCCAATATTTATTTTCCATTTTTTTATAATAGGCATCTTATTGGGAGTGAAATTGTATCTTATTGTGGTTTTGACCTGCATTTTCCTGATGATTAGTGATGTTGAACATCTATTCATGTTCTTGTTGGTGATTTGGAAAATTATTTGTTCAAGTCCTTATCCCATTGTTGAATTGGGTTATTTGTTTTTGTTCTTGGTGGTGGTGGTGGTCAAAGCCTATGACTTCCTTACATATTTTGGATATTAACTTCTTACCAGATATATGGTTTGCAAATATTTTCTCCCATTCTATAGGTTTTCTTTTCACTCTCTTGACAGTATCCTTTGATTCACAGAAACTACTCCTGTCCATGTCCAATGACTTCCACAGCTTCCCAGCCATTCTTCCCTGCTTAGACTTCCTTTCCTACTGTCCATTCTCCATAAAGCACCCAAAGTAAGCTTTCCAAAATGTTAATGAGATTATGCCACACCCCTGCTTCAAGTCTCTGCTCAAACATCACCTCCTAAAGGAAGTCTTATTTGCCACCCAGCTACTTGGAAAGGTCAAGTAACTTACTCAGTAACACACACCAGGTCAATAGTTGGGCCTGCCTCTCCCCAAGACTGTGATTCCTACAGCGGAAATTTAAGTCCCAGTCTACACTGATATCCAGATGCAATGACTCCAAAGCTGCATCTCAGCCCAGAAGGCTCTTGTAAATTGTAGATTTGCATTTCAAATTGTTTAAAAGACACCTCACTCGGATGAGTACCCTCCAAATCAGTATGTCTAATCTGAACCTATTGTCTTCCCTGTATATCTGAGCTTCCTCCTCTGTGTGAATAGTGTCACTATGCATCCATCAGTCAAGCCTGAAACCTGAGTACCATCCCTGACTCCCCACTTCACCACTCCCTCCTTCTCTCTTCATTATGTACTGCCTCATTATGTCCTAAATGTCTCCAACAGTTGTCAACTTTTTCCCCACCTGAGGGATCCTCTTAAAATGCTCACATCTTTCAAAGCTTTCCCACTGCTCTGGGATAGAGTACTGAAACTTTAACTGGGTCCTGCTGCCCATCCCCCATCTCTCCAAGGCTCATTCTCTCTCTTCTGCCCTGCCCTGGACACCATGCTCCAGTTATATTTTGTAAAACATGCCGTATTCACTGTTTCCTCTGAGCCTTCCACAGGGTATTGCCTCTTTGTAAACACCCACCCATTCTCCCCACCATGTATATTTCACTTTTCTAACTTGACTCTCCTCTAGATTGTTTTGAAAAATTACTTTCTTTGGAAAGTCTTTGGGGCCTCTTCCCACCACTTCCTTTAAGCCCAGAAGAATGTTCCATAACACCCTGTGCTTATTGCATGTTATTATAGTTGATTGGTTCATAGTCTGTCTTCGCTGATCAGTATAAAGTCCCTGTGGACAGGGATGGGTCCAGCTTGTTTATGGTTATGTCATCAGCACGTAACAAGGTTTCTGGCAAAAAGCAGGTGTCCAATACATTCATCAAATGGGAGAAGAGATGAATGGGATGACTTTCTGAAATTTAATTTCTTCATTTGTAAAATGGGGAGAATAATGCCAACTTTCTTGCCCTATCATGTGAGTTTCAGATAATAAATGAAAGCTCCTAGGTACCCGGCTGGTGCTGATATGCAATAAACAGTAGCTACTGAATTTTTAAACATTTCGTAATTTGTTTAAAAGATTCTATTGTAGAACGATTAATAACTATCAGGGGTTGACATGGGCCATCCTAAAATTTTCCACTGCACTTGAAAGAGTGAGACCTCTACACCATGATACCCCACTCATTAATTGAACATCCTTCTGTGATGTGCCTAGTACCATCTGCTTCTGTCTGAATATTTGGCAAATCATAAATAAGCATTGCCTCTGAGCAGTGGTCATAATTTTGCTTTGCAATTTCTCTTATGTGACTGTGAATGCCTGCTTTCTGTTCTGCTTTCAACTCCAGTGTTAAACCTTTTTTTTTTTTTTTTTTTTTTGGCAGTGCTTCAGAGGTATTTTTTGAACAGGGTACTACAAGAATTGGAGGATCTTATAAAAAGCTGGTTTATCGTGAGTACACAGATGCCTCCTTCACAAATCGAAAGAAGAGAGGCCCTGAAGAGGAACATCTTGGCATCCTGGGTGAGTCCATGCAGAATATCTGTGACTGCTGTACTCTTGTCCTGGGCTACCCAACCTCAGAAAGAACGCAAACTTCAGGACCCGCAGTATGATTTCTACATGTAAACTAGGGATGTGGACGGTCATTCAATAATTAAAGGATAGCAGCTAATTACTTTTCCAGTGTAAATTACCAATAGTAAATCTTCATCATTAAAAACTCTGCTGACTTCAAATGATTTTTTTTTCCTTCAAGAGGTAAGGAGAGGGGCGCCTGGGTGGCTCAGTTGATTAGCATCGCCTTCGGCTCAGGACATGATCCCAGGGTCCTGCGATCCCATCAAGTCCCACATTGGGCTCCCTGCTCAGCAGGGAGTCTGCTTCTCCCTCTCCTCCCCACTCACACTCTCTGTTGCTATTTCTGTCTCTCTCTCAAATAAATACATAAAATCTTAAAGAAAACAAGAGGTAAGGAGAAGTGTGTGTTTATGGCTTCGCTTAAGTCATAAACAATGACTTAATTTAAACCAAAACCGGTTTAAATTGATGACAAAGCCATTAGCCTCTATTCTCAGCTGAAGGTACAGTCCCCTAGAAATAAAATCTAGGCTACTAACGAGAAAGGCAGAGTCTGTCTTAGAGACTTGTGCACAGCCGAGAGACCTGTTCTCGCTCAAGTCTTCAGACAGAATATAGTCGGTAAGCACAGAGTCTGGATTCAGACTGTCCTCATGCCTCGCCTATGAGCTGTGTGACCTCTGAAAGTACTGCTTGCTCTGCCTGCTCTCTTTGTGTAAAACGGGAACAATAATAGCAATAACAGTCTGGGCCACCTGGGTGGCTCAGGCAGTTAAGCGGCTGACTCTTGGTTTCGGCTCAGGTCATGATCTCAGGGTCGTGGGATCAAGCTCCGCATCTGCCTCTGCACTCAGCAGGGAATCTGCTTCTCTTTCTTTCTCCCTCTGCTCCCCTGCCACATGTTCACTTGCTCTCTCTCTCAAATAAATTAATAAATCTTAAAAAAAATTAACAATAATAGTTCTTACCTCATAAAGATGTTGTAAGTGTTAAAGGAGTTAATGCACATTAACACTCAGAAAAGCACATGAGAAGCTCTCAATAAATTTCATTTTATGTATTACATAAAATATATACTATATATATGTTTTTATTCTATATTTGGTAACGTTATTAATTTTGGTGACAGAAAATCCACAAAAATGTTACTCTTCACATCCAAGACAATTTAACTTACCTCTTTGGGTGGTCGAGGTTTAACTAGCAGCCCCCTGACTCTTGGGACAGATATCACACATCTGGCGAACAGAAGACTGGGATGAGGAGAGTATAGACACTGAATAATTTCTTGTCGATGTATAAAGCTAATAAAACTACTTGGATAAAAATGATAACAAATTTTCTTAACCTGAAGATAAATCAAAAAGCCCTTATTATCTCTTTCTAGCCTCACCATGTCAAGTTGATAACAGACTTAAAAACAAAAAACAAAAAACAGGTTTCCATTTGCCATAAATAAGATGTTGCTTGCAGCAGTTTCTGCCAGAGGACAAGCCAAAGAAAACAACTGTCTTATGTATTCTGTATGTTATATACCAAGGAAGACTAATAATGCTTTCTTTGTCCCTAGGTCCAGTCATTTGGGCAGAAGTGGGAGATACCATCAGAGTCACTTTCCATAACAAAGGAGCGTATCCCCTCAGTATTGAGCCAATTGGGGTGAGGGTCAGTAAGAACAACGAGGGCACATACTATTCCTCACATCACAGCCCCCTGAGTGAAAGTGAGTATAACATTCTGTAACCAAATAGCGTTTAATAACTCACTGTGCTGGTCAGCCAGGGAAAACCGCCCTGCAAAAATTGAAGGCAGCAACTTCTAAGGAAGCCGCTCATGTATCATTCTTAGGCATCATGCCAGGAAGCAAGTTAACCTCTTCTCTTTCCCATTTCCAACTGGAATGTGGAATTTTGTCCTGCCTTAATTGGATGATTTTTGACAATGCTGGTAGGAACTTATTGGGATTATATCAATTATACATTTCTGGAGTACTGCTTGGGTGATTTTTAGATTTGAAAAATGTTCTTGCAATTATAAGATTAGATGCTCATTTTAGAATATTTGAAAAATAGAAAAAGATACAGCCAAAAATATTATCTATAGTTCTATAGATAACCACTATGATATTCTTATATAACCCCTCACTTTTATCTGTGTACATAAAATATATATTTGAATGTAGTTGAGATCATAGTATATAAATACTTGTCATTGTATTTTTGTACTGAGTTTGTTTCCTTAGCATTATAAGCATTTTAATATAACTTTAATAACACAAATATTCCATTTTATGCATGCATTTGGGTATTTTTATATATCAGGCTGACCAATGAAGAAGAGTGCCTTTGCCACCTCTTGCAGTGTGACTGTGGGCAAGTTATTCAGTCCTTCTGGCCTAGTTTCCCCAACTATAAAATCAGGATATTTGAACAGGATCATCTGCAGTTACCTTTTAGTTCTGAAGTTATTTTCAATTCAGTTTTGTTCAATAGAACATGTATGGATTACCCTCTTTTCCATACAACAATGCCTCTTTTCAGGCATTGTTCTAGCAAAGGAAAAATAGAGATGATGCTTTCTTCAGGAAGGTTACGTTCTATTTGTGGGGAAAATACACATAACCTAACATGAAAAGTGCTGGGGACATCATCAGGAGCTGTGAGAGCAGTCCTGTCTTAGTCTGTTCAGGCTGCTGTAACTAAATACCACAGACTGGGTGGCTTATAAACAACAGGAATTTATTTCTCACAGTCTGAAAACTGGAAGTCCAAGATCAGGGGGCCAGCATGGTTGGATGAGGACCCTTTTCTGGGTCTCAGACTTCCTGCTGTATTCCCATGTGGTAGCAGGGGCCAGGGAGTTCTGTGGGATCTCTCTTGTAAAGGCACTAATCCCATTTAGGGGGGCTCCAGTCTCATGGTTTAATCACCCCCCAAAGGCCCACCTTCTAAGACTATCTCATTGGGCATTAGGATTCCAATATGTGAATTCTAGGAGGACACGAACATTCAGACCATAGCAGGCCCCATTCGCAAGGGTTAAGAGGAGGCTTCTTGAAGGAAATCACACCCATCCGAGACGTGTCACAGGAGCACAAGTGGGACACCATTCAAGTAGGATTTCATTCTAATTCGTGATAAGGAACTGAGAAGTGGGTTGCCTTAGACTAAACCTAGTCTTCTTGGTGGCTCAAATGACCACATTAGAAAGCATACTTAACCTCTCCAATGTGACATTTCTCACAGGTGTGCCTCCTCCTTCAGCTTCACATGTGCCACCCAAACAAACATTCACCTACGAATGGACTGTCCCCAAAGAAGTGGGACCCACTTACAAAGATCCTGTCTGCCTATCTAAGATGTATTATTCTGCTGTGGATCCCACCAAAGATATATTCACTGGGCTTATCGGGCCAATGAAAATATGCAGGAATGGAAGTTTACATGCAAATGGGAGACTGGTGAGTCCAATGAGGGAAAATATAAATGATTTCCCAATCCCTTTGAATTATCGTTATTAAAAGGAAAATTCTGGATTTTGAGACAGTGAGGATTTAACACATAATGTTTACTACAAATTTTTCTCCAGCTTATAAGAGCTCTCCTATGCAGAAATTTTCTGGCTAACATGATTATTTCAAGATGAGTTGGAAACAGACTTTCCTTGGAACCCAAAGTTCTTTATGATACATTTAGACTTCAACACACAAATAAAAAAATGATAATTGATCACTCAACATTCACTGAGGAAAGTATTGCTTAAAGTGTTTTTAGAAAGGAGAAAACGACCATTTGACCAGGAAAGAGAAATACCTGATTCCATCATGTTTTTATCTCTAAGTATTATAATATGAACCTATAAAAGATAAGGACTCTTTAAAAAATGCCTTCAATATAATTATCCTACCTTAGAATCATCATCATAATAATGTCAGTATCATCAATTTTTAATCAAATTTTTTCATTACATTTCCAATCAATGTTCCCATTTTTCCAGCTGCCTCTTTATTGTTTCAAGTTTGTTGTTTGAATCAGTACCCAAATAATGACACACATTGCAATCAGTTGGTATGTTTCTCAAGGTTATTTCCTTGCATTTTTTTCCTGTTGCAAGGGTCATTTATCCTATGGAAGTTTCCCATGCCTGGATTTACTGCTCATACTCCTATGGTGTCATTCAGCATGTTTCTTTCTCTTTCCCTCAATTTCCTATAAATCAGTGGCTAGATCTGCAGATTTGATCAAATTCAGGTTAGATTTTTTTTTTTTTTTTTTTTTGCCAGTACTGTTTCATGTGTGCTACTGGGTACTTCCATCAGGGAATATATACTATACATTGGGAATGTTGTTGGCACCTGAGAACTATTTCTTAGATTCATAAACGAATCAGGGATTGTATAATAGTAACATCCTGATCCCATCATTTTTTATTTATTAGCCAGTATGCTTCCATAAATAGAAACTTCCCTGAATGGATTATTTGGTTAGCCTGAGGTACATATTCCATAAGAAAGGAATGACAAATGCTGGATTCTTTCCCCTTATTTACAAGTTTTCAAAGTAATAGTTCTCCTCTAACATACTTCAAAGATTCTTAATAATTTATTTTCTTGTTAAGTGCTGTTGTAAACTCATGGATTTAAGAACATTTGGTGTCTTTGAATTCATTGATATTGTCCCTATTGATGCCCCCAAAATTCTTTTTTTTTGCCACTGAGGAGATTTGTTCAGGTTGATTCCTTCATTTTCACATGAACTTAATAGTCTCTGAAGCTTCCTTGATTTTGAGTATAAAAAGCTATTTTAGGTTCATTTTACACACTTTCTGAGTCAGACCTGGAATCACCCATTTCTCCCAAAAAAACCCTAGTTCTTTTCAGTAAGAAATTATCGTTAGAACCACAATCTGGGCACTATAGGTACTCATTTCTTTTGGCTTAATCATTGTTTCTAGCCCTTTTCAATGGGCAGAACTAGAGAAGGTAATTTTTTTAAGATAAAATTCATCATGAGTTCGTACTGATATTTTCCATTCAAATTCAGGTCTAAGGATTCTTATCATTTTTTACTTAACTTTATTAATCTTACATCTGTATCTCCCTTCAGCTGCACTGAAAAATCTTAGGTCTCAATGATACCAACATAAATATTCACTCAATTCATCTCACAATATATATACAACAGCCTCAGAATCATAATTACAACACTACAGCCAGCAATATAATTACTGAAAACAATTTAAGATTTGTTTTTAGCCCTTTTTGTCCTTAGAGTAGATCCCACTGGGGATGTTCAGTCAAATTACAAACTTAAAGTCACTTGGAATAGTTCCTGTCTGTGTAGTTTCGCTACCCACCAGATATACAGGTTTATTTAATTAATTTTAGTTCTATTTCTTTTAGGGATTGCCTTTAAAATTGTAATATTATTTATAATAATGTAAAATATTTACCTGGTTCCAACATCACATCTACAAAAAGAGACATATTCAAAGAAGTCTAGCTCCTATCCTTTCTCCCCTCTCACTTATTCCCTTACTACGAGCACCTTTTATTTTTAACTTTAGAGTTTATTTTTAATTTTTCATTATTATTTTTGTCAACTTAATTTTTCAGAGCACTTTAAGGTTAACAGCAAAATTAAGAAGAAAGTAGAGATTTCCCATATATCCCCCACCCCTCCCCATACACGCGGGCTCCCCCAATATCAACATTTCCAACAGAGGGGTACATGTGTTACAATCGATGAACTTACATTGACATATTGTTATCATCCGAAGTCCATAGTTTACATTAGGATTCACTCTTGGTGTTTACATTCTGTGGGTGTAGACAAGTGTATAATGAAAGTGTCCACCATTACGGAATCATAAATAGACTATTTTCACTGCCTTTAAAATCCTGTGTTTCACCTATCCCTTATTTATCCCTTATTCCCAATCCCAACCCCTGGTAACCACTGGTCTTTTTTTTTTTTTTTTTAAAGATTTTATTTATTTATTTGTCAGAGAGAGAGCGTACAAGCACAAGCGGGGGAAGCAGCAGACAGAGGGGGAGCAGCAGGCAGAGGGAGAAGCAAGCTCCCTGCTGAGCAAGGAGCCCGATGTAGGACTTGACCCCAGGACTCTCAGATCATGATCTGAGTCGAAGGCAGATGCTTAACCCTTGAGCCAAACCACTGGTCTTTTTAATAATTTATAGTTTTGCCTTTTTCCAGAATGTTGTAGTTAGAATCATACGGTATATAGCCTTTTCAGACTGACCTCTTTCACTTGGTCATACACATTTAAGTTTCCTCCAAGTCTTTTCATGGCTCAGTAATTCATTCCTTTTTAGTGTTGAGTCATATTCCATTGCCTGAATGTACCAGATTGTTTATCCACTCACCTACTGAAGACCATCTCGGTTACTTCCAAGTTTTGGCAATTCTGCATACAACTGCCATAAATATCCATGTGCAGGTTTTTGTGTAGACGTAAGTTTTCAGCACCTTTGGGTAAATACCAAAGAGCCCAGTTGCTACACTGTATGGTTAAACTGCATTTCGTTTTGTAAGAGAACACCAAACTGTCTTCCAAAATGGCTATACCGTTTTGTATTCCCACTAGACATGAACGGAAGTTCCTGTTGTTCCACATCTTTGCCAGGATCTGGTGTGGTCGGTGTCCCAGATTTTGGTCATTCCGATATGTGTGTAGTGGTATCCTATTGTTGTTTTAATGTGCATTTCCCTAATGATATATGAAGTAGAACATCTTTTCATATGCTTGTTTTCGATCTGTGTATCTTCTTTGGTGAGGTATCTGTTAAGGTCTTTGCCTATTGATTAACTGTGTTGTTTGTTTTCTTAATGCTGAGTTTTAAAACTTCTTTGATATTTTGGATAACTGTTCTTTATCGGATGTGTCTTTTGCAAATATTCTCTCCTAGTCTGTGACTTGTCTTCTCACTTCTTTGGACATTATCCTCTATAGAGCATAAACTGTGATTTTAATGAAGTGCAGCTTATTTATTATTTATTTTATAATTTGTGCCTTTAGGTGTTGTATCTCAAAAGTTATAGTCAAGGTCATCTAGATTTTTCTTATGTTATCTTTTAGGAGCCTCATTTATTTTACATTTATTTTATTTATTTTACATTTAGGTCTGTGATCCATTTTGAGTTAATTTTTGTGAAGAATGTAAGATCTGTGTCTAGATTCAGTTTTTTTTTTTTCATGTAGAAGTCCAGTTGTTACATCACCATTTGTTGAAAAGACCATCTTTGTTCCACTGTATTGCCTTTGCTCCTTTGTCAGAGATCAGTTGACTAAATTTATGTGAGTCTACTTTTAGTCTCTTGATTCTTCCCATTGACCTACTGGTCTATTCTTTTGCCAATGTCATAGCGTCTTGATTGCTGCACTGTTGTAGTAAGTTTGGAAGTTGGGATATGTCCAGTCTTCCGATCTTATTCTTCTTCAATTTACGTTGGCTATTCTGGGCCTTTTGCCTCTCTGTACGAACTTCAGATTCGCTTTGTTGATATCCACAAAAAATTTTCTGGTATTTTATTGGGACTGCATTGAATCTATAGATTGAATTGGGAAGAACTGACAACTTGGCAGTATTGAGTCTTCCTATCCATGAACATGGAATTTCTATTTAGGGTAATGTGATAGTGAACAGAAATCCTAGTTTAGATAAGATGGATGTAATATTTGAGGTGAGATCTAAATTTCAAGGAGGAAGCCTTGCAAAGATCTGGGGGAAAGTGAAGGGACTAGCTAGTGCCAAAATGTATAGTTTTATTTAAAATTTTTATTTAAAAAATTTTTATTTAAAAAATTATTATATATCTTTTCTCCTTCGACCTGTAAGCACGGTGAAATATATTAAGGATTTCCTAATGTTGAACCAGTCTTGCACTTCTGGGGAAAAACATTACTTGAACACTGTGAGTTTTTTTGTCTGTTTTCAAATTTTCATTTAAATTCTGGTTAGTTAACGTACAGGGCAATATCAGTTTCAGGAGTAGAAATCAGTGGTTCGTCACTTATAACAACACTCAGTGCTCATCATGACAAGTGCCCTCCCTAATACCCATCGCCCTTCTAGCCCATCCCCCACCCACCTCCCTCCAGCAACTCTCAGTTTGCTCTGTAGAGTCTCTTATGGCTTGTTTCCCTCTCTATTCCCCCCTGCATATGTTCATATGTTTTGTTTCTTAAATTCCACATGCGACGAAGTCATATGGTATTTGTCTTTCTCTGACTGGCTTATTTCACTTAGCATAATACCCTCTAGCTGCACCCGCATCATTGCAAATGGCAAGATTTCATTCTTTTAATGGGTGAGTATTATTCCAATACACATATATATACATATATGTATATATACACACACATATCACCTCTTCTTTATCCATTCATCTGTTGATGAACATGTGAGCTCTTTCCATAATTTGGCTATCATTGATAATGCTGCGATAAACACTGGGGTACACGTACCTCTTTGAATCTGTATTTTTGCATCCTTTGGATAAATATCTAGTAGTTCAATTTCTGGATAGTAGAGTAGTTCTATTTTTAACTTTTTTTTTTTTAAGATTTTTATTTATTTATTTATTTAACAGAGAGAGAGAGAGAGAGAGAGAGAGAGAGAGATCACAAGTAGGCAGAGAGGCAGGCAGATAGAGAGGGGGAAGCAGGCTCCCTACTGAGCAGAGAGCCCGATGCGGGGCTCGATCCCAGGACCCTGAGATCATGACTTGAGCCGAAGGCAGAGGCTTTAACCCACTAAGCCACCCAGGTTATTTTTAACTTTTTGAGGAACCTCCATACTGTTTTCCAGAGGGACTGCACCAGTTTGCATTCCCATCAGCAGTGTAAGAGGGTTCTCCTTTCTCCGCATCCTTGCCAACACCTGTTGTTTCCTATGTTGCTGATTTTAGCCATACTGACAAGTGTGAAGTGGGATCTCATTGTGGTTTTGATTGTATTTCCCTGGCGATGAATGATGTTGAGCATCTTTTCAAGTGTCTGTTAGTCATCTGTATGTCTTCTTTGGAAAAATGTCCATTCATGTCTTTTACCCATTTCTTAATTGGATTATTTATTTTTTGGGTGTTGAGTTTGATAAGTTCTTTATAGATTTATCAGATATGTAATTTGCAAATATCTTTTCCCATTCTTTAGGTTGCCTTTTAGTTTTGTTGATGGTTTCCTTCTCTGTGCACAAAGTTTTTATCTTGATGAAGTCCCAATAGTTCGTGTTTACTTTTGTTTCCCTTCCCTTTAGAGACATGCCCTGCAAGAAGTTTCTGTGGCCAGTGCCAGAGGGGTTGTTGCCTATATTCTTCTCTAGGATCTTGATAGTTTCCTGTCTCACATTTGGGTCTTTCATCCATTTTGAATTTGCTTTTTGTGTATGGTGTAAGAAAGTGATCCAGTTTCATTCTTCCTCATGTTGCTCTCCAGTTTTCCCAACACCATTTGTTGAAGAGACTGTCTTTTCTCCATTGGATATTCTTTCCTGCTTTGTCAAAGATTAGTTGACTGTATAGTTGTGGACCCATTTCTGGGTTTTCTATTCTGTTCTATTGACCTATGCGTCTGTTTTTGTGCCAGTACCATACTGTCTTGATGATTACAGCTTTGCAATAACAGCTTTAAGTCTGGAATTGTGATGCCTCCAGCTTTGCTTTTCTTGATCAGGATTGCTTTGGCTATTTGGAGTCTTTTGTGGTTCCATACAAATTTTAGGACTGTTTGTTCTAGATCTGTGAAAAATGCTGGTGGTATGAGCACTGTGGTTTTTAAATATTTTTTCAACTATATTTCTGTGTTGAATTTGATAGTGTTTTATTTAGAATTTCTCATTTAAGCTGTAAGTGATTTTATTTTAGATTTTGCATGTGATTTTTTTAGGTATTATATCATGGTTTTATATCTTCGTTAAATAAATTGGGAAGATTTCCATGTTTTGAATACTTTGGAACTGTTTAAATAAATAGGAATTATCTGCTCCTTAGAGATTTGAAAGAAATTGCCCATATAACTGTGTGACTTTTAAAAAGAAGGAGTTAGGGTTTGTCTTTCTTTCTTTCTTCCCTTTTGTCTATTAAAATGTGTTTTAATCACATTTTTATTTCGCGTATGGATATTGGTCTATTCAGGTACCTTCTTCTAAGTCAACTTACTACCTTTATTATACATAATGATCTTTTTTTCCTTACACATATATGTAGTTATATTCCTTTCTCAGTTCTATTGTGGTATATTTGCGTTATCTCTTTTTAATTAGACTCGCCAGAGATTTGTATATTTCACTGGTCTTTTTAAATAATATATTTTTAGGTTTAGCCATTTTACATTGTACTGTAATTTATTAAACAGTTTCTGTTTTGCCTTTATTAATTCCTTTCTCCTTCTTTCATTTTACTTTTCTAACATTTTCAGATATTTATAAACATTTATTTTTATTTGGGTGCCTGGGTGGCTCAGTTGGCTAAGCGCCCAACTCTTGATTTCAGCTCGGGTCATGATATTAGGGTCATGAGATTGAGCCCTGTGTCAGGCTCCACACTGGGAGTGTAGCCTGCTTAAGATTTTCTCCTTCTGCCCGTCCCCTCCCCCCACCCCTGTGCACATGTGTGTGTTGCACTCTCTGTCTCTAAAAAAATTAAAAAATGAAAGTATTTCAGACTCTCAGTTTATATGTTTAGTGTATTCCATACATTATACCTTGTGGTCACGGACATTGCTTACTAAATATTTAGTAATTCATGTTTGTTTCTTCTCTAAGAGTTATTAGGATATTAGATATTATAATCTTTTTAATTTTATTAACTCTTTGTTCCTTTATTAGTACTTTTTAGTTTTATTGCATTATGATTAGAAAATATAACCTGTGAACTTTTCACTGAATACATTTTCAGAATACATGTGATTATAGCAGTCCTCCGTTACAATCCCTACTCATGAGAGAATGTATTTTTGTTGTTCTTTGCTAGGTATAGAATTTTTGTATCATAATCTTTTCCCCTCAAAAACATAAATGCTACTCCATCTTTTTCTGACATTTATTGTACTAGAGAAGTCCAATGTTTGTGATAACACTTTTAAAATGACTTATTGTAGAAATTTGTCTATGTCTGAAATTCAGAAATTTTGCCAGACTATTTTTAAGCATAGATCTCTATGACTACTTTTGCCTTGTTTTCAGTGAAGCTTTGAATCTGAATTTTCTCTTTATGGTGGTAAACATTTCCACTATTATTTATTATCATTATGTTTTCCCCTTTTATAATGTCTCTCTTTCTAAAATCATTACTGTGTATGTATTTTTCATCTTTGAATCTTTTCTTCTGATTTATGGGAGCTTTCTTTTTTTTTTTTAATTTTTTTTATTTTTTAATTAAAGCATAATGTATTATTTGCCCCAGGGTACATGTCTGTGGATCCTCAGGCTTACACATTTCACAGCACTTACCATAGCACATACCCTCCTCAATGTCCATAACCCAGCCC
>CM052898.1:90816201-90831232 GCA_028534135.1 Potos flavus | reverse complement strand
CATCTGTCGTTTCCTGACCTGCTTATTTTAGCCATTCTGACTGGTGTGAGGTGGTATCTCACTGTAGTTTTGATTTGTATTTCTCTGATGCCGAGTGATGTTGAGCACTTTTTCGTGTGTCTGTTGGCCATTTGAATGTCCTCTTTATGGGAGCTTTCTTAAAATTATCTCCATCACAGGGTCACCTGGGTGGTGCAGTCCGGTAGTCGTCAGATTCTTAGTTTCAGCTCAGGTCATAATCTCAGGGATATGGGATCGAGTCCTGCATCAGGCTCCATGCTCAGTACAGAGTCTGGTTGAGACTTTCTCTCCCTCTGCCCCAGCCTCAACTCCCTGTCTCTCTCTCTCTCAAATAAATAAAAATTTTTAAAAAATTAATCACGGATTCAGTTTTCTATAGGATCTAACCTTCAGGTCTCTGCTTTAATGGGATTTTAAAAATTTGATAATCATATTTTTCATCTGAAAAATACTATCTCAAAAAAAAGACATGCAGTAATCTCAAAACTTTTCTTCAAGGGAGTATCTAGTTTTTAGGGGCTCATATGCTTTGATTTCTTAGACTGATTGCCTTCTTCCAAACTACTGAAACAGTCCATAGACCAGATAACATTTCTGCTTGCTTATATTTCACTAGGGACAGGGGGAGAGAAAGTGAGAATGTTTGTCCAGATGACTGGAGACTGTGTGGAATCTTGGTCCTCCTCAGTCGGCAGGCTATTTCTTCACTTAAGAGGATTCCTCCCTCTGTCTGCTTCCCCTGCTCTGCCTTGCAGAAATTCTTCAAGTTTTCATTGATGCAGATGACACTTTCCCTAATTTTTGGCACCGGCACCTATTCCCCCTATTTTAGTCACTGGTTTTGGGGTGTTCAGTGGTATGAGCAGAGCTGGCAGGAAGGTGGGGAGAGGAGTCAGAACTTGTAGGTGCAGAGAGAGACTTAGATCATATTGAACCAAAAACCTACTACACAGATAGTAATGAAAACTCTGGGAGTCAACTGGACTATTTCATGGGCCTCGTATACAAAGAGGAATGGAAACTTCTTATCCTTCCTTTGGTGACTTCGTGCCCAAATAGTACTGTGTGCATGGAAGTCTTTCTGCTTCATTTATCCTATCTTCACCTCATTATTCTTGTTTTGATTTACAGAAAGATGTAGACAAGGAGTTCTATCTGTTTCCCACAGTGTTTGATGAGAATGAAAGTTTACTCCTGGATGAGAATATTAGAATGTTTACAACCGCACCTCATCTGGTGAATAAGGAAGATGAAGATTTTCAGGAATCTAATAAGATGCACTGTGAGTATGCGTCATCTGCCAATATTAAGTTATTTCAGTACTGCCCATGTAATGCTTTTAATGAAACCAAAATGCTAATTGCTTTGCCCATTGATTTTCAACAAATGATTAAACATTTGTTTAAACAACTCTGAGGGTAATATTGATATTTAAGGCATCGGTCAATTATTTTTCATTTCACTTAATCTAGAATAATAAAACATATAAAATATATCAATTAGATGCCTGGTCCTTAAAATGTAGTCCCTGGATCAGCAGCTTTAGCATGACCCAGGGACTTATTAGAAATGCAAATTCTTGGACCCCAACTCCTACCTACTGAATCAGAAACTTTGTGGATGGGGCCAGCAATCTCTATTTAACAAACCCTCTACATCATTGTGATACATGCATAAGTTTGAGAACTACTGGATTAGATGCTTTTCTCATCTGTGGTTTAATAGCGACAGCCTCATTTTATTATTCAAAATGAAGAAAGACATGGTCTCTGTTGTTGATGAACTTTAATGAATCTCACCCTTGACTACAAATTAGAATTCCCCTGAGTATTTTATTAAAACTGTTAAAACTATTTTCTAAATGTTTAGGGGAACCTTCAGAAATTCTTATTTAATTGAAACCTAGCATCAGATTTTCTTTTTCATTCCCAGTGTAATTCTAGAGGTTTAGAGACAGTGAGCTAATTGTTCAGAATGCCCACACTGCTAATGCACTACATGTGAAAATCACTGTAGTAAGAAGAAACAAAAGTAAAGTTGTGTTACAAACTCATGTTGCTTTTTTAATTGAATCGATACTAGTCACAATCATGATAATATTTCTTTTGAGTTTGCATTTTTACCTTTTGGAGAAGTCGAGATTATTACCTATTGGTAAGATTAGTGAGAGAAAACCTCCTGCATTCACTCTTCTCTGTTATTCAAGATGAATTAGAGAATTTTCCATCCAGAGCAATAAACACATTCCCAGTCTGCAGTGCCCAGGAATAGCTGTTATTATTCATTCATTCAGGTGCTCACAAATCCAACTCTCGAGAGAACTAAGAAGTGGTTAGCCAGGAAGAACAGTGCAGAACTTCAAGAACCCTGCCTTCAGCTCTTCTCCTTCTAGCCAGGGACTGTTCTGGGAGTGCTGGGTACAGCAAGCGGTTGCAGAGACACTCCTGATGCATAATGGGTTGGCGCGGCATGAATGGGTCTTTCAAAAATTAGATCAACAAAGTTGGCTCTGGAAAATCTGGGAGGTTGTCATGTAGGACGACATAAGATAAACCACTTTCAAAATACCATTTCCCAACTTTACAGCCATGAATGGATTCATGTACGGGAATCAGCCTGGTCTCAACATGTGCCAAGAAGATTCAGTCATGTGGTACTTATTCAGTGCTGGAAATGAGGCTGATGTACACGGGATTTACTTCACAGGAAACACGTACCTGTCGAAAGGAGAAAGAAGAGACACAGCAAACCTCTTCCCTCAAACAAGTGTTACACTCCTCATGCATGCCGATACTGAAGGTGCATTTCCTTAAAGTCAAGACAAGTCTCCATTGAGTGGATTCATGTCATTTTGGTTTAAAATGCTGGGTTGGGTGATAAACTCATCCCTTCCCCAAGCCTCCCAAGTGTGTGCCCTTCTTTCCCTTGAAGGGCATGCCCGGGCCACTGTTAGCTAAGTGTGTGGCAGACAGGTCCGTTTCCTGCCTGTTGAGGGGAAGGGAGGGAGTGATGAGTGAAGAGTAGACTGTGGTTTCTCCCATTTCCACACAGTAGAATCCTCAGGATGCTCTCTTTTTAAGTTATGTTCCTTTTAACAAGAGCTGGCAAATCAGACTAGAAAGGGAATGACTTCTGTAACAGCTCTGCAGTTAGACTTTTTGTCATCTCTCTGTAGCCTTCGTGTAGTGTTGGCTTGTTGGCTGTTTGCAGTTGATTGTCTTATGCTAGAACGATAGCCGTGCAACCTCAGAGATACTCGTGGGCCTGGGTCTGAATGCGTAAAACAAACTGAAACAAAAAGAAAGAACTTTAACCAAAAAGTGAAACACGCTAACTTGCTTCAGGCTTTATCTGGTTCATCATATGCCACTACAACATAAGACAAGTTCAGTGTCACCTCTTCCTTTATTCATTAGACAAGTGTAAATACAACAGTCAACAAAAGACGTAAAGTGTCTGCTCTTGTGAAGTGGAAATTCTAATGCAGGGAGACAGACAAGAAGCAAGTATATAGTGGTTATAGTGTTATTGGTTATAAATACTATTAAGAAGAATAGAGCAGAAAAAGGGGCTGGTGACTTATGGGGGAAGGTGGGTAACAATTCTCTGAGATGGTGACAATTAACGAGAAGCTTGAATAAAGTGAGGACGTGAGCTATGTGGATATTTTGGGGAGGAGTGTTCCAAGCAGAGGAAACAGCAGGGCAAAGGTCCTGAGGTAGGCACACACTTGACCTGTTCTAAGAACAGCAAGGAAGCCTCTGTGACTGGAACAGAGTGAGTGGTAGCTGATGTGATCATCCAATTGAGCCACGTTAAGGACTTGGGTGTTGATTCTGAGTGAGTTGTAGAGCCATAGAAGGTGCTGAGCAAAGGAGTGACATGCTTTCTTATTTACCATTCCAGGGACTTTTGATGTTGAATGCCTAACAACCGATCACTACACAGGAGGCATGAAGCAGAAATACACTGTGCACAAATGCAGGGGACAGTCCGATGATCCAAGCTTCTATCTGGGACGAAGGACCTACTACGTTGCAGCAGTGGAAGTGGAATGGGATTATTCCCCAAGCAGGGAATGGGAACGGGAGCTGCATCACTTACAAGAGCAAAAGTAATTCTCCAGATTCTGAGTCCCAATTTTTTTTTTTTTAGTTTTCTCTTTCAGAGAATTAAGAATTATGCTGAATTTTAGAAACACAAACAGTTGCATTAAACTGTAACAACAGAACCATAAAAAAAATGCCTCCCAAGGAACCTTTCCTCATTAATTTCTGTTCTGCTAATTTTCTCATAGGAAAATTTCCATCTGTCTCGTTTGATTCCTTGTAGTCGCTCTTTCCTTCTTTTCTGTTGGATTGTCTTCTTATATTCACGTGCCCTTATCTTGCTATTGATTGTGAAATTTAAACAAAAGTTAATGCCTAAATTCAAAGCTAAAATATTATTTTCCTTATCAGCCATTTGCTGCTTCTCTTATTTTTCCTCCAGAGTTCCTTATCAGTTCAGTAATCTGTTCTTTTACATTCTAAAACCATTATGTGTGAAGAATATTTTAAATTCTTGAGGGCAGTATAGTAGACATGGTCTGTGTCCTCTAAGAACTTATAGGAAAATACGCTTCAAAACCACCAATAACATGTACATTATAGAAATGGAAAAAATAAGTTCATTGTAAATAAGTGTAAATAAAGTATCATTATTGGAGCTTTGGAAACCGCACATTGAGCGGTATTACCAGACACTTCTTGAAGACTTTTCCAAGCACTCTTCCCTCCATCATCTCACATGTCGCACACTAAGTTTCATGGATATGATTTGAGAGATTGGACATGTGTTCAGATCTGGGGTGCACAACATCTCTGGTAACCTGTAGCTAAGCGAAGGTTAGCTGGTTAGTGTGACTGTGATGGGGAGTATGTTTGCAGTATAAAGTAGGAAAAAGTTATTTCAAGCGACAGGGGTAAAATAGTCAGAAGGCTGCAGGAGCTGGGGCATCTGGGTGGCTCAGTTGGTTGAGTAGCCGACTCGTGATTTTGGCTAAGGTCACGATCTCAGGGTCCTGGGATCGAGCCCTACTTCGAGCTCTGTGCTCAGTGGGGAATCTGTTTGGGATTCTCTCTCTCCCTCTCCCTCTGTCCCTTTCCCTGCTTGCAATCTCTCTCTCTCTCTTCTTTCTCTAAAATAAATAAATAAAAATCTTTAAAAAGAAAAAGGCTACAGGGGCCTTGAGGAGTCACTGCAAACTTAAGATCAAGGGAGTGGCTGAAAACACTGGGCCATTTTGGCTCTTATAAACCAGAAATACTGTAGGAACCAGAGAACCCTTCATTGATGAAACCTGGGCTCACAATTTTAGGGCTATAGTGAAACTTTAAAGATCATCTCATCTCATATCTCATTTTGGGGGTGAGGAACCTGAGAGTCAATAGGCAATGACTAGCTAGAGGTCATTTTAGGTAGTGGAAGAGTCAGCACAGGTCTCAGATGGCTCTACTCCCAGCAAGGAGCACTTTCTACCGTGCCTATCTATTTCCAAAGTCTTATTCTTTCTTGCTAGAATGGGAGAATGCTATTAAAAATTAGCATAATTACTTAAATGAAAACTGTATTTTTATTCAAAATTTAAAACTCAATTTCCACTTTCATGAAGACAAGTACTAACCTTAGCTTTGTGTGTGTTTTGCTGAAGTGTTTCGAATGCATTTTTAGATAAGGAAGAGTTTTACATAGGCTCCAAGTACAAGAAAGTTGTGTATCGGCAGTACACCGACAGAACGTTCAGAGTTCCCATGGAGAGAAATGCTAAAGAAGAACATCTGGGAATTCTAGGTACTCTAATCATCGGGTGTGGGGTAGCGATGTGGTGCTATGTGCAGTGAGAGGATGTGTCCAAGGGCTTAATTTCCCAATTCATAGTCCAAGGAATTCAAATAAAAATAAGTTATGTAATAAAAATGAGAAGCCTGTATTTTCTAAAGAATATGACAAAAATATTGCTCATTTTTCTCAGAAACAATGTATTATCCCATATACTAATGAAATTGTGTGTATTGGTGTTCATCAAATTGATGCCTGTCGTTTTGGTGAAATTCCTAGAAATTATTTTCTAATGAAAATCTTCACCAAATTCTCCTTGTTATTCCACCTCTCTTCTGGCTCACAAACCATAGCTATTTGCTTTTAAAATTGCCATCTAGTAATTAACTCCAAGAGAAAAAAAAAGTACACATAGACAAGGAAATAAAGAAAGAAAAAAGTGTTACCATACACAAGGCATGGGAAAAGTTGCTTTTGATTTTTTAGGAATCCTTTTGAGAGAGAATGTCTAAGAACTTGACCAACAGTGGTCTTGGGGATTTTCTGGAAAATCATCGAGTGCAGGGGACATCACTCCCAATCCCACCATATTTCCATACTAGCAGAATACCCTGGGGCAGGTCATCCTCAGCCCCCGAAATAAGATGCCGAAGGGAGAATGGCATTGTTGCTGGGTTGCGGAAATTCTTAGCAGCAGACAAGCTAAGATTGGCTACAGAAGAAGGTAGAAATGGGAGGGGTGGTCTCACCCACCCTTCCAAATGCTGTACTGCCATAGATTCACACTCAGGAAGGCCTGGAAGTCCAAATGTGGAGAAAGGAGAGCGAGTGCTGCCCAGTGACTCTTGGTCAGGGAAGGGTCATAGCTGACTCAGCAGGATCAGGCCATTGCCCTACCGGGAACTTTCAGGCCAAACCCTCCCGTAGGACTCTTGATGAGAGTTGCACCCCTGGTTTCCATTTCTAGAGGCGACCATTCCTAGTGTTTTTATTCTGAATCCTCTGAGACCAGGTGTAAATCCAAGAGTAGTTTAGTATGAAGCCACACAGACTCCTGCCTTTGTGCTAAGAAAGTTACCTGATCTTTGCTTCTATTACTGAGTTAGAACTTCTTATCTGATATGTATATAAGCCACTCTTCTTTTTTGCTCTTTCCAGGTCCACAACTTCATGCAGATGTTGGAGACATAGTGAAAATTATCTTTAAAAACATGGCCACAAGGCCCTACTCAATACATGCCCATGGGGTGAAAACAGAGAGTTCTACAGTTACTCCAACTTTACCAGGTACTCACGGCGGGGGTGGGAGGAGTGGAGGGTGGCATTTTAATAGACTTTACAAGCTTCCCACAAATGACTGTTATCAGAGAGGTATTCCTTCCAAATAAGTGTCTTAAGGAAGTGAAGTAGGAAGTGGTTAAGACTGGGCAGGGGGGCGCCTGGGTGGCTCAGTCAGTTGAGTCTGCCTTCAGCTCCGGTCATGATCTCAGGGTCCGGGGATCGGCCCCCACCTGGGGCTCCCTAGTAGAGAGTCTCTTTCTCCCTCTCCCTCTGCCTGCCCCCGGCCCAGCTTTTGCTCTCTCTCTCTTTCTCCCCCTCTCTGTCTCAAATAAATAAGTAAAATCTTAAAAAAAAAATTTAGAAAGAGGGCATGCAGGGAGGTGTATCTGTGTGTACGTCTCCATGCACATACAAGGAAAGGAAAAGGAAGGAAGAAAGAGAGAGAGGAAAAGAAAGAGAGATCCACTGGAGAACCTTAAGGAAAACATCTGCAAGTATTGAATCTACAAATACTCAAGGTGGAGTGAGCAGAGATGGTCTCTCCACGCCCAGACAGCATTTACTGCACACTGTGTGTGGTGGAATGTTCCCATGCCTGTAGCTGAAGGCAAGATCCTAAGGGCAGAGACCACCACACGGAATTTTGAATCCCCCAATTCTAGCCCAATATCTGGCATGTACTAGAAACTTAATAACTTTAGTTAACACAGTGCAAAAGCTGGAAGAGATTAAATACATGCGTGTACTTCCTTTAATTAAAAAGTGTATTTTTCTTCTATTGGTTATAAAGTTGGCTTCTAGGAAAGGACCATTTCTTAGTAATTTAGCAGTTCCCAAATATGGCAAGTGAGAAAAAATGGGTGAGAAAAAATAAATTACACTATAAAGTTGCTCACATCAATTCAGGGGATTAGAAATAAAAAGCCCTGCCCTTGTGAGTCTCATATTTTTCCAAAAGAGATAAACGAATATACGTAGTATCAATTTATAAAGAGTGCTATGAAAAAGATTAAAGCGGATGACAGAGAAGAAGTAAAAAGAGCACTATTTTAGGTAGGGTGATCAGGAGGGCTTCTTTGACTGACGTGTGGGTTAAGTGACTGCAGAGGACAAGGGCAGAATCAAGGATCAGTTAGAGGACTACTGCAATAATCTGGGTTAAAAAAAGAGAGAGAGAGAGAGACTTGGATCAGGGTGGAAGTAGCTGAGGTGGTAAGTTGTCATATTCTGGTTGTATTTTAAAGGTGGTGCTAACAGCCCCTGCAGAAAGATCAGGCATTAAGGAACATTAGGGAAGGAGGGTCAAGGACAGCACCAGGGTTTTGGGCATCCACCACGGGTGGTAGAGCAGGTTGGGGAATGGAGAAGAGAAGGAAACGTTATTTTTTGGCTTATGAGATTATAAGAGTGTAGATGAAGCGATGATGTGCTCAGGTGGTGAATCTATGCTCTATATTCTCAGTGAAAGATTCTGCTTAGAAAAAGGGTGATGATGTAGGGTTGGGTAAGATGGAGGACTCGAGGAAAAAGGAAAAAGTCTACCTCATCCCTTGAGACCATCCTGTCTTGCTTGATTCCCTAGAAAAGTTTGGCCAGACTTTGGCTAATGAAAGTCTGAAAGCATGAATATTTAACAGTGAGGTCTCCATAAGGGGAGTGGATGGTTAAGTGGCCACAGCTAAAAGTCAAGGTCTGATGAGGAACTGGCTAGGAACCCCTGAGGTGACTGGAAGCAGAGATTAGCCTGGAGAAGAGCCCAGAGCACAGGGAAGAAGGTCAAGGCCTTGGCAAGTTAGGAGGGGAGAGCAACTGGCTATCTTCAAAGCGTCAAGGCCTAGGGTGTGGCGGTGTCCCGTATGTGACAGAGCTGTGTATGGTATGACAGAGTGGGACAAACTCGAGAAGAGGTCACTGTGACAAGTCAGTGACCCATGAGATCCCGTGAGCTAATGGCTCTGCACCAGGAATTGTGGAATCACTAGGGATAATGGTGAAAAAGGAGAAAAGGAAGGCCAAGGTGAAGCTGAGGGAATGACACAGGGCATGCAGGTACAAACACAGAGGAGGCTTGGGGAAGGTGCTTGCACTGGGAGAAATCGCTTGACGGTTGAAGACAGTGTTTCACAGGAACAGACTTCAAGCTAAAAAAAGATGTTACAAGCTTCCTTCAAATTGTGATATTGGTATCGCCAGGTTCTGGCTTGGTGGTATTGTACCGTGTGTGTTATGGCTAGTTAATTCCTAACTGACAAGGAAGATCTAAAATTATGTCTTACAGTTTGTCTTAAGACTGAATTCCTAAAAACCATTTTGAGTGCCACTACTTTTTAACACTAATTACCTTGACATTTCCAGTTTCTAGGTCACTGGTTATTAAGACTTAGTATATATTTATATATCAAATATATACCAAATATAACCAGATACATTAACACTTGATTAATTTAGGTGAAATTCGCACTTACATATGGAAGATCCCAGAAAGATCTGGAGCTGGAATAGAGGATTCTGCTTGTATTCCATGGGCTTACTATTCAACTGTGGATCAAGTTAAGGTAAACTTTAAATCATTTGTGTTTTGTGAAAATCCCCAAATTAGACACACAGTTGAAGGAAGATGAGATTAGACTTTTCCTGTGATCCAATTCTATCTTAAAATCCCAGGAAAGGAAGCTTCTCTACAACTCACTTTGGTTTCATTTTTTTGGTTTGTTTCTTTTTAAGGATAGAGTTATAACTGCGTTAACCCTATGACTGCTGATTACGGGTAACACAGAATCAAATATTAATACAGTTATTTTGTTTCCCTTTTGACATAAAAATACATTAAACCCAAAGATCTGAGGTACACGATTTCAGAGCTTTATTAATGATAATAAAAGTGTTGATCTCAGTAGTCAATCTAGCACAACTAAAGCTATTTGATTGAATATTTCAAAGCCAACAAAACACTCAACAACTGCAAATCAAAACTTGTTCCAAGATTTGTTTGTAGAATTAAATCTCGAGTCCAAAGCTCTCTCCTGAGCTCCAGACCTGTCTATATACCAGCCTATTGAACATCTCCACGAACATGTCCCAGCACTGGAAGCACAGCAACTCTAACATGGAATTGAGATCCTCCTCCACCTCTTGTATTTCCTATGGCAATATGTGGCACCATGAGTTCTAAATCTACTCATTTGTTCAGTCTAGAACCCTGGGTATGAAGGATCTAGTTTTCCTCCCTGGTTCACACAGGCAATTCACCCACCTACATATAGTTCAGTCTATTCCTTCTATCTCCACAGATCGTGTCCTTATAATTTGCTTAACTACTGCAATGGCCTCTGAGGTTCCAGTCTCTTTCTCCTTCAACCCTTCCTTGACTCACCACCAGGATGACTGGTCTAAACTGAAAATATGTTGCCATGCCATGTTCAATTTTCAATGGCTCCCTATGACCCATAAGATAAAATCTAAAATTCCTGAACATGATAGAGCTCGAAGGCCTTCTAGACCTAATCGACCATTACTGACACCCCCCCAAACCAAACGTCTCATAGATTTGTCAGTTGTTGTCTTCCTCCTCTGTGTTATTTAGTACTTTATGAACCTCCATTGCCACAAGTGATTCATTTCTTCCAGCCTCTATTTTCTCTACTAGACTGAGTTCCTGGAGGGCACAGGCTTTGTTTGATTCATCTCTGGATTTTGAGACTGGCATAGTGCTTGATTTATGGAATAGGCAAAACCAACATCATTCATGGGGTTCTTTTAAATTGTTGCTCATTCGCTGAGCTAATATTTGGCCTCTGCAAGCACTTCTGTTACTTCAGCATCACCCATTCAACCTACCTACCATTCACCATTAGTCCAACTTATTTACAAGTGGAGGTGACTGACCTGACAGCACCACATTAGGCAAAGTCTATGATTTAAATCGGTCCTTCTAAAATTCCCAAGGTCCCAGCTGTCTAAAATGCTGACTTCTATCACAAGGATGACCAAAGTTTTTGCTTGTTTTCAGGATCTCTATAGTGGATTAATTGGCCCACTGATTGTTTGCCGGAGATATTACATGAAAGTATTCAATCCCATAAAAAAACTGGAGTTTTCCCTTCTGTTTTTTGTTTTTGACGAAAATGAATCCTGGTACATAGATGACAACATCAAAACATACTCTGAACACCCTGAGAAAGTAAACAAAGACGATGAGGAATTCATAGAAAGCAATAAAATGCATGGTATGAGACATTATTTTAACCCTATGTTCCCCTTTGCTTCTTTAAAATAAATTAGTTTGGAGACTATTCATTTTATAACACACCAGTTCTGCCTCACTCTGTATGTGAGGTAGGATTCTGTTCAAAGCAACAATCCCGTATTAACATCTCTCCCCATTCCAAAGTCCCATTCCCTTTTAAATTCACAATGAGGATTGCGGCTTTTGGTGCTAAATGACTAGAAAAGCAGTGTGACCTTATTGACCTGAATGTATTCATTTCCCCATCTGTAGCGAAATAAGTTCCATTACCACAAAAAGATCCCATATATTAACCTAGTACTCATATTGTCAGTGAAACAGCTACTGATTTAAAATATCTCGAAAAGTAACAAAAAAAAAAATCATGTGATTTTCCCAGCTATTAATGGAAGAATGTTTGGGAACCTACAAGGCCTCACGATGCACGTGGGAGATGAAGTCAACTGGTACTTGATGGGAATGGGCAATGAAATAGACTTGCACTCGGTACACTTTCATGGCCACAGCTTCAGGTACCAGGTAAGAGTGATCCTTGGTCATTATTCTTGCTCTATTGGAAAGTGTTTTAATACAAATGAAGAAAATATTTCCTCAGAGAGACTTATGAAAAAAAAGTTCCAAGAAACAACTAAATTATTTCCAAAGAGTGTGCCACACAGCAATCTCAGTTGCTGTCACCAACCTTTGTTACACATTGGGCTCTTCGTTGGAAGAGCTCTATTAGTGGGTTTTCGTGGAGTTCTGCTCACATATTTGCTGGGCAAGGCATTTGAATAGACTCGTTAGCAGAGAGGTTGGGAATGTTCATATAATGATGGATCAGCGGGTAGAGCCAAGACTTTATTATAACCTTTACCTGTTCTAACTTCTGAATTCTGTAATGGCCTAACGTGAACAAGTTTATCATTTTGGTGTGAGGCAACTGATCGGTCCTGAGATCTCGATGCTACTTCTGCTTCTCATCCAGTGCCGATTTCAGCAGGAGCCAAAAGCTCTCTTTCTTACCTTTGAGTTAATGTAGAAAATTCGGAAACTACCACAAAGCCCATTGCAGAAAAGACCATTTTGTTATCTGTATTTTGGTTTATGCAGTTGTTATATTCTTAGGAGACTTTCAATTCTGTCCTTGCAGAAATACTCCCCCTCCAAGTACTCTGTGTCTAGTCTAGCCTCTACCTGAACTGCCTTGGGTTTTGGTTTCTCCCTGGGCCTCCTTTCCTGCTCCCTGCATTACCCTCCCTGCCATAAAGCTTCACAGACCAGCTAATCTAGAAGAAATTCAGCAAAAGTGAGATTAGGACTGAAATGAGGCTGCAGCTAAATTCCCTTGTGTAACTCAAGCGTGCCGGTAAAAGGCAACCTGAAGTAGAAGTGGAAGAGGTGCCAGGCGGTCCAAATGGGTGAGTGGACTCTCCTCACATCTTCCCTTCACACCCACTTCGTGGCCCAAACTGCCGGGCACTCAGCACTACCAAGACCACATACTTCACTGTTTGTATGGGACATACAAATGTGCAGGATCTCTCTCTCTCTCTTTTCTTTTCTTCACAGATTCATCCATTTTTCTAATATCCCTGAGCTGGCCAATGAAAGATTATTTGAATGAACTCTCACATATAATAAACATTATATAATATTTGTCATTTTTCTAATTAAGCACAGGGGCATTTATAGCTCTGATGTCTTTGACGTTTTCCCTGGGACATACCAAACTCTAGAAATGTTTCCAAGGACACCTGGAATCTGGTTACTCCACTGCCATGTGACTGACCACATTCATGCTGGAATGGAGACTACTTACACGGTTCTGCCAAATGAAGGTGAATATCGAGCTAGGAATTCTAGAAGTCATGTATCACGAATATAATTAAGATGCACTGCTTTGCCGAAATATTTCCCCCAATAGGAAACATTCGTGAATTTGCTGCCCTGATCTCTTCCTTATCTACCTCCAAGCAGGATTTTTTTTAACTTGCTAAATGGTGTGGGATACAGCTTATCCTCTGATCGCTGGTACTGATAACAGTACAGAAGTCTCTCACCTAATACAAACAGATGCCAATTTGAGGCAGTGCAATTATTCCTAAAGCTGACATAAGGGAGTGGTCGTATTATTTACCAAAAGGCTAACAAAAGACACTTTTAGAATTTAATTTCTTTCTTAATAGAAAACATTTAACTTTTTTTCTAGGTTGTACCTGGTACACAGAAAGTTCTCCCCACTCCCTAAAAAAAATCAATATAATTTCAAATCATCAGTCAGGCAGAAATAATGTCTTTCTGCACTTCTAGGGGTGAGGGCAAGTATTATTGACCATTGTCAGAGATTGTTTTAGTCCATTCAGGCTGCTCTAACAAAATACCAGACTAGGTAGTTATTAAACAGTATATATTTATTTTCACAGTTCTGGAGGCTGTTAACCTGAGATCGGGGTGTCAGCATGGTTGGGTGAGGGCCCTTCTCTCATTACAGACTTCTTATTTTATCTTTGCGTGGTGGAAGGGACAAGCTAGCTCTATAGGGCCTCTTTGACAAGGGCGCTAATCCCATTCACAAGGGCTCCACCCTTACGACCCAATCACCTCCCAAAGGCCCTACCAAGTTACTGTCAACCATGGGCATAAGGTTTTTAACGTGGAAATTTAGGGGGGACACCAATGTTCAGACTATAGCAAAGATCCAGGAAAAACAATGGAATCTAAATTCCCTGTTTCCCCCAGCCCAGCAATAATACTCCCTTCTGAAGCACAGGAAACACAGGAAAAGAAATAGCCCTTTGCTGGGTAAATAGTCACAAAATATGTTCTACAGAGTGAAATCCTGCTGTGTGGTTGCAGGCTTTGGTGTTTCTTGGGTCTTCTGACTTCAGAATTGTTGGAATTGGTGATGGCCAATCCAACAGGGGGAAATGATGTAGAGAAAACAACGCCTTGTGTTTCCTCTTCAAAATGGGCATTAAAGGGGACATATAAGTGGAGGAAAATATAGAAATAAATCTCTCAAAAATTAAAAGTAACTCAAAGATCAACAGTGAGTGCAAACGACAAGTTTTCATGTCTGCTCCAGGGTTTTACACAAACACCTGGTAACGTGAGAAACGGTTCTCATAAAAGCCTTTATTACAAGAGTGGGACTGAGAGTCCCAGAACACTGAAGACGGGGAGAGGCAAATAAACCGCTGGGTTCAATGCCAGTAACTCCTGAACAAGACGAAGAGTCAAACATGAGAATGAGACAGGCAATTCCTCCACAATGAAAAAAGTCACTAGAAAAGAATTGTAGATATCCTGACATACTTAATGTAATGCTTCATTTCCCGTATCGGAGGAGGCATAATAAAGACCTCCTCTGATAAATATAAAAGGTACTTTTTTTTAGACTGTGACATTTCTACTACAGTCAGATAACCTTTTGGAGGAGTCTGTAGGAAAAAACTTGCCTAGCTTTCAGTTACTCGCAGGGACTGTATATTCTGTATTTTTAGTAACTACCACAATCCAATCCAATACTCTGCATGGCAAATATCTAACCACCTGTTAATTCAATGAAAAGGAATTTTTAAACTTTTTTGGACATAATTTCAGACTTACAGAAACGTTGCGAGAAGAGTACAAAAAATTCCCATATACACTTCACCCAAATTCCTCAACTATTGACATTTT
>CM052898.1:90798426-90815701 GCA_028534135.1 Potos flavus | reverse complement strand
ATATGATTTCACTCATACGTGGAATTTAAAAAATAAAACAGATGAACATAGGGAAAGGGAAGGAAAAATAAAATGGGATGAAATCAGAGAAGCAGAAAAACCATAAGAGACTCTTAACTCTAGGAAACAAACTGAGGGTTGTTGGAGAGTAAGAGGGAGGGGTAAGGGATAACTGGGGGATGGGCATTAAAGAGGGCACTTGATGCAATGAGCACTGGGTATTTTATGCAACTGATAAATCACTGAACTCTACCTTTGAAACTAATAATACAATATATGTTAACTAATTGATTTTAAATAAAAAAGAAAACAAAAAATGGAAAAATAGAAAGGAATCAAGAATAATTGGAACACTACGTCAAAAACTAATGACGTACTGTATGGTGACTAACATAATAAAAAAAGAATAATTAAAATGACTAACATTAAAAATGAGAATACATTTAAACCCATGACATATACAGTAGTCCCCCCACTTATCCACAGGGGATATATTCCAGTGGCTGCCTGAAACCATGGATAGTGCTGAATCCTATAGATATACTATTTTTTTTCTATATATACTTATCTATGATAAAGTCTAATTTATAAATTAGGTACACTAAGAGATGAACAACAATAATAAAACAGAACAATTTTAATAATATACTGAAATAAAAGTTATGTGAATGTGGTCTCTCTCTTTCTCTCTCTCTCAAAACATCTCATCCTGATCCTTCAGGATATACTGATCTTTCTTGTTCTTGTTATGGTATAAGATGATAAAATGCGAAGTGAAATGAATGACGTAGGCATTGTGACATAGCATTAAGCTACTATTGACCTTCTGAGGAACACCTGCCTCTAGACTAATTGACAGTGGGTAACTAAAACCATGGAAACGGGGACTGTGGTACTGTTTTTAATAATGGTCTTAAAATTTCTTTTTCTATAGAGACCAAGTCTGGCTGAAAGAAATAAATTGGTGTTAAGTGGAAAAAAAAAAAAAAGAAAAAAACAATGATTCATAATAATGTACGTGAAAGTGATGAAGAAAAACTTTACTTTGGAATGGCTATAAGCATAAAAAAAAGGCTGAAAACATACACTTTCATGAATTTTCGGGGAAACTGTTACATTGTTTCATATGAAAAGATCAAGAGATACATGACTGACTCTAATACAATTATAGTTGATTTACATAGGTCCTTCATATCACCACCAGGACTTTATAAAACTATACTCTCCACCCCCACCCCCAAAATCTATGACCAGATGTTGTCCCTGATGGTTCTTAAAGGATCGCTATTAAGATTCACTGAAATGTTTTCAACCATTGGCTTCCCATCAATCCCTATAACATGGTGCTGCTGTCTTCTTAATGAATCAGCAGACACGAGGGCATAGGTGTAGAGAAAGTAAAATACTATTTTAAAATAATAAATTAAAAATTAAAAAATTTTTAAATAAAATAAATTTTAAATAAAATAAATAAATGAAATAAAACGAGGTAAAATAAAAAATTAAAATAATGCCGATCTACCTGGATTTTGTGAGCACTTGAAGAGACAGTCAAAAGGAGAATAATCTGGAACTGGAGAAAGGCAAAACTGACAAGCAATTCTACAGATTAAATCCTGGTAAAGATGAACACTGACATCAGGAGAAAAGTTTCAAAATACAGTTGTGGCAGATGTGGGGTGAGTAGCATTTTTGCCGAGCCTTAAGTGAAGTCAAAGCACACTATTGATGAGCTGAACTTGGACTCAAAATTGTCTAATAAGAAGTTAAAAAAGAAGACACAACTGTGAATACAATGATATATTTCTTTACTTTCACATATATTCTAGCTAAAAGAACAAAAGTACACATCAGCAAAAAAATAGAAACAAGGCTTTGGCTGAAAAACATGCATCCAACAAATTATGTTAATGGCCAGACAAGAAGATAGTTAACTTTGTAAATTTCTACTTCATTGGTTCAGAAAGAAACCACAGCATGAGTTGTTTTTTTTTTTTTTTTTTGACCACAGCATGAGTTTTAAAAGTAACAAAAAAGTAAAGTTTGAAATCTTTTATTGTGGGAAAACATTAACCTCTTTCCCAAAGAAAATTTTTCAAAAAAAAAAAAAAGAAGAAGAAATAAACTAATTGAGAAATCTGGAAAAATCAAGAAGAATAAATTCTGGACCACTTGTAGTAACATTCTTTCAAACATACCTACCAAATGTTTCCGGGGTGAAAAAGATTGTCACTTCTTCTTTTTTTTTTTTTTTAAGATTGTCACTTCTCCCACAACACTAATTTGATATTCCTTGGAATAAAAGTCAGTGTCTACTTTTAAAAACATACACCTTCTTTGAGAAAATTCTTAAGTTTTGTGGCTTTTTTTTTACATTCTTGACAATTACATGGAGGCAGGTCATAAAGTACCAAACTAATAATACCACCACAGGGGAAGGTAAGCAGCCTGAAAGCATCTGCAATAAATGTACTTATTCGATATGAAAATCCTTTATTTACATTTTTACTGGACATTCCATTTTTTTAAAAGTCAGTCTTCTATGGCATTGTGGTATTTTTCCAAATGATACCTTCAAGTCAACGATTTCTTTCGACTGCAATAAAGAAGATATGGCAAGAAAAACGCTGCAGTGCCATCTTCTGGGAGCACATTCAGGAAATCCCGTAGTTCTAGCTCCACAGCAACAACTGACAATGTTTCTGTTGGTAGGACAGAGTATCTGAGTTAGAACTGCAAGTCTGTCTTTCATCCAATTTTCTTATCACTCAACCAATTAGAAGCTCAGTCAGGCAACAAAATGCTATAACCACAAAAAGAAGGAAAAAAAAGATTGGTCTTTTAAATCTACAGACTACTTATAGTTTTAACAACTTCTTACTCATTCTTTCTAAAATGCTTCGAAGTTTATTTTATATTAGCTCCCTGCAATTTTGATTTACTGTTTCATTGCTAAATCATTACATCATTTTTCAATATACTTCTATTAGCCTCTAAAGAAAAATAAAATCATGTGGATAGTCTTTAATGTTAGGGCTATATTGCAGCTAATTTAGAAAGATTGCTAGGATAGGAAATACTATTAATTGATGGATGACATTTTCCTAAATTAGTTCCTCTCTATGATAAGATTTTCATGTTATTAAGAAGCACAAATCTGTCCACATGACCATTTTTTTTCAAAACTGTAAAATAATGTACTCCCGTGTATATCTTCAATTACTAAGGGATTTAGGAAACATTTTTATAAAAAGAACGTAATTTTATGATTCCATTGCTTCTTGAGCTATACATGCTGCCATCTGCTGGGAGGACAGGGGATGACACTTAAGACCACTGTTGGTGATAACTACCAGTGCCATTCCCTGTGTGATCCTCACCTGCCCACCACTTACTCTATCTGCAGAGTGACTAAAATATAAAATCTCCTGCTCAGATGTGTGTGCATCCACCCAAAGTCATCTCTCTAATATTCAGCAACCTAAATCGTCTCTTACACAAAGGAGTGACATGCCCATGTTGCTAAAAAGTTAATGAATGGATCAGCAGCGATGCATGGGAAAGATCCCTAACTCTGGAGTCAGGCAGATTCTGTGACTTTAAGAAAGTCACTTAACCTCCTTAGTCCCCGTTTCTTCATCTATAATGAGGTGGTACCATCTGCTAGCTTCTAGAGTCCTTTGAGAATTAAATAAAATACAATGATGCATATCTAAAATATTAATAGAAACTTAATAAACAATTACTACTAACTAGTTTGCAAAACCCATATGAAAAACATGAATTATCAATACTTCCCTATCAAACCAGTTTATTTAGCCTAAATGTGGAGCCTATAAATAGTATCCTAGGTATAAAAAAACTGAGTTGGGGTCCAGGATTGAGGTTACAGAGCCAACAAAAATCTTGCCGCTGACCAATTCTCCTCTTCTGCCAACCAATGACGGGCTGATATAGGTTATAATTCCAAGAATAAGGTCAATATCTTAAATACGTAAAAGACTTCAAATCCTCCAGTATGTCTAGAAAATACTCATCAGATGCTGAAAATAGTTATTTCTGGCTGATGGGGCTTTAAATGACTTTCTAAACTTCATTTTTGTAATTTACTGCAGTAGTAACATTTTTAACAATAAGCATAGTTCATTACCACAAAAACAGTAGCAAATATTTCCTGGAAACAAGCCAATCAATAGCTCCAGTTTCAATGGCTCTGCATTGGTGCAATGGTTCTCAACCAGCATGATTTTGCTCCCCAGGGACACCTGGAACTGTCTGGAGGCATTTTTGTTTATCATAACTAGGGGAGTGCTACTAGTATTTAACGCTGCTAAATGTCCTAAAATGCATATACACAAAAGAATTATCAGCCCAAAATGTAAATAGTGCCATGGGTGAGAAATGCTGTGTTGGAGATAAAAGAAATCCAAGCTCCTAAGCATATTATAGAGATTCCTGACCTCCATCTCCAACCTTGCCATCTTCCAATTTTGCCTAATGTTTGTTCTAGAGTCAATCCAGAACTTCTCAGTAGTCTCTCTCAGGATACTAAAACATTGGGCTGCTTCTGGTCACTCAGTATGTTGCAGACCTGGAACTCAGTTCCAGATCTCCAGACTCCAGTCCTGGTGTCCTCTCAGTGCACTACAGCTCCCTTGGAAATGGACCTGAAGTTATTCAGGTGTCTTCCCTTCAAATCAATCAATAGAGAATGCTTCCTATGGAGAGGCATACTGCTGGTGAGGAGGGCACAACAGGAAAAATGAGTAAAATGCTATACCAGCGTTTGGAGTCTAATAAACATAAATCACACCCAGCATTTAGTCCTATGAGCCACACACATACAGTTGGGCACGTGTGTATGCACACACACAGACATATGTTGATGATATAGGAAAATGGAACATTTGGAGGAATGATTATGGGTGGGTTAGGGGTAGAGAGGACGTGGATGTGGATGAGGAAAGGATGAAGTCCTTTGACTGAGATAATGATGCTGCTGAGGTATGAAGATGTGGGATAGCTGCTCTGCAAAGTGACCCACCCACACAAATAATCAGTTCCAAGTTGTATGATAAACGTTACACAAGGGGGACAAGGCAATCAAATATCTGACGTTTCCACCTTCTGAAAACCCAAAATTCACTCAGGGAGATGAGTAGGACAAAAAAGTAGTATCAAGTCACCATGTCTTCCCAGTCACAAACATGCAACTTTACTTAAATGGGCATCTTCAGAAAAACACCCTCGAATTGCCACAGGCTCCACCTAACACTTTAAAAACCAGTCACTTGTCAGCTGGAAAACACAATTCCAGAACTGTCAATTTCTAATCGATTATGCACACTGAAATCAATATAAGCAAACCCTTTGTCATCAGGCCAACAATTATCTAGTGATATTAACACATAAGACTAGAGAAATTGATAACCATATATCTATCATGATTTATAAGTGACTATGAATTATACAAATTCAAACAATGCCTATGCTGTAAAACACTGCATAATTTATAGATACTCAACTTTTAAATGCTTGGGGACCTTGTTAGTCCTCAATACTTGCTTACAATTATAATTAATAATAATAATAATCTCAATTTCCCATATGAAATAAATTAAGCACTCAGATCATCAATAAAAAATGGAACTGTATTAATGGCTATTTAAGTTTTAAAATACTGAGGTTGTGAGTTCCTATGACTATGTTAATTTGTTAAGTGTTTGAAAAGATTGACTTAAAAGCATCAGCTCCATGGCTGGAAGAGATAAATGAATATCCAATGTGACGGGAGAGCATATCAATGCTGAAATAAACTCTTGAGATGATTCTGCTAAGACCCTCTTCACCTCATTTGAGAATCTCATGAAGAGACTAGAGAAAGCAAGACCTCAGCAAATTATGAAAACTAAATTTAAGACTCATTTATAATCAAGCAAAAGAAGATCATTTTACCTTTTAATGATGACAGGTAAAGCTGACCTTTCTCTCCACCACATTTTATTCTGTGACAAAGTTCAGGCAGCAGTTTTTTCCACCACAAAGTCTATCTTAGGAAAAAATGAATACATTTTAAGTTTGATGCATTTTACATTCAAACTTCCAACAAGAATAAGATTGTACAGGAAAGCACAAAAATATATGATGTTGGTTAAGGTGCCAAACTTTGTTACAACAGAAGTTATATCAGCAGCCAGTCTTCTGTTTAAACTATAACATAAATCAGGTTTGTAACTTGAAAATCTAATGATAGGTATGTTGTACATATGTACTTGGCTATTTTGAAGACGAAACATAGACATGTTCTGTTATCATCTCTTAGGTGACAAGAAGGAAGGCAGGAAGGGAGGGAGGAAGGAAGGAAGGGATGGATGGAGGGAGAGAAAAGGGAGGGGGAGGGGGATGGGCCGGGAAGGGGAGGGGAGAGGAGAGTGCTCAAGTTTAAACTCTTCTACTGTCTAAGCTAAAGATCATATAGTCCAGAAAATATTTTCCCATCATACATCGTTTTCCAAATCTTCAGGTAATATCCTACTTTATTTCCAAACAAGAGGTTTTTAATGAAGATAACACATAATCACCATACATTTTAATAGCCTCTAACAGTACTCAAAGCACATAACATATTAAACATATATGCTCCTTTGACCCACCCAGACCTGTGAGGTTGGACTGATATAATTTGTTCCCGTTTTGCAGATAAGGCAACAAGATTATCAACTCTGATTATCAGGAATCAAGCCTAAAAGACATAGCTGAAAAGCATACCCGATTCTCTTCTTTCAGTTCATGATTAGCATATGGAATGATCGCCTCTGGGCATCTTTCTAACAGTGTGTCTATACACTGTTCATACTCTTTCAAACGCGTCTGACACAGGACATGGACACTGAGGCCAGCAATAGTGTCTTCTGAGAGTGGCTCCAGGAATGGAATAATGGAAGCTATGTCAAATGAAGGACCACATATAAGAGACTATGAACAGAAAAGTAAAATGTTATGGAATGAGGCACCCAAAAAACTAAAGCACAAAATATAGTATACAATTTTTTAAAAAAAGACCAACATCACTTGCCAAAAAAAAAAAAAAAAAAAGGAAACAAAAAGATGAATGTGGTTTTAGAGTACATGCATATGATATTTATTTATAAGTCTAAGTGGACTAAAGTATTAAATAATCTTGAAACCACCTCTAGTTTAAAGAATAAAAATCTGTTTAATAGAAAGCAATCATTTTTTTTTTTAAGATTTTATTTATTTATTTGACAGAGAGAGATCACAAGTAGGCAGAGAGGCAGGCAGAGAGAGAGGGAGGGGGAAGCAGGCTCCCCGCAAAGCAGAGAGCCCAATGTGGGGCACGATTCCAGGACCCTGAGATCATGACATGAGCTGAAGGCAGAGGCTTTAACCCACTGAGCCACCCAAGCACCCCGAAAGCAATCATTTCTAAATTAACATGGTTTTAGTTGCTTTGGATAGACTGCAAATTAAAACTAATGGGAATGTTTTAGGACTCTATCCTAAGGAAATAATCAACATTGTGGTCAAAGATTTATGTCAATTTCATTTCAGGAGTAACTGTAATATTGAACAAGTAGGATCTATGTTAAATAAGGGATAAGTAAATTATGGTACATTCATATGGACTATTATACAGCCATCAAAATTACTTTTAAAGGCTAGTTAATGAGAAAATGCTTCTAATAGAATGATGAGTAAAATATATCAATACAAAATTATATTCAGAGCAGGATCAATTTTGTAAAATCTACACAGGTACATGCAGATAAGAATTGCCTTTGGAAGAGCACTGAGATTTGAAATAGAGATCAACTCACTGGATGGAAGGACAAAGTCCGCTTTTTATTTTTTCATACCTGTATCTTCCAAATGTTCTATAATAAGCATGTACTACATATATAACCAAAAATAAAATTTAACATTTAATAAAACTAAAGCAATGGTTAATAACCTAATAATTTGTATCACTACTATTTGCTACACGCTGAAAGACATAGAGTAGTCAGTATTTGAGTATTTAGAACTTTACCAGTATTTTACTTTTAAACATTTAAACTATAAAAATTACTTTTAATTCTACCACCAAAAGATCTCTGCTTTCCCTTTCTTCTGGATAAAGATGAGATGGTCATATCCTGATTTTTTTTCTTCCTGTATCCTTTTTACTACAGCATCTTCTCAGACGCGCAAGAGGATATGGAGTGTCAACTATTTGTTTACAGTCAGCGTGATTATTTTATTCCAAATATCTACCAAGGAATGGCTAGGAGTATAAGGTTGGTCCCTTTCCTTCCTGCAAGTTTAATAGTCATCTTCATCTGAATAATTTCCTGACAACAAGAGAGCAAGCATGATAATCGACCACTTGGGGGATCTCTCATGTGAAAGAAAACACAGATTATTTCTATATTCAACTTTTGATTAATTTGGATAATGGGCCAAGCCATGGTTAAATGAAGCTAGTCAAAGATTGGTACAAAATTGATTACCCACCAACTTTTACTTAGTTTTATCCATATCATCAAAAAGTTTAAAAATAAGAAACACCAGACAACACATATATCACTGAATTTAAAATGCCCCAAAGGTTACTACTACTCTTTAAACTACTCTTAATGTTGTCTGTTTCTTAGCAGACTGCTCCCTTTGTTTTCAGTATTGGAAATGGACTTTCCACACCCAACACATGCACATTTGTTTCCTTCTGTGACCTAGGTCCCTCATTCTCAGCCAGCTCTGCAGGGCTGGAACCCACAAACTGTCTTCTCTACCTACACAATCTCAGGAGTGATGGTTGGCAAGGAAGTGGGGGAGGGGACCATGACGAACATGGCAAAAAGCAGGGCATTGACTAGTTAGTGTGTCTTTCCAGATAGCAGCTTTTTGACATTAGGTGATTTATAGATTGTTTTTTAAGTTTTGCACAAATATACTATTACAGTGATTGAGGATAAGAGACAAACACTCATCAAATCCGTGTGGTGATGGTGGGATGCAGGGCAGAGGGGAATCACACAATTTTGGAATGGTTCTCCAGGTGATTCTGAACCTCCTATTCCTCTGGGTGAAAACAAATGAGATCTTTTTGTTTCCTGATGGTTCTTTTTTACTTAATGACTAAGACTAACCAATGCACTGATAATCTAGAAAGAGATACAATTAGGAAAACAATTTTTAAAAGTATAGGTTGACTACATTTCTATCCTTTAACAGCAAAGATTCTCAGAAGAATGTATTCTTTTTTTAAGAATGTATTCTTTTTAAATACTTTAAAATGAATTTTAAAAGATCACTCAATTACACTTTTTCAAGCAGTGATTATAAAAATGCTTTGAAGCTCTATCCGGTAAGATTTAACAGCACTAGTTGCAATTGTGATTTTAAATATGTAATTAATACCTATATTCTGGGAGGGCAAGGCCCTGCCTGGCTTACCCAATGCCACAGAACGCATTTACAGCACATGCTTGAGGAATAATTGTTGAATGAATGTATCTGAGGCTAAGCCCTAAGGAGCCTCTGTACTGTAAGGGTACTAGAGATAAGAACCAACAAGAATTTTTTCTGGCAATTCTTTATGAATGTAAGTAACTCTATCTTTGGATTTACAACTCAGACTTGTCTAAAGGCTGAGTCTAAGCAATATGGGCTCTTGAGCTTCCCTCCTTGACCCTATCCCCAACTTGACATTTTGGTTTCTATAAGCAGTAACCACACTTACACCAGCTCCCAACGTAAATCAGGGGTTGCAAACTCAAAAGCCTAAAGAGGCCAAAACAGATGATGGAAATGAATGAATGCAGCTAGGTGTAAGGGAAATGGACACCAGACACCGTATCTGAACCAGGAAGACCCAGAGATAAGCACTGTGGCAGACAGGACAGCATGAGCACTGACCATGCAGGGGAGCCACTAGTTTGCTCTAACTCTCAGGTCGCAGAGGCAGTGAGAGCTCTAAGTTACCAGTTCTGCTGAATTTTTCAAGAAAAAACTTGAAACTCAGAATTCTTCATTTGAAATTTCAATTTGTATACGTTGGCACTACATTGGGCAGACCAAACAAAGCAGATGTGGGGGTTATATTCAGTCCTTGGGCCACAGGACTCCCTGAAATAAAATCATATCCATATCTAGCCCAGCATGGTCCACCACGTCAAAGACGGACTTTATTTCTCATTTGTGGAAAAACACTGTCATGGCCAGAATTCTCACAGGATGATCTATATTTTCTGATCCTACTTATTTTTTTTTTAAAGTCCTCCTCAGGAGCCAGATAAACGGGCTACTTTAACTTATTTTCTGTAAGACAGATAGTGGTGGGCTTGGGCTAGAGGCCTGACATCTATGAGTGAACATGGAACAAAAAATGAATTCCATCAATAAAAACAGCTAAATATTTGCCATACTTCCATTTCACAAAGTGTTTCCAAGCACATCCTGAAAATGAGGCAAGACAGTCCCATGACCTGGTGAACTCACTCTCGGCAGGCAACAAAACCAGCCTCTGGGAGCCGCCAGCCTTCCTCTCAGCAGTTTCAGGCAGAGGCAGGAAGGTCCTCCAGAGCTCCTGAGTATGCCTAACTATGGATTTTCTCCCCCCAAAAAAGTATACACTCTGGATTAACAGGACACCTGAGGTTTTACCAAATTTAAATCTGATACTATGTTGTAAGATGCATAATTATAAAAAAGAGGCATTTTTATTTACCTGTAATTTTGAAAGGTCTTCTGTATAACTTTTATCCGCTAAGGAATCGGATGATATTAAGACATTAACCCAAGGATAGACTAAGCCATAATGACTACAGGCATTAATCTAAAATGTAAAAGAAATTTATCATAAGCAAAATACAACAAAACAAGATTCTCTTCATCCATTCCACAAAGAACAAGCAACTGCTAATCTTCTGCATGTCACAGAGTTAGGTATACACTTTCCTGGGAATGGGAAGAAAAGTCTCAGCCTTGCTGAGTCTCACCGAATAAAACTGCCCCAAAAATGGGGAAAAAGGGCACTAAATATTTCCTTATATATTTTAAATTTTTCTTTATTTTTTTAAAGATTTTATTTATTTGAGAGAGAGAGAGAGGGAGCACGTGCACAAGCAAGGGGGAGGATGCAGAGGGAGAGGGACAAGTGGACTCCAGCCTCCCCGCTGAGCACAGAGCCCAACAGGAGGCTCCCTCCCAGGACCTGAGATCATGACCTGAGCCAAAGTCAGATGTTTAACCGACTGAGCCACCCAGGTGCCCCAATATTTCCTTATATTTTAAATTTTAAAATATTCCTAAGAAACACTTTCTAGCAAAAAAAAAAAAGCAATACTGCTTTTAAACTAATTTTACTCAAAAAAAGGTAAAAGGAACAGTAATATTAGAATTTGTATTTCTACTACTTTCCTTGTGAGGCAAAATCCCTTCCGTAAGTTCTCAAGACAATTCCCATAAAGCCCCCTTATTCAAGAAGTCGGCGACTTTCCCAGTGAATCCACTTTAGGCGTGGCATCCATGAGAGACAAAAAGGGCTAGAGGGAGAAGCGGACAGGAAGCAGCGGTAAAGCAGAAGGCCTCCTGCTAGGGCTACAGAATGGCCCTTGTGTGTGCAGCTGACAGGAAATGAGTCCAGTAAGGAAGTCTCCCTCCCACAAGCCTTCCCACAAGTTCCTCTCCCACCAGGGAGTCGGCAAATGTGTCTTTTCTTGTGTTCTACTTTGCAACTATCCCCTGAGGGAGTACAGACCTATTTGGGGGAAGCCCCTCCTATATGCTTTGTCTACAGAGGTACCATTGCAAGTAAGTAATATAGAAGCGGTATGGGGCAGTCCTTACAAAACAAAATTATTTAAAATGCAAGAAACTTTACTCGTGGACAGGCTATAAGTGTATTTTAAATTCCTGCTTATAAGATATCTGGTAATATAAATTAGGTTTGATTCTAAGCCATTAAAAATCACAAGGTACACTACTGTAATGTGTGGTATACAAGTTTAATTTAACATATTATTCTAGTCTCTCACCAGATCCTCTGATGTTCGCAGTGGTACGGTGTCAGGGGGCTCCCTCTTGGATAATCTCCAGATGTACTGCGATGTGAGCTTGAAAAAGAGTTCCTGGAGAACCACATCTGGGAGACCGGCTACGAGCTGAGCTTCCCAAAGGTCTACCAAGAGCTGAGGAATGATATCTTCGTCCTTACCACAAAGCACCTTGAAAACAGTGAAACAAGCCCCCATATCCCAGATGAATACAGTATCGATCAAGTTATAGCTAGTCTGAGTAGCACTCCATCGTGGGGGCCATGCATTTAATAACTTATCATTAGCATTTGTGCCATGGCAAAGGAGATTGAGATATTTGAACAGAAACCAGATTCCAGGTTGCACGAATGGAATTTTCCTAAATACATTCTTTTAATGTGTACTTTTATAAATTTGTAATATGTAAGTCTCTTTTTCAATAAACAAATGAAAACTCAGTCTCTTATTCTGCTTCCTGTCCACCACCAGTTTTATCAGCCTATCCAGAGCCACTGCATTTTGAAAAGTGACAAACCTTAAAGAAGGAATCTGCTTCTTCAACTGCAATTTTGTTGTTCTTCTGTAAGCCCAGGACTGAAGCCACAAGCAGGCCAGGCTGAGTGTCCTTCAAGTGTGCTGCAAGCTCGGTTGGAACAATCTGTCCCTTTCTCTGTTGAATCAATAGCCGAGGTTCCAGAATGAAGCCGCATACCAACTTCATCTTCACATAAACAAGAAATTTAGGTTCAAAATGTACATTGTGTTCATCTTGAAAATACATGCCAGTGCATTCAAGATTCATGGCTAAGCTACTAATACTTCAATCTCAATTTTTTCTTTAACTACAAAGTTCTCACTCTAAGAAGGACATTTTGGTTAATTGTCTTTGAAGAACTTATTAATATTTAAGCATCAGGATATCCTATTTTTGTAGAGAGCTTTATATTTAAGTCTAGTTGTTTAAAAATAATATACCTTGAGAATATAAAAAGAATAGACCTTAAGAAAATTCATCTTTCTAAAATTGTACTCTTCAAAGCAGAGGACACCTCAGTGTTGACTCGCTCTCTTCATCATAACAAAACATGTCATTTGTACAATGATAAAGCACTTCTGCTCTCTTGTTTTAGAAACTAAGGTCATACTGTGGGCATTTCACCACAGGCAACAAAACAACAGTATAGGAGCACAGGATCCAAAGCCATATTGCCTGCTCCAAACCCTGGCTCGAACACTCACCAGCTAGGTGGTCTTGGACAACTCATTTATTCTCTCTTTGTCTTAGGTCCCTCATCTGTATGATAGGTACAATAATAGCAACTGACTTAGAGCATTGTTGCAAGGTTTAAATAAGATAGCATACGCAAGGGGCTTAGAATAGACTTGGGGCATAATAAGTGCTCATTTAACATTACCTTTTAATTTCCTCCTCTACTGATTAACATCTTTGGCTCATGACCCTAAATGGGCTCTCTTCGAAGGAAAAGCTACCTTTTCTTTGATATATCATTCAAATATCAATCTTCCTTAATGTAATTTGTGATTTTCTCAAGTGCAGGCCATTTCCTCCACTACTAGACTCCTAAGGCTCATGGTTAACATCCCGCTTGCTGTACTTGAACACAAAGCACTCTGTTCTGTCTCAGTGGACATACCATATCCCTCATGCTAGATCAGACTGTCAGCTCAGGGCAGAACCTATATATTTTTTAGTACCAAGTACTGTGCTCTGAAAGTACCTGATGCAAAGTTGAGAGGTCTTTGGATACCCATTGCTACCACTGATCATTCTTATTTCTTTTTCATTTACCAGATCAAAGCCCATGCACTCTCACTTTAGGTCACTCCTTTTCTAACATGACATCTATTTTCCTTTATGACTAAGAAGAAATGAACTAGACAGGAGCCGAAGAAAACTAAACACCTTAGGACTACCGGGTCCCGTTTCAGCCTGCTGTTAATACCAAGCAGGGCACTGTACCTCTGGATGGCTTTTCATTTCATTTCTGTGCATGTCAAGATCTCCCATTTTCAGAGCCATTGCTGCTTTGGTCAATGTCACTAAGATCGACGAAAACCCAGAAGTATCCATCTTGCTTAGATAGCTCATGGCAGTTAAAGGGTTAATATTCTTCATAGAAGGACTACAGAGAATATGGGGCAGTTGCTTTGGCTCAGCTACATGGAACATCTGGACCACCTTTGCTGCTAATTCCTTTAGTGCACATGAATAAGAAAAGGTCAGTTAACCAACAGAGAGCAACAAAATTGGCAAAAAAGAAAAAAAGAGATACAAAACCAAGATGTAAACTTCCAAATAAGACAAAATTGTAAGTATTATGTTTGGATTTAAAAAGACAGAGTTCACAGTGATAATGCGGGAGACTTGAGATGACCTGAAGTGATCTCTTTGCTGAGGTATAATGAAGAAAAGGCCGTGAAAATATGTCCCGAGTTGTGGCTGGCATTTCTAATTTTAACAAGAGTTCAAAAGAAGAAAATAAATATTTGATTAAATTACACTTAAAAGTCCATTTAAAAATTACAGCTTAGTACAAAATATACTTAATGAGGTAATTTATAAAAAAAAAATTCATTTCTCTCAAAACCTTTAAGCATTTGGTCTTATAATGTCCAGCTTTGCATATTTGACTCAGTTCTTTCTAAAAATACAGGAGGGGCTAAAAATAAGCCTTAACAATGTCCTAAGGTCACTGGGCCAGGATTTCCTAAGTGAAGCTTTGGACACTTGGAGTTTGGGAGAACTAGGGTTGTGTTGTGCAAAGGGCTGCAGATGAGAAGGAGGGCAAGGCCCGCGGTGTGTGTTGTCCTTCTAAAGATATGCTCCTGTCACACTGGGAAGGTCACTCAGCCACAGTGGACCACATTCCCCCATCTATACAATGAGAAAGTAGGAGAAAGTAATTATAAATTCTTTTCCGAGCTCTAATTCTAGGATTATTAATGAAGAAAAGGACATTTTTATTACCTTTTTAGGAAAAGAAGAAAATAATCCCAAAGAAAAATATTTGAAACCTGACTGTTAAACAGTATCACATAAGATAAATTGCTAAAATGAAAAGTTAGGAAGGTTAGATATAAGTAAATAGAAAACCATATTCACTTCACTTAATTCTTCATCCAGGTTTTCATAAAGTGAATGATTAATGTAAAAGATTAGTCCCCTCTCGTACTTCTGCGATCCATCCTCTAGTACCCAGTCTGCTCGGGTTAAAACTTCAGCCATAGACAAACCAGACATCTTATAGTATGGCAAGGCGAGGTGGGAATTCTGGGTGTCAAGCCTAAAGGAGAGGAAGTAAAAAAACCCTCAAATTTGTCATTTTTAAAGTCTGGATGTCTAACACATTTGATAATAAAACAGATAATGCTTTCCGGAAGACATAAATCTCAAAATACTCTTCTACTGCCATTAGTCATTGGAATAAGTTCTAAGTTTTACTCTGTAAAGTCATTCTAATTAATAGAGTTTCTTTTTGCCTGCTCACAATAAAAATAGAAAAATAATTCATTAAGTGAATTTTAGGATTTATAATGTGGCTCTAAAATAATGTGGATAGGCACAAAAAGTCTGTTTTATTAATTTTTAATCATTCCCATGGGTCAGGTAAGCCTTTGAAATAATCATATACAAAAAATCTATAAAGACCATTCTCAAAAATAAAAACCACTATTCATCCCAGTCCTTTTCTGAACTCATAAAAGCACTGACTACTAAGATTAAAATCCCACACCATCCAAATAGTATCTCTCTCTTCAGGCTAATAGGCAATACACCAGTAATAACAGCTATCTCTGGGATTTTCATGGTCATGAGCAGGCCCAGAAGGCATGAAAGAAATTTAATTCCTAAATTAAGTGGAGGGAGACTCATGAACTGGAGAATCATTGTTCGTCTAATAAACTGTAACTCCTTGAAGGCAGGAAACAGTCACGTTTATCTTCGTGGCTCTAAGCTTAGCACAGTACCTGGCACACAGTACATGCTCAACAAACGCTTATGGAATCAGTGAAGAAATGAACCACCTCCCCTCAAGCATTCCCCCCATTCATCAGGTAGTTACCAGAGATGAGAAAGCCAGTACCTACACCCAAAGCTCCAGATGGCTTCTTTAACAAGTTTCCAAGAAGCATCACCAACCTGCTGTAGCAGTCTCCAAGGTGCCCACAGCTTTCTTTAAATGCTTCCAAGAGCTCTGCTTTTTCTCCAGGTTCCAACTGATTGGCATCCATCAAGGCAGCCCTCACTAACAGGTGAGCCTCGCTAAGAAGGTGGATACAGCTCTGGGTTTTTGCAGTCTTGTAGGTATTACTGTAGTCTACCTGAAACAAAAAAAGGCCAGCCGCTAATATTGCTGCAGTAGGACACCCACAAGCTTCCTGGTTCTTAAGAATATCTATATATTTTGTTAGTAAAGCTCATATTTAGACACATTAAATCCTAAAAGACTAAAAAGTGGTTATTCATCACTCTGATAGGCCTAGCTGAGGTGTTCTTTTCCCCCACAATCCATGAGCCAGTTTAATACATACATGATTGTAAACATTCCCTTATTGAACACTGCTAATCACTAGAGGAGGTACAAATAACGTTGTAATACTAATAACACTGTTAACTTAGCAATAATTGGATCATAGTTCAATAAGGCTAACCAACCTGTGAAACAGCTAACTTTTTTAAGTATTATGACTTAAATCTTTCTTAAATTCAGGCTCAGTATGCTTCCTTTATTGTAGTTTCAGTCAGTAAATTTAGGCTGTACTTGGTCTATTTCTGTAACCCACAGTGGGCTTATTAAAATTATCACTAGCTAATCTGAGTCAATCAGTTTTTTCAGATTGCAGCAAGCAAATCATCTAGATGAAGTTTTAACACCTTCCATTAAGCAAAATTAAAAGGACAGGGCAAAGCTGATATAATTATCAGCATTAAAATGCTGGGGACAAACAAGCAAAACCTTGACCTGATGATCAAAATTAACATGACCAATGAGGGCACAGGTATCATGTGCCTCCTGCTGTAACACTCTGAGGAAGACACAATGTTACCTGTGCAATGTTCTGGCTGAGAATGAGTGTACACAACCTGAATCCAAACAAGAAAAAATAAATAATAAAAAATTGAAAAAGGAGTGGAGGGGCAAAAATTTATTTTGAAAAATGTCTATGCCATAAAAAACAAAGCTATGAAATTATTCTGGATGAAAGAAGGCCAA
>CM052898.1:90642359-90797926 GCA_028534135.1 Potos flavus | reverse complement strand
CACTTCTCTTCCCCCCGGATGGATTTCTTTCCTGATTAAATTATTCACAGGAGAACATACAAATTATCATCCTCATCCTCATCGTCATCTAATTCCTACCACTAAGTTCACAGAACAGAAAATGTTGAGCGGAAGCATAACCAGTCTGGAACTAAGCGTTCTATTCCAAACAATGTAAAAGCAGGAGATCCAAGAGTCAACCAGAGATTAGTGTTATCAAAATGCAATTTTAAGGCTGATCAGCACATATCTATACATCATGAACGTGCTTTAAGGTAAGAAATGCATTATTAATTTCTTCTGAATTGAAATACCAAAAAATAATACCTGGATAAAAATGTAACCACTGGAAGGTCAAAGAAGAAAAGAAAAAAAGTAGTAAAGAGCTCTGTAGTTTGGATTAGCTTTAGAAGATCTGTCTTTCCTATTAATTACACTGAAGAGCATGTCCTTTAGCTTATCTAAAATATGACAGATTTTTATTGGAACTACTTTATAATTCATTTTCTTCTAAAATTCCAAGGTTAATATAAAGGATAGTATGGAGATCACTAGAACCTTCTTTTCCTTCTCTGGAAAAAAAAACCATAGACAAACCATCTAATCATTCAAAGTTCTGGTTTTTAAAAAGATAAACTAGGACACACACAAAACATACGAGTATCAGTTCATTCCAGAAACATTGGCAGGAACGAGCGGAAGTGTGGGGATGCTTACAGAAGCCTCTTAGGTGATTCTCTTCTCTCTGGAATGGCCTCGGGGTCTGCCTTGGTCAAAAGTATGAGGTGGTTTTTAAAGTGACAGATGGCTTTCAAGCCTATGAAAAGCTGTATTCTTAAAGCACAGACATCCATACTGACAGGTGGGCAAGCCTAAGAAAGGAAATGTCACAAATTTAACCAAGAAATAAAGGTACAGGAACTTTAACCTTCAAAAATCAGTCTGTTTATTTGTCCTGCTCCCCCGCCCACTCCCCTCCAAAATAAAGTCTGAATTCCTATTCTTATCAGAGGAGGAGGTTATCCTGTCTAAATTTATGTCACCAACTACCTATTCCGTATGCGCCTGCCGAAGAGCTACTCAGTATTTGCTGACTGAGTGAATGCAGACAGCGCGTGCTCTTGAGCCCCTCGAGGCTGTGGGAACTCCTGTGTGGCTTACAGAGCAGCTCTCGGAGCACAGTTGTGGGCTGGTGACCTGCACCTAGAGAAATCCCCACTAACAGTGGGCTGCTTCAGAGATATGCCCCACTGCAGCTTCTAGGAAAAATCAGACACTATAAAAGGTCATTCTACTAAACAGAGAGAACTTCAATGGTTTCTTAGTTGGATGGGTGAATAGAAGAGAAATGCTTGCATGTTCTGATAGCCTCTCACTGTTAGCTCCTTAGGTGGGAACATTGCCTGGAATGGATGACCGGCTGGGTGTGTCAGGTAAATGGGAGGAAATCCTGGACCAGGAGGCAGGCTCCTGTCCCTGTAAGGGAGCACTAATTCAAGCAGAATGGATAAGATAACAGCAGCGCTCTTTCTGGGAGCTCACAAAATGCTGCTACCAGGCCTGTGCCCTCTCTTCCATGAATACCATTTTGGTTCTGAGGTCATTTTCATTGTCCTTTTGTACAACTGGGGAAACCCCTCCATCTATTTTTTCATTCCTAAGAATAGAAAAGATGGCCTTAGCTAGTGCTGAGGAGCCAGGATCTCAGAGGAAAGAGGGGGGAGAGATGTACACTTTGGACCACATTCACATTCTGTGAAGTCTTTCTCAGTCAGACACCAGGGCTCTCGAAGTCTGAGTCAGCAAGAGGGCTAAACGTGTGCTGGTTCGGGTGGTATCGAGCATGTCAGAATGGTAGGGTTGCAGGAAAGGGGGAGCCATGAGGTGACATCATCACTGTCCTTCCTTCTGCCACCTTCAAGAGGACGGGCCTCAAGGGCAGCTTCCCCCACCAGCTGGCTGCCCATCTCTCTTCTTCTCACCCTTCCTCTCTTCCTTGTTCCTTCCCTCTGGCTTTAGGAGACTCTGAGAAGACCTACAACATGATTTAATTTCAAATGCAGATTGAACCTACCTCAAGCCACGATGTCCCCCTCACTCCAGCATCACCACCTATGTAAGCCTATGTCTTTCTGAAGTTTGAAAAACAGAAAACAAAAAAGCAAAGCAAGATGTGGGGAGAAGGGAGGGACAAAGAATCTGCTGGCTCTCCATTTTTACTAGGGAAATAACCTTTATTTCTAAAATACGCCCTTGAAAAGGCTATGTGTGTATCTTATACATAGAAAGGCATAGGGAAGCTGTGAGTCGGGTTTTTTAAGAGGCTAAAGGTAGGCAGTATGCCTGCTCAGCAACAGAAAGCTATAGGCAGACCATTGCATGAAAGAGTTACGTCAAATGCTATCACATGTCACAATTTGGATGATGATGATAGCGGAAGAGGACCTCAGACATATTAAGCACTACAAAGTAACCTAACCATCAGTACTGAACACTTACTTTTCCAGGAAAAGGTGTTTCAGGTGCAAGATAGACATTAACTTACAAAATATAGGCCATAATGGGGCGCCTGGGTGGCTCAGTCGGTTAAGTGTCTGCCTTTGGCTCAGGTCATGATCCCAGGATCCTGGGATTGAGCCCCGCTTCTCCCTCTCTCTCTCTGCCTCTGCCCCTGATCATGTGCTCGCTCTCTCACTCACTCTGTCTCTCAAATAAATAAATAAATAAAATCTTTACAAAAAAAATATATGCCATCATAATTTGGGAGTTTCCTGCAGCATGTAGCTTTATAACAAATATCCATTCAAGTAGTTTATACCTGAGAAGTGGAATAGCGTATGACGAATATCACACAAAGGATCAGTATATCTCTGAGAACAGAAATTCAAGGTCAAAAATACAGGATTTCATCATAAAACTGCCTATGGTTATTTGGTGGTCAAGAGCTCTTCGGAGAATAAGCATATTACTTCTCACTCAAAATGAAGTAAATAATCTAGCACATCCATCAACTCTTAGATTAAGACTACAGATATACGTTATAGGCGTATCTGATAACAGTAGAAATCAATTCTTTTAATGCATTTGTATTCTTGAACACACAGAGCTCTATACTGCTTTATTAATAGCTATATACAACAGTCACCACTATTCCCATTAAAAAAGGGTAAAATTATAGTATACTATAGTTGTAAAGTACTCTCTCTGAAGTTACCCTACACATATTCTTTACCAAATTTTAAAAACTATGCCCTACACCTAAATTCTGAGTGAAATGTTTTCAAAGTAATCTTAAAAATTGTCACAAAATGCTTACTATTTTATGTCCAACAAAAGTTCTGCTTTGATAAACAAGATCTTCAGACCTTTAACGATCACCAGTTTAGACCCAAGAGTAAATCTGTAAGCATTCCTGTATCCCTTTTTGATTGTAAGACTTTGTTGTCATCCTAAACCAGTTCTAACCTTCAGGGTGGTGTCCACATATGGGTCCTCCTCACGAGCTGCCGCCGCACTGCACCGCACTGTGAAACACTGTAGGTTGTTGCTAAAGAAGAGGAGAGACACCACTGAGCAGAGCAGAGGCCAATAACCAACATGCCCGTAGTTGGGAGGAGTTCACAGAGGCAAACAGAGCAATGGTGGGTAGGGAAGACCCATCAGCATTTGACTATTAGTCTGCTTCTTAACAAAGAGAGCACCCCTGAACCCCCGTGGAGTGGTTCCCACGGTCCCCACCTCAGCCCTCCTGAATCATAATCTCTATGAGCTGAATCTAGACATGTATATTTCTACGAAGCTCAGTTGTACACTCCTAGTTAAGAACCATGGATGTGGGTCACTATCTCATTTTATAGACAAAACGATGTCCCTAGGATCTGCCCAAGGTACAAAGAGGTGACTATCAAAGTCAAGATTAGAACCCAAGTTTCCTGACTACTATCTCTATCCCACTCATCTCAAGATGTAATTGAGCCTACATTAGGCTGGACAACACACTTAGATTATGCAAATACATATCTGATGGTAGAACTGAAAATTATAGTCTATTTGAAGGAATCTTGAGAATTATCTACTCCAGAAGCTTGTTTTAAAGATGAGGGCATGGAATTCTTATGACTGGTCTAAGACATCTCTGGAGGATGGAGCCTAATTAGACCGAGGTCTTCTTACTCCTCACGCTCACCTAGCTCTTTCCACAACCCCAGGCTGCTTCTGAACTGTAAAAATGACCCAGAGAGAGCACCTGGGCGGCTCAGTCGTTAAACATCTGCCTTGGGCTCAGGTCATGATCCCAGGGTTCTGGGATCGAGGCCCACATCGGGCTCCCTGCTCTGCTTTCCCTCTCCCACTCCCCCTGCTTGTGTTCCCTCCTTCTCTGTGTCTCTCTCTGTCAAATAAATAAATAAAAAATCTTAAAAATGACCTAGAGACCTCACAGTCAGTGCACAATGGATGCCTGGTGACTAGTGCGTAAGTCAACACTCCAGTACTGACATTACAAACAGTTAACTTAGAAATTGCTACAAAACTCATCTTGTAGTGGGTTCACAGGAATAATTTTTATTTTTTTCCACAGGAATAATTTTTAAAAACAAATTAAAAAGTAGGAGAATTAAAATGAACTATGCTGAAATAAAGCAAACCTAGCATTGATCTTATAATAGAAGAAATACTTCTTGGCTTAGCCAGTTAAGAATCTGCCTTCAGGGTGCCTGGGCAGCTCAGCCGGTTAAGTGTCTGCCTTCCGTCTGCCTTTGGCTCAGGTCATGATCCCAGGACCCTGGGTTGGATGCTCCCCACCCCCACTCCAGCATCAGGCTTCCCACTCAACAAGGAGTCTGTTTCTCCCTCTCCCTTGCCCCTCCCCCCACTTGTGCGTGCGCACCTGTGTGCTCTCTCTCTAAATAAATAAGTAAATAAATAAAATCTCTTTAAAAAAATAGAAGAAATACATCTTTATAAGGAAGGCATTCTGATATTTTCACAGTTGGGAGACTTTGCACAATGTAGGTAAGAGGTATCACTCAGGGCGTTCTCCCTCTGTTTTGGGGGGCTTCCACTGCAGCCTTGGCCCATTGCCATCTCTGTCCATTCCCACAAAGTTCTAGGACATAACCGCTGGAGTCATGATAATTGCTGGAACAGGAGCACCACGACTTAGAAATCTAGAACAGAGAATTAGCACCAGGAGGTAAAAGGAATAGAAGGGACTTTGAGATGGTGAGAAGCAAAAAAGCACCTGTGGTGGGGCCAGAAGGACAGGTGAGAGTAGCTATGACCATAAAGATAAATGCCTGGTAGATTCCAGAGATAAAAAGGCTAGTCCTCTCACTTCCACCTACAGTAACCCAGCTGTTGGCTGTTGCTGCTGGAATACTAAGCAGCAGGGTAAGAGAAGAATAAAGTGAACTGAAATGTGTGGCATGAAAAGATGTCCAGGTTACGCTGCTAAGTGAAGCAGCAAGTTGCTGAACAGTGGACATCATATGATCTACTGCTATGAAAAACAAATCATAGTAGTAAATGCACTGTTTTTTTAAAAAGTTGGATGAATATACACCAATTTTTTTTTAAAGATTTGATTTATTTATTTGAGAGAGAGAGAGAACAAGCAGGGGGAGGGGCAGAGGGAGAGGGAGAAGCAGACTCTCCGCTGAGCGGGGAGACCGATGTGGGACTCGATCCCAGAATCCTGGGAGCATGACCTGAGCTGAAGGCAGAGGCCTAGCCAACTGAGCCACCCAGGTGCCCTAAATATACACCAATTGTTGACATGGTTAACTCTGAGGACTAGGATTATTGGGGAGTAGGGGCTTTCCCATTTATGTATTTCTATAAGGATGACATTTTACATGATTTTATATTGTTCTTAGATTCTTCAAAAAAATTTTTTTCTATTTTTTTAAACATATCAGCCTTCAAGAAACTTTTTTTTTTTTTAATATTTTATTTATTTATTTGTCAGAGAGAGAGTACAAGCAGGGGGAGCAGCAGACAGAGGGAGAGGGAGAAGCAGGCTCCCCGTCGAGGAGGAAGCCCGATGTGGGACTCAATCCCAGGACTCTGGAATCATGACCTGAGCCAAAGACAGGCACCCAACCGACTGAGCCACCCAGGCGTCCCTCAAGAAACTTTTCAAGACAAACTTATGGGTCAGGATATTTCTAAAATATGTATTTACTGGGTAGAATAATATTCAAAAAGTTCAGCAAATATAGGATTTTAAAAATAGGGGTGGGGATCCTTATTAAGAATCTGAATTTATGGGACGCCTGGGTGGCTCAGTTGGTTAAGCAGCTGCCTTCGGCTCAGGTTATGATCCCAGGCTCCTGGGATCGAGTCCCACATCGGGCTCCTTGCTCGGCAGGGAGCCTGCTTCTCCCTCTGCCTCTGCCTGCCATTCTGCCTGCTTGTGCTCTCTCTCTCTCTCTGACAAATAAATAAATAAAATCTTTAAAAAAATTAAAAAAAAAAAGTATCTGAATTTACATAAAACAACTGCTATTCTAACGTTTAGTGCTTCCACAGTCAAGTTAAGGATGTCAGAATGTATTCTGCTGCTGATATCAAGAAAAGCTTCAATAATTTCTTACCTGGAAACAGGCAAAATCCAGTCCCTTCAACTCCCCATAACTGTATTTTCAGGACTCTACATTCTAAACTAATTCATGACTTACATTTAAGAGAGAGGGAGAAATAAGTTTAGGTAATCAAATGACTAAATTCTCAGTGTCCTTTACCTCTGTGCAATCAGAGAAAAGATTAATAGTCTTTTGCATCAATATTTTGGGAGAGAAATTAATATTTTATTTTTTCTTTCCCCCTCTAGTTTTTCCTTGGTTTCTAAGATGCTATAGTTCCCTAGGTTCTTTTGCATTCTTGAAAATTCTTCTGTTCTTTCTCTCCTTTCCTAAACATGACCTTCACCAGAGTTTAGTTTTCCAACTACTTTTCTCTGCTACACACTCTTGGGGCCATGCTTGCTACTTTGACAGTCAGCTCTTTCTTGATGGTAATAAAACATCTATGTTTTCCTTTCTTTTCTGATCTTCGCTTCTGTGTCCAAAAGCCTACTTAACATTTCCTCTTGATACTCCCTAAGCGCCTCAAACTCAAATCCCTAAACGAAACTTCTCTTTCGCCCCATACTTCACCAGCCTCTACTCTCACAAAAGCAGCCTCAACACTCTGGCGAGGTTTCTCATGCTTCCGCCATTCCCACCATCCCAACAGACGCCAGGTCTTGTCATTCTCTTGCCGACACCGCTCTTGCTGATGCCTCTCCCATCCATTCTTCCTCATCCTCTCACTGCTGTAGCCCCTGGTTATCCTGCCCAGAACCATTTCAACAGCTTATTTACCTGTGTTCAATCCATCCTGCGTAACAGCCACCACTAATTTTCCTAAAGCAATGCTCTTATCACATCACTTTGTTGACCAAAACTTTAAAGAAGTCCTTAATTTTCAAAGCCCTGAGCTCTCTCTCGAGCGTCATTTTTACCACTTCTCTGCATTTCAGCTTCTTCACAGCTACACGCAACACAGAAATTGAGACTAGCTACTTCCACAGTGTTCACTTAGGAAACACATAACAGCATTTCTCCTTACACCAGACAGTGGGAGGAGAGGGCAGCAACTACACTATGAGTGAGGGGCAGAATCTTCGGGTGAATTCTGTGCTGTCTGAACATACTCTAGCACCTGCTGTAGTTGCTGATCCTATCACTCAGGTGAAAAAAATTAAAAATTACTGTCCTATGCAATTAGTTATTAGATGCTCCTACAAAACTAGACATAGCCTTTGTTTATAGTTTTCCCTCTCTCTATAATGCCCTTCTCTTCTAATCTACATCTGTAGATTCTAACTAGCTTTTCTCACTTCAAGCACAAAAAACCCTTCTGTATGACTCAGCCAGAAGTAATTTCCCTTCTCGCAGTGCCTACACCACTTTCACAAAGTCTAAAGATATTTGTCACAAGTCCCCCAGTGTTTGTACCCCACATCTGCGTCTCTGGCCTTGCTGTTACTTTAGAAAGCAGATGGTGTACCTTATTCACGGTGCTTGGCCAGAGGGCCCAATGCAGTGTCTTGCACATAACCTAAGCTCAAAAAACAGGAAATAGAACCAGAAGCATCAGTTACTGCTGAGATAAAAGGAAACGAGATTAAAATCCTGCTCAGGAACCCACGTTACATGCCAGCATATTAGGGTAAGGCAACTCAAAAGGCATCTGCCTCCAGTTAGCCACATGACCTTGCCAATCCCAACCTCTGATTTATTTCCGCATTTGTACTAATCAAAGGGTAGTCTTTCTGGCTCCTTCACAGTTCTAAACCATTATGAAACAACTCAACTCATACAAAAGGATAGGACAGCAGAGAAAAAAATTAGAAAATCTAAAAAGAAATCCAGAGATGTCCTGACTGGCCCCAATGACTTTTTATTAAAATTCCCTATGAAAATTTTTACTCATAAAGACCCCTATCCATTCTAAGAAAATAAAACAAAGACAAAACCAGAATTTAAATCTTTGACACTGAAAAGGTAGGTATGGGCCATCAAAAGACAAATATATACCATTAATTTACCAATACTACATAGTAGTTCGCACAATTCTCATTTATTTTTTTTAAAGATTTTATTTATTCACTTGTCAGAGAGTGAGTGAGAGAACAAGCACAAGCTGGGGGAGGGGCATAGAGAGAGGGAGAAGCAGGCTCCCTGCTGAGCAGAGAGCTCGCTGCAGGGCTCAATCCCAGGACCCTGAGATCACGACCTGAGCCAAAGGCAGAGGCTTAACCGATTGAGCCACCCAGGCACCCCCACACAATTCTCATTTAAAGATTTAAGAAGCAACCCAAGAATTTGCAGAACGATAAGTGACTCCAAGTCCAGCAAGTAACACTGTAACATACCTTGCGATGACATGCAGAAATTGTGGTGTGAGCACCGCCTGCTGAGACTTCTCAGGATACTGGTAAACTGACATTAATTCAACAGATTTGACAACCATGTACAGATAGCCCACATGAGGTAATGAGAAAAAACAGAAGAGACTCAGCAACTCTTTTTCCTGAGACAAATTTTTTCTATCAGAAGTAAGGGAACCTGCGTGGAAAAAATGGGGGTAAAAACCCATGAAACCAGTAAATAAAGGAAATTGCTATCTCAGCTTTTCTAAGCAAAAGGGTCTATCAGTGGATAACCAAAGAGTTGTTTAGGAAAAGCTGCTCTTGATAGAAGAATGCCAGTAGGAAATGAAAAGGGAGTGATATAATTAAAATATCATCATTTTGTGACCCCTACTAAATTAACAGATCTAGGTAATAATCATCACAAAAAGAGTCACCAAAAGAGTCAACCAGATACCATGTACCTTCCAAAAGAAGTCAGCACTACTTGTGCTACCAAATCATCATCTTCATAATCATCACCACCATCATCATCTAATCAAGACTTAGTCTAGACCAGCATTGTCGATAGAAATATAACATGAGCGACATATGTAATTTCAAGTTTTCTAGTAATCACATTTTAAAAAGTAAACAGAAACAGGCAAAATTTTCATAGTGTATTGTATTAACCCAATATACCCCTATTACCATTTCAACAAGCAGTCAACAAAAGAATTAATGAGATCTTTTATATATATATTTCTGTACTAACTCTTCCACATATGGTGGGAATTTTACCCTTAACAGTGTATTTCAATTCAGATTAGTCACATTTCAAGTGCTGAACAGCAGCAGGTGGCGAATGGCTACCAAAGTGAACAGTATGGCTTTAGATCAAACTACCAAATCACAGGGAAATACAGGGGATACAGGAACATGTTAAATGACACTGTGGGGACTCAATTAGCAAAATTCTGGGATTTTGGGAAATTCTACGGTATTAGTCCAGCTTCTTGCTACTGCAAAGAGAGAGAAATGGAGAAGCCATTAGATAGTTGACCCCCTAACCTGGCTCCGGGCCCTCTCTGGTTTCCAACTTTGTCTCAGAACCCTCTCTGCCTTGCTCTACCTCTCAGTCTTGCTTCTCTCAGTTCTTCAAATATAAGATTCTCCCTCTACCACAATGCCTTTGCTGCTTCCTCTGAACTAATCATATTTCCAAATCAGCCCCAATTCACTCTTCAGATCCTCTTTCCTAGGAAGCCTTTCTTGACCCCTAAATGAGGTTAATATCTTTGTTATAGGCTCTCAAGGTAGGGTTCTTTTCCCACAGAATACGCATTTCGGTGTGTAATTGTATACTCCTTGATAATAATCGAATGATTATTCGATTAATGTCTGCTTCCCCCCAAGACAATAAGCTCCACGAGTGCAAGTACTTTGCCTACTTTTGCTCATTATTGGTTCCCTAGTATTAGGCACAATACGCAACATAGTAGGTAGTCAATAAATGTTTACTAAAAGAATAAAATAAGGGAGGTTTATAAATACGTTTAACCAGAATAATATTTATATTGTCTCTAGGCAACATCAAAAGATGTTAGGCAGGCCAGGACTAAGTACAACACCCAATGGCAAATTCTCGGTCTTGGCTGCCCATTAGGTTCCGGGAGAGCATTTAAAAAACTACTGATGCCCAGGCACCATAGTTGACTAATCGAGTCAGAATCTCCAGTATATAGAGCCTGGGCATCAGTATTCTTTAAAGTATTCAAGTAAGCCCAGTGTGCAACAAGGTTGGAAACCACCGCTCTGAATGAACTTCCCATTCAGTCAACATTTTCCCACCTTGTTTGCAAGGGCATCATATGAAGCTTTGCCACGTACCCAGCTAAAAACCCCCAGTGAGGAGATTGGAGGGGCAAAGAACCGTGAGAGACTGTGAACTCAGAGCAACAGACTGAGGGTTTTGGAGGGGAGAGGGGTAGGGGGTTGGGCGAGCCTGGTGGTGGGTATTGAGGAGGACACGTATTGCATGGAGCACTGGGTGTGGTACATAAACAATGAATCTTGTAACACTGAAAAAATAAAATAAAAGTATTTTGGAAAAGAAAAACAAAACCCAGTGAGGACAAGGCTCAAATTTCCCTTTTCGGGCCAAGTAACCATTTCAAAAAGAGAAATGGGTTTTGCCTGTCATGTCCTCTCCATGGCTTCTCTTAAGTAGACACAACTTCCCTTTCTAGTGCTCAAAGGAGCACTATGTAGCATTATTTGCTAAGGAACTTGGCATTATTTGCTAAGGAACCTGTCTAAGGCCACAGGGAGACTCAGTAGAAGAACCTAATGTATTAGCTACATCGGTCTCCCCTCCCAGCCCAGAGCCCTTTCACCTCACTGCACTGTAGTAATGCCATCCTTACTTACCTGTTTGGTAAATGGGTAGCAGCTGAAGTGAATGTAACTTGATGTCATCAGAAAAGACATAGGACGAAATATCAGGAGCAAAACGTCTGCGAGTTTAAAAAGAGAAAGAAAGAGGAAGAGATCTAATTTCCATGTACTTCTAAGCAGGTAAATATATCTTAAATGCTGGTGAGTGAAAAGCTTTGTAATACTTATAGAGCAGGTGCTGAATGTGGTAATATTTTGTTTTTTCATCAGCTAATCCCGTTGACTCCAGTGTAATAGATACTCCAGATTGGCTACTTTTTTCCCCGAGAAGTTCCATGGGCTTTTGACAGATAACAAAGTCATCTGACTCAAGCTGCAAAGTTTCATTACTGACATCTTAAAAAATAAAATTTGAGAGAAGAGTTTAGTAACTTCAAGCACTACTTGAATGAAAATTAAATTTCACATCCCTAGACCAATTAAATAGACATATAGTAATTTTATTTATTCATACACACAGACATCTCATATATTTGCAAGGCACTATGGTTTTGAAAAGCCTTGGCCCTTCCTCATTTATTCCTCACAACTGATAAAGTACAACAGGATATTATCATCCCAATTTTTTACACAAGGAAATTGAAACTCAGAGATGGTATTCCTAACCCAAGGCCATTCAACTTCCGAGAACTGGGGCTAGAAACTCCTCCTAGCTCTTCCATTATTTCTATTGACAAGAATATGCTGAAACAAATTGACATGCTACAGAGTACATAAACCCAAATCCCATGTATCAGGAATAACTGAATCTATAAATAATGTGGCTTGGTGATATATATATAAATACAAACACATATATATACACACACATACATATATACACATATATGTACTTATACATACATGTATACACACACACTACACACACACACACACAGTAGCACTCCTCAGAGATTGCCAGAAGTAAGGGTTTTCTCTACACCTAAGATAGGAAAGCAAGCTAAATTCATTATTTACCTTCTGTCTGTTTCATTGGATTGTTGGTCTTATATGGCTGGTGGTTAACACTCTCTCCGTTTTTAGGGTCTGACTCCAGTTTTAGTATTAAGACTTCTAAGTCTGACATGAGAGCAACATAACCAACACAAAAAGAAATTTCCACAGGAATGATATTATCTATGTGTATAATTAAAGAACGTTCAAAGTCCAGTATTGAGAATTCTTCATTAATGACCTGATACTTCAAACTAAATAAGACTAACTTATTGGTGCAACCAACAAGAAGGTCTCCTTTCACTGGGCAACAGGAGATGCACAAGGGGGCCTCAGAAAGCGGCATTTCAATAATAGACATCTGGTCTTTGTAGGTTTTGCTGATCGGTGCCTCCACATTGTGTCCGACCATTCGGATACACACGCGACAGTTTTCAGTCCTTTTACTCCTCCAGTTCACATAGGCACGTAGAAATGTAGCTTTGTTTTTCTCTTCAATTGCTGCCAAATAGTCTCCTGAGAAGGAAATGAGATTATACTTAGAATTTGTCGTTAGAAATAACCACTTACTGTGTGCCATGAAAAGGAACTATTAGTGAATCCTAATGTGACTGGTTGAATTAAAGATATGAGAACAAAACCCTAATTAATAGGATCTTAGGTATATTTTTAACTGACACTAGGCATTTAGGTTCCAAAATAAATCTCTCCCCATTATATCTTAAGATAATCCATTCATTATTTATGCAGCTTACATAGAAATTGTACCTTTTATTCCTTATATTAGCTGTTTCCTGCCGCTCCGAAACCCCCCTTCCCACAAGTCACACCTTCATGTCAACTCTGAGAAGTAGGATAAAGCTATACATAGTAAATGAAACTTAAATCCAAGTTAATTTTCCCTTACTTGTTGATTTTATTATATTGTTTAAATTATAAATTAATTTTATGGTTACTCTCTGTTGTGAGAAATCAAAGCAATGAAGAGATGCCAGATGAAAAGCATAAATCTTTTCCCTGCAGTCCGATCTGTGAGGAGCCAGTGGTAACACACTGGTATGTGCCCATCTATACCTTTCTCTCGTGTAAACATAGACTGTAGACTAGTGTTTTGTCTTTTTTTTCCCCACCAAAATGGAATCATACTGAATATATTTAACAATTTACAACTTCTAAAAATTACCAATAAATCTTAACTCACCACATCAATACATGGGTATCTAATATTGTTTTATTGAAAATTATCTGCATATCCTATGTATCCTACGTGTCATAATGTATTCAGCAATTCCCCTATGGATATATATTCAAGTTTTTCTGCCACTATACTTCATGCTGTAATAAATAGGCTTATTCCTATATTTATCTCCTAGAGGTTTGTTTCAATGGCATAGAATCCCAAAAGTGAGAACGTTGGGCCAAAGGGCAGGTATGTTTTAAATCTTAAGATGTTGCCAGATTCTATCACAATTACATAATAGGAACTCATGTTACCAGCAGCACCGTTTGAACATGCTCGTTTCCCCATATCCTCACTAGCACTGACTCAGTGTGATGGCGAAACAACTATGGTTATTATAATGTATATTTTCCAGACCATTTCCAAAGCTGGCCATCTTTTCTCGTGTTTATCGACCACGTATGATTTCTCTTCTGCAAGTTATCTACTTTATTAGGATGTTTGATTTATTTTTCTTATAAGAAATAGCAGCTCTCTGGGTGAAAGTATTAATCTTTGATTGGTCATGAATAGCAAATTGTTTTTGGTAGTCTAATCTTTGACATTTGATTTTGCTTATGGCATCTTTTACCATAGTAAAAGTAGTCAGATATGCATGTAGTCAGATACATATCGTTTCCTTCTTGGCCTCTGAGTTTCCTAATTGGCTTAGACAGTTTCCTATGCCCTCCAAATTACATACATATACTCTTATATATTCTATTTTAGTGGCTTTTTTATTTAAATTTTTAATGCTTAGACTTTGAGGGGAAGATAAGACAAGGTCTTTCCAAATGTAGAACCCACTGTTTACTAACATTATTTGGTAAATAAGCCCTTTTCCAATGAACTGAAACTGAAACACTGCTGTTAGCATAATGACTTCCCATATACACATGCAGCAAGCAAGCAGCCCTTTTCCACAAACACTGTCTGGGCTGGCCGGGTTCCCTCGTCCGAAATGAGCCAACCTTCCAGAAAGGCACCTTCTCTTAATGCTGGTCCCTTTCATACCACAGAAATGGAGCTTGCTCCTGTTCATTCCTTGGATATCATGGCAGAATGCCTAATTGGACCCTCCAGGCTCCATAAATTTGCTCACTCTGTTCCAGAGAAGCAGTTTGGATGGAGTTGGGTCAAAAGATGCCTTGTAGCCCTCCATCTTCCTAAAATTTCCTCAGTAAATTTTTTTTTCCAAATTTTTATTGTGGTAAAATATACATAACGTAATTTTACCATTTTCACCATTTTTGCGAATACAGTTCAATGGTATGAACTATATTCACATTGTTGTGCCCCAATCAACATCATCCCTCTCCAGAACCTTTTCATCTTCCTCAAAGCTCTGTGTCCCTTAAACAATAACTCCTCATCTCCCTCATCCCCAGAGTCTGGCAATGACCATTCTATGTTCTGTCTCTATGAATTCGCCCACTCTAGATACCTAATATAAACTGAATCATACAATATTTGTCCTTTTGTGTTTCGTTTATTTCACTTAGCATAATGTCTTCCAGGCTTAATCGTGTTGTAACATGTGTCAGAATTCCCTTCCTTTTTAAGGCTGAATAATATCCGATTTTATGTATATACCACATTTTATTTATTCATCTGTTTAAGGATACTTCGGTTGTTTCCATGTCTTGGCTATTATAAATAATGCTGCAACGAACATGTAGGTATAGATATGCATATGCCACATTTTGTTTATCGTTTCTTCAGCTAATGGACACTGGGGTGCTTCCACTTCTTGGCTCTCATTTAAAAATTTGTACATGGATGTACAAATATCTGCACAAATCCCTGCTTTCAATTACTTTGTTTACAGACTTTGAGAGTGAAACTGCTGGATCATATGGCAATTAATTTTTTGAGGAACGCCATACTGTTTTCCACAGCAGCTCTACCATTTTACATTCCTGCAGTGCGTGGGGGTTCCAATTTCTCCAGCAACATTTGCTATTTTCTTTCTTCTTGTAAATAATAGCCATCCTAATGGGTGTGAAATAGTATCTCATTATGGGTTTGGTTTGCATTTCCCTGGTCATTAATGATGTTAAGCATCTTTTCACGTGCTTGTTGGCCGTTTGAAGAAATGCCTATTTACCCATTTTTGAAATGGCTTTTGTTGTTGTTGAGTTAGAGGAGTTCTTTATATATTCTGGATATTAGTCCCTTGCTGGATATATGCTTTGCAAGTATTTTCTCCCATTCTGTGGATTGCCTTTTCAATCTGTTGTTAGTATCTTAGTGTCTTTTATAGATGCATGAAGGTTTTTAATTTTGATGACATCCAATATACTTTATTCTTTTGTTGCCTGTGCTTTGGTGCCATATTCAAATTAGTAAATGAATTTTAAAACTAAGAATATTTGTTTGGTTAAATAAAATTGTTTTTTTCATCCATTGATAAACATATATCTATTTCACTGATAAAGTCTATCATTCATATATAATCTGCAAACTGTAGATAGTGTCCATACTGTCCTATATGTTTTCAGATTAGTTTTATAATGATGAACTAGAACTTGCTTAAGTAAGTGTGTTTTACCTGACAAGCATTATGATCAGAGATTTAGAGTTCTCTCAGTTAATCTTCACAACAGACCTTCAAGATATTATCTCATTCTCCATGTTACAGATCAGGAATCTGAGGCTCAGATAAGCTAGGTAACTTGCCTAGGGCAACACAGCCAACAAGATAGAGCTGGGACTTAAACCTGGATCTGGTTAGCTCAAAAGTTGATGCTCAGTGTTAAAAAGGAGATATAAGTCTAGAAGATTCTGTGGAGGTTAATTGCTCTTTATGAAAGAAAGAAACTTTTTAAAACATTTATTTAAACAACCAACAACAACAAAAAAACAGTTCACCTATTTCTCCCACTGCCCCCACTCCACCCCCTGCAACCACCAATTAGTTTTTGTTTTTTATTTTTTAGATTTTACATTAAAAAAATCATATGGTATTTGTCTTCCTCTGACTGACTTATAAACTTCTTTAGGCATTATATATATGGTCAGGGCCTTACTCTACTTACTTTACAACAGCTTCTGTCTTCATTAAGTAAATTAAAAAATCATTCTCATATTTATTCTTAAACTGAGATTATTGATTTTTTAAAATAATAAACTTCCTTTTATATAGCAATATTATAAACCTGGTTAACACTAATACCAGATTAAGGAAAAGGCTGCTCGAATGACAAAACTGACATCAGAAGGTAGAAATAATACGATAAATACGATGCATCAAAATATGTTTTATGGCTCTAGAAAAGTGAAGAGACAGTAGGATTTGGGGAGATGTAACAGACAGACTCATTTAATACACCTGTGCTAAAGAACAGGCGATGAGAACCATGTGGTCTTGTCCTCCTTGCCCCACCACCTTCAGACACCCCATAAACAAATGACCTGCACCAGAGCTCCCCACACAGCACTCAACCCTGGCCACCAGGTCTTTCTCCTTTGAGAGAAGTAAGTTTTCAGGTCTCCTTTTCCTCACTTCACACACAAAGCCTAAATTAAGTTTCCATTACTGATGATAATGTTAGGCCCTCTGTCCTTCAAAATTTCTACCTACTTTGTTTCTTCCTAACACCTCCAAATTTTATAAAGGGAGAATAGCATCCTGCTAATTAGAGATTTAAAAAAATGAAAATGTTGGGCACCTGGGTGGCTCAGTTGGTTAAGCATCTGTCTTTGGGATCGAGTTCCAGGTCGGACTCCCTGCTCTGCAGGGAGTTTGCTTCTCCCTCTGCCCCTCCTCCCACTCGTTCTCTCAAGCTCTCTCTCTCTCTCTCTCTCAAATAAATAAAATCTCAAAAGAAGAAAAGAAAAGAAAATGTTTTCTACTTGGATAAGAGACCTGCAAAGCAGTTACAGTAAACATAAATGACTGATAGAAGATTCATTCTGTTTCTGACAGGGGGAGATTTGCTACAGAGAAAGACATTAGGCACATAGAGCAGGAATCCCCAAGTCTAAATTACTGTGGATGGGAGGAAAGAGACCAAAAGAAAAAAGCAGAGAAGTGGAAGACAAGTTATCTGGATATCAGCATAGCTAGGAGTCAGCTATGTGTGGGTTAACAGAAGCTGTACCCAGGGGTTGTACCCAGTCTTCAAGCTGAGGGCTGAAAGTTACCCTTGAGCTATCTGACTCATGCTAATGCCATAGCACATGACTCCTGAACTTTTGTTAGGACAGCCAACTGGATTATACAAGTCTTTGTTTTTCAAGGCCTCATTAATAAGTTAACCATGCTACTCATTGCCTACAGCAACCAGTATGGCACTAGGTCAGTGGTTCTGAATCTTGGCTAAATATCAGACTCACCCCAATGCTGGGGCATACCCCAGGAAACTAACAGTTTCTCTGAGGTTGTGGTCCAGGCATCAGCATCTTTTCAAGCTCCCCCAGGTGATTCTGAAGCACAAGTAGGATATCAAGGATCCCAAGAATCACTACTACTGACAGGGAAGAAAACAAGAGGTTTACCTAATGCCTGCCACTTCCAAATCTAGAATAAATGTCCATTTGGAAGAACAGGGCAGATCACGTAAATATCTTTGTCTCTCTGTCTCTGCCCCTCTCTCTCTCTCTCTCTCTCTCTCACACACACACACACACACACAAACACACACATCACACCTTGAGACTGGTGAGTTTGCCACTCAGTAGAGCTCTTGAAGGCAAGAACTTCCATGTTTAAAGGGGGGTGGGACGGGGAAAACCACCAATATTGAAAAATGATTGAGAGGTATTTCTACTAAATTCCAAAATCAGAATCTTCTGCCGAAAGAGAACATACAGATCTAATGAGTGGTTTTCAAACATTATCTGTGAATCAATGCAGGCTTCTGTTGATGTCTTCACTAGTCAAAAAGAAAAAAATAACACCATAGTAAGTTGCTCATAAAGCAAAGATACCCGATGTTTAGGGTTAAGTGCTTTTTTCTCTTTGGTTACACTAAATAGCAGGGCCTTTCACTTTAAAAAAATATATTTTTACTGGACAAAACGAATAGTCAGATACTAAGTATGATGATAGCCCCATAGTTTTTTATGGATCCACAAAATCCCAATGCCTGGAAATCACTGATCTAGTAATTTCAACTTAAAAACAAACAAACATACAAAAACAAAAACAAAAAAACTAGAGACCAAGATCCAAAAGTTTCTATAAACTCATACCCAACCAGCAGCAGACAGAGTAGGAATTAGAAAGAGATCTCCAATCCTCCAAGTTCATGCTCTCCACTTCATTAGTAAGCCCCTGAGCCATGGGCTTTTCTACAATAAATACTGCAATTTATACCTTTACATCCCTCTTGAGAAGCAGGAATCAAACTTTAAGCGCATTATTAGGCAGTTAAAAGAAACCTATGGTAAATCCTTCTGTAATCTTAAGTACCAACTTTTTTAAATGTGGGCTTTTTCTAAAATAGAGATATACCCGCACAGTACCACACATTTCGGTGGAAAAAGGGCAGTGGAGGCTGCTGCCTTGTTTTGGGTGGGAGAGAGGAGTTTATGACTTGCGTTCCACTTGCATAGATTTAAAAACCAGCATATAATGTGAGCTTTCAAAAACCGACAAGAAGTGGATAAAGGTATAGATAGATGTAAAAGGACTGGCCATGAATTGGCATGACTGGTGAAGCTGGGAGTGCCTGGGGTTCAGGATACTATTCTCCCTACTTTTGTAAGTGTTTGAGATTTTCTATACTTTTGAGTCTGGGATTTTTGGAGTTGTACTGTTTTTTTTTAAGTGTCTGGGTGGGTGGACCTTAGAGATCCAAGCACAGGTCTTTTTGGTGAGCGAGCGAGGTAAGAGCGAGCAGACAGCGTCCCCCGCCCCCTAGAAGCCAGCGCGCACCTGTGGTTGCCACGACAACCGCACGGCTCTACTCTCTTTCAGTAATCATCAGCCAGACCCCGCGAGACCCTCCAGCAAGTTCCGGGAAGTCTCTGCCGCACCCAGAGTGCCGCCGGGGACTCTCAGTACTGTAGAAAGGAGGCCCCAAGCCGGGATCCGGGCTCCCCCTGGCCGCGCTGCTACTCACCGGCCTCGCTGTAGGCCAGGCACAGCACCCTGCCTAGCGTGGAGAAGGCGCACCTCGGCTGGCACAGCTCCTGTCCGGTCACGGCGAATGCCTCCACCTTGCAGCCTGCCGCCACGAAGAGCGCGTCGCGTCCTCCGCCGCAGAACCGCTCGGGCTCCAATTTGCAGGGCACCACCTGCTGCGACCCGAACGGGTGCAGGTTGTATAGCTGCACCATCCCGACCACCGGCTCCGGGGCAGTCCGGCGGTGCCGGCTCAGGCTACCCGCCCCGCGGGGCGCCGGGAGACCCCGCTCCGGTCGCAGAGGCTGGACCACTTCCGCCAGCAGTTGCACAGAGCCGAGTCACGTGGGCGGCACCCGGGCCTCCTGCGGCTCCCCTTCTTAAAGAGACTGTTACTAGGCGAGGCTGGGGTCCGGGGAGCAGTCGCCTCCGCCCGGTGCGCCTGCGCCCCGCGGGCCTTTTGTCCCGGGGCTTGGACCTGGCCCTGCAGTGCTGGCCACTTGACGGGCGCAAAGACCGTCTTTTGTCCTTTTTTTTTCCTCGTCATTTCACGTTACTGCGTTGGGCTAGACGAGATGTGTAGGCCCTTGAATACGTCTCAGCATTTGCTTATCTGCTATCTTGTACCATTTTGTACTTACTTCAGGGGCATCACTTATGTCCCCCTGATAGCCTCTGAGCTTCAGGAGGATAGGGCTGCGAAAGGTGAAGTGCAGTGCACACGGCTCCACACTGGGCTAAACACAGCTGAAGAGTTGTTCCAAAATACTGGAAATTCTAGATGATTTCATTGGAAAGAACAGCACTTAGAATGTGCTTAGCAAAAAGAAAGAAAGTAAGGGGGGAGGGGAGAAAGGGCATTTATTCATTTATGTATTTGCTGAAGGACCGCGGACATTACCTAGTGGACTCCAGGTATTTGATAAATGATTAGTTTGAGCCTCAGAGGATGGAATGACTAGGGGTGAAATCCATTAGCTCTCAGTCCAGTGCTCCTAAAACTAATCTGTATCCTGCATCTATTCCTGATGTCTCAAGGTGGAACTCATGGTTGCAATCCCAATTTAAAAACAAAACCAAGGGCGCCTGGGTGGCTCAGTCGTTAAGCCTCTGCCTTGGACTCAGGTCATGGTCTCAGAGTGCTGAGATCAAGCCGGCATCTCGGCTGAGATTGAGCAGGCATCCGGCTCCCTGCTTAGCGAGAAGCCTGCTTCTCTCTCTGCCTCTAACACTCCCCCTGCTTGTGTTCCGTCTCTCACTGTCTCTCTGTCAAATAAATAAATAAAATCTTAAAAAAAAAAATAAAAACAAAACCAAAAAACCCCCACACATTTAGATGAAGTGAGCTTTAGAGCTACTCTTTACAATTTATCCAGAAAATAATGTATGTACGTGTGGCTTGTGGGGTGTTCTCTTACTTTCGGTGTCCCCTTACTTATGTAAGGACAAAACTAAAAAAGAAAGAGCAAAAAATTTTTTAAAAGATTTTGTTTATTTATTTGAGAGAGAGAGCACAAGCAGGGGGAGTAGCAGAGAGAGAGAGGGAGAAGCAGACTCCCCACTGAGCAGGGAGCTTGAAGTGGGACTGGATCCCAGAACCCTGGGATCATGGTCTGAGCTGAAGGCAGACACTTAACCGACTGAACCACTCAGGCTCCCCTAAAGAGCAAATTTTCCTTTGGTCAGTTTCTAGTTCTCACCCTCATGAGTTTTTTCTTGAAAGAATTTACAAATTAGGTGCAATTGGTTTCAAGTTAAACCTACCTCTATTTCCTTTGCCATCTAGATGAAGTACCCCTTAGTAGTATCCTACTGTCCTTCACCTAACCCAACCAATAGAGGGACTTTTTTCCCTCTATTTTTCCCTATATTTTTTTAGACAGCCGTTCACCAAACTAAGTGAGGCCAAGAACTGGACAAAGAGGTCAGCAAGTAGGATTGGAAACTCATAGACGGCTCCTATAGAAAACAAAGAGACTAACAACTGCTTACAACTACTCAGCTACAACACTCATGAACACCCCTTTCTCCACAAATATATACCATGTGTGTCCTTTTTTTAGTTCCTCCCTCAAGACTGAAAATTACAATGCCAGTACTAAATTAAAATTTCAAGACTAAACTTACAATTTTATTGTAATTTCACCTACATTAGAAATGTCTATTTTGGAGAAAGAAGTGATATTTGCTCACAACCTGGAACCCCAATCCCTTCTAGAGATAGCCAGCTCTCCCTTAAATAAGCGTGGCTCATTTAAGATTCTTAGGGAATAGACATGCTAGCCAAGGGAAGGTGGGGGATGTGCCTGGTTTCCATATATGTCAGTACCCATAAAGAGGAGTTGCCGCTTATATTCCTGTTACAAATCCAGGGGAAGCAGTTGGCACATCCTCATTTCCTTATGGGAGGCTGTATTAGTCTGCTAGGGTATCCATGATAAAATAGCACGGACTGGATAGCTTAAACAGAATTTTTTTTTTCCCCACAGTTCTGGAGGTCAGAAGTCCAAGATCAAGGTGTCTGCAGTTCTGTTTTTTCCTAAGGCCTCTTTCCTAGGCTCGTGGATAGCCACTGTCATCACCCATTTGGGCTGTTATAACAAGATACCACAGACTAGGCAGCTTATAAACAACAGTGTTATTTCTCACAGTTCCGGAGTTGGGAAATTTTAAGATCAAGGTGCCAGCATATAGTAGGGTTAGGGTCCTCTTCGAGGTTGTAGAGAGCTCTAGGGAGCTGTAGGGAGCTCTGTAGGATCTCTTATATAAGAACACTAATCCCATTCATGAGGGCTCCACCCTCATGACCTCCTCACCTCCCAAAGGCCCTACCTTTTAACACCATCACATTGGGCATTAAGATTCCAATATGTGCTCAGCAGCATTAGTTCTTAGGGAAATGTAAGTCAAAACTACCATTAGAGATCACCCTACATTTATTGTAATAATGAAAATATTATGATCCTAACAAGTGTTGGTGAGGATATGGAGCAACTGATGTGTCTGTCAGATGGTATAACAACTTTTGAAACAGTTTGGCAGTCTCTTAGAAAATTGGAAATACACCAACCGTATGGTCTATACCTAGGTGTGTTTACCCGAGAGAACTGAGGCATATATGCTTAAAAGGACTTGTACACACATTCTCATGGCAGCTTTTTGTGTAACTGTCAAAAACTGAAAACAACCCAAATATCCATCAACAGATGAATGGATAAACAAATTTTGTTTTATCCATACAATGAAATACTACTCAGCAATGAAAAGGAATGAACTGTTGATATATACGATGACATGGATAGATCTCAAAATAATTATGCTGAATGAAAGAAACCAGACAAAAATAGAATGTATTATTTATATAAATGATTCTATTTATATAAAATTCTAGAAAAAAACAAAGTATAGTAGCAGACAACAGTGGTTCCTTGGGTCTCAGTGAGGGGCAGATATGACAGATTAAAAAAGAGCAGGAGTAAACTTTGGGAATGATAGATATGTCTATTATCTTGATTTTTTGTAATAGGTTTATGGGTGAATACATATGTTACAACATGTCAGGCTGTGTACTTTCAATATGTGGAATTTTTTAAAAGACTACAAAATGTGTAACAGCTAAGAGACTTACCCCAAGTCAAATTGCTAATTAATTAATTACAAAGCAAAGCTCATTGTATGAACCGCAATTATAAAGAAGGTATTTCATAAGTATTTCTTTAAGAATTTAAAATAAGAGAATTACTGAACTCTAAATCTGAAACTAATGATACACTATATGTCAACTAATTGAATTTAAGTAAAATAAGTTAATAAAAAATATGTAATCCAAAAAAAAAAAAAAAAAGAATTTAAAACAACAGTGATGTGGATTGGAGTTCAATGATAAATAATGTGTTCTAAGATATTTGCTATGTTCCGGAAAATATTTAAAAATTCAAAATGCTTTTTAAATTTCTTTTTTTAAATAAGAGAGAGAAAGAGAAACAGACAGTGTCACTTTCATGCTCAAAATATTCCAATGGCTTTCCATGATATTCAGATCAAAACTAAAATTTCCTGGCTTGGCCTGCAAGGCCCTGTATTATCTGGTCAATCTCATTATCTCTCTCCAACCTCATTTCCTACCACTCTCTTTCATTGTGCCATAGACACAGAAGCCCTCTCTGTGTTCTCTAAAAATCTCCTGCTCATTCTCTTAGGATTTTAGCACTTGCTGTTTTCTGTGCCTAGAATTTGTTCCCAGATCTTGCCATGACTTACTGTCTTGCTGCTTTTTAGGTCCTCTCTAATATTACTTCCCTGACATTCCGTGTAACATAACCTCCAGACCATGTAGATTCACTGTTCTTCTTTATGGGTTTGCTGAAAGCAAGAGTAATAATCGCAAAGGTAACTCTGGAAGACATGTTTTTTTACTTTGTTTTAGAAAGAGAGAGAGTATGTGAGAGAGACAGAGAGCAGTGGAGAGGGGCAGTGGGAGAGGGAGAGAGAATATCTTCCTACATGGGTCTCAGTCTCACAACCCTGAGATCATGACCTGAGCCAAAGTCAAGAGTTGGACGCTTAACCGACTGAGCCACCCAGGCGCCCCTAGAGGACATATTATGTTAATAGAACCCTTGTTATTAATAGGAATTTTAGAGGCCTCGAGCAAAAGTGGGTTCCAGCTGCACTTTTTGCTATGCCTCACCCCCACGTTCCAATTCAGTAAGTCTGCAGTAGAGCCAGAGAAACTGCATTTCTGACAAATTCTCAGGCAATGTTAATGCTACTGATCTCCAGACCAAGTTTTGAGAACCATTCAGTAAACTATTTGGTTGTGTGAATCTGATATCATTTTACAACCAAAAATAATTTACAGTGGTAACTACCTCATGAAATAGTTCCAAGTCTCTACATATATAATGTACCAATCACAATGCAGGTCATTTTGACATTAAAATAAATCAACCCACAAATCAACAAATATTTATCGAGTTTGGAAGAGGGCCAAGAGCGTTCAGCTGACAATTGAGGCTAATCCCAGCTTTACAACTAACTGTGGTCTTGGTGCCAACACTCAGTCTCCCTAGACCTGAGTTTCCACAGCTGCAGCCTGGGGAGAGCAGGCAAGATGAGGTGTCATCCATATCTAAAAGCACTGATGATTCTTTGCGTCTACTGCATATAAGCCAATGTGCTGAGTGAAGTGAGGGAGTGTGAAACACAGAGCTTACTCCTTAGCTGGGAACACAAGATACATACCCAGAAAAAGATACAAGCCAAAGGGAAATCTCACAAAATGGTGCTTCAGAATTCCATCTTGGTGGAATGATGTTAAGAAAACTATCTCTTCGGGGTGCCTGGGTGGTTCAGTGGGTTAAAGCCTCTGCCTTCAGCTCAGGTCATGATCTCAGGGTCCTGGGATCAAGCCCAGCATCGGGCTTTCTGCTCAGCAGGGAGCCTGCTTCCCCCTCTCTCTGCCTGCCTCTCTGCCTGCTTGTGATCTCTCTCTCTCTCTGTCAAATAAATAAATAAAATCTTAAAAAAAAAAAAAAGAAAACTACCTCTTCACTCAGGTTCACACTAAATGAATTTGGACCTGTTTTCACTCAGGTTCACACTAAATGAATTTGGACCTGTTCTGTAATATTAATAATATCTTTTTTTTTTTTTTTTCAAATTTAGACTACTTTACTTTTACTTTCATTCCCCTAAAACATAAGTAAGACATAACTGTGGTTACATCCATGAATAATCTCCCTGAGTTATGGAGTAAATGCAGATTTCCAAGATGGGCTAAGTTTATAAAATATAACTACATATAGAAACACATGAAAGTGAAAGTGATAGCAACGGTTCAGTTATGGAGTTGCTATCTACACACAGCATGTTTATAGGCAGGTAATCTTGTAACTTGCTATACTGTTAGTTTAGGACTTTGGAAAAAATCAACATGATTAAAATTCTATCAAATTATGTCCTAAAAGTATAAATGTATTACATGAATGCATGCATTTTTAGTTCTTTTCTTTTTTTTTAAATTTAATTTTAAATTGTTGCAAGTGTTGCAAGATTCATTGTTTATGCACCACACCCAGTGCTCCAGGCAATACGTGCCCTCCTTAATACCCACCACCAGGCTCACCCTTCCCCCCACCCCCTCCCCTCCAAAACCTTCAGTTTGTTTCTAAAAGTCCATAGTCTCTCATGGTTCATCTCTCCCTCTGATTTCCCCCAATTCACTTTTCCTTTCCTTCTCCTAATGTCCTCCATGCTATTCCTTATGCCCCACAAGTAAGCGAAACCATATAATTGACTCTCTCTGCTTGACTTATTTCACTCAGCATAATCTTCTCCAGTCTCGTCCATGTCTATACAAGAGTTGAGTATTCATCCTCTTTAACAGAGGAAACCTCTTCCCCCTTTTCTTTCTTCCCTCTTTCCCCCCTTTCTTCTTTCCTGTCTTTCTTCCTTTCTTCCCTTTTTCCCCTTTTTTGATAAATACTTACTGGGACCCTCATAAGACAAATGGAAGTGCTCTGAGTAAAGTTAGGGCAAACAGCCTAAAACGAAGCCAAACAGCTGAACAAGTTACTTTACCTCACTAAGGTGATTTCTTCAACTGCAACAGTTATTGTAAGCTTCATTTGAGATGATATACATAAAGTTTTTAGTGAAGGGTCTGCCACATAGTGAGAAAATTACATATCCTCCTATCTCCCCAGAGTACACGGCGTGGTGTAGGGCTAGAAACTTGAGTAATTTGAAAATGAACAATGGCCAGAAATGTAGGCCTTGGAGATGAGAGTGCAGAATGAAAGAGGGATGAAAATGGATGTGAACACTAATGGAGGGAACATAGACCAAATGAGGACAAAAGGGAAAAATTCACTATTTGTGGATTAGGAAGTAGAATAGCATGGTGATTAAGAGTTTGTGCTTTTGCAGACAGACTATCTGGTTTTGAACGCTGGCTTTGCAATTTACTAGCTGTATTGTGTGATCCCGGGCAAATTATTTAATTATTCTGTGACTCAGTTTCCTCATGTGTAAAATGGAAAGAATGATAGGTTCTAGCCTTTTATTCTCAAGATTAAATGAGCTAAAACCTGTTAAGGGTAAGACATACTTGGCACATTATAAAAGCTTAGTAAGCTATTATTATCAATTTTCAACTTAATTCCCTGGGTCACTCCAGTAAGGCTCTTGTTCTTTGGGAATACTAAATAGCACAGAGAGGCTGGCATTGTTTCCAGCTGGAGCTGCATTCCTGAAATTGCTTCTTTGAGGACTCCTGCTTTTCTCCTCTGACGTTGATAATGTACAAAGTTTAGATCAGGTTCACACTCCTTTCTTAAAACTGAGCAGAGGACTTAAGCTTAGCAGCAGTTCCCAAATTTTACTGCACATTAGAATCACTGGGGAGCTTTTAAAAGTACTGATGCCCACATTGCGCCCCTTATCAGTGAAATTAGAATGTTTGGAGACAGGGGCCAGGAATTAGTATATATATATATTTTTAAGATTTTATTTATTTGAGAGAGACAGAGATAGTGAGACAGAGCATGAGTGGGGAAGAGAGGGAGAAGCAGGATCCCTGCTAAGCAAGAAGCCCGAAGTGGCACTCCATCCTAGGACCCTGGGATCATGACCTGAGCCAAAGGCAGACCCTTAACCGACTGAGCCACCTAGGTGCCCCAGCAATCAGTATCTTTTAAAGATTCCCATTTGAAACAAAGTTGGGAACCTCTGGCTTAACAGACTGGTTTTCCTTGTGAGTTTGGGGTGCTAAATAAATCAATGCCTTTATCTGGGACCTTGTTTCATTTTTCTAAGTAATGTGTGTAAAAACTATGACAACAGTAACAGGGCTGTTCAAGTTTTAAACGAAACTGCTCCTGAGACAGTCAATAGTGCCCCCTGGTGGTGTGATTAGAACCTAAAATAATCTACTTGGGATAAGAATGTTTTAAACCCTGGGGAAAAGATGTCAATGAGGACTATCCCCCACCTCTGTGCCCTCTACCACATACACATATATCTAGAAAGGGAAATTTAGGTCTAGAGAGTAAGCTAATCAAGAGCACACAAGAACCATTGGTAGCTGTGGAACTGAAATGTAATTGATCCTCCAACTTCACCTTCCTCTCAAAGGCATCCTCCCCAGAGTGGCCTCATCTGCACAACTTCCCAGTGTGAGCACCACCAGAGGAGTAATGATCTCTTTCTTCTATAGCCTAGGGTTTTGTTTCTTCTTTGGGGTAGAGGGCAACGGTTGCACTGTTGGCTAGGAAAGTCATTGACTGGGCCTTCTGGTTAAGGATAATAACTGTCTCCATTTTACGGGTGAGAATAAGGCGTAATGTAAGGTATTGCCATCATCAGTAGGAGATGATTCATCTTGATACATACATCTCTTCTCTCTGTCCTGAATCCAAGGGGCTTCATATCAAGTGGGGAAACTGAAGCCCAAGTACAGAACTGTTCTTCTGAAAGCCCCTGGCTAGCTTGGAGCCTCAGCCTAATAGGGCACTAGAGATGTACATGCTCAGTATGAGGTAACACTAAATGATGCCAGGATACTAGCAAAAAGTATGGGGCTGTACAGTCTGAAAGAAAGTAGGGTATCAGTGTTGGTGGGTAGAGTCTGACGATTTATGTACTGGGGGTGGGGAGAGGGGGCGGGGTGATCCTTGCACATAAACTGGCAGAGTTGAGTCTCTGAAGAAGAAATGGAATGGAATTGAAGATCAGGAACAGGGGAGAAGGGAGGTCTGGGTCCCGTTTAGGTAGTTTCCCGGAAGAGATGAGAGACTGAGATGGAGAACAGCCAGCGGCTCCACTGTCCCTACCAAGACTTCTGTAGCAGAGGCCTGGTGGCCATCACAGTGTGACTCCCAGGACACGGGGCTTCTGGTGACCAAGAGGCCATCTTGGCCAGTGTGAGCTGGAGAAGACCTAAGCCGTTGCTTAGCACAAATTGGGGTCAGGTGCAGCTGTCTCCCCGCCCCCTTCTACTCCTTCCAAAATTCGATTTCTTGGAACTTCTAATGACACCGTGTTCAAACTGTGATAAGCCTAAAAGAAGCTTTGCTGACGCCATCGGGGGAAAGCTAGGGATTGCCTCAGTGGCTCCCACGGCAGAAGGAAACACACGGGTTAATCCCGCCCTTTGCATTCTGATGGAAAAAAGCTTCCAAACACTGACTGAAACCCTGCAGGGCTTTCTGGGAAACACAGTCCTGGATAAGAAGGATGCATTCCCAAAGGACTCTGGGATTAGTAGTTTTTGGTCTCCAAACACGCATGCCCAACTCCGCATGCTCAATGCGCTCTGGACCTTGGCGCTAGCTCTCGCGCGAAGTAGGCACGTGCCGAGTGTCGCCTGGGGTTTGGATTGGTGCAGCTTGAAGGCGGGCCGGCGCGGCGACTGACTGTTCCTCCCTCTGCTTCTTAATCAAGGTTCTGTCTGACCTTCCTACAGAAAAAGGTTTATTCATTCCAGAGCTCACAGTCTGGGAAGGGCTAACAAGCAAACTGACAAAATAGCGTGAGTAGAAGGGCGTGTGTTTTAATGGCTCTGCTGAGCAGAAGCGAGTAGGGGAGAAAGGTTTCCCAGAGCGACGAAGTTGAGATGAAACGTGAAGGACTGACTTTAAGGCAGGGCCTCGGCAAGGAGTACAGTCAGGGAGTGATTTTAGTTTTCTGCTCCCACCTGAAATTTTTACCCTATTTTAATATGTTAATTTCTCAAGTACTTCCTACGATGCCCATAGTTTTAGTAATACAAGTAAATGTTTGTGTCTTTAGCTAAGTTTAGCCTGTTAGTGTGACGCCACTTAGAGATTTTTTTTTGCGATTTTTTTTTTACTACTGACTTTTGTGTGACTTTTAATGTCTTTGTGTATATTCTCAGTTGTTAGCTTAAGTTGTATGATGTGAGGGAGAACATTACAGTAGTCTTGGAATCGGGAAATGAGCATTTAGATTGTAGGCCTTTGGGATAATCAATCCTCAGTAATGAAGGAAAATATGTAATTTTATTGTGTTTTGGGACTTTGAACTCTCTCAAAAATAGAAATCTAGGGGTGCCTGGGTGGCTCAGCCAGTTAAGCATCTGCCTTTGGCTGGGCTCATAATCCTGGAGTCCTGGGATCCAGCCCTGCCTGGAAGTCCCTGCTCACTGGAGAGCCTGCTTCTCCCTCTCTCTCTGCCTGCAGCTCTGACTGCTTGTGCTCGCTCTCTTTCTCTCTGTCTCTGACAAATAAATAAAATCTTAAAAAAAAAGGAATCTAAAGCAATAATATTTGTAATGATTCCCTAGCTCTCTGAATGAGAATATTGTAAATAGGTAGGAGGAGGAGAACATCTGGTTTTACAGTAGCAGTACAGTAAGATTTTTAGGTTGATGTGGACTTTTGGCGTTTGCATGTTGTTTAATGTGGAGGGGGTAAGAGGAAATCTTTGGGGGCACAAGTCAATTATGAGGGGTTAAAGAGACCTGTGATGATCTCTTAGTTTTGTTTTGGATTTGTGTTTGTTTTGTTTTGTGCTGTTTTAGGTTTACAGATAATCCCTGACTTAACAATAGTTTGACTTAACAATTTTTTCTCTTTACTGTGGTGCAAAAGCAGTATACATTCAGTAGAAACTACACTTTAAATTCTGAATTTGGATCTTTTTCTGGGCTATTGATATGCAGTGTGATACTCTCTCATCTCTCTCATAATGCTGGGCAGCGACAGCAGTGTGGGGCAGTGAGCCGCAGTTCCCAGTCAGTGACAAGATCACAAGGGTAATCAACTGATACTGATTTACAGCCATTCTGTTTTTCACTTTCAGTACAGTATTCAATATATTATATGAGATAATCCACACTTTAGTATAAAATTGTTAGATGATGCAGTCCCACTGTGGGCTAACAAATCTGAGCACATTTAAGGTAGGCTGGGCTTAAGTGATGATGTTCTGTAGATTAAGTGTATTAAATGCATTTTCAATTTAAGATATTTTCAACATGGGATGGGTTTATCGGGACATAACCCCATAAGTTTAGAAAGATCTATAGTTTGTTTTGGACAGAGACAATATTCATTAAGGAAAATTCTTGGGTGGTGGACAGCAGAACAATCCCTTGGCTAATTAACATCAACAAAAAGCATGTCAAGTCTTAGTGTTTAGGAAAATATTTACTCTCTTGTTATTTTTGTAGTCCACCCCAAATTCTATATTAAATCGATACTGAGAAATACAGAACTGCATTCTTTTGGGATTTAGTTGGGTGAGATTTTCATTTCTCTGTTTGATACAGTCTCTTAGACATTCTTTTACCCACAATAAGCACTTAATCATATTTTAAATGGGCTGCTTCTCTGACTTGTTTGGTTTTTTCCCTCCAGCTTTAAAGACTCCTTTGCAACCCACCTGTTGAAATTGTCATTCCCCAGGGCGCCTGGGTGGCCTAGTTTTTTAAGTGTCCAGCTCAGGTCATGATCTCAGGGTCCTGGGATCAAGCCCTGTTTTGGGCTCTGCACTCAGTGGGGAGTTGGCTTGAGGATTCTCTCTCCCTCTCCTTCTGCCCTGCTCTTCTGTATGCGCTCTCTTATTAAAATAAATAAATAAATCTTTTTTTAAAAAATGAAATTGTCATTTTCCTTCAGCTTAGCTGCTTCCTAGTTCATGAAGCCTCTGAACATCCTTTCCTAGTTCCCAGAGCACAGTATTTTTATCTCCATTACTCTGCTTTAATTTCCCTTGCAGTTTAGTGATTTGTATCTCATTTTGTTTACCTTGCTGCTTTATAAAACCATACAAGATATGCAGTATTTTGTGTATTTAGAGATCATATATTAGTTATCTTTTATTTTATTTTTTTAAGTACACTGGGTGTGGAGCCCAATGCGGGGCTTGAACTCACAACCCTGAGATTAAGACCTGAGCTGAGAGCAAGTTAGATGCTTAACTGACTGAGCCATCCAGGTGACCCTTTTATTCTTTTTAATTTTTAATATTTTATTTATTTATTTGAGACAGAGAGGGAGAGTGAGTGAGAGAGCACAAGCAGGGGAGCAGCAGAGGGAGAGGGAGAAGCAGGCTCCCCACTGATCAGGGAGCCCAAAGTGGGACTGGATCCCAGGACCCCAGCCTGGATGTACTATTTTTGCATGTGTATATACATGTACTATTTTTGCATGGGTATATACAAGTGTCTAGCACAGAGACCTCTATAATTCCCAGCTTGAGGCCAGGAACCCCTGGCAAAGATAATATTTATCCACCAATTTTTGGTGTAAAAAAAAGAGTAAACCTAGCTCCTCAAATAAAAATGTATAGGTTTAAAAAAACTCTTAAAAATTATTTTTACTCAAAATATATAACTCAAGTTTGTTAAAACCTAGATAAAAACTCTTGATTAAAAACCTGAATAAAGGGGCTCCTGGGTGGGTCAATCGTTAAGCATCTGCCTTCGGCTCAGGTCCTGATCCCAGGCTCAGGTCCTGATCCCAGGGTCCTGAGACGGAGCCCGGCATTGGGCTCCCTGCTCGGCAGGAAGTATGCTTATCCCTCTCCCATTCCCTCTGCTTGTGTTCCTCTCTCACTGTGTCTCTCTCTGTCAAATAAATAAAATCTTTAAAAAATAATGATAAAAAAATAAAAACCTGAATAAAGTTCTAGGCGATCTTTCAATAAGGTATTCTTGGGAAAAGATTGAGAACTATCCTATGTAGTACTTAGTACAAAAAAATTTTAAGAAGAACCCAAAAGGCATTGTGGGAGAAAGGCTCTTTCTTTTTCATCTGGCGGCAGCAATTTAGCTCAAAGTTCAGTGAAGGTGAGTGCTTACAAGTACATCCTGGGGCTATGGAGGGAGAAGCAGTCAGATATAATAGGCTTTATTCTGGGAGTGCGCTGCTGGCAGTACTTCCAACTCTCTGCACTCCCCAGGGTACCCCGCCCAGCCTAGCCTGATAAAGTGCAGACTGGGGTATAAGACCATGCAAGGTTATATCATATATCAGATTCATATCACGGTAGCGACTGCAAACGCCTAGTTCCTAAGGGTGCTATCTGATCACCTGGGGGTACATCTGACTTTTTTTTTGACCCCAACATCTTATCTAAAAATATTTAAGAAATGGAAACTTTATTCATAAATACTACAAAATAACAAGCAGGATAGTAATATATTTTTACCCTAAAATTTCATATGTTTATGAACTTGAGTCTCTTGGAATTTCTAATTCTATTAGGTCAGGAGATTAAATCCTTCTAAAAATCTACTCAAATACTCTTTTTCTTCAAATTTGAGAAATGTGTTTGACATTTTGCAGTTTTTTTAACTTTCTAAAGGACTTTTGGAAATGGCAAGTTAAACCTTAATTCTGGGTTAGCAAACCATAATCCTATGGTTGTAGGATGCAATGGTTTGGTAAATTATGATGATGACTGATGATTTAAACTGATGTGCTAATACAATAAAGTTTCTCACATTTAAAAAGTGTTTTTGATAATGTCCAAAGTGTATTTAGAGTTGAAGTTTTGGTCTTTTAATTTTTTAGCCATAAAGAAGGCAGAAAAACATTCACCAATCCTTGCAGTATTCATTAAAATAAGCACCTTCGGGGCACCCGGGTGGCTCAGCCCTTAAGTGTCTGCCTTCGGCTTAGGTCATGATCCCAGGATCCTGGGACGGAGCCCGGCATCAGGCTCCCTTCTCATCGGGAAACCTTCTTCTCCCTCTCACACTCCCCCTGCTTGTGTTCCCTCTCTCCCTGTCTCTCTCTCTGTCAAATAAATAAATAAAATCTTAAAAAAAAAAAAATAAGAACTTTCACCATGGCCAAGACAAGAACCCTAAATAATTCCATGGCTCAGAGTTGTGCTTTCTTGAAGTTAGGAAAACATCCTGTGCAGGACATAAAGGAAGGGACAGATCCCAAGCAGGCCTGATTCTTTAGCAATTCTGGTCTTCTGCTGAGTAGGAGCACTTCGTGAGTCAAGGCCTTAAGGAGGAGGAAACTACTATCTCCTGGGAAACTCCTTTGTAATCTAGAACACCACAGATTTCTCAAATGGGAGTTGGCATCAGAGTATCTCCTGGTTCTTGATGAAACAATGCAGTACGATCAAAGACACATACCTGGGAAAATGACTGGCTTCTGGAAACAGTGTTATTGTGATATTTGGGAATAACCCAGCTGCTGAGCACCAGGAACTAAGCTTCAATCAACTATATTTCTTGTTAAGTGCTAGAGGACTCATTAGGTAATAATTCTATTAAAATAATAGTAATGACAATAAGCATTTATTATTTAAAGGCAGGCACTTGATATTCATTATATTATTAAGACTTTTACTTGGCATTCATTTTATATTACTTTCTCTGCCCTACCAGCAGTTATACCCAGAAATCTGCCCCAGAATCTGTTGGGGTCCCAATTAAGTCTGAGAAAATTCTATTGTAAATAACTAAGTTACAAAAGATTTTATTTTCCATCATTTCCTCTGTCTTTTTATTTAAAAAAAAGTTAGGGATAGTATTGTGTCAATGTTTTTTGATTTTGATAATTGTACTGTGATTGTGTATGTTAAAATAAATGGGGTAAGAGATATGAGGGAACATTCTGTAGTAATTTTGCAACTTTTCTGTAAGTCTAACATTAATTAAAAACAAAGTTGAAAAACTTCATAATTTCTTTACTGTAGTTTATATCTTTTATTATTTTCTTGTGGCAGAAAAGCAATACATGTTCAAAACAGAGAAAATTTTACACGCATGTAAGTAAAAAGAAGAAAATGAAAATCCCCTAATTCAACCAGCTAGAGGTATCTGCTATAAATATGTAAGTGTAAATTCACTGAGAGGTGTATGTATATGGATGTGTAGAATGTATAAATTTCAATCACTGACTCCATTTACAAAGATAAAACTTTGTATTTTTTTTTTATTGAACTTAATTTATCTTATACCTTCAGTTTTCTTAATGGGAGGTAACTTAATTTAGTCACTTCCAGGTTGCTCAGGCATTTTAAGATTTAAAGTAAATTAGATATAGGTTTCAGATTCGGTCTCCTTTCTCTTACCCTGTAGGCTATGTTTGGGCTCCATTCACCTTCAGCAGGCAGCAACTACTGAACCTTCACAGCGCTGGAGGCTCACTGGGAATTATAAGATTTTGAAAGGCTGCCCTTGAGCTCCTTAACAGAGCCACCTTATTAGCTTTTACTCCTTTATTGCCCTGGCACATTTCTGATCTCTTAAGACTCTTAAGATTTGCAGAACCTTGAGGCTCCACTCTGGAAAATGAAGCATAGCTTTCTTTTTTTAATGGGATCCCCAGAAATTACTGGGCTATTATCCCTCCCTTTGTGGTGCTTGGCCTAGGGTGATGGCATTCAGGCTCTTTCCCTGAGATCCACTTAAGAAAGATTTACTCTGTAAACTCTAATATATCATTCTTGAAAATTCTCCTCTTCCATTGAACTTTGTCTCTGTCTCCTTAGGGGTGAATAAAGCAAGCAAACAAGCAAACACACATCATACATTCTTCCAGAAACATTAGGACATAACCTTGGAATTTTTTGTATCACAGTCAGCCTTTTGGAAATTCAGATTCTTAAAGTTATTTTCTTTGCCAAGGGTTTCAAAATTCCATTTTGTTAACAAATTATTTAAAAAAACTTTTTTGTAGACAATTGTGAAAATTTGATTATGTTATTACAAATTATTAGAAGACACCAAAGATTGATTTATTATTAATTTTGTTGGGTGTGAGAATGGCCTTCTGGGTCTGTGTGAAAATATTCATAATTTTTAGAGAAGTTAGTGAAGGCCATGATAGGCTGGGTTGGGAAGTGATAGGAATGGGAGGTAGGGGACAGATTATAAAGAGTCACACCTGCCATTCTTTGATTTCAAGCTCACAGCATCAAACAGGAGAGTGACGTGATTAATGTGCATAAAGGGGGAATGATGAGAAAGTGTGTTTGTGACTGGGAAGTGAGTGGCTGGAGGAATTTTGTATTCCTTCCCCTCCCTCAGCATCCATACCCAAATCCATCAGCACCCTGTGTTGGTTCTCTAGCTTCATCATCTCCCCATTCCAAGCTACCATTATCTCTTAGCTGGACACAATTGTTTCCTAATTATCAACTAAGAAGTCTACTTCTGTTTTTTCCCTATAATCTCCACAGAGCTGCCAGAATGAATCTTTTAAAGCCTAACTCACATTGTTATTCTCTTGCTTAAAACAATTAATGAGGGTCTACTGCATTTAAAATAAAATACAAACTCTATCATAGACCCTAAATATCTATGGAATCTGGCTCTTATCTTCTTCACCATCCTCTTTGTGCCATGACTAAGTGAAAGTGTTCAACTGCTAGATCTGAAATGTAAAACAGTGAAAAAGTGGACAAAAAAGTTGACTTTAAATAGCAATTTTTACCTTAATCTGCATTCTTTAACAATGGGGCAGTCATTACAGATCTTAAGAAGTTGGGTTTACTTGTATTTTCATATTAGCAATTTTATCTTTCATTCTAATGATCATTGCTTCTTCACTGATTTTACACATACGACATTTTCTGGCTGAGCGCTTTCTGGCATATTTTCCAAAAACTTATTTAGACTCTGGCATACCAAAAATTGAACTATATTGCCATTTGTCTAATACTTCCAGAAGAAAGTGAATTAAAATTATTTGAAATGCCACTGTTTTCATCTTCCTCATGATCTTCCTTCTGTTTAGTGAAATGAATAAATTGCTGCAAATTCAATTTCTCTTACCATTGCTGGTTCATGCTTACAGATGATAGCTTAAGAAAATGAACAAATGCCTCTTCAAAAAACCGTCTTATTGACTACTCTTCATACTCTGCTGAAGGAAGTGTAAAATGCACCACTCTATGAAGGGCAAGTGTCAATATTGACCACATTCACAAATACATTTACTCTTTGATCCTTTAATTCTCCTTTGACAGTTACACAGAGCCTAAGTGCGGTTCAAAACCACCACCAGCTTCTTACTCTGGTGCTGCTGCTGCACCATTTTAAAGGTCAGCTGAATTAGCTCCCAAGGTGCGGAGCTCAGCCTTGCCAGCATCTTGGTCGCAGTCAGCCCGCTGGCAACCCCCTGTCTCCCGATTGTACAAGTGTCTGATTCTCCTCAAACTCGAAAGCCAACTGTGTAGCTCTGTTCCTCCTACGGTTCTCTGGGGAAAACAAGCTTCTTCCCACCTATTCACGTGGGCAGCCACGTGCCTCAGGTGCAGCTGGCCCTGCTCCCCACTCCCAGCAATCAACAACTGCTAGAAATGAATTTTTCCTTAAAAAAGAAAATGGAGGGGTCGGGGAAACGCTGTAAATCTAAACTCCGGTTAAAACTCTCCTGAATTCGTTGTGTCTCATAGATTCGCTAGTGACACTTAAAATGAATAGTTTGAGGGCAAACACCCGAGTTTCACTCCAGGAAATGAAATAAAGTAACTCATTGGTAGCTCCAGGGCTCGTAAAATCGCGGAGCTTACGCAGTGTAAAATCCTGCTACAGGTCACATGAATGAGGTAAGACGAGGCAGGATGAGGTTAGGCCTGAAGAATGAGGCTGAGACTTAGGGCCTGGGGCAAACAATGGAAAGGAGAGTCGTCTCCCTGTGTTTGAAGCCGGGAATCAAACCGAAAACGCAGACACCGCCAGGCTGCCACTCGGACTCCAAGGGCCGCGTGGCTTTCCCGCGCGCTCGCCTCGGGGGGCGGGGAAGAACCCGGATGGAACCGCCCCTGCAGCCGGGACCCCCTACAGTCTTTGAATCCCTGCGTGGGGCGGAGTTGCCCTCCCTTCCACGCTCTGATTGGTTCATTTCTGTAGGCCCCCTCCTCGCGATTGGACTTTGCCAGTGTCAGTCACAAAGCGTCACTGGTCTCCTAGATTGTTGCTAGAAGGCGACGGCGTCGACGTCTGACTAGGTTCGCGGCGTCTCACTTCCACCAGAGCGCTTTTTCTTCAGCGCTCGGAACCTACCCTCTGCTTCTCGGCTGTGGGGCCTGGAGGGAGGCGTATTGAGCCGGCTCGAGAGCTATCTGGGGTGCCCAAGCGTTGCGTTCGTTACCCGCTCAGCGCCATGTCCTGGATGTTCAAGAGGTGAAGGGGGCGAAGGGGGTGGGGCGCAGGGGGGTAACGGCCTGTCGGCGTCCCGAGATGAACCTGACCTTCCCTGCCTTCCCTTCGAGTTCCCCTCGAGTTCCCGGTGCAGCTTATATTTGCCGCGGTAGAAATAAATGCATTGTCTTGGCTGGCGAGGGGAGGCTCCTCAGGCGAGCCTCATGCCAGGGCCTTGGGCATATCTCGCTCAGGGGCTGTGGGGGGCCTGGGGTTCAAAGCTCCACTTTTTAGCCGGGGTCCTGATCTGAGCTTTATTTAGCGGACACCCGTTAGATGCTCAATGTGCGCCAGACGATGTGCTCAGGATAAAGGACCAATTAAGACAGCCCTTGTCCCCAAGTAGCTCACAGTTGATGTGCATGCACAGACATGGAAAAATATATTTGCAGTGGAGCCAAAGAGGTTTGCGCAGTGTACGAGGAAAACGCGGGGAAATAGCTTCCATCTGTTCTTAGGAGAGTGGAAACTTTCAGGAAGCCCCTCAGTGGACTTCCCCTTATTTTTCATTTTCCAAATTGGTATACATGCCTGTTCCTGGAACAGTTATCCATGAAAGGATTGAGGGTACCCTTAAACCAACGGGAATGGGAGGCTTGAGGTCAGCTTCCCGTGATGGCTTGATTTGGATGCCTGAATAAGGGTTCTGGTTGGAGAGAATTAAAATAGTGGATGCTGGATGTATTATTTGTATAGCCGTATAGATGGCTTCATATATAATAATAGTTCTGTATTTGCAAGTCCTTTCTAGTTCAATTTTTATTGAAATTTGGTGTGTAATTAGAATTACAGACATCATATACATTTTAGTTTAAATAGGTGATCATCACCGGGAAAAAGATTTGTGAGCCCTTGTTGGAGTTTTCATTTTGAGTAGGGGATGGGTAGAAGAGGAATTACTAAACGGGTAGGGTTCCTGGAGACCTTTCCCACTCACTCCAATTCCTGCTTTACCCATGGTAACACTCTGTCAATCTTTATATAACAGTTCCCACTAAAGATTTAACATGTCGAAATAAAATGAGGAAATAATTGGCCTGTAAATATAACACGGTGTTTGGTTAAATAGTATATCATTTTCCTGTGCTTTTTCTTTTTTAATAGAGATCCTGTTTGGAAGTACTTGCAGACTGTCCAATATGGAGCCCATGGAAATTTTCCACGCCTCTCATATCCAACTTTCTTTCCCCGTTTTGAATTCCAAGATATTATACCTCCAGATGACTTCCTAACTAGTGATGAAGAGCTAGATTCAGTTTTATTTGGAACTTTGAGAGGTCATGTAGTTGGACTACGCTATTACACAGGAGTAGTGAGTATTAGATATTAAGTTGAAATATATTTATCTTATTAACCTAGAAAAGAATTTGAAGGTGATATGTACAATTAATACTTATTTTACTTTAATTAGATGTATCTGGTTAAGAGATAACAAATATTTAATGACTTTAATTTTCTTTTGCATTTATATCCTGCTTGTAATATACAAAACACTTTTTCCTGTATGGTTTCATTTGATGGCTATAATGACTCAAAGGTAGATAGAACATTTGTTATCCTGCTTTTATAACTGAAGAACTGAAGCTTAGGAAGGTTAGATAATTGGCCAAAAAGCAGATACTAGGGGTACATTTATAGAATAACTTCCAAGTCAGTTCTTTGCTTTCTCCTCTTCTGTCCCTTAGTGCATTTCTGTACTTCAATATTGTTAATTTAGGAAGATTAATTCCTACTAGATAAGGGAATTGTCTATTTTTAGGTCCTTTTTTATTTTTCCTTTCTGTAGTAAGAATACCTGTCTCCCAATTTTTCTCCCTATGTCTATCTTTCTGTATCTCTGTTTGCATTGTGTGTATGTGTGAGAGCAGAGATAGTATATGACTTTATAGCTGGTGAGAAGTTGTCTTTGTTATGGTTATGTAGGATGTTTCTGTGTTATTTGGATGATGTATCACTAGTTTTATTCTTTATTATGAAATATTTTAAGCATGCGTAAAAGTAGAATAATATAACAAACTCCCATATACCCATGATTCAGTGGTTAACAAATTTTTCTCACATTTCTTTCATAACTTTTTCTTTTGTCCTTTAGACAAAAAATCTCTACTGTGTCAGTTTACATTCATATAATTCAGTAATGTCTCTCTAAAAAAACTCGGACTTTGTCATTTTCATACTTAACAAAATTAGTAATTCCTTATTACATCTAATAACTATTCCATAATCAGTTTTCTCAATTGTTTAAAAATGTCTTTTTATAATTCTTTTTTTTGAGAGAGAGCAAGCCAGAGCATGTGGGGGGAGGGGCAGGAGAGGAAGACAAAGGCTAGATCTCACATCCCTGAGACACTGAACTGACTGAGGCACCCCACCTAGGCACCCCTCCTATATTTTTATATTGGAGCTTCTTAGAATATTTTGTAATTGTCTGAAATGTGTTCTAGGAAATTTCTTAGGAAAGAACAAAATTTCCTGAGTTTCTGTATGTTTCTAATTGTGACATTTATATTGAAGGACAGTTTGGCTAAATATAAAGTCCTTGACCCGTATTTTCTCTACATGATATTTTGATGTTGCATAAAATGTTGGTGAGAATTCTGATGACAATATGATTTCTCTCACATATAAGTGAATTGGGAATTTTTGCCTCCATTACTAAAGGGTATTTTTCCTTATCTTAAAAGGTCTTATGATTGCCCTGTAACTTCATTTTTTTCTATTTCAGAAAATTTTTCTTTAATCATAGTTTTAAATGCTTGCTTTGTTTTTCAGGGACTCCATTCTACCATCTATGTGTTAGATCTCCTCTGCATATAACTATGCCTGTGTATATGCCTATTACTTTCTCTGAAATCCTTTCTATCATACTTCTTCACTTTTTAATTTTTCATCATTTATTTCCTTTACTATGTTTTTCACAAGGTCTGTGCACTTTGTGTTCCTTCTAGTTTTTGATTCTGAAATCGTTCTTCATTTCTGATTTTTTCCTGAAATCTGTCAGTTGTCTCCTATCCATCTCTTTTTTTCTTTTTAAAGATTTTATTTATTTATTTGTCAGAGAGAGAGAGAGAGAGTGCCTACACAAGCAAGGGAGGCTTCAGGCAGAGGGAGAAGCAGACTCCTCACTGAGCAGGGAGCCTGATGTGGGACTCAGTCCCAGGACCCTGGGATCATGACCTGAGCCAAAGGCAGACACTCAACTGACTGAGCAGCCCAGGCTTCCCTATCCATCTCTTCTTTAGTTCTCATATCTATCTCTGAGCTTGCCTATTTGTGATTTGTGCTATTTTTTCAAAACTTTGTTTTCTAAATTATTTTAAGCCATTGTGAAATATTACATTATGGTTTCTGATTTTAGAACATTTACTATTTGTTGAGCTTAGAATAATTTCCATGATACTAGTAAGCTAATAAAAATATTGAACCCATTAAAAGTAATCATTACTTAATTTTTTTATTTTTTAAAATATGTATTATTTATTTTATAAGTAATACATATTATTTTAAAATGGCTAAAAGAAAAAACATTAAATCTCTCTGTAGTTTATCATCCTGGACCATAACTTATTATTTTTTCATACTTTACTCTGTGAACATATGCATGTAAATTGAAATCATATTATGTATTAAAAAATGTGATCATTATTATGTCCGTTATAGTGATCACTTTTTTTCTCCTGGTAGAATATTAGGACTATCGTTTCAGTACAAATCTATATCGTATTTTTAATTTCCTTATTGATGGGCATTTGGGGTTGATCACTATTACGAAAATATAATAAAAATTGAGGTATTTATCTTTGCATACTTATTATTTTCAACTTTTTCCAGTTTTATTGAGATGCGATTTGCATGAGAATGTATACACATTTTTAAGTATATGATTCCACGAGTTTCGAGAAAGATAAATACATGATAATCACCATTCTAGTCAAGATGCAGATTATTTCTATCACCCCTAAAAGTTTGGTTGTATTTTGTTGCAGTCATTTCTGCTGTACCTGCCCTAACAACTACTATCTAATTTCAGTTGCTCTCTATTAGTGTAGCCTGTTCTAGAGCTTTATATGCGTTAAATCATACATCAGGTACTTTTTAACTCTAGCTTCATTCAAACTCAGCATAATTCAAATACTTATTGAGTCAATTTTGGCAATTTATATTTTTAAAGGAAAGCATCTAAATTTTTAAATTTATTATTAGAGAGTTGTGCTTAGTAACATTTTTACTTGAAAATATTTTAACTTTGTTCATTCTTTGTGTTATATATTTGTGTCTAGTTTTTATCAGTTAGCCTTGGTAGAGATTTATGTTTCATCTTTTCAAGCAACCTTTCTTGGATTTTTCTTATGGTTGTTATTTTTCTTCATTGTTTTCTGTTTTATATCTGTTACTCTATTTTCCTGAAGTTTATTTTATTTTTAGATTTTCGATTTGAACGCTTAATTTTAATCTTAATAATAATAGCTTTTAGGGGCGCCTGGGTGGCTCAGTCTTTAAGCATCTGCCTTCAGCTCAGGCCCTGATCCCAGGATCCTGGGATCAAGCCCCGAATCTGGCTCCCTGCTCAGTGGGAAGCCTGCTCCTCCCTCTCCCACTCCTCCTGCTTGTGTTCCCTCTCTCGCTGTGTCTCTCTCAAATAAATAAAATCTTTAAAAAAAAAATAGCTGTTAATCTTAAACATTCTTCAAAGTACTGTATTAGCTGTATCTCCTAAGTTTTGATGTATAAAGTTGGCATTGCTAAATTTTTTTAAGATTAAGATCTTATTTTTAAAGATTTTATTTATTTAGTTGAGAGAGAAGTTGAGAGAGAAAGAGCACCGGTGGGGGCGGGGGAGGGCAAGGATAGAGGGAGAAGGAAAAGCAGACTTCCCCCTGAGCAGGGAGCCTGGGAGCCTGATGTGGGGCTCAATCCCAGGACCCCCCAATTATGACCTGAGCTGAGGGCAGGTGTTTCACCGACTTAGCCTCCCAGGTGCCCCTATTTATTTTAGAGAGAGAAAGCGTGCACGTGCATGCAAGTGCCTGCACCTGCACTTGAACAGAGGGGGAGCTAGGGACAGAAGCAGACTCCCTGCTGAGTGTGGAGCCCTGTGTGATGCTGGATCTCCCTGAGATCATGACCTGAGCCCCTGAGCAGAAGTCAGGAGTCAGAGGCTTAACTGACTGAGCAATCCAGGTACCCCAGGCATTGCTAATTTTTAAATGTTTTTTTTAATGTTTTTGTTACACTTACGGTTAAATTTTTTATTTCTTGACACATCAAAGTATTTTATAATAAAATAGATTATTTTTTTCCTATTCTAAAAATATTGTTATAATTAGTTGTAATTATCTCTCTTTTTTTTGTTTTTAATGTTTTTTTTTAATATGTCCTTTTTTGTCTTGGTGCTCAGGTCTTGTTTTCTTTGTTTTTATAGTCTCTAGCATTTTGGCCTATACGTATTCTATTTTAAATTCTGTCATTAATTACTATCTATGGTCTATCTACTGTCTACTATCAGTAATTAGCTATCATCTGTAGTGACAGTTATCTAATTTTAATAAGTGATAATTTATTACAATAAAAGAAAATTGTCTAATTTTCTTGTTTGAGATGAAATCTAAAAAATAATAGTTTTTTTGCCTTTTTGGGGTTATATATTTCCTGAGATTTGCATAATTGGGTTTAAAAAAAGATCACGTTTGCAGGCATTGGCAGAGAGGATGGGACTGGGAGAGAACAGAGCTATGCCTTATGAATATCTCCAAAGGGCTAGAGAGAAATATCTGTCTGATAATCTGATTGGTCAAGCTATAGTGAATCTTAAATCAGTAGACAAATGTTGGTGGTGGTTTGAAGCAGCATTCCCTTGTCTTTTTCCGGTAATTAAAAAAGTGATAATTCACTACCATAAAATTCACCATTTTTATTTTTTAAAGATTTTATTTATTTGTCAGAGAGAGTGTGCAGGCACACACACACACAAGCAGGGGGAAGGGCAGGCAGAGGGAGAACAAGGAGCCTGATGCAGGACTTGATCCCAGGATGCTGGGATCATGACCTGACCTGAAGGCAGATCCTTAACCAACTGAGTGACCCTGGTGTCCCAATATTCACCATTTTTAAAGTGTACATACAGTTGAGTGGCTTTTATTCACAAGGTTGTGCAACCATCCCCCCTGTCTGATTCCAGAATGTTTCATCACTCCAGAAAGAACCCTGTATGCATTAGGAATCACTCGCCATTACTCTCTCTCCTCAGTCCCTGGTATCTATTAATTTATTTTCTATTTATTTTCTATTTCTACAGATGTGCCTACTGTACACATTGCATATGAATGGAGCCATACAATATGTGACCTTTGGGTCTAGCCTTCATTACTGCCATCTTTTGTTAATATTTTCTAGTGTGCCATTTTAATTTCCTCATTTCTTTTACTATATATACAGTTCTTGACTTTAGGTTTTTTTTAAGCACTTTGAAAAGTTATTCCACTATCTTCTGGCCTCTATGCTTTCTAATGAGAAATCAGACATTAACCTTATTGAGGATCCCCCTATAAATAAGGAGTTTCTCCTCTTGTTGCTTTCATTATTTTTTTCTACAGCTTGATTATGCTGTGTCTGGGTTTAGATCTCTTTAAGTTTAGTTTATTTGGAGTTTCTTGAGTTTCTAAGATATGTAGATTAATGTTTTTCATCAAATTTGGGGAGTTTTCAGCTATTATTTCTTCAAATATCCTTTCTACCCCTTTTTCTCCTCCCTTTCTGAGACTGATGTGTATCTTAGATATGGTTGCTATTGTCCCACAGATCTCTGAGGCCTGTTCATGTTTCTCCATTCTTTTTTCTATTCTTCAGACTCTGTAACCGTTTTCAGACTATCTGACTTGTCTTCAACTTCATTAATATTTCTGCCTCCACATACCTGCTATTGAGCCTCTCTAGTGAATTTTTTTTACTTTACTGCACTTTTTGACAACATACTTTGTATTTGGTGAGACATAGTTTTTGTGCTTTCCTTTAGTTTTTTAGACATGGTTTGCTTTAGGTTTTTGAACATACTTAAAATGTAAATTTTTTTCCTAGTACGTCAGACATCTGTGTTTCCTCAAGGACAGTTGATAGCTTTTTTCTTATGAGTGAACCATATCTTCTCATTTCTTTGCATGTCTCCTTTTTGTTGTTGAAAAGTAGACATTTTAAATAATGTGGCAACAGTAAAAAGTAGGTTCTTCTCCCTCTCCAGGGTTGTTTGTTGTTGCTGATTTTGGTTATTTTTGCTTGTTTAGTGATTTTCCTAAATTAACCCTGTAAAATCTACTGATGTCTGTCCTTGGTTAACTTAGTAGTCAGCTTATGATTATACCAGAACCAGTATATCTCTCAGTCTTTACTAAATGAGGGGATCTGTATGCATTTGGGGCACTCCTTCAGTTGACAACTCTTCCTTAACCTTCATGTCCTGCCTGTTCGGAGCCTCAAGTGTAGCCAGAGGTGTGAGCTTAGGGTCTTCTTAGGTCTTTTCCTGATCATATGCACAGCCCCAGGCATGCATACAGCCCTCGGCTTGAATATGGCCTTCTACATTTCCAGGAATATATTGGAGCTTTTCAAAGCCCTGATGGACATCCTAGTCCCCAGCTTTCCTTTTAATCTTTTTGGTTATTGTATTGTTTGCCCCAGCTGTTACCCACTGCCTATAAAATTGTTTCTGACAAATACCCACCCAAGGAAGAAGGGTTTTTTGTATTGGGTGAGCTCAGAGATCAAATAGAAATCACTTTGCAAGTGGGGATCTTCTGGAGAACCAGCATACAGGTCAAATAATGACAATTCTTTGGGAATGAATCTATGAAAGATTCTGTTCCATTGCACTCCCTTTGGTGACTCCTAGACTGCACCAAGAATTTTAGCAGGTTATTTTTAAAGGCTATCATGAAGCTGAGAGTTGGGAGATGGGGCTAGAGCTAGAGCACTGATGTTTAGCTGTTTTTCTTGAATTAAAACCCTTCAGATTTCTGCAATCCTTTGGTTGGTTTCTAGATGTCTGAAAAAGTTGATTCTGACAATTTCTTTCATTTTTTTCATTGCCGTTATGGAAGAGAGAATTTTCAAAAGTCTTTATTAACTTCTATTTTCAGTGATGTCACCTTCAGGCAACTTTTAATTTAGTAGAATCGGAGTGGCATGAGTTGAAGGTTGGGTATATTTTCTTAATTTTGTTCCATTCTGACTTATAATTAATATCTTTTTCTCTTTTTAGAGTGTGGAGAAATCAGACTTAGGAACCAGCCTGCCTGGATGTAAATTCTAGTTCTGCTACATAATAGCTTTATGACCGTGGTCAAGTTACTTAACTTTCCTGTACTGTAGTGCCTTCATCAGTAAAATGGGTGTAATGATAGTACCTACCAGTAGAGTTGTGAGAATCTGAAAAGTCAAATCTATGTAATGTACTTAGAACAATGGCATATAATAGACACTCAATAAAGATCACCTGTTTTCGGAAGTTATGATGTTGAAAATTTTAGTGTGACTCTTTTATTTAGTTTTGAATGTATCATGCAGATAACAAGGATTTTTTAACTTCCCTGTGAATGTAAGTTTAAAAAATACTGTAAAAAACATTATAAAAAATTTTTTGTTACTATACAAATATAAGTCTAATAAAATATACATTTCTTATATGCTGTTTTTAAGTATTAAAAAATAAATGGAAAGCCCAGATAAAGTTTAATGATGAAAGCTCCTATTGTATATTTATTATTTATAATATTATCTGTTTATTATTTTATTAGGTTAATAATAATGAAATGGTTGCGTTACAACGAGAGCCCAATAATCCCTATGATAAGAATGCAATTAAAGTAAACAATGTAAATGGAAATCAGGTTGGCCATTTAAAGAAAGATCTTGCAGCTGCTTTGGCCTATATCATGGACAACAAATTGGCACAGATTGAAGGGTAATGTACTTTCAGAGTTCGATTTTAATAATTAGAAGTTGTGATCTTTGAATTTGTTAAGAGGCTATATAGTTGCCCTGACAACTTTTATCAGTATGCCTTTATTTTGTGTTCAATAAATGTGTTAATTCTTTTCCCATCTGCCTCTACTACCCCAGCCATGAAACAACTATTCCCTTACTTTCCCACTGAATTATTACCACGGAGAATAATAGACTTTGGCTCAAATATTAGGAAGTCCCCACCCATGTGTCCAAACCTTTTAGTGCATGCATTTGGGAGTTTGGAAGTGTTCGTTTAAAACTTTTTTTTTTTTAAGATTTTATTTTTTTATTTGTCAGAGATAGAGAGAGAGCACAAGCAGGGGGAGCGGCAGGCAGGGGGAGAAGCAGACTCCCCGCTGAGCAAGGAGCCCAATGTGGGACTTGATCCAGGACCTTGGGATCATGACCTGAGCCGAAGGCAGAGGCTTAACCAACTGAGCCACCCAGGTGTCCCTGGAAGTGTTTGTTTAAATCAGAGGTTGTAAACTACTAGCCTGTGATCATATGTAGATGAGTTTCATTTTGCCTACATAGTGTTTTATAATTTTTCATTTATTTCCAATATTCAAATATCTGGATATTCTGCATTTTATACAAGTTAATTTTTTCCCTAGTGTAAAAATTATTTATGGAGATATCTCTTGACAAATGGAAGATCTGACCTTCATTTTCACAGGACATCAGTTGACTGGAACAGAGTAGCAGCTGCTGCTTTAGGCAAGGCCTGTACTCTTCCAGTTCTACCACCTCTTCCTTTTTTAAAACTCCCAGTCTCCTTGGTTACCTTTTTTTCTCTAGGCATTTAGTCTGTGATCTCAATTTAAGTATGGAATGTTTAGAATATGAAAAGGTGAGGTTGGATGATAAATACTCAGTAATGTCTTCTCACTTGTTTTCTCCATTCTCAGTTCATTAAATTTTTTGGATACTGAGAATAAATTTTTAGTGAATCCTGGATCAAAAATATAGTTGACCTTTGAACAACATGAGTTTGACCTGTACGGGTCCACTTAAATGCAGATTTTTAAAAAATAAATGCAGTATAGTACTGTGAATGTATTCTGTCTTTTTTATGATTTTTGTTAACGTTTTCTTTAGCTTACTTTAAGAACACAGTCTGTCATGCGTATAACCTACAAAATATGTGTTAACTGACTATCTTATTGGTAAAGCTTACAATAGGCTATTAGTTAAGTTTTTAGGGTATCAAAGGTTGTATGTGGATTTTTGACTGCATAGGGGATCAGAGTCCCTAAGCCCCATGTTGTTAAGAGTCAGATGTAGTTCTTGCAGATCATTCCTCATTTTCCCAGGATTGGTTGCTACCCTCAGTGGTTCTGTTAGTGAAAGCTCTATCCCAGTTAAACTTACTGTTGTACCTATCTTACAATCTCAGTTATAGGCTCTCCTGCTTTATTCCATCTTTCAGTTTCTCTAGCTTTCTGTTCCAAAAACAGAGGAAAAGAAACTGATTGTTGTTGATACTATCCCTGTACTTTTTCTTTCTTTCTAGTTTGCCCAGATAGTTCCTTCTTATTTCACTTCCTTGCAAAATTTGAATGCGATGCTTATAATATTTAATAGTCACATTCTTAATGGAAGTAAAAAATAAAACATTTCTAATTTTCTCTTTTTTTTTTTCTCTTAAATGTAATAGGGTTGTTCCTTTTGGTGCAAACAATGCTTTTACCATGCCTCTCCATATGACTTTTTGGGGAAAAGAAGAAAACAGAAAAGCGGTTTTAGATCAGTTGAAGAAGCATGGATTTAAATTGGGTCCTGCACCAAAAAGTAGGTTTAGAGTTTAAACTCCTATTATTTTGTTATTGTAAGATGTAGAAGTTGTAAAACATTTCTTCTCTTGAGAAATAATTTGAGTTTGTTTGGCTAAACTAACTTGTGTTGTAGGCTCTGAGTTGTAACTTAGGAATCTTTTTAAGGAAATCCTTGATTTTTTTCTCTGAGATTATTATAGATTCATAGGAAGGGGCATGTGTGTATGTGTGTGTGTGTGTGTGTGTATGTGTGAGAACATGCATATATACACATATTTACAGAGGTCCTTTATTCCCTGCCTTGGGTTTCCCCAATGATAATCTCTGGAAATCATTGATTTTAAACTTCGTCTTTGAAAAAGACGAATCTCCCAATAGGAAATGAAGAACTATTATTTATTTGGCAAGAGTTTGTTAAAAAATATGGAATTATTTTAATAATGTATTTTTTAATGACTTTTAGTTTTTAAAAAATCTTTTAAATATATTTAGAACACAAGTTCTAAAAGTCACTTACTAAAAGATATTTCATTTGGTGATTTTATTCTTTTCATTTTCTAAATTACAGCTTTGGGATTCAGTTTAGAAAGCAGTTGGGGCTCTGGAAGAGCTGGACCAAGCTATAGTATGCCAGTTCATGCTGCAGTACAGATGACAACTGAGCAGGTATGCTTCTTTTTAATTTTATATCTAAAAGTGAATTTTAAATGTTGAAGATTATATTTAAAAGAATAAGATAAATATGTATGTGCTAGTATTTGTGATCTTCAGGTATGTTATGAAACATGCTATAGAATATATATTAAAAACTTTTTTTTTAAGATTTTATTTATTTGAGAGAGCAAGTGAGGGCAAGCACAAGCATGTGGGAGGGGCAGAAGGAGAGAGAGAAGCAGACTCCCTGCTGAGCAGGGAACCTGACATGGGGCTCGATCCCAGGACCCTTGAGATCATGACCTGAGCTGAAGGCAGATGCTTAACCAAATGAGCCACCCATACGCGCCTGTATTAAAAACTTTTATGGGAAAAGAAAGCAGTGATAAGGAATGCATACACATTCATACATATGTTAAAACACATGAATTGTATATGCATGGATGCTTTAGTGTGTTTTGATATTTATATTATTTGAATTTTTTTAATGTTCAAATATTAATTTTAAAAAATTGAAGCTTGAAACTTTTTGTTTCAGTAAGGTTGCAAATGGAATGCAAAAAAATTTTAATTCCAAATCTTAGGCATTAGTGTAGTTCTTACTTTGTCTAATTTGTAATCTAAGATACTATTAGGCTGAGTTAATTTAGGAAAAAAAAGGATATAAAATAAATTAATGGAGATCAAATACATCAGTTTTTTTTGTTTTTTTTTTTTTGTCTCTACCTATCTCTGTTAGCCTTTTTCTCTTGTGATTGTAGTTATCATATTTGCTCGTTATTAGTAGGGCTTAAGCCTATGTCCGGTGGGTAAACCCCAGGTTACCTCTCTAACTTTTTTGATTTGGCCTGATTTCTTCTGGGCTACTGCTTTGTAGTCATGTGCTTATTTATAAAAGTAATTATAACACATGCTGTTACAGAATTAGATTAGATAAGTTTAAAGAACCAACTAAATTAGTGTAAGATTAAAATCATCTATTAATATTTTGTAGCACATAGCAAGTTGTTTGCACTAAAAGTAAATGAAGTGTCATTGACATAGAAAAAAAGTCAAATAAATGTACCTGGTAGGATCTGACAAAATGTTTTGAATACAACTAATAAAATCACAGAATTTCAATGGCAGAAGAAACCTAGAGACACTCTAAATCTAAATTATCTCTTTCATTTTATAAGAGTGAGATATAGGCAATAAGGGTTCAGTCTCTTGCCCAATGTTATATACAGATTTGTGACAAAGCTGTGACAAACCCTAGATTTATCTCATCCGTATTCTTTTGATTGTAACACAGTTACCTCTTACACCTAAAACACCTATTCATTCTGCCTTCAATGAGCAGTGTAGCAACTCAAATAGTATGTTAGGTACCTTTTGGTATTCAAATCTTTTAGTTAATTAAATGATTTGAAAACTCTGAATTAAGTGAAATTATTTTAATTGGTTTGTTTCATGATGTTTCTTGTTCCTATTTGTTGTAGCTTAAAACAGAATTTGACAAATTGTTTGAAGATTTAAAAGAAGATGATAAAACTCATGAAATGGAACCAGCTGAGGTACCGAGCCAATATTTTCTTTCTATCTATCTATCTAGCTATCTATTTATTTATTTATTTAACTTTTTACAATATTTTATTTATTTAGAAAGGGAGAGAGCGTGCTTGTGCAAGATAGGGGGAAGGGGTAGAGACAGAGAGAAAGAGAGAATCTCAAGCAGACTCTGAGTGTGAAGCTCGATGCGGACTTGATCCCATGATGCCAAGATCAAGAGTCAGACACTTAACCCACTGAGCCACTCAGGCACCCCCCAATATTTTTTACTTAAAACTATTTGGAATTTTATTATTACTTACTTACTTAATTAATTAATTACTATTTGGAATTTTAAAATACACTGTTAATCTTTATAGTTTTTAGCACAAGAGCAAGTGTTTTCCAGAATCTGCATGGAGAAAATAAAAGACTGGTTTTATTTCTATTTAAGACCTTCCTTTTATTTATAGGCTGTTGAAACACCATTACTTCCACATCAAAAACAAGCTCTAGCTTGGATGGTTTCACGGGAAAACAGTAAAGACCTTCCACCATTTTGGGAACAGCGAAATGACTTATACTATAACACAATAACAAATTTTTCTGAGAAGGACCGACCAGAAAATGTCCATGGAGGAATTTTAGCTGATGATATGGGTTTGGTAATTATTTTTTCTTGAGTTAATAACATTTTATTTTGTAATTATGATTTGTAGAAAGTAATTTTGAAGTAAAGATAGGAATATGTTGGTGCTAGGTGTGGGACTAGATTTCACTTTCTGTATAGAATAGTTTTCTCTATGTCTTAAACTTAAAATGAGGCTATTTTTTTTGTTTTTGGTTTATTTGGTTAAGGTACAGTTAGTTAGCAATAATGTATGAATGTATTCTCAATTTTCTTTTGAAATTCAGGGTAGCTTATCTTTCACGGATTTTCTCTAAAAAAAGAAGGTAAAGATAACAATGTTACATGAAATTGTTTGTATTCTATCATAGTATTGTGATATACAGAGTATTAAATATACATTTATGATTCCTTACACCAGCAGTTTTAATACTTTTTGGTCTCAGTAACCATTACACTCTTACAAATTTTTGACAATCCCAAAGGGCTTTTTGTATTTGTGGGTTATGTCAATATTTATAGTATTAGATATTAAAATAAAAATTTTGAAGTTAGTAATTTAAAAACAGTAGTTAATAAACTCATTACTTACTAACATACATAGCATATTTTTAAATGAAAAGGGACTATTCCAAAACAAAAATAATTTTGATAAGACTGGGATTGTTTTACTTTTTTGCAAATTTCTTTAATGTTTGGCCTAAGAGATGAATTCTGAGTCCTCATAACTGCTTTTTCATTCATTTTGTTGATAAGGTGTTTTGGTATAGGTACATAAGGATTAGTCCTCACACAGGTATGTAGTTGGGAAACATGAGGCATATCTTAATAGTCTTAGATAACTGTGTATAATTTTTTCATACAGAATTAAGCAAGTATTAGTTTATTAAAGATAACAGTTACAACATGGAACTTAAAAATGGTATTAGTGAGCCTTTTGTACTCTGTTGCATTAAAATCCATTGGTGTAGCTTGCACATTGAATGGATATTGCGCTTATGCATGATTTTATAATATCAGAAATTACTTATTTGGAAAATTCCGGTTCATTGAGTTACACAGATCTGCCAGATGTTGATGCATTTCATTAAATAGTATCAAAAGCTTATATTCTTTGATATTACTGCTGATCTTATTAAAAAGGCATTTACATTTTGGGAAGCTGCTATGCTCATGGTGTCAGATATAAGTTTTCCAACATTTTAGTTTTTGTTTGAAAGTTCAGATTTTATCTTACTACAACAAATCTGTCAATTATTTTCCCTTGAAGATAGCTGTACTTTGTTCATTTCTCAAAAAAATGTCTGCCACTCAATCATGAATAACTGGTTGTTGGTCATTCTTTTAAGTAAAAATAGTGATGCATAGTGATGCATGGTGCTAGTTGAGCTTGTAACCTCAGTCTCACAAGTAATTTTTCTCTAAATAACCCTATTTTGGTGTGCAACAAGAGTATTTTGATGTGTTCTTCCCATCTTGTTAGAATATTTACATGTGTACTTGAGGTAAAATGTAATAAAATTCATGTGTACTGCTTCATCAAGAATATTCTTACAGAATATTCTTAAAACTGGCATTTTTTTTTTAATATGTGAGTTATGTGGCAGCCAAGAATACAATGACCACTAGTATGATGTAGTGCCAGCTGCTTTGTTTCATGCTAAGGCACCAGCAGTTTTGCCCATAATTCCCTTTTGTGGCATTACTACAGATACCAACACAAATAAGGTCTTAGCAGTATTATGGAAATAGATTTCTACATGCTGCTGAGACGGTCTTGGGAAACTCTAGGACCTTGGGCTATAGTTAGAAAACTGCTGCTGTAACTGTTTTAAAATTGCCAAAGAGTTGTTTCTGTATTGCTAATTATAAATTCAGCTATGTAAAGTAATGAAAAATTACATGGCTCTAGTTAAGAAAAATGCACAAGAAACATGTCATTTATGCTTTGTTGATAAGTTATAGCTTTTAAGTCTTACAGTGATCTTTAAATGAAATTTAATAAAATTATCTCATGTGCATACTGGAATTACTAATAATTTTAAGTTAGCTCTGAACTACATGGCAAACAAATAGTTGTAGTTTCATGATAAAGTTATTAGTTCAGGGTTAAACATAAAATCTTACAATAGCAGTCTTTCAGTAGAATGACATTTTTTATAGTATTTTATGGAGATGCTTATAGTATTTTATGGAGTAAGCCATTTAATAATTCCTAGTAATACAGTATGGAAAGCATTTCTTAACCAACAAAATACTTTTTATTAATATATAGAGTATTTAATACAATAGTATGCTTCTGTGGCCTTGAATGCTGTATGATATTTGCCCACTTGATTTTAAAATTGGTTTTGGAATGTTCTCTGGTCAATTGGGTTTCAGAATCTGACCATTTGTCTTTTAAAAACATTTTTAAAGGGCAAAACTCTGACAGCCATTGCAGTTATTCTTACCAACTTCCATGATGGCAAACCTCTTCCTGTTGAAAGAATTAAAAAAAGTCAACTGAAGAAGGTAAAGTATGATTGCGTTTTTTCCGAAGTCTCTGGTTCATTTTAATTTTGTCATTAAAAAATAATTTGCCAAAAAATTGATAATATCTAGTGTTTTTAGAGAAATGATGAATGGTCTCTCTTAATGTGTTGCTGATAAAAGTGAAAGTTGGGTACTATATTCTTGAGGGTAATTGGGTAATATATATCAAGAATCTTAAAAGCATTTATAATCTGTGACTCAGTAATGCCATTTCAGAGAAACTATCTAAAGAAGTTATCAGAAGGGTGCCTGGGTGGCTTAGTTGGTTAAGCATCTGACTTGTGATTTTAGCTCAGGTCTTGATCTCAGGGTTGTGAGTACAAGCCCTGTGTTGGGCTCCACACTGGGCATGGAGCCTACTTAAAAAAATTAATTTGTTTAAAAAAATAAAGAAGTAAGTCATCAGAAATCCATTTTTTTCCAGAGATAAAATTACAAACTTTCCCCCTATGCATTATTTAAAGGCAGAAAAGAAACTCCTCTCAATAAGGTAACAGTTATGTTATTATATAGCCTTAAATTTAATATTTTGCAACTATAAAATCCTATTTTTGAAGAACACTTATTTTTATATTTCTTAGTTAAAAAAAAAAGAGGCCAGGGACACATTCATGAATAGAGTTGAGTCTCATTTCATTTTTTAATTTTATTTATTTTTAATATTTTATTTATTTATTTAAGAGAGCGTGCACGAATAGGGGAAGGAGCAGAGGGAGAGGGAGAAGCAGACTCCTGGCAGAGCAGGGAACCTGATGCAGGGCTCGATCCCAGGACCCTGGGATCATGACTTGAGCCGAAGGCAGATGCTTAACTGACTGAGCCACCCACACTGAGCTCGGCGCCCCGGGTCTCATTTTAGAAAGGTGTATTTATATATGTATGAGTCTGAATGTAGTTCTACATAGTGATAATTATGTCCTAGTGATGATAACAAGGGTGACTTTCTTGATACTTAATTTATATTTTTATATATCACATACAAACATACTTTCAGTTTCTAAGAATTAAAAATGAATTAGTTTTATGGAAAAAATAAATATTAGAATGAAACAATTATTTTCCATTTTCAGCTTAAAATTCAAAGAACTTAAAGTGGGGAATAGCTGAACAGAAGGTATATGCAAAATACCTCTTTTTTTTTTAACTTTTTTAACTTTTTACTTTTTTTTACTTTTTTTAACTACTGCTGTTCTAATTTTTTAGTTTTCAAAGAGGCTATTTATCAGTTTCCTGCCACTGCTTTTTTAGAGTCTGTATTATTAATTTCTGCACCTTGGTTGCATTTCCTACTTTGTACTTTTGTTGGGAGCTTAACTCTGTTGTCAAATATCTGGGATTCAATTCCCTACCATGAGTAGTTTGATACTTTACATCCTGTTCTTCCTACATTTTATTATTAAAACAGAACACCACCATCTAAGACTACTTACAGCTTCAGTAGCAATTATTAGCTTAAAAAATTATCTATTATCAGTAAGGCCTCCCCGCCTCCCCCAGCCCCCAAAATCAGCCATGCATTTAAGGTGTTCTGTAGCAGGAAGGTATTACTATATCTGGTTGGTCACATTCATTGAAACTGAGGCTGAAAATGTGATTTCCAGCTAAGAATTTATTGCAACAAAAATATTACACGGTTTTAAATAGATTTAGATAGTCCAAGCTTACAGAGTGAAATGTCATTGATTTAAGTTCCATTAGATTGCAGTGTAATATGACTTGATAAGTCGGACGTTGTAGGAGGTTTAATTTTGAACTCTGTGAAGAAAAACTTGCTGAGCAAAATCATTTCATATAAAAGAGTAATGAGTATCCTTTATTTGTGGATAAACTGTTAGGGTTTTTTGCGTGTTGTTTAATATAAATATTTAATATAAATATATTTTATAATATAAAATATATAATATATAAATATATATAAATATTTAATATAAATATAAATGGTTGAACTAATTATTGAAGAAGACTAGGTAGAACATTTGATGAAAAGCAATTTTAGTATCAGTTTCTGTTACCGAGTATTGTATGTTAAGTGATAAATACTTAAATTCTCCACATGAAACTAATATTATACTGTTAACTAATTGGAATTTAAATGAAAACTTGGAGAAAAAAATAAGATGATTTGTCGAGATTGTAGAGAAAAAAAAAGGAAAGAAAGGTGTAATACTACTATAAGAAAAATGGCAACTTTGGACTGCAGTGTATTAATTTTATCATGGCTGTGCAGTCTTAAATAATGTAAATATTTGACATTGATTAAAATAAAATATCCTGAGCTCTGAAAAAATAGAAATAAAAATTATTTAACTCCTACTTAACATGATTCTAGATATGTTACTTTTAAAATTTTCAGCTTATTTAGACTCATACCATTAGAAGGGGATGGATCTTTTCACCTACACTTTTAGTAAAACCTAACTGGTGGGATTTTATAAGATGTTTCAAATTATATTTTTTTAATGCTAAAATCAAATTATTCTTTCTTATCCCAATCTCAGCAAAATTACTTTGTACTCCTGCCCCCCGGTCCTAATCTCTACTCGATATGACTAAATCACCTACCTTTCTTTTTTAATGAGAAGAATTAAATTCAGCCCAATTGCATTTGTCATTTGTACCTACAGAATGAAGTTAAAAATTAAAGATTAGAGGAACCCTGCCCTGTTAGACTCATTTAAAAATATTTTTACAAAGAAGTGTAAATTTTTACTCTTACAGAAGTTTTGGTATTCATGTATTATATATATACACTGTTGCATTTTTGAAACAGAGGGATATACATGAAGGGAAAAAGAAAAAGTCAGGGTTGGCAAGAAAATCCCTAATAGAGTATGATAGGAGGTACTCTGGAACCTGTACAATTGTGTCTTCCCACCCTGGGAATTCTGGAGAACAAGGATGGCAATGGCAGCCTTATTAGAGATAAATTATTTACTGAGTAGGGACTCTTGGTTAAAAGTTTGTAGTCTGAGAATTCCTTTTAATTCTAAAGTAAATTTCCATTTCATGTTCAGTATTTCTTACAGTAATTATATGCCATTTATAATTGAGTTTTGCTATTTGTATTCCTTTTGAACAGATAAAGACTGACTAGTTTTCTCTTTTGAGATACCTGTGAAAACATTTTTTAATCTATTTGTTTATTTTTCCTCTTCGCTTAATGCACCTCCCCCCATTGCTCCAGAATGGAGTACCAATCTAAGTAATCTTTAATAAGTAAAGCAATATAAAGGATGCATTTTAAGTTTATTTAAAACTGACAGCAGTGCTATGTAAGAAATATGCCTTTTCATCCAGGAGTGTAATGTTAACGATCAATCTATGAAACTTGGAGGAAACAATACCAGTGAAAAGGCAGATGGACTAATCAAAGGTAAAGTTTACTTTTGAACATGATCCCATATTTAATTTAAATTTTTCCAGTTTAATGATGAATTCGAGCTCTGGCTTTGTAATTTGTAAAAATTTTTGGATCTCTTTTTCTAAGAGTCTCATGAGAACTGGTAGGAAAAATTTAATCAAGAAGGTCATGATGGAATTGGGTGGTTGTACACCAGTCAGAGAAGCTGAGGAGAACATTTTTGGTTGAGAAGAAATTACTTGAAAGGGCAGTGAAAACAAAACAGTAGCATATTTTGTTCTGAGACCTCAGAGTAATTTATGGTAATTATAATGTAATGTACATGGACAACAGCAGATAAGGGTAGAAAGATAGGTAAGAGCCAAATTCTGAAGTAGAGGAGAAATGAAAAGAGATCTCTGGATTTAGCAGTTACATAGCTGGTTTAGCAGTTAATGATCTTCACAAAATTAATCTTTGAAGATTGGTTAGAGTAGAGCAAAACCAAAAATATTTTAAGATTAGTAGGCGAAGAATTTGAAATAACAGTTGTGTGCTATTACGTATTTTGCTAAGTTTGAAATAGAAAAATAGTTGGAGGTGAAGGCACAATTGAGGGGCTTTTTGCACGGGGGAGCATTAAGAAAGAAATCCATGGATAGGAAGAGATTTTGGGTACCATGGAGAGAATTTGTAGGCCTCTGGGGCAGTGAGATCAAGAGAATAGATAGGTGAGTTAGCATTAGAAGGAAAGGAAGTAAGGTTGATGAAAAATATAGATAATTGAGGGAATAAAAGGTAGGAAAATTAGGAGTTTATAGAAGATAGCATTCGATTTTCTTTGTGAAGTAGATTATCATCTGGGAGTCAAAGGAGTTAAGAATCTAAGCAAAGGATCCAGTATGGTATAGGCCTTTGTGGTAAGTGGGTAGAGAGAGGAGCCGGCTGATTGAAAGAACAGGAATGAAGATACTAAAAAAGTTGAACTATTAATTTGGAAAACCAAGGTTTTAAGAAGGATACTGCTAGTCAAGACAATTTACTAATACTCTGTATATTTGTCCTTTTCTTTGAAACGAAAGGATCTAGATATAGTGGAGAACCCAGTATTTCAGATGTCAAGGGAAAGAATAAATATCCCAAGTCAGAATTGTCTAGCTCCCGCCCCAAAAGGTAAACTCTGCTGTGGTTTGATTGTATGTAATGTTTGTTTAAACTCTTTCTCCATTTTCTTATATATAGGAGAGAAATATGACCATTTATCTCAGTTATATAGTTCTTTCAAATTCATTTTGTTACTTGAAACTTCCAAAATCACTGACTTAGGCAGGTAGGTGTTCTCATTTTATAGGTGAAGAAAAATAATACTAATCTATAAAATAAGTGAATTGGTAGTTTTTAATAATCAGTTATCTTTCTACCACTTTTTTTCTGTTTCTTTCACGTAGGAACTGAGCTCTAGCTCCTGTTTTTTTTTCCTGATTTTAGAAGTTTTCTTTATATTTTGAGGAGATGAAAACTGACAACTATTAGATGATTTGATAGAAGCACTCTTTGCTCATCTCAGTTGTCACTTCACCTTTAGAAATAAGATGTGACGAGGTTATTTATGAAGAGTATTGTATTAATGCAGACTAGAGGGAGAATTTGAATAAAATACATAATTCTCCTCTGATCTTAACATGAATCTGTTAACTTTATAAATTTCATTTACCCTCAGAAGTAGGTCTAAACACTTGGCTTTTTGTTGTATTGTCTACCATAATATCTGCAGGTGGGATCACAAATCTGAGTCTCTATTAGCTAGTCCAGTAAGGATCTCAAAACTGGGGCTTTGTTAATTAATACCTGTCTAAACTGAGCACAAAACCAGGACTCCTCAGTTTCTCGTATAGATCTCAAATCTTACAACTCTGAACTGACCATGAGCATAAGAACAGCACTGTTAGGTTGACCAGATAAGATTAAAGGACATGGAAATAGTAATGAGGCCGTGGGCGAAAAACTAATAACTAACACACATAGGATAGTTAATACATGTATGTTTGCTGTGCAACAGGCACTGTTTTAGGGACATTGCATATAGTAACACATCTTATGAAGTGAATTGTATTTTTATTTCTGTTTTGCAAATGAGGAAACAGGTATAGAAGAATATTAAGTGACTTCCCTGAAGTCACATAGCAAATAAGTAGGGGAATGGAAATTTGTATCTAGGCAGTCTGACTCCCAACGTCCATTATTTTTAGGTGCTTAACCATTGTGATATTCTGTTTCTACACAAATATATAAAATTTTTCACTGTGAGAGAATTAAATTTTTGCATCTTAGCTGCTCATTTCATTATATTAGAAGTATTTTCTTTGATAAGAGTTACTTCTTTTTAGTTCTAGTTTTATATAGGTATTTTGTTTGAATTGCCAAATATTAAGCTCAGTGTTAAAAATGAGTATTATTTTAGGATGGTTGACTTTTTCAAATTTAATAATAGTGGTGATGTATTTTGAATAGTAAATGCATCTGTATATAAAAGCAAAATGCTTTTAGTAAATTTTACGTTCACTTGTCAAATTTTCCTTGAAATTTTTCAGAAAAAGACAGGCAACACAGAAGCATTTGTACTGCGTGTATTAAATCTATGTTTTCATATCTCATTTTGTTTTGGTTTGATAAAAAATTTGTGTATACTTTATTTTAGAAGAAAAACTGCTATCCAGCACAATGAAAGCAGTGATTCAGAGGAAAATGAAATAAGTGAATTACCACAGAGAATGAAAGGTAGTATGAAATGGATTTGATTTGATAATGTGTCTTATATTCTAATTTCCTAGTGTGACTATTTTTGTATTTCGTTTTGTTGTAGGGAAACTGAAAAATGCACAGTCTGAGACTAAAAGAGTAAAAGGTATGTATATAAATCTCAGTATCCATAATCTACACTTAAGGATTATTTAAAGTAAAACTCCATAGGTTTATATTTCTCTCACTTGGATTGTTTGGTAATAGATCTTACACTTGACTGCCGTTTACCTTTGGAACCAATCAAGGATGGTAAATGAATGAGGCAAATTGAAAGATTAATTTCAAATTAAAATCTAAGAGAAATATTTAACTAACTTTAAACAAAGTAATTTTTACTACCTCTAAAATGACTCCAATAAAACCTTATGTATATAAATTACAATTATAAAAGTTGGGTGGAAGCTCCTTCTTGGTAGTATTACTGTTCACATTGTCATACAGATGTAAAAATAACCAGTATCATTACTTTTTCCTGTACCTTTAAAACATAACTCTTTATTTTCTTTTCTTGTAAACTAGGTCATACTGTATTACTAATTAGTTGAGAAATCATATTGTATTTGGAAAATTACTCATTACCACCAACTGATATATGAAAATTTGGCAGCCTCATCATTAAAAGTCAAACACCTGTTTCCTTGAAAATATTCTTCCACCTGGAAGCTGAATCACTTTGCATATGGCTGCTCCTGCTTTCACATCTCTTCCTCAAGAGAAGTAACACTTTATGACAAGTGACTACATTCCTTCTTTGAGCTGGAATGATATGCTTGTGTCAGGCAATTTTGGTCACCAAATATTTTGCTTTTATTGGATAATATACACTCTTAAGATTTGGAGTATGGAAGTGTTATTTTTATTTTCTATCCTAAGGAGGTACCTGTACCTCAGCATAGGAGAGAATTAGTTTCCAAATATCTTAATGATTCTGTGGTTTTATTTCAGCAGGATCTTCTAAGGTTAAAGAAGATACAGAGTTTGCACGTGCACTTATTTCATCTACCCCTACAACAAAAAGGAGAATCTTGAAAAAGGGTCAGTAGATCTCAAGGTTTTTTAGCTTTTGTTTTTCAGTGTAAAAATTTTTTAATAACGAAAATTATGAGAACATGTATAAGAAGTTTAGAAAGTAGGAAAAAGAAAAAGATAATCCCTTTTTTTGAAAGTGCATGTTTCCGTGTTCTCCTAGTACCTTTTCTTATTCTATTTATTTTAGTTAGGTCAAAAATATGATGGAAAAGAGGTCCTTTACTCATCTGAGTAGCAGAAAATGTTTTCTTCTAGTGAAGACCTAGAGCAATTGATGATTCTTTAAAGCCTAATTTAATTTGAATTTATTTAAATTATAATAAAGATTCAGTTCTTGGTATGAGTAGAATTTGTTTTTCATTTATGAGTGTTAGTGATCTTTATTATAATTTTATATTTTGTAGTTCAGAGGAAAACATTGTATAAGAATCTAAATATTTGAGAAGGAAAGAGTTTGAACTGTAAGGTTAAGGAGATCTGGGACAAGTTACTGTATATCTGTAACTTAGGCTCCTATATATTACATGTTGGGGATATACTAGGCAGAAGTCTATTTTCATGGAGCTTATGTCTAATGGGAAAATATAAGCAAGGGAACACATGATTTTAAAAAATTGTGAATTGTGAATAAAATAAAGGTATTGTGAATAAAATAAAGGAGGATAGTGAAATAAAGATTGATGAAAGAGACCTGTTTAAGGAGATGATATTTGATCCAACACAGAGTGATGAAAAAAGAGCTAATTTTTGTCTAAGAATCAATTAATTGAATTGAAAATATAGGCATTTCAGAATACTCTTGACCCTAATTTTAGAAATTTTAAGAAATGTGGAGTTTTCTTTTGAGATAGAATTAGAATTCAGATAGAATTAAGTTCATCTCAAAAAGTTCCTTCTTGCTGGCACATAGCTATAATGGAAAAGAGAAACTTTAAAAAATCATAGCTGTGAAAAAAACAAAATAACCACATTTCTGAAAGAAAAGTAGAATAGAAACAAAAATCAGTGAGTGGAGACAGAAATGATAGTGGTTTCTTAAATGAGACACAAAAAGCCATGAGAAAAAATTGATAAAATTCTACTACATTTTAAATTATCGTGCGTCAAAGTGCAACATAAACAAGGTGAAAAATGGTAAGACTGAAGATGATATTTCTGTTAAGTGTAACTTACAAAGGATTAGTATTTAGAATGTGTAAAAGAAACCTCTGCAAATCAATTAGAAAAAAACAATCCAGTAGGAGAATAGCCACTAAAAATACAAATGTACATTCTAAGGAAAGAAAACATAAATAACCAGTAAACGTAGGGAAAGCTGTGCAGATAGAGTCACTGGAAAAATCAAATTAAAGGAACAGAGAGATACCATTTCACCCGTTACATTTACAAACATTTAAAAACCTCACAGTGCCATGAATAGGCAAGATTGTACAGCAATGGGAACTCTTATGCACTGTTAATGGGAGTATAAATTATCATGGTGAGCAGCTAGGCCAAATATAGTGAGGATAGATATATCACCTAGATATGTAGAAGGACACATGAAAAAGTTTTCACTGCTGTGTTATTTTAGAAAAATATTGGAAATAATGTAAGACCGTCCAGTAGGGGAATGGAAAATAAAATTATAGCGTGTCCTTTCATAGGCTGCCTGAGTATTCTTGCAACATGGCAGCTGGCTTCCTCCAAAGGGAGTGGGCAGAGAGAGAAAGGGAGAGAGCATCCAAGACAGAAACTTAATCTCAGAAATGATATACCACCACTTTTGCCATATCCTTTTTGTCACCCTAGTAGAGTGTTGAAATTACATGAGGTTGTGACTGTCAGAAAGTGGATATCTTGGAGTCTGGTTACCACATTAACTATAGTACAGATTCCAAAAACTGCATAAAACAAATGTTATCTTAATGAATAACTATGAATAACTTAAATACATATCAGGAGATATTCCAAACTTTTTCCTTGTGTCCCCTCTCAATCACAATTCTCTACCTCCCCTCATAAGTAATCACTGTGTGGATTTTAGTTGTTTAAAATGCCAAGGTAAAAAATAATAAAGTGACAAGGTAAAATCTAGTTCCTGTTACTTCATCATGGCTGGAAACAACAGTCTCTCTACTTCATTTTAATTCTTGTATTTTCTCTTTTCATAAAGGTATATATTGTCATCTCTTTATTGACTTCATATATATGAGAAGAAAACTAAAGACTGTTTCAACTGATTCATTCTTTCAGGAGCATCTGCAGTGGAGGGTTCAAAGAAAACTGATGTTGAAGAGAGACCAAGAACAACACTGATCATTTGCCCACTTTCTGTGTTAAGCAACTGGATTGTAAGTCTTCACAGCTTTTTAAGAATGTGACATAATTTATATTTTAGTCTTGTATAATAAAACGTATTCTGTTAGTCATTAATTGGGAAAGATAAGCTTGGTCAGCACGTCAAGTTAAAATAATTGTTAGGTGAATTGGGGTTTTATTTGCTGAATTAAAGTAATTCTTTGAAGATTTATAGTAGAGAAAGAAACATTAATTGTTATAAGATTTGAAGAAGATCACTTCTTCCTCTGCCATTTTTGTCCCACAAGTAGGAAAGATACATAATTTAAGATTGCTATATTTACAAATTATTGAAAACTCTTTTCTAAGAACTACAGTAATTTCTGTGTATATAATAACTTGTAGCATTTAGTGGGCTCAGTTTTTCCCTAAACTCTTTTAATAGATTTTCTCATTTAGTCCTCACAACCATTATTCTCACTTTCCTGGTGATCAAATTGAAACACACAGAAATTAAGTAATTTGCTTAATAAATGATGGAGTTAGGATATAGTCTCCAACATTCTGATTCTAGAGCCTGTGCTTTTAAGGCTACCCACGAGAAAACTTTGTCTTTTTTTTTTCTCCTTCTAGATTGCTTTTCTATTCTAAATATTACATTGGAATGGAACCTCTTGATGTATTATTTATAAGGAGCAGCTTGGTTGTTTCCTTTCCAGTTTGAGCTTCAAGCTGCATGTTATAATGAAATAATGACTCTATTAAAAGCATTGTGAACATAAAAGACTGCTAGATGTGAACTTCTATTCTTGCCACATCCAAGGTTATTGCATCTCTCCTGACCTTTCCTCCTCTAATCTCAGAGGTGGAAGTGGTCCTTGTCTTTGTAAGACCATTACCTTAGTCTGTACATTGGATTCCATCTCTTCCCACCTTTGCATTTTATCTGTTATTTTTCTTTTGCCTGGTTAGTCTTTTCCCACTGGCTTTTTCATGAAACATACTTGGATCTTTTTTATTTTTATTTATTTATTTGACAGAGAGAGAGACAGCAAGAACGGGAACACAAGCAGGGGGAGTGGGAGAGGGAGAAGCAGGCTTCCTGCCAAGCAGGGAGCCCGATGCGGGGCTTGATCCCAGGACCCTGGAATCATGACCTGAGCCGAAGGCAGACGCTTAACAACTGAGCCACCCAGGCGCCCCAGGATCTTTTTTATTTTTAAATACTTCCTCTTGATTATGTCTCACCTTTAGGTTGCTACTCTTATCCTTTCCTTTGCTGTCATTCCTTTTGGGGTTTAATTTCCCCTTTGGGCTTTTACTTACTAACTCTTTAACTTGTAATCTGGCTTCTGCCACTTGTTCTCTAAATTGCTTCGGAAAAGATTAGTAGTTATCGTCTAATTGTCAAATTCTGTGCTGCTTTACTTTCTTCTTGACTTTTACGTACTCTTGCCTTCTTTGATTCTTTTTAAGTTTTTGGTTTATATATTTTTTAAAAATTAAATCTAACTAGTGTGTCATTTTTCCTCTTAGAACCAGAGCGAGGTTTGGTTCTTTCTTGCTCTTTTTTTTATTCCAACAAAAGTGTTCTCTTTCTTTTGAGATGTAGTGCATTTTGGGAAGGCCAGTACTTGGTACTAGAATGACAGTTTTAGGGTGAGGTTTGCAAGTATTAATGGGGATATAAATAGTAGAACTGTGATTCTTTAAGAGCTTGGGTTGGGGATATGTATTTTAAAAATGGGTCATCAGTATTTCATTATGATTTTATTATATGTGAAAAACAAAATTTTAGATAATATAAACTTCAAAAGGAAACTCCTTGGCAAAGTCTTGCCTAAATAAGATTATGGAAAAAAATGATTTTTAAGGATGAGGGATAGTTGGGCATGTATGGATTCCTGATCAAGAATTAGAATTTTGTGGGGTGCCTGGGTGGCTCAGTCGATTAAACGTCTGCCTTGGGCTCAGGTCATGATCCTGGAGTCCCAGATTAATCCCTGAGTCGGGCCCCCTGCTCAGCTGGGGAGTCTGCTTCTCCTATCCCTCCCCATGCTCATGCACGCATGCACGCACTCTCTCTTTCTCTTATTTATAAATAAATAAATAAAATCTTTTTAAAAAATTAGAATTTTGCAATCTTTTAATAAGCTACTCTCTCCCTAGCCTCCCAAGTAAATGATATAGCACCCTAGTGAGCTGGCTAGAACTACCTTATCATCCTTTTTTTGTCTTCAGATAGGGGAGAGTCCAGTTAAAGGTGTAAGATACCAATCCCTCTTCTAGCACATACTTATTCTGGACATTTGGACAAGTTATCTTCCCAAGAGAAAATGAAATAACATATATTTTATACACACACACACACACACAACTGAAGCACAGTGACTAGAAACTCAATACTATCATTCTTTTTCTCTAGGAAAGTTAATTTTTTCTATTTCAGGTCTAATCCTGCCACGGATTTGTTCTGTTTCATTTCAAGGCAGTCCATTGATTCAGTTTTCTTATATTGAATTATTTCTCTTTTCCTTTTTCACCAGATTTCTTAATAAAATTCTGTAAGTTTTCACCTTTACTCTTTTGTGTTTTATCCTCTTTCTTAGTATTTTTGCCTTCACTATTTTAGTAACCATTCTCTCTTCAGCCCATAGTAGTCTGGTTTTTGCTCCTGCCCTCTATAGAAACTGTGAAGGCCTTCAGGGACCTCATTGTTGCCATGTCCAGTGAGTTGACTTTTTCTTTTCCTCTGCTCTGACTTTTATTTTTCTTTTTATAGCATTTTATTATGTCTTATTTTGTAAGCCATCTTTAAACCTTTTTGTAAAGAAGGGAATGAACATAAATTACAAGTTAAAAAATCAACATTGTATTCCTTCTTGAAACTTTGCTATTCTTCCCCCTCCCTCACCCAATTTTGTTGCTTCCCCAACTTTCTGACCACTGTTTTTCTCCCATGGTTTCTATTTAGTCTGCCCTCTTCCCCCCACCCCCACCTTCAAATATGGTATCTTTTTTGAAATATTAGGAAAATTTTTAGTGAGAGCTGTATTTACTTAACAAGATTCAAGAATTTCAAAAGTCTGCCACATTTGCTGTATTTTTATTTTTTTCTTTGCTGGAATATTTTAAATTACCCCAATAAAAACGGGCCCACTATTTAAATACTGCCTCTCTGTAGGTTCTGCCCCTAACTTCCTTTTCTCATTATGCATGTTCTTAGGAAATCTTACTCATTCCTGTAGCTTCATGTACTATCTGCTTATAACTTTGTCAAGTCCCATCTTTGCGTTGTATTACAGACCAATATTTTAACTTTTTCTAGTAGGGGCACCTGGGTGACTCAGTCTGTTGTGTCCAGTTCTTGATTTCGGTCAGGTCATAATATGGGGGTCCTGGGATTGAGCCATGTTGGCTCTGCACTTGGCAGAAAGCCTACTTGGGATTTATTCTCTCTCTCTTTCGCTCGCTCTCTCTCCTTCTTTCTCTCTCTCTCCCTCTCTCCCGCTCTGCCTATCCCTCCACTTGCATGTTCTCTCTCAAATAAATACATCTTTACAAATAAATAAATAAACAAACAAATAAGTATTCCTAATATACATATCCAGTCAGACATTCTATAGTTGAATGTCTAAAATAATAATACTATTTCTTTCTCATTTTAAGATTTTATTTATTTGAGAGCTAGGGGAGGGGCAGAGGGAGAGGGGGAGAGAGAATCTCAAGCAGATTCCCTGTTGAGCACAAACCCCCAACATGGGGCCTGATCCTAGGACCCCGATATCATGACCTGAGTCAGCCAAAGTCAAATGCTTAACTGACTCAGCCACCTAGGTGCCCCATTTCTTTCTCATTTTTATACCTACTTTCCCCTTCTTTTTTTAAACTTTCTTATATCTTTATCACACAGCTTCTAGGCACTCACTTTAAGTATCAGAGTCTTCTTTGTCTTCTCCCTTTTTTTTTTTATATCCCATGTTTAATTTGTCCTTAAGTCCCATCAGTCTCTTTTTCTTGGTATCTTTCTTTTATACCTGTCCTTCCCATTCTGTTCTTAACTTCTGGTACTTTAGGGCTTTTATCATCTCTCAGCTAATAGATTCTCAATTTTGTTTTTCTGGTATCCTTTTTTTTGGTAAAGATTTTATTTATTTGAGAGAGAGAACAAGCACAGAAGCGGGGGAGGGGGTGGGTGCAGAGGGAGAAGCAGATTCCTTGCTAAGTAGGGAGCCTGACGCAGCGTTCGATCCCAGGACCCCAGGATCCCAGGATCATGACCTGAGGCTGAAGGCAGACGCTTAACTGACTGAGCCACCCAGGCGCCCCTTTCTGGTATCCTTTTTTATTTTTTTTCCAATCTAACCATGATTTTTTTTCCTGCTCAGAATCTCTCAGATTTGAGAGAAAAAGTCAAGTGTTTTAAACAGATCATGTCCTCAGAGAGGGCTGGGACCAGGTCTTATTTTCTTTTTAACTTTGCTACCTTTCTGGTTGATAACCTGACAAATAGTAAGTCTATGATAAATGAACGAAAGTGGATACTATGCTTGAATCTCTGCCTACATTCTTGAAAATATTGTTTGTTCTTTTACGGTTTAATTTCTGTTTTACGAACTTTACTAACTGGAAGCATTAAAGATGCTTTCTGTTAAAATATTAAATTTAAAAAAATTAATTACAGTTTTAAAGAAATTTGGTAATTTTTCCTCCAAAAAATGAAGTGACTGCTCATTGGTAGGGCCAAGCAAAATTTATATAATGCATTATTACTGCATACATATCCATTTTCCTGACAATAAAATAATAATTAGTGTTGTTACTATCATTGTTGTTATTTTAGTTAAGATTGCAGGAAACTTGATTTTATGTAATTTTAGTTGTTTGATTTGTGTACAGGACAGTAGTTTAGTAGATTAGTGTCAAACGTGACACTAATCTGTTTATTATTCTAAATATTTCTAATTTTCTTCTAGGACCAATTTGGACAACATATAAAATCAGATGTGCACTTGAATTTTTATGTTTATTATGGTCCTGATCGTATAAGAGACCCAGCCTTGCTTTCAAAACAGGATATTGTTTTGACTACATACAACATTTTAACTCATGACTATGGAGTAAGTATGCTGAGACTCATTTCAGAAGTCGAATTTAAGAAATATGCTTCAGGTTTCTAAAGCGTTCTAAAACTCAGACTTTATACTTTTCCTTTCTTTCTAACTACTTAAGAATATGTAGGAAGTATAGGAAATTGTTTTTTTAATATTTTGCGAAAAAAGGTTGAACTTTCTTTAGCTAATTAGGAATATTTTCCATTTAGAACACTTGAAGTTACAATGGGAATTATATAAACTAGGTTTATATAGCAGTTTATAAGTGAATTCTGTTTTTTCTAGTATTCTAGAATATTATTTTCTGTCACAATGATTTGATTAATAATTATCTCAGCTTAAAAATAAGCTTTTTTTTAAATAGCTGAAGTTCATGGGTTTCCCATTTAATTTAGAAGTTTAATTTTTGTTTGTTTGCCTGTAATTCCAATTGTTTAATGTTTTCAAAATACCTTATTCTCAAAATTTTGGTCTTCCTAGTAAGAACATTAACATAAAAGAAACTAATTATGTTGTATTCAAATAATTCTCAAAACTGAAAATTTTTCTTTCATCACGGTTTTAATCTGAGGCAGAATTAGCTCAGTGTATTGAACCAAAGTCTCAGTAGAGAGCTAGACTACCTAGGTTTAAATGGTAGCCCTGCTATTTCCTAGCTGTGGTCCTTTGAGCAACATACTTCCCAACCTTGGTGCTTCAGTTTTCTCATCTGTAATACAGAAGTAAATAATACTTCATAAGCTTTTGGGCATTCAATAACTTAATGTATATAGCGCTTAAAACAGTATCTACCACATAATAGGTGTTGATATTAAAGAATAATAATTTTATTTACCAAATTACATGAAGTACTATTTTACTTTCCTGTGTTTTTAATTCACATGAAACATTTATTTCAGACTAAAGGTGATAGTCCATTACATAGCATAAGGTGGCTAAGAGTGATCCTGGATGAAGGACATGCCATCCGAAATCCAAATGCTCAGCAGACAAAAGCTGTACTTGATTTAGAAGCAGAAAGAAGATGGGTATTAACAGGTAAAAAGGTTATATTTTTTAACAAATTAATTCTCAAATATGTATCATTAAGTAAGTTTTAGTGAGGTGACTTTGTAAACTTCACGTGGATATAAAGTTTGTCCATAATCATAGAAGTCATTTAATAAAATATTTTGACCTGTTTTTCACAGTTGCCCATGCTATGGCAACATTTGAATTATAGTCAGTTTATGGGACAATCACTGGACTTTTTTTTTTGAACTTTGGGGATTCATTAGACACTTTAATTCTCCAATCAGAATCTCGATTTCTCTATTATCTTGAAGCCAGGCCTGTTTGCTACTTGTGACACCTCTACCAGGATATGGGGAACAGAATATAAACTCAGATTCATTTTTCCTTCTTGCTAGTACTGCTGATTTAAAATCAAATAAACAAATGTTCTTGAATAAGGAGAAAGTTGAATTTACTGGACCTATGACCTTTTTCTTTGTTAGTATGGCAAGTGAGAGCTAAAAATTGCAGCAAAACTATATTTTGAGACTACATATATGTTTAACAATGGATTATAGTTATACCTTGATAGTTAATGGGTGTGCCTGCTGCAGAATGCCCATTTTCAACTCTTGTTTTCTCTGATTGGGTCAGATGGATATTCTGAATGGATACACTATAGAGTTATTTTCTGTTATTTTTAGGTACTCCGATTCAAAATTCTTTGAAGGACTTGTGGTCTCTTCTTTCCTTTTTAAAACTTAAACCATTTCTTGATAGAGAATGGTGGCATAGAACAATACAACGTCCTGTCACAATGGGAGATGAAGGAGGACTTAGGTAAGTAAGCTCATGAAAACTGATTAATCTTAGCAACAAATAACTATAAGCAGCTTTTACTAATTGTCACTTTGATTACTATTTTAACTTCACTGTTGGCTTTCTTCTCCTAAGAGTGTTTATAGCTCAATGCCTTTGGCTCTCAGAACCTAGTGATTCTTGCTTGGGGAGACAAGGGTTTCTAACTACCACTAAAACATAAGCCTTCCCTTTCTTTGATTTTAGTCAAACAAAGAAAAGGCAGAGCTTTATAGTCTTTGTGTGTTGCTGTTGCCATTGAAATCACCATTAATTGATTAAACAATGACAGGAAAAACTGTATGCTCTGAGGATCTAATGTGCATTAAATTTTCACAACTTAACTTTTGTAGCTTTATATAGTGGTAATTGAATGGTATGACATACACTGGCATCAACAGGAGTATAAGAGAGTTGTTTCTCATAGAGACAGATAAATGAAATTCAGCTTGGTGATAGCCATTTCCCAGGGTACTAGGCTAATATGTGGCTTAAGGTTTTTGCCTAGAGCAGTGGTTTTCAGAATTTGGGATCCACTAGCAGGTTGTGAAATCATTATAAAGATGGCATCTAGCATTATAAAAGAAAGTGAAATAGAGTAGAAGATTTAAGGAAATTTAACTCTTCACATGTAGTAAGTATTGTTTTGCGAAAGGTTTCTGTTATATGTGTATGTGTTTTTATATATATGTTTGCTGGATGGAATAAAATGTGTTTCTTATTGTGGTTATAGTGAAAAAGGTTCAAAAGCCACCAACCTATTTTGCAAAACTATCTGCTTGATTCTCAGAACCAACTATGTAAATATTAATTTAAGAAATTGTATTTATATTTCAGTGTTAGGAAAAACCTTTCCTTAAAAACCTTTCTTTCCATAAAGAATTGATGTGCCTCCTGTTTTTCTGATGTTGAGAAGGGAGTGTAAAGGTTGTAGAACCTAGAAAGCATTTCAAACTCTCTTCTGAATTGTCACATCATGTTTTAATTTTTTTAGCATCTTTACTTTGTAAAAATTACTTATTTTTGTACCTTGATTTTCATATTACTGAAAAATCTTTTTGAAGGTAAGATCTTTCCACATATTTATAGTTTTATGATATTTAGTATAATGCCTTGTACTTTGTGTAAGTACTTAAGAATGTGAATGTTGAATATTGGGTGATGTAGTTGACAGAAGTGAGAAGTAAAAAAGTTAGTAGAACAAAAACAGGGAGAAGTTAAGAAAAATAGACAGGATAAAATAAGATTAAACTGTGACAGGTATTGAATTGAGGGCAATGAATGCATTATTGTTATAATTTTCTATTTGTAAAATATATGTCTGATTATCAGATTGGATAAGACTCAGAACAAAGGGATTTTTAAAAAACACTTTGCTTCTAAAATAGTATTAATATATTAAAATATTCTTTTTTGTTCTTGTTGAATCAACTTATATAGAAATAAAAAGTTATGTAATTATTTGTTTTATTTTGACTTAGGCGCTTACAATCTCTAATTAAAAATATTACCCTAAGAAGAACAAAGACAAGCAAAATTAAAGGAAAACCTGTTTTGGAGTTACCAGAACGTAAAGTATTTATTCAGCACATTACACTTTCAGATGAAGAGAGAAAAATTTACCAGTCTGTAAAAAATGAAGGCAGAGCTACTATTGGAAGGTATGAAAAAGAAAGCCATTTTAGAAAATAATTTTTATTTTTTTCCCTATTTAACTGAATAATATTTCTTAGAAATGTTAAGAAAGTCTGAAGTATGCAGAAAGAAGTTGCTTCTTGATTTAAATTCCTTTTTACAAATTAGTTGAAGTAAATGAAGTAGTATTATAATTTATAGGTGAGTAATTCCTTAAGTTAGGAAAAAATTAAAAGTTTACATGAAATGGCAAGTTCTGAGTGGCTAGTCAGAAGACCTTGCTTGCTTCTATTCCTGGCTCTCTATCATGGGAATAGATAAAAAATATTGAGAGAAGTATATATAGCGAGATATAATAAACCTATTTAAGGAACAAAACTTTGGGGAATGTCCTTATTTAAGAAACAGGAAAATAAGGAGAAATTACCGTAGGAGATTCTGCCAAGGACAGAATTAGGAAAAAAAAAAGTAAACTGTTGGGAGAATCCCATGAAAGCATAGTCAAGAAAGAGAGAATGGTTAGTAGTATCGCATGATGCAGAGACTTAGAAAAGCTGTTTAATTTGATGATTCAGAAGTTACCGGTGTAAACTCTTAGCATAGTTTCACCAGAATACTGAGGTGTGTACCACAAAGAAGTAGCAGCTGTAGATAGGGGTAGACCATTTTTCATGACGTTTGCAAAGGAAGAAGAAAGTAAGACTGGTATGTAGGATTGATAGTTGGTTGCTCTGTCAATTTTTTGCATTTTACTTGGGTTAACTGCCTTGAGAAGAGACCATGGAAGACACTACAGATAGAGAAGAGAATAAAGCAAATTGGTGGAGAAAAATGAAGCCTTGTGGGTGGTAAGGAGTACAGTCAGTGAAGTATGAGACAAGGGCATCTACAGGGAAAGGTGGTGGGAAGTTGAGGAAGAGCATGGGATTGACAGCCATTCTAAAAAGTTATAGAGTTCTTAGTGTGGTGGATAGGCTTTATGTAGTAATGGATATATGTAGAAGTCAATATGACTTTCCAAACGGCACGTGAAATCTTGGGACTAGGAGCTGATGAAGTAGATAATAAAGGGATCGGGGATTGGTAGAAGGTGAGAAATTCTAGTTGAAGCAAGAATGTGTTCGATGTGAGTGCCCATGCACCAGAATGAGTAGGAGACAAGTGAAGGCAGAACAGGACTGAGAAAATAGGAGAATCTTTGAATTCAAGAACTTCACTGAAATAAAATCAGGTTTAACAGGAATTAGATTGAAAAAGATTGTTCTAACTAAGCAAGTGGTTTCAGAGTTCAAAATCTTTCGATGGTGATTGAAATTTCCTTCATATTCATTCTGTCAACCAAAATGTAGTATGTGCCTGTGTAACACATATTGGGATATAGCATTATAAAATAGACAAAAATCTCCACCCTCAAGGAGTTTATATTTTAATGCAGGGGAACAGACAGTTTTAAAAAATAAAATTTGATGGAAAAAAATTAAAGCAGAGAAAGGGAAGTGCTGAAACTGTTTTAATTGGATATTGACTGAAGACCTTACTGAGAAGGTTCTATGTGGGAAAAGATCTAAAAGAGAGTGGAGTTAGGAGACATTTCAGGCAGAGGGAGCTGCAACTGTAAAGCCCCTGAGTTGAAAGAATATTTGATGAGCTTGAAGAACAACAAAGAGGGAAGTGTGGCTGGATAATATGAACAAGATATCATGACGATGTCAGAGATTGGAGTGGGAGTACATGACAGTTTCATAATGCATTGCACATATTTCAAGGACTTTGGCTTTTACTTTTTATTAGATTAGAAAACTTTGAAGGGGGGCACCTGGGTGGCACAGTGGGTTAAAGCCTCTGCCTTTGGCTCAGGTCATGATCTCAGGGTCCTGGGATCGAGCCCCGCATCAGGCTCTCTGCTCAGCAGGGAGCCTGCTTCCTCCCCTCCCCGCCACCTGCCTCTCTGCCTACTTGTGATCTCTGTCTCTCTGTCAAATAAATAAATAAAATCTTAAAAAAAAAAAGAAAAAAGAAAACTTTGAAGGGTTTTAACCCAGGAGAGTGACGTAACCTTATTTATATTTTACAAGGATCACTGGCCGCCGTGTTAAGATTGATATTCTAGGAGTAAGGGCATAAATAGGGAAAACAGTGGCAATAATCAAAGTAAGAGATCATGGTGGTTTTCACTACAGTAGTAGTGATGAAGGGGATGAAAAATAGCTGGATTCTGTTAGAGTTTGAAGGCAAAGCCAGCAGAACTTGCTGATTGATGTGGTATGGGGAGTGAGAGAGGAGTCAAAGGTAACAGCAAGCTTTTTCACATGAGTGTGACTGGAAGGTTGGAATTACCATTTGCAGAAATAGGTCTATGGGAGGAACAGAGTTTTTTCGGGGAAGATGAGAAGTTCAGTTTTGGACCCTTTGATTTCATGATGCCTCTGAGATTTCTAAGTGGAGATGTCTTGTAGTCATATACAAGATTAGAGTTCATGGGAATGTTCTTGATGTAAATTTCAAAGTCACCTGTGTGTAGATGGTTAATTAAAGCATGAGACTGGATGAGATCACCAAGAGTGAGTGAAGTTAGAGAACACAGGTCTAACAAGACAGGAGTGGCTAGTTAGGTTGGAGGCGGCTTCTATTCTAATTATCTGGTACTCAAAAGAGATTTGTTAAACTGAAATGCTGACTATTAGTGTAGTAAGTGACCATGCCAGGGAATAGACTGTAAAGGTTATTCTGTTTGAAAAGGTTGAGAAGAATAACTTTATTGAAACCTTAGAAAATAGGTTATTTTTAAAGTATTCTTTTTAATATGTAGTACAGTTAGTAACATTGAGCACATTTTAGGTGTTAATGCATTTATTTAAGTGCTTTATATGTATTTTTTTAAGATTTTATTTATTTAGGGCACCTGGGTGGCTCAGTTAGGTGTCTGCCTTCAGCTCTGGTCGTGATCCCTGGGGTCCTGGGATTGAGCCCTGCGTTGGGTTCTTTGCTCATCAGGGAGCCTGCTTTTCCCTCTCCTTCTGCCTGCCGCTTCCCCTGCTTGTGCTCTCTCTCTCTCTCAAATAAATGAATAAAGTCTTAAAAAAAAAAAAAAAGATTTTTATTTAGTGCAAGCGTGAGTTGGGGGGAGGGGCAGAGAGCAAGGGAGAAAGAATCTCAAGTACACGCCCCTCTGGGAGCGGAGCCCAACACAGGATGGATCTCAGGACCCTGAGATCATGACCTGAGCTTAAGCCAAGAGTTGGACGCTTAACTGACTGAGCCACCCACATGCCCCCTAAGTGCTTTATATACATTAGTTAACAGTAATCTTAAAAAGTCAGTACAATGATTACCCACATTTTATAGGTGAATCTGAGGCACAGAGCAGTTAAGTAACTTGTACTGTGTCACACAGCTAGTGAATGACAGCTGGTATTTAAATTTAGGCAGTTTGGTTCTAGAGCTTATACGTTCAACCTTTATATTATATTGCCTCTTTGTATTGGTCAATATTTAGAAGTAATTGTTGAAATAGTATTACTAATAACAACAGCATATAGATAGATAGATAGATACAGATATAGATATATTACTTACCATAATCCAGGCACTATTCTAAATATTTTCCATGTATTAACTTTTTTTAATACAACAGTCCTATGAGGTATGTATTATTACCATGCCACTGTTAAAGCTGAAAAAGCTGAAGACACAGGTTAAGAAACCTACCCAAAGCTTCACAGTTAAATTGGCAAAGCCAGGTTTTGAACTCAGCCTAGCTCTACAGTCTGTGATCCTAATCATTAAGCTATACTTTTTCTATTGTTTTAATATATTTAAGTATATGGTAGACTTAATATATAGTTTTTGAATCATCCATTCTTCCTTCAGAAGCCTGTACTGTCATTGTTCTGCTGTACTTTCTATTGAAAACCCTTATTTTATTTTAATGTTTTTCTTTAAAGTCTAGCAATTTGACCAAGACACCTCTCTTGATTTTTTTTTTCTTTTTCTGGAACATGTGGTACCATTTAAATCTGTGAATTCTAGGCTTTTTTTTTTTTTTTCCCACTCCCTTTCCTATAAAGTTTTCTTTAAGTGTTGTTTTCTCTTCCATTATTTTATCTTTATATGTGTTGGATGTTCTTTGTTCCATAGGTATAATTTTATTCTAATCCTTCATGTTTTTCTGTTTTGCTTTTTATCGCTTACGTTTCCCACATTTTTTCTGTTTTTTCACAGTGGTTTGTCTCTTTCATGCTGGTTTCAATGTGGCTTTCATTTTTCTGATGGTTCACTTTTCTCTTTCATACTCCTGAGCTGTACCACCTCATTTTTCATCTCTGTGTTGTTTTGCCATGATGGTAAATCATGGCAGTATCCTTCCTCATAATTTTTATTTGCTTAATGGCAACATTTTTTTGGTGAGTATTCTTTCACTGCCATTTGTTCCTCTGTTGCTCTTTGCTGATTATTACTTATATTTGAATGTCTTGAGTTCCTGCCTAGTTATTTGCAAGGGGTTAATATGAATGGGGTGAGGGGCATAGCTGTGTCCCAGACTAGTAGGAAGTATCCCTATTTAATTATGTCTCAGGGTTATAGCTGAGTTGTTTTAGGTTTTATTTGTGCTTACACAACAAAGATCAGAAGCTGTAGGGTTCCTTATAATGTGGACTTTAGTGCCCATAATCTTTTCTGAAAACACAGTAGGTCTGTTGTGTTTCCTTATTTAGCTTGCCTTCTCTTCTTGGTGTAAAACTTGTCCATGTAAGTTCAGATCACAGCCGTGCACCCTGTTTTTGTTTTTGCACATGAAAGATACTGATTTTCCCCTCAGGGCTTGCCATCTATTTTGAAGAATTGTGCTCTGGCAGATCTGTTTGAGATCTGTAGTTATATCTCTCAGCATCTTCCTATCCAACTTCTATTGCAATTGGCAGCCATTTCTCATATATTTTGCTTTGTGGTTACAAATCTCTTGTGGTTTCATTAGAGGTAGTTTTGAAGTGATTTCCAGAGAAGAAAAGAACAATGCCATTTTTATTCCACTGTTTTAGAATAGGGAATAATATTGTTTAGAGGCCTTTATAGTATTTAACATTTTTTACCTCTAGGTATTTTAATGAAGGGACTGTCCTTGCGCACTATGCAGATGTCCTGGGTCTTTTGCTTAGATTGCGGCAGATTTGTTGTCATACTCACCTTCTTACAAATGCAGTGTCTTCCAGTGGTCCCTCAGGTAAGTAGATGTGATTTGTTTAAACCATTATATTTGTTAAGGATATTTAAAACAGAACGAGAAATTTTTTGTATGGCCCGTAGCTTTTTTGTCAAATGGACATTGTTCTTAGAATAGGACACAATTGGAATATACTCATGAAGTCTTACCAATGAAATGGAATAATAGTGATGTCTTCCAGGATTTCCAGTTATAGATACTCTTAGATAATCGTTTCAAATTGGATCTGCCTTTTATTCTGTGGTAGTATGTGTAGATTGTAATGATGCTTTTGTGTAAGGTATATTATGTAGGTTAGCTACTTAGCTACTATTTTAGCTTCTGAGTTTTCTTTAATTTTAAATCATGCTTGTTTCCTGTGATAGAAAAAGCCTAAATAAAGACTACCCATGCAAACCTTTTCCCTATATAAGATTAACTTGTCTAATCATATTACAAATCTTGCTGTGAAATTAATTTTTCAGCCTTTTCTCTAGGAAATGATACACCTGAAGAATTACGGAAGAAGTTAATAAGGAAGATGAAGTTAATTCTGAGCTCAGGTTCTGATGAAGAATGTGCAATTTGCTTGGATTCTTTAACAGTTCCTGTCATAACACATTGTGCACATGTCTTTTGTAAACCCTGTATTTGCCAAGTCATTCAGAATGAGCAGGTTAGTTTTATACTAGATACAGATTCAGTGTTTGATGGAGTGGTACACTAGTCATTCTTGAGTGTAATGAAACCTAAGTCCAACAGACTATAAAGAGTTTTGCACTTGGATTTACTAGTGCACATTTGTTAATTATGTATGTCAGTGTTTCATATTGATTTCTTATAATTAAGCCCTTTTCAACATAGAAAGACATTATACTTTTAGAGGCATGATCAGTAGAAATAGATGAAATTAATGGCATTTTTATTTATCCAATATATCTAAAATATAAAAATTACTGAGATAATTTGCATGTTTTTTTAACAAGTGTTCAAAGTCTGGTGATACTGTACATAGAGAGCATATCTCAGTTTGGCTTCGCTACAGTTCAAGGTCTTAATTGCCTCATGTGTTTATTGGATAAGGTAGCCTGGATTCTTATGTATGGTATAATTTTTTGAAGTGGAATAATCCTTTAAGCAGTTCTTCAGTGGAGGTAGAAGTTTTTTTGTTTTTTGGTTTTAACATTTTCGTTAGTATACATGTAGGAAAAAATGCACAAGTCATGATTTTACAGTTGAGTGAATTATGAAGGAAACACATCCATGTAACTACTACTCCGGTCTCCTTGTGTCCCCTTCTAATCAGTTACCTTCTCCCTCCCCCCAAAAAGGTAACCCCGCTATACTTTTAACATTGTTTCAGTTTCAGAATTTTTTTTTTGTAACGGTATTTGGTATATAGTTATTTAGGAGATATGTTATTAGCATGTTTTGGTACAAATGGACACAACAAATATTGCTTTGAATGAGTTTGATAGGATTTAACAGGTCTACATTAGCTTTATAAGCCACTAAGAAGGAAATTTTTTTCTTCTAAAGAACAGTTCCAACTAGTGTGGCTGTATTGTAGTTAGGTTCATGGTACTGTTATTCATAGTTTCTTGTCTGCAGATAGTACAGTTCACACTGAACAATGTAGGGGTTAGAGGTGCTGACCCCCTGTGCAGTTGAAAATCTGCATATCACTTTTGACTCCTATAAAGCTTAACTACTAATCGTCTACTGTTGACCAGCAGCCTTACCGATAACATAAACAGTTAACACATATTTTTATGTTATATATTATATGTGGTATTCTTTTTAAAGTTTTTATTTATTTAAGTAATCTCTACACCCAATGTGAGGCTCACACTCATGACCCCAAGATCAAGAATTGCGTGCTCCTCCAATTAAGCCAGCCTGGTGCTCCTATATGTGGTATTCTTACAGTAAAGTAAGCTAGAGAAAATCCTAAAGTCATAAGAGAATATCCATTTATAGTACTGTGCTATAATTATTGAAAAAAAAATCCTCCTGTAAGTGGACCTCTGGAGTTCAGACCATGTTCAAGAGCAAATTGTATTATAATACTTGTTTCAAGCTCCTGCTGGTAGTCAAGATCACATACCATACTTTTGCTCCCTTTTTTACCCAGTCCTATTTAACACAGGAACGGTTACATCTGCCAGGAGTTCAGCGTGTACAAATTTATCTCAAATGGATGAATCTAATAAAAAGTCAAAGAAAATGCTAGCTATTCAGGTTATAGGATTTACCATCTTTTGAAAAATTTTAGGGAAATTTATATTTTTTCCTCTGATAAACTTCACTCATATCTTATTCTTTCTTATATAGCCACATGCTAAATGTCCTTTATGCAGAAATGATATACATGGAGACAATTTATTAGAATGTCCTCCAGAAGAATTGGCGTGTGACACTGAGAAAAAGTCTAATATGGAATGGACATCCAGTTCAAAGGTAAAATACACATGGCAAATATTTGAGTATTTGTTTTACATTTATTATCATGTCTTTGGCACCTGGGTGGCTCAGTCGGTTGGGCGCCTGCCTTCGGCTCGGGTCATGATCTCAGGGTCCTGGGATTAAGCCCCGTGTCAGGCTCCCTGCTCAGTGGGGAGGCTGCTTCTCCCTCTCCCTCTGCCCATCCTCACTGTTTGTGCTCTTTCTCACCCTCTCTCTCTCAAAGAAATAAATACAATCTTCAAAACAAAAAAAGGATACCATGTCTTAAAGTAATTCTGCTTTTAATCCTGTCATTTGAATATTATAGTCTGTTGGTGTTAACATTTTTATTTCTAGTGGTGAATTTGAGAGGAAAGGAGCTTCAGTTTATGAGTGCATTCTTTCAATCTTAATTTTTAAAAACATTAGTTTTCTTTTACTTTGGCATTTTAGGGAAATAATGGGGCAGGAACATTCTTTTCTTAATAAAAAATAGTTGTATATATTTTGCCCATTCAAAATAGAATCTAATGGGTGTCCTGATTTTTTTTTTTTCAGATTAATGCTCTAATGCATGCACTGACTGACTTAAGAAAGAAGAACCCCAACATAAAAAGTTTAGTTGTTTCTCAGTTTACAACATTCCTGTCTTTAATAGAAACACCACTCAGGTAAATTCAGTATTGATTCTCATTTTGAGCAAAAGGATTTTATGTGTTTTGATTTGAATAGCAAAAAATAATTATGTTTTACCAGTTATATTCATTTCATCTATCTAAAATGACAGAGTCACAATAAAGAATATTTCCTGGGAGCATAGGATTTTAAAGATTTAGTCCTGATCTTATCAGAAAAAAAATTGCAGAGCATGACATGTTAGTAGATGGGTTAGTAAGTATTTGTCAAAATAAATGAGAAGAATTGGTTGAATGAAGAGATTTGTAGGGGTGTCTGGGTGGCTCAGTCGTTAAGCGTCTGCCTTCTGCTCAGGTCATGATCCCAGGGTCCTGGGTTGGAGCCCCGCATCAGGCTCCCTGCTCAGCAGGAAGCCTGCTTCTCCCTCTCCCACTCCCCCTGCTTGTGTTCATTCTCTCGCTGTGTCTCTCTCTGTCAAATAAATAAATAAAATCTTTAAAAAAAAAAAAAAAAGATTTGTAATTACTTAACATGTTTTTAAATTGAATGGAGAGTGTTACTTGTCTTTTTGTCCCTCCACAGAGCCTCTGGATTTGTGTTTACTCGTTTGGATGGTTCCATGGCACAGAAGAAAAGAGTTGAATCAATTCAGTGTTTTCAAAACACTGAAGCAGGATCTCCAACGGTAATGCTTCTGTCCTTAAAAGCAGGTGGAGTTGGTTTGAATCTTTCTGCAGCTTCTCGCGTGTTTTTAATGGATCCAGTAAGTAGTTCTGTAGACTTTTTGGTATGTTATTAAACTTAAAAAAAAAAAACTATTTGGTAAATACCTTCTAGTTATAACTGATTGTGAAAATTCTTGGGCAAACTTTAAAAATAGATAATAACTTAGTAAATGTGTAATGAGGGCTTTCTTTTAAGTGCTTTACGTATATCAACTGAAATTCTCACAGTATCTCTAGGATATCCCTAGGATGGATCCTTATGAGGTTTTATTATTGTCCTTATTTTACAGGTGAGGAAACTGAAGCACAGAGAAGTAAAATAACTTGCCCAACCTCATGCAGTAATATGCATACCAGGATTCCATGTTCTTAATTTCTGGGCTGTGGTTTTCTGCTTCTATATATAGAATTAGTTTCTATTAACTGTAATGCTTTAGTGTAGTGGTTTCATTCATTTGGCCAACAAATAATGTGATCCTGCATTGTGTCAGGGAGTCTTACAGGCACGAGGAATCTGGCTATAAACAAGGTAGACAAAGTAGCTACCATCATGATGTTAATGGTCTCAAGTTTTAATGTGCAAAGAATTAGGTAAAATATAATTTTTCACCTCTGCTCAGAGATTAAGGAGTTCTTGGATGAGATCCAGGAAGCTGCATTTTTATAAAGATCATAGGTGATTCAGGTACAGGTGGTCCAGCATCACAGTTTTAAAAACTAATACCATTTATGGAATATTTTGGATAAATTTTAGCATCTAATACAGTGCAGTCACTTGTAGTTGTACAATAATAGACCTTGCTGTAGAGTGGGAGCTAAAATTCACTCTGAACTTTATTCACCAAACTGTGACCTAAGAGAAGCATGCATAGAGGAGCAGCACCTTTTTCTAATTGGACAAAGAGCTGTAGGCACTCTGGACTAATTCAGTTTCTAATTTGCACTGGGTTTCTGTCAGGGCCAGAGGCAACCCTATTTGCTATTTCTGTGATTCACAGATTGAAGATTTGTAGTTTCAGCTTGTTACCTGAAATTCAGAAAATTTCATAACAAAGTTCACTGAGATACAAATTTGAGTTATTCTGGTTAGGCTGTCTAGTTCATGCATATACCTGTTACCAAGGCTTTTTCCTCAACTGAGGAAATTCCCCAGTGAAATACCAACCAGAACCATATTTTGACATTAACAGAATTCACATTAATGTTATGGATGGCAGTGATCTGTTGTATTTTCTTGCCTTAGTTCTGTGGATGAAGTTTTAAATCTTTGCTAGAGTTTTAATATTTTATGGTTCTTATAAAGAAGTCATTGTAACTGCATATTAAGTTAAACTAACCTGATGATAATCTTAGATGATTTTTGGACAAATTCCCAAATTATTTGCTTTTGTTATTATCTTAGTATCTGATAAGGAAAAGGTTGTTGATACCAGATATAGTATTATAAAGCTGATCACAGACTATACTTTTTAGTAGGAAAAATTCTAGAATGTTTTAGCAGTTCATAGTAAATTGTTTTTCATTGAACATTTCAGATGTTTCTAACTTTAAAATGAAAGCCAGTTCCCAGGAAAATAAGATTAAATCAAAAAACTTATGAAAATATTTTACCTTTTCACGGAATGTCGCATTAGAGTTAAGGTGTATTTTAAATGTTCGATTTGGGCTTTTGATAAAGCTAATTACCTTCCTTCATCAGTACTGCTGAAAATGGAAGCTATCAGTTTTATATTATCATGAGATAAATTTGATCCCTGGTAGGGGCGCCTAAGTAGCTCAGTTGGTTAAGCATCCTACTCTTGATCTCAGCTCAGGTCTTCGTCTAGGGCTGTGAGTTCAAGCCCTGTGTTGGGGTCCACGCTGGGCGTGGAGCCTACTTAAAACATACTAGATGTATATTGCCAGCTCACTAGAAGGTTCCTAGATAAAACAGAGACAACAAAAAGGAACATTTATTTACCTGGGCTCTTGGTAATAACAGTTTCAAAATGTAACCAATCATGAAACACAGAATATGCATAAAATGTGATAATTTTAGAAAATCATAAGTATATTCTTAAAATCTGACACATATGAAAAATCACTCAATATTTAAATTATGATAATAGTAAAATCTTCTTTTCCCTGGAGCTAACGGGAACTTTATTTTTTAAGAGCCAGGGATGAGGGGGAGGCTCTATGCTCAGCAGAGCCAGATGTGGGACCCAGTCTCACAACCCCAAGATCATGACCCAAGTCAAAATCAACAGTCAGATGCCTAGCCAACTGAGCCACCCAGGTGCCCATCAAGGGAACTTTAAATAGAAGAAAATAACAGCCTGAGTATGAATCATACTATAAACTTGTCATCTACATATGCATTTCTGATTTCGTTACATTTTCAGGTAGTACTTTGCTATATAGTTTCCTTTGCCCTAAACATCCTTTAAGAATCATCCCATAGTTTAAAATTTAATGATCCTTAACCTTGATAGTTCATGACAGTTATTTCCAAACCACTTGACTTCTGTCTTTCTAGACAGAAGAATTCTATATTGTTTTGCTTATTTTTTTCTTTGCTTCATTTTATTCTTTAAGACCGTTCCCATGGTAATGCCTGTATTTAATGAGTTAATGTTATTTTTTTTTTTTAAGATTTTATTTATTTATTTGACAGAGAGAGAGAGAGAGATTACAAGCAGGCAGAGAGGCAGGCAGAGAGAGAGGGGGAAGCAGGCTCCCTGCTGAGCAGAGAGCCCGATGCGGGGCTCGATCCCAGGACCCTGAGATCATGACCTGAGCCGAAGGCAGAGGCTTAACCCACTGAGCCACCCAGGTGCCCCGAGTTAATGTTATTTTAGTTCAATTTTGAAGTCAAACAGATTCAAATATAGATACAGAAAGTCTCATCAACAAAGCCTTTAATTTTTAGGACTTTTGATTACTCCTGAAATTTTTTTTGTGCTTTTATTTAACAAACAAAAGAAAATGAAAGAAAAAGAATCAAAAGATCAGCAAAAGGGGAGAAAACTTTTTCATAAATGGACTCAATTACATATATTTTCTGATATAAATTAAGTCATTTAAGGATGTGTAACCTTTTTTTTTCTTTGTTAAGCACAGATCAATTTTAAAATGGAAAAAAAAAGATACTATTTGATTACTTAACATTCGCTTATGCTGTGTGCTTTCTATGTATCAGGCACTATATTAAATACTAGAAGCAGTGCAGTGAAATGATGGGGGAGAATACCTGCATGTCATAGTTGGGGGTGGGGTATATTTTTTTTCCCAGAGCATTTATGTCAGAATCTGAATTCAGTCAGAAAAATTTGAGTCAGTAAAAGGTGAATAAGTAATACTGAAATGAAAGGAATTGTGCAGAAAACTTACAGATCAGAGTGGTGATAAAGCAATTCATATTCTTGTTAGGCCTGGAATCCAGCTGCTGAAGATCAGTGCTTTGACAGATGCCATAGACTTGGCCAGAAGCAAGAAGTTATCATCACAAAAGTGAGTTTTTAAGCCATTTATTTTAATATTAGGTTGATGAGGTTATACAGACTATACAAATAATGCATGAATATATTATTATGAAAGATTGCAGTGAATTAGGCAGAACAAAATAGGAAGGTTAGCTTTAATCTCCTCTAGAGGAAACCACCACCAATAGTTGTACATGCTATTCAAAGTCTCTTTCTCGATGTTTACATAGATTCGTTTGTGTGTGTATATCTCTTTAAAAATTTCTTTTAAGATACAACATACTTTGCCCCCTTAACAGTATATATTGGGGACTACCCATATAAGTACACTACCATGTAAGTACATATAAAACCTATTTTTTTTATATATGGTAAAACATACATAATATTTATCATTTTATCTAAAGTGTACACTTAAGAGGCATTACATACTTTCACACTGTTGTGTAATTTTTCAACATCATCAATCTCCAGAACTTTTTCATCTCATATGGAAACTCAGCCCTCAGCAACCACCCTTCTACTTTCTGTGAATTAATGACTCTACAAACCCATTCTTTTAGATACATAATTTATTTAGCCAGTCTAATATTTTGCTAATAAAAACAGTGCCATAATGAGCATTATGTTATATCCAAGTACTTCTTTAGGATTAAGAAAACTAGAATTCTGGGGGCACCTGGGTAGCTCAGTCAGTTAAACCTCTGCCTTCGGCTCAGCTTATGATCTCAGGGTCCTGGGATCCAGCCCTGCGTTGGGTCCCTGCTCAGTGGGGAGTCTGCTTCTCCCTCTCCCTCTGCCCAACCACCCCCCACCCCCTATGGGCTCTCTTTCTCTCAAATAAAATCTTTAAAAAAAAAAAGAAAACTAGAATTCTGGATTTAGGATTCTTTAAACTTTTAAGTTGTTTTCAAAACAGGCTTAAAGATATATGAGAATGATGTAAAGTTTTGTTTATGTTTATGTATACCTAAGACCTTGAGCATATTTATTTTTCACTTTTCTGTTGTCAGTTAATATTTTTTTTGGTTATTGCTTATTTTTTTGTCTAGTTTTCATAAAGTACAATATAGTTTATATTATAAATATATAATGTATATTATATACAATGTATATACAATTTATAATGTATATACTATATATATATAATGTGTAATGTATAAAGGACCCCTTTATACATTCTGATTTTAAATTCTTTGTTATATATATTAGGAATGGTTTATTTCAGACTCTCTGAATTGGATGTGTTTTTTCATGAAAAAGCCTCAAAATTTTTAAGTATATCATTTTTTCTACTGATTTGAAATGTCACTTTTATCATAAACTAATTTATATATTAATGTGAGTCTCTTTCCAGACTTTGTTTCTGTGTTTCCATTTCATTGATTTCTTTTCCTGTTCCTGGAACAACATTACTGTTACAATTACTATGGTTTTCTAAAGTATGCTTTGATATCTAGCAGGGCAGAGTCCTCTCATTACCCTTCTTTTTGGAAATTCGTTAATACAATTATTTACTCTTGAATTGAACTTTGGATTTAGGTTACCAGATTCCATTTAAGAAATATTGTTTGGGATTTATCGGAGTTATGATTAATTTGAGATTGGTCTTTATAAATATATAAACACTCCTTATTTATAAGGAGTGTTCCCATACAAGAATTTAGTGTCTCTCTCCATTTATTTAGGGCTTTTATGTATTTCAGTAATGTTGTATAGTAATTACAGTAACTAGACCTCTAGACAATGTTGACTAATAGTAGTGATAGTAATTCTTGAACTGTTCCTTTTATTGTTTTACATTGTGACTCCATTGTTCTTGGTAAGTTTCTAGTGGATACGCTTAAGACTAAGGGACATTTATGTATAGGTTAATCAAGATTTTTTTAAATCAAGGTTTTTATCAGCAATGCTTCTTAAGCATCTGTTGAGAAGATGTCTTTTTTTCTTTAATTTCTCCATGTTATAAGTTAAACCAGATAAAGGCACATTCTTGCATTTCTGGGAGAATCTCATTTGGCTATTTAAATATAATGCTAAATTTATTTTGCAAGTATTCCAGTTACAGAGTTGCCTATAAAGTTTGCTGGTTTTGGCGCTGTTCTTAAGATGTAACTTATGGCCTTACAGCCATATTCTTTATACTAGAAAACCATATGAGTGATGAGGGAAAACAATGTTCAGCTCTGGTTATTCTATTGTATTCTAAATATGCTTATTGCATATTGAGAAAAAAGATTATTGGATATTATAAGATTAATAGATTAACCAATTTTGAAAGCTATGTAATAATACTGTAGGAAAGCAAATTTCTTTATAGTGGCCCAACATTTCAACATGTCTTAAGTTTTCTTTTTTTGTTCATTGAAGATTTTAAATATCGTGACCTAAAAAGTACTTTTTTTTTTTTTTTTAAAGTTCATTGTGAAGGATTCTGTTGAAGAAAATATGCTGAAAATACAAAACACAAAGAGAGAACTTGCTGCTGGAGCCTTTGGAACTAAAAAAACAAATGCTAATGAAATGAAACAAGCTAAAATTAATGAAATCAGAACTTTAATTGATTTATAATTTGTGGGATTTTGGTAAGGTCAGTTTGATTAGATATATACTGAAATTTTGGAAATCAGAAAATAAGAGTTTTAGAAATGAGATCTAGCGTATGTCTTCTAAAAGCAGCGTATCATTTTATATTAGTAAAGTATTACTGATACATAATCTCTTCTACATATGAACCTATTTTTAATATTTCAAATAGCAATAAGTTCTGTTATATACTGTGGCCTAAAATAATTTTTTGAGAAAGTTACTTTGTTATTCAGCTTTTCATAGTGTCTTTGCTGAGTATTTTCATATATCTTTCAAATACTCAGCTTTTTCATATTTCAAATAAGGTCAAACCTTTTATACTTTTGACCAAATAAAGAGTTATTTTCTGTGTTGGACACATTTGGTTAATCACTAGAGCCTTCCATTTGTGATGTGATGGGTTCACAGTCCTTGTAAATGATAGACTATATACAAAAGATTTTATTACTTTGAAAAACCATATTTGCATTCCAGAATCAAACCTTAAATGAGAGACTAAAGTCCAGGTTAGCAAGTTAACTTACAATTTTTTTTTTAACATTTTGAAATCTAATTCACTTATGTAATTTGCAGTTTTATGTTTATGAAAATATTAGGGACTATGTTAGAATACTATTTTTCTCCATTTTAGTCAAGTAGTACTATTGTTTAAATGTAATTCGATGTGTTAGTGTGTAAATACAGTAGGTAGGGGTGAGAAGGAACCAATTCTACCCAGTTTGAGTATTTAAATTATGGAATTGCTGAATAGATATTTCTATATATAGAGATAATTTTTATTTATGTAGCTTTTTTTTAAAAAAATAACTTTATAAATTTTTATAATTCAGAAGACTACTATATGTGAGAGGCGTGATATCTGGATGGAAGTTGGGCTGGATGACCTCCAAAATCGTTTCAACTCTTAAAGACATCTTAATCCTGAATGGAAAAATTTCTTTGTTACTGTGTTTAGAATCAAACATTGATTTTGGAACTTCAGTAATTCACCCTACATTTATCTATAAAATTAGTCCTCTTTTTCTTGTTAATAATCAAACTCACAGTAGTTGCCATTGCATTCTAGATGACTCTCTGAGTTACATTTAAACAAGCTCTACATTTGGCAATCACGTTAGACAGTGATGTTTTTCCTTAAGGGGAACTTTTTAATCCAAAGAAAGATTTCTGTACAGGAGAAGCTTCCTGTTTGACCATGCAGACTTAACACTTCATTTTACTTATAGTGTTAAGAAATGACTTAAAGGTGAGCTTGGAGGCAGTGTTGTGTTCTAGGGCATACATCTAGATATGTGCTAAATCTATCAACAACTAAATTCTCCCCTCCCTGTGCTTGGTCTCGTGCTCCAAGGGAACAGTGGATTAGACAGCAAGAATCTTCCCAGCCCCTTTTCTCTTTCACAGCAGGTAAGGCAGAGGGCTGGTTAAAAGGATCAGTAGACCTTTATGGATAAGAGTGGGATATAACTTGGGGTTGGTCCACTATCATTTGGAGCAATAGGGAATTTCTTTATCTTGTAGAACTAGCATTACACAAAAAATCAGGTTGATGAAAATCTCATGAAATCTAGTATGTGGATTTCTATATACCAATACTTCCGTGAGATTAAGTACAAAAAGAAATTTCAGCAAAAAATATATATACTTTTCTTGCTTACTAAAGCAAAGCCTTGCAAAGTCACTGTAAAAGATTTTGCTTCTTTACCCATTTATAGACTTGTGTTTTTAAACATAATTTGGCAAGTCATTTAAAAAATACCTGTTTTTGTACAGTCCTCTTAAATGTGTTAAATTTAATTCATCCTAAGAAAATATATAAACCACCAGAATGAAAAGTTCGTATTATGCTCTGCTGTTAATTCTGTTTCATCATATGTAGAGTAATAGCTTTAGAAGTATTTTGAAGACATTGTATTCCCACTTGTGGTTCAAACAATTTTGTGGTTCAAACTGGATTTTGTTTTAAAATCAATAAAAGTTTTAAAAATCAGCTTCTATGCCATAATTTTCTGCCTTTTCCTTTGAAGAAAATTTTTATAAATCTCACACTTCTGTGAAGGTACCTACATTACACAATTGTTTACTGACAGTATGTAAAAAAGTACATAACAAGTTTATTCTTAGCACCTTTATTTTGCTCAATTTGACTGAATTTGTTTAGAAATCAGAGCGTGTTATATTTGTAAAGTTAAGTGCCTTGATCTTCTAAAACATTGGTTCCAGTTATTTTCCTCATCTACCAGGAAAAAAGAATAATACATGTAGTGGTATTACTAGATAGCACTCTGCATTGTAGATTTTGCCCTAATCTAGGATTGAAATAGTAAATCAGGAAAATATCTTGTATTTATTACTAGTGAGTACCAATGAAATTATCATCTTCGTGGCAGTGTATGTTTTCTGTTGGGGGAAGTCCAAGGCATTGGTGTATTTTTTCATTGTTTATGGTACTTGCTAAAATTCTATTAGATTCATTAAACACATGGGGACAAATACCATATTTGGCTTAATAAAACTCAGATGTTTAACCTTAAGTTTTTAGCTATATTAACTGTAAAATACTTGCAAAAGGTATAATACAATTTTCTCTCATTCATTAGGAAGTATGTAGTAAGTAACCAAGTTCTACATTCTGGAATTTGCTACCTCATTTGTGTGGTACTTGTGAATAAGAAGAGCCAGAAATGGGTTGTTGTGAATAATGACTGGGATGCTTCCCTGTTAATATATTCATATTTCTTGTATGTAAGAGAGAGTGGTCTTCTGTATGAACCCACAATAATTTACTTCATTTGAAAGGGCAAATGATTTATTATCAGAATTTTTGATTAAAATGTAGGATGTTTAAATCTTTTTCCAATTCCCTACTCAATCTTCCTGGTCAAGAGTTTTCTGACAAATTTAAATCCATTTCTACTTTTTATGAAAATTGATTTTTTTTATTTTTTTATTTTTATTTTTTATTTTTTTGAAAATTGATTTCTATATGAAAGGAACACAATTTTAATAATGTTTGTAATTTAATGTATATGGCACAGGCCACCTCCATTAACCTCAGCCAAGTGTCCAAAAACTTTATAATAACTAAGGCTACCGGACTTCATTTAGAAGGCTACCAAATGTCAAAATGATTTCTTAGATTGGTGGATAAGAGAAATTCTAGGACATGTGTTTGCATGTTTGAAATAGTCTAGACTATTACAAGAGGATATTTAGGGTGATCAGAAGGGATATTAAGAGTCCTCAAAGAGTATATATTCTTAAGTATGCTGCACTTACTGAAGAAGAGGTATGAACACTTTCAGGAAGGTTTTCAGTAAGTTTGTGGTCTTTTCAGCATTCTAGTTAATTAAGAATAAAGGCAGATAAAATTAACCAGGATACAGCTTCCTGAATGCTTAGCTTACCTTTTTTGTTAGGGGAGGGAAGGGCTATTCCCCTACTAGTACACAATAAGTTTTTTAAAAAAAACTTGCCCTGGTATCAATATGTTAGTAAAGAAAAGGTAAATATTTCATGAGATGTTCCAGTGAAGGAGACATAATAGGCTTCTTGCAGGTGTAAGTAAGGAGATTTAAGATAAACATTCACATTAGGCATGAATTACAGATCTTGATCAAGCATGCAGTTAATCTCCAAAGGCATGGATCTGACCTTTGTGTGGGCAAATTTGTCTTACAGTGAAAGGCTATTCTATCCACCACTGCTCACAAGATTAAAAAAAAAAATGATATATTGGTCCTCTACAACTGTTATTATAATCTGAGTTACTGTTCCCATTTTACACATCTTACTAGGTTAACCTTGGTTATTTTAGGCTCCCTGGAGAAGATTTTGAAGTGTAGTTGGAAAAGTTAGTACTTCACCTTAATTAAGGCATATCCTTGAAAAGATCAAGGAAAGTAATCTGTTAGCCTACTTCAGTGACTTCTCAGCCTCTTAACTGGGTACTTTTATGCATGTTATATGCTATTTTCTATAGTATACCTGCCATCCTTTTTGATTCCAAAAGTTAATAGCCTTCAAAAGATATTTACTTTTAAAATAAGAAATTATGTAAGCTTTTTCACTTTAGAGCTTTTATCACTTATACAATGTCAAAAAAAGGGGGGGGAACAAAAAGTATTAAGACAAAAAACACCAAGTGATATGTTTCATTCCCCCACACACACCAAATTTGATGCTTGGAGAACCTTTTCTCAATTGTAAAAAGAAAAGGCTTTGAATCTTATGATCTCTTCTGATACAGATGGTTCCAAAATACACTTAATTATTCAGATTACATACTGTGTGTCTGTTATTAGTTGTCTGTTAATCTCAACCAGGGACCCAGGAGCCAAAAAGGCTTTTGATCTACTAAATAGTAGCTTTTGATCTACTAAAATAGTAGCCTTCAGTAAATCCCTATACAGTTGATCCTTGAACAACATGGGGGTTAAGGGAGCTGACCCCTCTGTGCTTTTGCTGTGTGTTGAAAATCCACATACAACTTTTGACTCCCCCCTAACTTAAATAGCTTACTGCTAACCAGAAGCCTTACTGATAACACTCAACACATACTTTATATATCTTATATACTGTATTTTTATAATGAAGCTGGAAAAAATTATTAAAATCATAAGAAAATACAGTACTATGCTGTATGAAAAAAAAATTCATGTGTAAGCGTACCCTCACAGTTCAACTTGTGTTGTTCATGGTCAACTGTACTTGACTCAGTGGAAAAGGACGAGCATTCAAAGGCTCTTTCCTGAACATTTGACTCTTCCTATGTTTATTCTAGGCAAACGGTAGTGAGAAATGCTAGCTGATAGAATGGACATTAAGAAACAAATACAGAATAAGTAGATCACAAGAACTGAACTGCTTTGTATAAGGTGTAAGGAGCCTTTGCCCATATGATATATGTGGTATATGTTGACCCTGATATATCACAATATCACAGCATAGTCCTATAATAGAAGTTGTGCCTCTTCTAAGCCAATAAAACTTCTGGAAACAGGGTAATAGATGCTTCTTGTAACATACGTGTGTACAGAAGCTGAATCAAGTCCCAGCCAAAATTCACAACAGATTCTATCCTGGAATTTTATAAATTTATTTTTATATTATAATTTCAGGCAGTCTTATTTAATGAAAGCCTTTGTAAAAGGTATTTCCCAAGTCCTCTTTCAAGCCATGGTCCTTATCTTCATAGCAAAATGAAAGCTCTTCTATTATGGCATGTTGTAGTACTCCCTAGATATCTGGCATTTGTGTTTCTCGTTACATCGAGAGGTCTCTGATTTCATTGACTGTTGTGACAATACTTTTTTTAATGCAGAGCATAGCTTTGGGGTTTGGAGTACAATAATTTGAATCAAAATATTTACCTTATTCTCTGATTATCTGCAAAATGTGTATACCATATATACATCATAGGATTGAAAGGAGAATTGAGATGTAAATGCCCAGTAAACTTTCTTTCCTCTTTTGCTTTCTTACATATTATTTAAAGGAGGTTAAATTTCAGCATCTGAAACCCAGAGAAATAAGTTAATCAGATAACTTAACCCAAGTATAAAAAGACTATAATCCATTTGTGTGTTTGTAATAAGAAAAGGAAAAAGTAAACCATAGCAGACTATTTTAAGGACATGCCAAATCTTACTTTAGCTTAATGCTCCAAGTCTCAGTGACATTAAAAAGGTAAACACTATACAAATATATTTATGCATGTTATTTATGGTAATGTTTTCTATATCAAAGAGCTGAGACTGTCTTTTGGAAAGGCTTTAATTAGAAGTTGAGCCCCCTGCTATGCAACCACCACCTTACCTCTTCATGCATCTTCCACTAAAAACCTCATTCCCTGTTGTATTTAGTATAAATACGTCCTTAATGTATCAAGTGGTTCTCAAATGTTATTTGGGTCAGAGTCTTTTGGATTGCCTGGTAGTTACTTGGAGTAGAGACACTGTGGCCTCAACCAAGACCTACTGAATCAGAATTTGTAAGTGATGAGGCATAAGAAACTACTTACAATTAAGTCTCCATACAGTTAAGTCTCCAGTGCTTTACGGAGCAGTGAGGTTGAAGACTCACTCAGATGCTCAAGCCCCTCATCTTCAATTACTCCTTTTTCCTCACTCTTCACATCCAATCCATCAGCAACTTCACTGCCGTCATCCTGGTGAAAGGTATGCTAGGTTACCACAGACTCTCTCCAGGACCACTAGTGTAAACTAACTCTCTTTCCCATCAACTCTTTTGTCCTCAATTCAAACTATTTCCCACCAGCTGCAAAAGCAATGTTCTTAAAATGTAACTCATAAAGGTAAAACAATTAGATCTTTAAGAATAACTGCAATGAGTCGAGCAGAGTGTCAATTATCATATGGTCTCACATGTGGAGCATAAGGAAAACGATGGAGGACATTGGGAGAAGGAAAGGAAGGGTGAATTGGGGGAAATCGGAGGGGGAGACGAAGCATGAGAGACTGTGGACTCTGAGCAACAAACTGAGGGTTTTGGAGGGGAGGGAAGTGGGGGGATGGGTGAGCCTGGTAGTGGGTATTGAGGAGGGCACATATTGCATGGAGCACTGGGTGTGGTGCATAAACAATGAATCTTGGAACACTGAAAAAATAAAAGTATTTGGGGAAAAAAAGAATAACTGCAATGGATAGACACCAACTACATCAAAATTCACTAATTCATAATGATGCTTAGAACACAATCCCCCCCAAAATCACCTTGGTTACCTTTGGAGGATGCCAGGAAACCAGTTCCTTCTTTTATATACACATGTCTCAACTTACGATGGGGTTACATCCTGATAAACCCCCCAACGTGGAAATCCTTGGATTTAGGAGTATTTGGAGAAGAGGCACCATAGCACCCAACACATGGAGCCACTTAGACCTCCAGTAGTGCTTTGTGTACTTGAAGATTAGAGCAACTCCTCCACAGTCCAAATAATTGTAGTTTAGTTTATCTTCAGAAATCACTTACTCGGTATTTTACAATTTTAGGTAAATCTTCAGGTTCTTCTTGAGCTCTTCTGTAGTCAGCCTCCAAGATGGCCCTTAACCATTCTTGCCTGCAGGATTCTGTATTCCTATGTATTCATTTGCACCCATATTGAGTAAGACTGACTTGTGTAACCAGTAGGATATTGTGGAAATAAAGGCGAACTTGAAGGTTAGGTCATAAAAGCCATGGCACTTTCTGCCCAATTAAACCTCTCGAGTTTCTGGTCATGGTCTTCTCTCCTGGCTGGTTGGTTGGTTTTCCCGCCATAGAGTGATTACTCACATTGCTTTAAAAAGGTCATTTTGGATCCTGCCCTTCCCTGGCTTGCCATCCTTGCAACCTAGAATCATCTATACATTTAATAAATATCCTTTACACTCGTATCATTTTAATTCATGGATAAAAACACTAGAAGTCACTGGTTCCAGTACTAACAGTCCTGAAAGATTATCAAATATGTCCAGAGACTGACAATGAACCTGTGATGATTTTAATGTTATAATTTATGTTTTCTAAAATCTGAACACTCACTTGATATGGAGATACAATGTGAGTGACAGAATAGATAAATCACCATCAGTGGAGAATACTAGATTGAAATATTTCTAGATATCTAGAAACCAATTCCAAATGTCAAGTTTTACACTGGTTTTTAAAACACTGACAAGTTCTACAAATTATGAAAAACCACCTAATACTTTTTTTTTCAAGGGGAGTGGGAATCCCTTAATTAGACAACCAAGATATGGCGAGAAGTCTTTATTTTCATACAAGGTGCCACCGCAGGCAACCATCAGAGCACACACTGCTGTTTACAGATATACAGAACTGAACAAAAGCGTTTTAGCATGCTGCTTTACTGTACATAGAAAACTGGTGAACAATTTCAGACACTACAGTTAGGAAATAAAATGGGTTAACGCCATTTGCTGATAGGTTTATGAGTCACTCAGCAGTGTTACAAGCTATCTTCGCCTGAAAGCAGAATCACAATCACTCTGGCAGTCTCTGGGCAATTCCAAATAAAATGCAGGTCTAGTGAAAGGTACGACAGGCAAGGGAGAAAGAGAGATACCCTGTCCCATTCTGAAGGGAGACTGATCTAGAGCCACACTGGCACATTTTTAGAGTCGATACAGCCATTTTAATTAGCTTGACTTTCCCTTACCACATATGCTGGCCACCGGCAAAACTAAGAATTTCCGACACATGAGCTCAGTAATTAATAAGCCTAGGGTTAACGAGCAGAACGCTGTCCACAGAACTGCTACTTCACAAATTTTGCCCAGTTCTCACTTGTTGTCTTGCAAAATCCCCTCATCTGATGAATTCTAGCAAAGCTTCTAGCAACTGTAACAGACCTTTCCTAACCAGCTCAAGATACTAAGTATCAGAAGCAAGTGGCTGTGAAGTGGAGGTGTCCATGGGAAAATGGCAGTGTTTCTACTGGAGGTAAGTGTCCAGTTTCCTCTTGATGTTGTCAAAGGAATCTGCTCCCATGTAATCAGCCTGGCCCTGCTCCCACCGCTCCTTCCGTTCTTCTGAGGACACAAAAGGCTGTGCCGCCGCCGGGATCTCCCCAAGGGACAGTTGTGATATGTCTCCTGAGACGCCTTCCTAAAAAGGAGAGCATAATCAGAGACTCCTTGAGAGCTGCAAATCAGACTGTTTTAAAGAATGCAAGAAGTTGAAGGTGAGAAAAGCCAGGATGAATTATCATGCAAAGTAGCAAAAACTGAAAAGTATTACATGAAACAAACAAACAAAAGACACAGAAATACAAGGGTCATATGATTTATTCCTAACGAAATGAAGACTTCTTGACTCAGTGAAAACATTGGGAGAACAAAGTAATTAGGGTTAATGTTTAAGTTCTGCATACCTTTCTACAGAAGCCACAAGAGAAAGCCAGTGTATAGATCAAGTCTGAAAGCTGCAAACAGTTCATTAGAAAGTGTAAGATGGACAGACAAGGGAACACAGTCTCACGATCAATTCTCGATCTGTGTGGGCTCTGAAAGGTTGAGAACTTAAACAAAATGATACCTCAGAGGCTAAGCTTCAGAAAGCACCTAACTGGAGAGCCACACCACATACACAAGTTATCATGTTATAAAAGCGAGAGCTAAATGGTTTGAGACTATGCACCTAACCTATCTGCCTGTTCAAGCTTGTTATCAAGTAGCATTTATTCTCGTAGTTTATGTTAGTTGGCTTACTCTTGAACAGCTGTTTCAATTCCCATCACCTTTCCTTTGTTCATAATTCTCAGTCCTTGGGTTGTGGAAGGAACAAGTGAAATGTGCAGGAAATGGAGCAAGCCTACTCTACGTTAAATCAGAATCTCATTACTTATAGAAAGGCAATTAACTTCAATTGTACCATAAAAGAATATCAAAGCTATCCTTCGAAAAGCTCTGAGGTGAGAAGGTACTAGAAATAGAGAAAAAGGAAGGTGAGTGAATGCGTATAGGTATTGCTTTTAACAGAGATAATGAGAGAACAAAATTTTTGATTACCAGTTTTTGTTGCTATATATATATGTCAGCATATGTGTATATTTAGGTGTTTAAATATACTGAAACTCCAAGGTATTTGGGCAGATTCCATGGGGAGGTTTCATAGCTGAAGCAACAGAAGTCCCTACCCCGGATTAGCCCTGCCTTTGCTTCTACTTGCAACAGCAACGATACTGAGAGGCTCTTTCAGAATTCTTTGTTTCACGATATTGTTTGGAAGGTAAGAGTCTTGCAGACCTAGATTTGAGTACCAGTTCTGCTTTTGATGAGTATGTTACATAACTAAGAGAAGTTATTTAACTTCTTTAAGCCTCACTTAATACACAAAGGGGCATAATAACAATAACTTACTTGACAGTAGTCCTAAGGGTTACACAGTAATAGCTAGCTTTCCTTATACACTTACTATGTGCCAGGCAATGTTCCAAGTACTGTACAAGTATTATTTCATGGTCCATGTAAAGCAATGAAAGTAAGAATGTTAGTGTTATTTCTCCCTTTCTCCATTTTATTTATCGGTACAAGTGCTACTAAGTGAAATGGCTAAAATCTCTACCATGGCAAAGAAAAGGATCTCTTACAACCCTGTAGCAAGGTATTAACTAATCAGTTAGACCTGACTATAATTCACCCATTCAGTTCTGTTCTTTGTATCTTAATATGTAGCAGAGAAGTATAACTTCTCATCTTCTTCCAATTCTTCCAAAGGAAGAAACCTCAGAGGAAGACATTGAATGTCAGAAAAGAGGCTAAGCAAATTGCTGTTATAAATGTTAACATCATCTTCCTCTTACAAGGAGACTTCTTTTTCAAGATTCTATGTAACCCTAAGAGCACAAGCATGGCAAACCAAAATAATACTAGAAAAGTATTGTTTTTGCAAGTGTTTGTTTTCACATGTCATTTATAATGTTCACTGAAAATATATTCTTCTAAGCAGATAGCAAAAATAAACTATGTATATTTAAATGTTTGTAGTTTCTAAAACGTGAAATAAGACACACTTTATACTTTAGGAATAATCTCAGAATCTTAAGACAATGGGTTAAGAATTCTATACATACTAGATACGGATATATATATGTGTGTACACACACACACACACACATACATATAAACCTCTAAAGTCCTTTCCTATACTCCCAGATCTAATGAAATCTGCCACAAAATGTACTGCTTTAGTCTTTGCTGACAGTATTTCTTCCCTGTAAGAGGGACATTTCTTTTTTTCTACAAATCTTATTTATCTCCATTTAAAGTACCACTAAACACTACCTCTACCAGTATACCAAGTTTTTAAAAAAAATACGGCATTAAATTGCCTGAAAGAAAAAAAACAGAACCTACCACATTTAGGTATGAGTGGGTGTCTTTGACAAGGCCAAATTGTTGAAGCAGAGGTAAAACGCTGGTGGTGAAGATGTCCCACCACAGGTTGAGAAACTCTGGATGAGTCATGGTGGGATCATGGGACTCACTTTTGACACTTTTTGTGTTAGGATCATAAGTATAATTCCATGGCTTGATTCGTCCCAGGAAATGCACAACTTTGGCATTTGCACCAAATCTGACAAGAGAACACAAGTTGAAACCATTAGTGGATTCTGAGCACTGTGTTCTGTAGCCTTGACGATGCACCTTCCACTGGGAGTAGCGGTTGGAAAAGAACTTGAGCTCACGGAAAAAACTTTTAGACCTATTTTTGAAATTATTCCGTTGTATGTTAAATATATACAAAAATCCAAAAGTAGCAGTGGATCAGTGCAACAAACAAAACACCAATCCACTGCGGTAGGCAAGGCGCAACCACCTGGAAAACCACTTGGTATTACCTGAGGACGCTGGAAACGCTCGCGCCTCTGACCCCGAGGCTCAGCTCCTAGGCACAGAGCCGACAGAAGGTCTTTCCCATGTGCAACCGGAGACATCGCCAAAATGCTCATAGCAGCAGCGCTGTTTCAAACAGTCCGAACTACAAACCACCAGAATGACCGGAGCTTAGTAGGTTAAGCTTGTTCAGCAAGTGTTCACCCCTTTTCCCAGTCTCCACAGGGGGAATACACTTTCCTGCCTCACTGATAATGGGGCAAGCTCACAGAACTTGCCTTTGCCAGTAAAATGGAGGAGGAAGTGACAGTGTGTCTAAAACAAAACAAAAAAACCCGCCTTCTCTCTGAGGGACCTCTGTCAGCAGAAGAATGGATGAGACCCACAGAGCAGATATGGATCAAACCTGTGGCCCAGCTCCCAACCCTGCTGAGATCATCGGAGCTGCTCCAGCCTAGCCACCAACACACGAGCAAGAGATAGATACTTCCTGTTGAATGCCACGGAGATTTTATTATTATCTGTCCGTTTTGTTATTTTTAAAGGACGATGTCTGGTATAGTCAGATCATGGGATACAATGTAGCAGTGAAAATAAACCAACTATAGCTACACACATGATGTAGCAAATGCATGAGTTTATTAAATATTTATTAAAAATGTCAAGTAGAAATTCATACATATGAATCCACTTACATAGAGCAAAACAACAACAAAAAGTACTATTTAAAGAGTAGAAAACTGGGGGGCCTGGGTGGTTCAGTGGGACTGGGGCATCTGCCTTCGGCTCAGGTCATGATCCCACAGACCTGCGAGCGAACCTGCATCGGGCACGCTCAGCGGAGGGCCTGCTCCTCCCTTTCTCTTTCCCTCTGCTTCTCCCCCTGCTCATGCTCTCTCTCTCAAATAAATAAAATCTTAAAAAAAAGAGTAGAGAACCGTAATTAATATATGTGTCATGATGTTGGTTATCTCTGGGGGAAAAGGGAAGCTGTGATGGGGAAGGGACAGACAAGACAGCTTCTAAGGTACTGGTTGTGTTCGATTTCATTTTTCTTAAACAATTTTTTTAATGGTTTTATTTATTTGAGACAGATTTTATATATATATATATATATATATATAGAGAGAGAGAGAGAGAGAGAGAGAGAGACGGGGGGGGGGAGGGAGGGAGAGAGAGAGAGAACAAGCAGGGGGAGAGGGAGAAGCAGACTCCCTGCTGAGCCAGGAGCCGAAGGTGGGGCTCGATCCCAGGACGCTGGGATCATGACCCAAGCCAAAGGCAGATGTTTAACCAACCATCTGAGCCACCCAGGCGCCCCTGGTTGTGTTCCATTTCTTAGCTTGGATTAAGAAAAAAAAAATTTTTTTTTATATATACCCTTTTGTTTATGTACTACATTTCATAAAAATTTCTTAAAAAGAGTAAGAGTTAAGAGTGGTCCCATTCTGGCTGGGAGGAAATCTATGTACATAAAACCACATAATAAAGGTGAATACAACAAGTGCCAAAAGAAAGGGAACAGTGAATGCTCCGGGAATGCAGAGGCAGGGAGGTCATGAAAGGTTGGTTCTGTGGGGCAGTGACTTAAAGCTCGTGTGACAGGCAGGAGCTGGAGAGCTGATGATAGAGAGAGTTCCAGGCAGGGGGAGAGCAGGTATCAGGTGAGTGTATGAGAGTCAGACCAAGGGTACTCCCGCCGGAGCCAAGACAAAACTCTGATAGGGAAAGGAAAAATGGGACGGATCCTTGGGCGTTGGGCTCAAGTGTTAGATTTTAGTGTATTTATCCTATAGGCAACCAAAGTAGTTGAGCATGATGTGCAGATTGAAATAATGCAAACTATTCATGTAACCTTTCTAATCTTTTAAAGTTCTTTTTGTTTTGTTTTAAATGCCAGAGACCTACTACATAGCTATTATTATTTGAGAGTTTCTTATGTTTGGGGCCCCATTTTTTTTTTTTTAAGATTTTTTTTTTATTCATTTGTCAGAAAGAATGAGTGAGAGCATGCACGAGCCGGGGGGAGCAGGGGAGGGAGCGGCAGGCTGCCTGATGAGCAGGGATCCCGATGTGGGGCTTGGTCCGGGACCCTGGGATCACGACCTGCCCGAAGGCAGATTCTTAACCGACTGAGCCACCCAGGCATCCTGGGCCTTTTAAGGGCGTGATTGTGAATAACAACAGTCTGACAAAGGTAGATCTTACTAACATGTTAATGGAGGCTACCAGAGGCCAGGGGTCGGCCAGAGCCATATAGCTACTAGGTGGCAGAAAAGGGATTTGGCATAGCTCTGCCTCTCTCTTAAGCCTGCACTCTTACCAATCCTACCATGCTGCCACTTGTATGCAAGAAAAATAGAGGCTCCTGTAAATTTCCTCCCAAGAGTAATGGACACTACCACAGTGCCTTTCTTCTGAAAATGAAGTAGATACCGAAATCCCCAAGCTGACTCTTCATTTCGTATTTTACACACACGCACATGTGCACGCACACGCACACACATACACACACACGCACACACAAGTACTCTCAATTTTATCCTTAAAATGATAACGCTCAAAATTTGTGCAAACAGGGCTATTGATTAAATAAGCAACTGTTACATATGGTCAGTGCAGGACCCCAAAATATTTTCGCCCAGACGGGGAAAGGAGTCATCTCCTTTGTTTGTTGCTCAAACAAGGCAACGAGCCAGGGCGACCGGGTCAATGCTGACATGAGGGGCTATGGGAATGCCCAAGCCACCGCTGCAGGTGCGGATTTTCGGAAGAGACTTTGTGTGGGAACGGGGCCGGCGGAACACCTGGCAAAGGCGGCAGGGGAAGGTAATGGCCTTTGACAACCGTTCTAGTGGTGATGGGGGGACCCATCCTAGAGACCGGACACTTGCATGTGTTTTGGAGGTTGGCAGGTTCTACCTTGTCTGCAATACCGACCTGCCTGAGACCGAAACAGAGCACCCCCTCTCGCCTTCTCAGACATCCCGCCTCCTCACTCATCTTGCCTGGAGCAAGACTACTTGTTTGCTTCTCCCAGAATAAAACTGGCTGGTAAGTTTCAATCCGTGATTTTGCCTCGACCTAATATGAACGTCTACAGTTATTATAGGAAAGGTAACAGTACTAACTAAAATAAAACGTGACCAGACATAAATGCTATTCCTTGATCTAACCTGCTTCCTGACAGTATGCACCTGCTTCAACAAGAGTCACAGTAACAGCGAACATCTACTGAGAACTTACGTGGACCGGACACTGGCTAACGACTGCATGTTTTATATCCCAGTTAATCTCCAAAACGACTATGTGAGGAAACCAAGGCATGCGGCCGTTCAATAGCTTATCCAGGACCACATGGCTGGTGAGTGACAGGGCTGGGACTCCACGGAGGCAGTCTGGTTCCAGAGCCAAAGTTCTTAACCATGACTAGGTTCTTACTGAAAGACACTCCCAGAATTAGAAGGACGTCATCTGAGAGTGACATCTGTTACTTGACAGATTAATTCCCTGCCTACAGAGTCAATCTGAAGAGTGGAAAGGATGTGTCTAATGAGCCCTGGAAATACTCCAAACAGAGTCAAGAACAGCGCAAGAAAGTAACCAACAGGAAAGAAAGCCACAAAACAAGCAACTTGGCACTGCCTAAGAAAGACTGTTCTCGCGAGGGTTCAGTTCACACAAAGGTAAGGGAAACGTGGGGAGAAGAACAAGAAATGGCTGGCAGCGCTTGGGACCAGCAGCTGGCCCCTGTGTGGACTGTGCTAGACCGGGTCTAAGGGCCACCCCGGCCCCTCCCCAGCACCTCGCTCCGTGAACTGGGCCTTTAAAGCTCATGCAGAGGCAGGGCACGATGGTCCAGCCCACTGGAGAGCTGCAAACACCGCCAATCTCCGCTGACGGCAGGAGGGGACACTTCTGCCTCTGGGTCTGTGCCCCACGGTGGCTCAGGAGCCTCTGCAACGTCTGGTTAGAGACCACCCCATTATGGCTCAATGCCCTCCCCTTGCGTGCCCACAGAAACCCCATCTGGGGACAGTCCAGAGCCTGCACCTCCCTGGGACTCAGGCGTGGGCTCCACCTTCGTGAACCCACGACCCCTGAGTGTCTCTTTAAATCATCGATACCCTCTGTGGCTAGAGAAAGGATCCTTCCTCCGCAAGATTACCTTCCTTACCTAGTCTATCGTAACACCGAGAAAAACTGTACCCGTTGGATGGACCTTTCATAGACTGAGCTTAATGGGAAGACAGTTCTCGATAAGCCTGTTTGGGGTAGAAGCAGAGATCATAAGGGGTCCTAAATGGGGATGGAACTGCCCTTTGTGCCCAAAGCCGGGGAATTCCTTGGTGCCAGTGAGCCGGGGGAGGGACAAGAGTGAGCGGGATTGCGGAGATGGGACGTAACCACCCAACAGCTACCCACGTTTCAGCAAAAACAAAACAAATCATGAAATGCATAACATGACTAGGTCTCTACTGCGGCTGGGAGGACTGAGGGGGCTGGGAGGACTGAGGGGTCGGCCAGCAAGCGCTCGTGGGGATTCGGGAGGGTGAGAGCAGAGAGATGCAGGAGAGAGGAAGTGAGAAAGACGCTGGGGCATAAAGCAGCCATGTGAAGGCTTCAGAGGTCCTGGGTTCAAGGCCATGGTTAGCCCTACTTCTGTACAGTGAGGAATGGGAACTCCGTTTTTTTGTTAGGGATCAAAAAAACTTTTTTTTTTTTTTAAGGAACTCTGTTCCTTCAACCTGACGGCCACACACCAAACCGTTCTATGGAAATGAGTTGGGGTAGGAGAAAAACAAGTTTTAGAGCAAGGATTCTTTACGAGAAGCACGGGCCTGGGTGAGTCACTGAACATGGAAGGTTCTGGCCAGCCCACAGGCCCTGTGAGGGTGGGAGGGTAGGGGCAGGGTGCAAAGTAAGGCAGCTGTTAAGTGGGAGTCATGGGGCTCTGATAGGAAGGAGAGAGGGAAGAGAAGACAGACTTGCAGTTTTGCATAAGGTAGTCACACACAAGGATGCTCTGGAGAGTGCCTAGGGCTGCCCTTGGCTTGGTGGAAGGGCTGCAGTCAGGCCTAACACTGGCCACCGTCTGTGAAGGGTGTGAGTTACATGGGTAAAACTATACAATGATGCTCTAACTGTACAAACAGAACAATATTTATTTACACAGCAAAGCAGCCTGAAGGGCTTGTTCTATTAGCTTTCAATTAATAATAAAACAGTTTGCAAAAAAGATGAGCAAAAGGTCTCAAACACTGTTTTTGTATCTAGAATTTCAAATAATCTAGATATGGATTTCATGTAATTATTTTTATGTCTTGATCCTGCTTCCTGAGGAATGTTTTTAAAAATCATTTTCTATCATTTTAATCAACTCTACTCTTCAATTTTGTTTAATTTTATTATTTTTTTATAAGTAGGCTCAAAGCCCAGCATGGAGCCCAACACAGGGCTTGAACTCATGACCCCAAGATTCAGACCTGAGCAGAGATCAAGATTCGGACTCTTAACCGACTGAGCCATACCCAGGCACCCCAAGTACTCTTCAATTATTTATGAAAATCCAAAATAACCATATCAAAATGAAATAAGAGAACAGGTCCTAAGTAAAAAGGGAAATTATTTTTTTGCTTAAAAGAATATTTTAGCCTAAATACAAATTCAGGGATATTCCTCATAGAAGGTAAACTCAGGATATTTTTCTCATTTTGGCTCTCTCACACCAAAGTCCACACACAGGTACCAGCCAGAATTTATGTTGCCTGGCTAAAGGCAAAATAATTAGCTGACAAATAAGAAGGGGAAATATTGATGTCAAAAGATAAAGTTCAACTGACCTCGACCCAGAACAAGGATAACGAGAAGATTCACTGACTCACTGCCTGATTTATCCACCGAATTACCAGCCAGGAATAAAAAAACAAAAAACAAAACAACACTGGGTACATATTACAATTGCCTCTAAATTACTAAGAGCCATTCATTCTGACCCAGTAATGGGGATTCGTCTCAGCTTGCATACATCTCTTAAAATAAGTGTTCTAATTTTAACTTGATAGAGTCTCAAAAGAGATGTCCAGATCACAAGACATAGTTTGAACCTGAGCCAGTAATAATACTGCTTATGTTAGCCGTTAAAATAATCCCTGTGACCTGACGTTACCAAAAGATCAGATAGAATTTTCATGACTAGTTCAGCAGCTGGTAACGTGTGGATGAGACTACAGAAGTGTTCAGAATGGAAACGGAACTACCCCATGACGGTGCACACAGGAGCCATTTTACGTCTCACAGAGCAATTTATTTGGGATGTTTAATGAGGCGCCAAGAAGAAGGGACACAGCACGGCTTGTGAGACTTTCTCTGGGGAATGCAGCAGCAGGGGCCAACCATCCTCCACCCGCCTCCATGACTCATGTTCTCTGGCACAAGGCCACTCACTCCTGCGCCTCCTCCGCCTCGCTCTCCTGCACAATCCCTTCCCTACTACCAGTCAGCCCCCTCTCCCACTCACCGCCAAATTCCTCCTCTTACCCACTCACTCACTCACGGTCTACACCAAGCGTCATGAGCATAAGTGCCCAAGGGGTGGGCTGGCCACGCAGAGGAGGAGGGGATCTGCTGAGCGTCGGGACCACGGAGCACAAGCGAGCACATGTCGCATCACCAAAAGACAGCTGCCACCCAGCAGCAAAGAACTGTGGCCACCAGGGACCTCCCTGACTTTTCCTTGCCTTTCCAGCTAAATAACCCTTGCACTCATGCCCCGGACATCAGAACAAGATCAGTACTCAAGCATGGACTTTCATCACCTAGATGAGGACCCAGTCGACTGCTGCCCCTACCAGGGTGGCCTGTCCTCACCGAGTAGGCCAAGGACACCCTGCGACTCCAGGCCACCGTGGAGACTTTCCTAGGGACAGCGTGTCAATCTCAGTCCCGCCCGGCTGACTGCTTGCTCGACCACTCACTCAACCAAAAAATATACCCAGCTGCCTTCATCTGCGTCTGCACACTCCGCCTTCCTTCACATTACAAGAATAAGCTGCCCTGGCTCTTACCTAACACCAACCTCCACCTGCCCTCCAGGACACACACCCTTTCAGCTACTCCGGGACCCGACTTTGGAAAGTCCCCCTTCAGTTTTCTGCATTGTTAGAGCACCCTCTCTTGCTCCTCTTGACCATTCCCATCAATAGACCATTACGCTGTAACTTCTCCCACCTTCAAAAAAACCACCTCTGTTGCCCTCTCTGGATTCCACATCCCTGTCTAGCTAGCAGCCCATTTCTCTGCTCCCTCTTAAAGAAAATGCTCCAAAAGAGTTTTCTACATTCACAGTCTCCAACTCTCCATTCTCTTGGACCCACTTCAACCAGGCTTGTTGCCACCACTCCACCAGACACGCTCTTGTCAAGGTCACCCAGTGACCTCCACATTCCAGGTCAGTGCCAATTCTCAACAAGGTCTGACACAGACAGGTCCCTCCCTCCTGCCGGGAACGTCTTCTCTGGCTGGCTCGTGCAGCACCTCACCTTCCTGGGTCTCCTCTTGCCTCACTGTTCTCTGTCGCAGGGCCCTGCTCCTCCACATTTTCCTGTTTTAGGGCTCAGTCTTCAGGACTCCTCTATCACAGTCACTCTCTGGGTGACATCATCCTGTCTCATGGCTATAAACAGCACTTCTATGCTGACACTCCCATAGGTCTGTCTCACCCAGACCTCTCTCAACTCCCCACTCTTACATCTACTCGCCTACTCCCCATTTTCCCTAGGATGCTTCACATGCCCCCCAAACGTAATGCAACCCAAACCGGATACATTCAATCCATCTCTGGTCAAACCCTGCCCCAACAAACCTGCTTGCCCCCATGTTTCCAACTGCTTAAGGTCCCAAACCTTGATTTTTTTTCAAAAGAAGTTGAAAATACAGGGTTCATGTGAAATTCCATGATTTTTAAGCATTGGCACCTGAGTTAGAAAAAAAAGAAAACTATATAAGGAAGACAAAACGTATCTGGGGGACAAATAGAGTCTGCGGCCCACCAGTCTGAGACCCGAAGGACGGTAGGTCTTCCACTCAATCCACACGCTTTCCCCTCCCACGAGCTCCATCTCCTCCTGAGGACATTTCTCACTCAGACCTCTGCCCGACATACCACTCCTCATGCCCTTTTGGCTCACGGTCAGGGCGGCATCGAATGGCTGGGCTCGGTCTGATGGGGAAGCTCTCCCCTTGGTGGTAAGAGCTGAGGTAGGGGAGTGGAACAGGCAGCAGTAAGAAGGGAGGACACATCGCCCAATAAACAGAGAGGAGGTTGGAATGACCAGATGGGCACATTGGACACTGGGGGACCTGGGGCCCAACAGGCATTCCTGACATGCACGAAGGAGGAACGAGAGAGCCGGGCAACACTGCTGGATTCTTCTCTCACACTCAAATCATGACGGACCACCCCACGTGACATCCGGGCCACTCTCCACAGGTAGGAAGTCGCAGGCTGATTAGACTAGCGCTCCCCCATTCACCTGTGAGCCCCCTGAGCGCTGCGGGCCGCCAACCAACCAAACGGGTGAGTGGACAAACAGACGGCTGACGAAATAAGATGGATCCAAACTCGGAGGCCTCAGTGCTTTAGGTGAATATGTTAAGAGTGTGAAAGTAACGAACACAGAAAGGCTGTGGCTTCGATGACAATAGTCGTGGTGGGGAGCTGGACCTAAGGGTGTCTCAGGGGTCGAGGAAAAAAAATCAATCCCATCAGAAATACGCAAGAACAACAGAATTCTGGACACTGAAGGTTCATTTCATTTTTGGAAAATACTGATTTTAAAGAGGTTTGATGAAGTCTTAGTGAATAAGCCACATTCCTGAAAAAGAAACAGTGGATGCAAATATCCTCAGAAGAACTTAAAGCGGTAAGCAAATGGAGAGAAATCTTTTAGGTTTCTAGACCCACTTTCTGAGACTAGACCAGGACAGGGCTCAGATCATATCTGAACTCAAGTAAAAAGATAAGGTTAAAATATTTTGAAATTATTTGGTAAAACAGCTCTGGAGCCAATCAATAGGGCTAATTAATTTGGCAATTTGAAGCAATACGGAGAACTCTTTCTCTTTCCTTTGGGCCCATTTTATATGCCACAAAAGGCCATAAACAGCTTTTAGTCAGTAGATAGAATAGAAAACTAAAACAGAGCTAAATGACTGATTTTAAAAAAGGCTGATGAGATTTTGCCTAGCGCTATGCACAAGCCAGATTCTAACCTACATGAATAAAAAAGGGCCTCCAGGTGAAGAAAACCAAAAAGAAACTCATATTGACTAAAAGCTTACTGTTTCCTAAACATGATGCTAGGCACTTTCAAAATACTTCATTAAGAAATGCATTTATGAACTTGTTTCTCAATTCGTATATTACAAATTACCTTAAAAGTTACTAAATCAAGCATTTCAACTCTCAAATTAGGCTGTGTTAAAGAGGATCTTCTATTACAGAGAGCAGCACTAATTTTGTTTTTCAGAAGCTATGTTTGAGTATTCTTTCACGGTGGTAAAACTAGTGTTTCCTTTAGATTTTGTTCATCCAAATGGTGTACAGGGAAAGATATGAGAAATGCTGCCTTCACGGCTCGAATTCATTTGCCAAGTAAGATTCATATTGGGCCACCCTTTAGCAAAAACTCCACGTAACACAGCAAGGCTACACTGTTCTAAGTGCAGCATGTGTTTGAAGATGTCCACGGTTCTAAGATTCTGGGGCAGCTAAATACTGCCTTGGTGACCTCATGGCACATGGCTGCCTTGAGCTGGTAAGACAAATCCTCACTTGCCCCGCCAAGCCCAAGTTGCTCTGAAGCCCTCTCACTCTACCTGCCACCACCCACATGCCATCCTAGGGAAGGCCAGCACACCACAGGGCCACCAAGTCCTGGAGACCCCTGAGGTGACTGAGCCCAGCAACAGGCCGTCCCATTCATGACGAGCTCCCAGAGGTCCACGGGGCGATCTGTGGGGGAGCTCTGGCAGCCCGAGGGTTCATGATCATCCGCTTCAGCTTTAAAGATCTGGGTCACAATCTGACATTCGCTTGGAACAAAAAAGGAAGAGAACTGCCTTTGGAGCTCTTCCCAATGGTATGAAAAAGGTCTCTGGAGGTGGATCTCTGCAAGAAAAACAAATGCATTTTCTGGCAGAGGGAAGGGAAAAAGGAGTTCTTTGATGGGGTTTCAACATTTCCAAATGGGCAGCGACGGGGTGAGAGAAAGCAGCACTCTGAAAAGTCTTACCACAGAAGCATGCAGCGGACACCCCCAAGGGCCGGCTGCACCAAGGTGCGGGAGCTCCTGTGGGGCCGCGGGGCAAGCCCAGGGCAGCTCATGGAAGGAGCCGCTCCCAGCCTCCCCAGTGCATCACATACTCCATGCTTATGGCAGGAAACCAAGGAGATTTCCAAAATTAGCACTAATTTGTTGAGCCAGGAAGAACCACCCTAACCATTTTGGTCATTTAGATCTCAAACTATTTTTCTGGGAAATTCATTCAGAGGATATAAAAACTGGGTTCCTGAGAGAGGGGACCTGATTCTAGCAAGTAAGTCTGTCCACCAACCCCCCTCAAAAAAAAACCTTCACTCTGCTTTACCTGCTTCTTGTTGTTGTAAAAAAAAATAATAATAAATGCAAGCACGGTCTGTGCAAACCAGGCGACTGGAAGGTGCAGTGTGTTCCATTTTGGTGTTAGAGTGAAAATCAGATGGAGTCCAAATGAACCATAGGGGAGATAGTTGCTAGGCACCGGGGCCCACATTACATGAAAACCACAAATCTCTGAACACTAAGGTTGACTCTGTTTGGGAACTGAGGCCAACTGGAAGGAGATCAGATTCATGTCTCCCCAACATATTCATCCCAGGACATGTGCTCACTGGGCAGAATTAAGTGGGATGGTGGGTAGAATTGCTCACACTACTAATGATTCTTTCTCCCTCACCCTCTCATCTTTTTGCTTGCTCAACGGAGTCTAGTCAATTACATTAACCAACTGCCCTATTATCACAAATTCAGTTCTAGGGGATCAAGCTCTCATGGTCTGCGGGAGACTGTTCAAAGCTGCAGGTTAGTTATGAGGCAATAAGAATGAAAAGAATCAGGTCCATATTTCCAAGCCCAGACAGGCTGGTATTTGACAAGGCCAAGGACGGAGAGGCCAAAAAAAAAAAAAAAAAAAGTTTCTCCAAATCCACCCCTTGATAGTGAATCCTGTTCTGTTTGTGTTACTCAGACGACAGTTGGTATATTTGAGAGTTTGCCTGCTTCATTCTAGAGAGGGAAGACAATCAAGAGGCTATAATATGTCAGAGACATATGCCAAGAGAACAATTAGGGAGGAAAGAACACAAGATACCTCTAATCCTTATCTGGGGGAATGTTGTCAGAGTTTGCCCAGAAAAGAACAGAAAAGGAAACACTTCTGCCACAAAAAGTCAGACGTGCTCATTATTGTGGTGGGAGACCACAGAAATGCGGTCCCATCCAGAGAGGACGCTGGATAATGAAATATGGGGAGAGAAAGGCCCTTTGTTTTCTGCTCACTCAGGAATGTCCGTGTGGGACTGAGACTGCAGAGCCGAGCCCAACTCAACGAAGGGCTTTGCTGCTCACGGCTGTGTCTCAGGATCAACCTGACAGCTTGGCCCCCGCTCAAGAAACCTGAATCATCATCTTCGTTCAACACAAATGAATCAGAGGCTAAAGAACAGGGCCCGGGCCCTGTTCAGTGAGACCAGCCCTGCAACTAGGCTGTATTAACTGCTGAATTAGAACCACGCTAGGGGGAGGGCCAAACAATACTGCCAAAACCAAGATGTCCACGGAGAGCTTTATGCCTGTCTGAACTCATGGCATCCTCATGACAACTCTACGAGGTAGGTCTGATTTTCCTTGTCGTTTTGCATACGGATAAACTGAGGCACAGGGCTAAGCCACGAGTAGTTGAGTGGCAGAGTGAGAACACACACCCTGCCTTTCCGGCTTCAGAGATTATGCTGACTGCTAGACCATGTCTCAAACAAAAAGGACTAATCATCTGACGTTTACTGAGTGCTAAGGGTAGGCCAGGCTGTCTTCTACTCACCTCATGGGATTACCTCTCTTAACGATCACAATTAGCTTTGGAGGACACTGAGGCAGAGAAGTTCAGTAACCAGTCACCAACCAGGAAGAAGCTGCTCCAGAACGTGAACAAGGGAGAGCTCGGCTCCGCAGCCCCTGCCCTGGACCGGGACGGCACCCTACAGCCAGCATCTTGCTTCATCTCCACAATCACCACGGAGGACGCTGTTAACGTCCTTACTTTAGAGGTACAGGAACTGAAGCTTAGCAGCCACTATGACGCAGAAGCTGGGTTTGGGCCCACTATGGATTTGTGACCATGACAGAGGGACTACTGAACAGAGGGCGTGGCACCCCAGGAACAAATGGGAACCTTTTCCTATAAGGTGGTAGAGTGCCCTCCGGGTTACTCCAAAGTGACTGAGAACATCAAGGCCTTTCTCCACGAGAGCCATGTTTCTCATAAGAGAAAGACTTCCCTCAAAGTTCCCACCTGTTACTGACCTCAGAATGACAATGAGAAACCCCCCCAAGTTTTAAATCCCACTCCCCTGCCCTGACCACCCCCAACAACAGTTAAACCATTTGCACTTACGCTTTAAATGCTGGGAGGTAGGAGTATATAGAAACGCTGCTTAGGTTATAAATAAATGGCAGGTGTTTTCTGATATCTGTTGTTGCCCAGCTGTTAAAAAATGTGTTCAGTAAACCCTGGTCCCCGCCTGAAAGAAAACAAAATGAATTACAGTCATAAACTTCAGAGACAGGTCAATAATTTTATAGGAACACATAGCTGGATCTTTAAAAATAGGTATAGATTCCATTTTTAAAATAAGAAATTCTGTGTTAAACCTACTAAGGCCATTATCCTGAGTTAATTCATGAATTCAACAAATATTTACTGAGCTGCTGTGCGCCAGGCACTGAAGTCAACAGGGAACAGAGAAATGGCCATCACCTTCATGAGGGGCAGGGCAGGAGGAGGGAGACGACACTGGTACCAGCAAATGAGAAGTCAATAAGTATCATCACAGATGGGGAGGAGAGCGGACAAGTGCTGGGTGCTATGCGGCATGAGGCAGTGGCTCAAGAACACGTGACGTGTCAGGGAAGGCGTCCATGAGGAAGCTGTACTGAAGCCAAGATCTGAGGGGTACATGGGAGCGCTTGACAAATACAGGGGAGAGGAGGAGGGCAGATGGTGTTTCAGGCAGAACAAACAGCATGTACCAAAGATGTGAGGCGGGCAGGAACAGGAAGCTGTGGAAAGACCTGGAAGCTGGCCTGTACACGTGGAGGGAAGGGTGGGTCTCAGAGACATAGGTATGGACCAGACCACATAGGGCTCAGACTATAGACTCTATCCCCAGTTCAGGATTTTAGACTTTAAGAGCTATGGGGGCAGGGGCGGGGGTGGTAACAAGCAAAAGAGAGCAAACTGGGTTAATGGAATGGTTTTCCAGAGCCCGCAACTGTTGGCTCATCGACAGAAGCCCAGAAAGGCACATCATCCTGGTACATTCTCCTACTGACCAAGCCTCTGGAGAGGTCCAGGTCAGTCATAACTAGGACCAAGGTCAGTCACCACCACACAGCATAGTGTTTGCTTAGCCCTTGGCGGTTCCTGATCTTTATGCCTTCTTTGGAAAGTGACAACCATGGCCATTCATTCAAAAGAAATAAAATCTAAACAGCTGAGTGTCTAACCTAAATCATAAACACACAAGTAACCAAACAGGTCAATGAGCCACCTCAAAACATATCCTGCCCCATAACCCAAGTCCTTTCTGTTTTAGGCTCATGAGATTTTGGAAAACATGCACAGAACCAGAGTCTTTCAAACAGCAAAACAGCAGCTTGGGTGGGTGGGTGGTGGGTTGTGTGTGTGTGTGTGTGTGTGTGTGTGTGTGTGTGTGTGTGTGTATGTGTGTGTGTGTGTGTGTGTGTCTGTGTGTCTGTGTGTCTGTGTGTCTGTGTGCGCGCGCATGCGCGCGCGCAAGCACAGTGTATGGGACATGGCAGGCAGGGAGAATCCTGCTCTTCCGAAGTGTGCAAGGCTGCTATACTGAGCAGTTACCTCCCTCCTTAGTCTGCTTTGCCCCAAGACCCAGTTTTCTTCTTAAATATACAACAGGCCCAATTGGCTCTCATTGTTATTTGGTTTTCATTGGTTTTGAAAGAGACTTTAAAAATCTGGAGATTACTTAATATTTGGAACTAAGTCGTAAGATCAAAGCATTCGGTTTGAAGTCCAAGTGTACCTTATCCCTCCTCTCTGTATCTCACCCTTTCCAAATACCCTCAGTCAACTCTATAGATCAAAGGCATTCATTGAACAAATGTCTGTGGAGCAACTTCTTCGTATTAGGGGGCTGGGATGGGTCCTCATTCCTCAAGGCACAAATAGCTCAACAGAGAAATTGAGACTTTACCCTCATAAATTCTAAAGGACAATAAAGATGGCGGCAGGATGCGCTTCACTGGTTATATGAACAAAACCCAAGTTTAGCTATATTGACAACATATTTTGAGATACAGAATATTAAATATTGGAGCCAAAACACCATACCATCCATCAGCGGCTTACTTTGGATTCTATCAAGACACCCCAAATGTGGGCATAAACACCGGAGTCTGAGGTACAGAGGCCTGAAGTCTTACTAATTTCCTTTCACCTGCAATCATCAAAATAAAGGTTGAGGAAATGATCGTAGCAGCTTTATTCATAGTAGTACAAAACTGGAAATAGTCCAAATATCCTTCAACAGGTGTAGGAAGGTGGTATCTCCATATAATGAAGCGTTACTCAACAATATGAAGGAAAAAACTACGCATACCCACAGCAACTTGGATGGATCTCAAGAGAATTATGCTGTGTGAAAAAAATCCAGTCCTACTGTGCCAGCTATATAATATCCTTTACACTACGAAATTATAAACAGATCTGTGGTTGTCAGGGGTCCAGGAGGGGGAGGGAGTGGAGGAGAAGCGGCCATGGCTACAAGAACAGCATGAGGGGTCCCAGTGACGGAACTGTTCTGTCTCGACTGTAGTTGTGGTCACACCAAACTATGCACGTAATAAAACAGCACAGAAAATCCATACGCATACACAAACACACAACATGTAAAACTCTTAAAACTACTGAATCTGAATAAAGCTGACTGATTATATCAGTGTCAATTTCCTGTTTGTAGAATGGAGATGTTACCATTAGGGAAACTGGGGGAAGGATACATGTGAACTTTACATAATTGTTTCTTACAACTGCATGTGTATCTATTATTCTCTCAAAAAATTTTTTTGAAAGTCTGAGAATTAATGTGCTTAAAATACAAAATATAATCAAGAGTCATTAGCCATTAGATTCTAAATTCCACAAGGACAGAGACTATGGCTTTTTGCTTATTACTATAATTCTAGCACATAGAGAATGCCTTACACATACATAAATTACTTGTGGGACAAATGCAAGAAACTTGAAGATGTTCTGTAATAGCAGAAAAGTTGAAAAAACTTGAATATTCCACCAAAGAGGAATGGTTAGTACATTATGCTACATATACTTATAGGAATATTATTCAGACATTAAAACTAAGGGCTATAATGACCATCAGTCCACCAAGCAATATAAAGATACACAGTGACAGACATCATTATCATAACTAAGAACATAAACATTCAGATTGTAAGAAAATAAATGAAACAACAGTAATTGTATAAAGGGATTGGTGTTATAAATATGCCCTCTCGGACTTTTCCTTAATAAAGCTGTATTTTTATAATTTCAAAATAATATGATGAGGGACAAGATCGACATTGTGCCAAGACCTTTTCTAAATATCCTTTACCTGTAAATTTATCTTCATTATAAAATATACTATCGAAAAAAAAAATGTGTAGTTTATAAAACATTAATTATAAAACTCTATCCAATACCCAATTTAAGAACTCAAATATTATCAGTGCTGCTTAAATTCTGTGTGGGCTACCTAATCCAATCCCACTGCCCCTGCCCCAGAACTACTAATGGTGAATTTTGTTTGTAATGGTCATGATTTCTTGGTTTTACTACATGTATATGTATCCCCAGACAACAGAGGTAGTTTCACTTGTTTCTGAACTTTGGAAAATCAGGCATCATACAATATATATTTCTCTACTAGTTTTTTTTAGTGCCACATTAGAAGACTTTTTAAAAATTGAGGATTTCCACTGAAAAGGACTACTGACTACATGTAGGACAATGAAGAAATCTAATTCCATGAAGGTCAGAATAGTAGTTGTAAAGCAGAACTTCCCAATCGGACAGGATGATCCTGGGAAACAGAAGTCAGAGCTGTTGATCCCTCAAAGCCCCTGGCCAGCTGCCCCTGGCCACCACAGGCTGTTTCCGTTTACCCTCAGGTACCCTACAAACCTCATCGGTCCCTCAGCCGTGTGCCACAGCAGAACCGAGCAGCACCGTTGGCACAGGAAACCAGCAAGAGGTGGAACAGGCAGGGAAGAGCTGTGAGTCAGTCATACGCATTCAACTGGAAATCCTTAGTCAACAGGGACCTTGCCTCTGGAGGGGACCTTGCCTCTGGAGGGGACACAGCATACAAGGTCCATGGCCTCCGATCTCATTATGTGACTACAGAGGGTCAACTTCCAGCCCAAAATTGTGGATTAAAGATAGAATTAAACATCACCTGAAAGTCTGTGCCTTTTTACATAATTTTTAAGTTTAGCATTTCAAACATCTTTTTCCAAATGCACAATTCCACATTTCAAGGTCAGGCAAATGTTTTAACTTCATCAGAAAAATCTGTGTAGCATTATCAATACCGTCTTTTGAGAAGTCCCTAAATTAGAGCACAATTCAAAGCAGAATGCAAATCTTAGCGCGTTCGCACTACAAAACATACAGGGATACTATGAAGACTGCTGAATTTCCACTACAAAACCCCCAGGACTTTTTAGTCCAGTACATTCAGTCAGACTTCTGGAGGCAGATTTATTCTGACAGTTTAAGACACTTTTAATCTCAGTCATCTCTGAACTGACAAAGACGATTAGGAGACCTCGCCAGCAGCTGTGATCCACAGGCCAGGGCGTGGCAACACAGGTGAGAGACAGAAAGGAAATGGGACAAGGGACACATGGCACCTGTTTTGCAAACAAAAGCAAATATCAGATTCTACCTCATCCTTCCACCTGGCTTCCCAAGTATAGTAATAACCTTGCAACCACTCAGTATTTTCCAGGTCTTTTGAGCAGGGTCATGAACCCAGTAACCACAGACACATCACAGCATTCACCAGAAACTCCGTCTATCTTATAAGACAGAAATGGAGTTGAGTGCCGTCTTTCAAATGTGTGCATTTAGTTTTGTGCCCTTCCATAGTTTGTTGGCACTTGGCCTGCCTCCTTTGGATAGCAGGGAGGGTGGGTCAGTTCTGGTTTAAACATGAACCCTAGTAGCTCAGCCATAGGAATGTTCCCTCTAGAATCGTCCTAGGCAAAGTGGTCCAGGTTTCAGCACCACAGGCATTACCTGGGAGCTTGACAGAAATGCAGAAGGTTAAGCCCCAACCCAGACCTATAGAATCAGAATCCACGTTTCAACCCCTAGGTGATTTCTTTGCATATTAGAATATGTGAAGCACTGGTTTAGAGTCTTCTAGGGAATTATTATTTTTTTTTAAATTGGAGAATGCAACTTGGACCGTCATTTCTATAGAAAATGTCTGAAGTAATATAAATTAGGTATAGGCATTATGGTTAGGATGACTAATAAGATAGGTTTCAGCTCTCAAATGGTTCTCAATCTAATAAAGGGGCAGAGGAGCAGATATCAAGCAAAGAATTTAAAGTAAAATATGCTTAATACTTTATAGCGATATAGGCAAGCACTGAAATGAAAATGTGACTCGCTTTGTTAACACGGACATCCACAATATACTAGTATCAGCACTTCTGCCTATAGCAAGCATGCCAAGGATTATAGTCTATGAATGGCCCAGATCTTGGGGATATTTCTATGAGGTTTACCAAGGATCATCAGATGAACCCCAGGTGGCTCATAGAAATCCAGGCACTTGGGAGCTTGGGTCTCACTATCACTGCATATCACCACCACCCCCCAAGTCAGGCTCCCAGCTCAGTGGGGAGTCTGCTCCTCCTTCCCCCATCCCCCTGCCTCCCACACTGGTGCACACCCCTCACATGTGCTCTCTAATAAAATCTTTGTAAAACAGAGATCCTTAATAATCAAGATGTTAATTAAATAACGTATAAATGCAAGGAACATTTATTCTTGGCCTAAATTTCACTTTCTCAATTTAAGGCAGGTCCTCCTAGTCTAGATTCTCTTAGCACTCTGAATTTATCAGAATCACAGTTACATGATTAGTTATGTAATTAGTTATTAAATTTCTGTAAGGTCTCATAAGCTTTATAGAGGCAGGGTTAAAAATCTGAATTATTTACCAGTCTATTGCTGGTCATTAAACTTAGCATCTTGCCCAGATTAGTACCTAAAATTATTTAAATGCTAAGTGGACTACAGAAATGTAGAGAGTAATATTTCCAAGAATGCTTCCAGACTCAGAAAACAATGCAAGACTCTTAACAGTGCAGCTGATTTAGAAAGACAAAGCACTTCTAGATATCGTGGTTCTGGGGGGAAGAACAATAACCTGTAGAGATAGTAGACTTGAGCCTCCATTTCCTTATCTGTAGGATGAGGAATGTTATCAGCTATTTTCTACTCAGAGGAATGAATTTTAAGTAATTAATCTGTAATAAGGGCCATGTCCTAGAGATTCTCCTCCAACCTGTATCGCTATCAGGATTCATTTTCGTGAATGCTGCAGAATGGACTAATTGGGAGGGAAGGGGAAAAACCACACGCACCACCCAGCCACAGAGTCAAGGAACACTGTCTGGCTCAGCCCACGCTCTGCCACCGGCTAAGGAATGCCGGCCAGGCTGCCGTCCTGAACGTGACGACAGGGGCTCCTACCTAGTACTAGTGATACATCAGGCCCTCAAGAACAATCTGCTACAAGAACACATAAATGAGTGAACGAGTGAGGACTGGTGGGAAAGAAGGGAAGGAGGAGGACCAGTTTAAGAGCCTGTACACATGTAATGGGTTAGTCCTTTCCCCTTCTCCATTTCTCACGGGGTTCATGAGCCCCGCTGGTTACAAGGCTAGAGACAAACAGGTGGCTAAGTTAAAAGAAATACTCATGGGTACGAGGAGGTAAAAATAACTCTTGAGAAAAAACCTGGGTGCTCATTTGTCTTGGTGTTACATGTTATGACTTCTGCTTTTCATTTTTACTTATTCAAGATAATTATTACTCAAGCTATCAGCTAAATGATATAAATGCAAGAGAGCAGAGTAATTTTCAAAGCAGTTGCTGAAGTACCCTCTGGGCCGCCAGCAGCCTCCTGTCGGGGCAGCTGGGGCAAGCCCGCCATGGGCGGCCGGCAAGGGAGAAGCCACCAAGTCAGCCAACCTGGGGAGGCGCACTGGGATTTCTGAGCTGATCTGGGTTGGACAAGACAAGTGTTATCTGGAAATACCTCTCGCCTTCATTCCTTTTTGGGGCAGGTCCAGTTTGAAGCCTAAGTAACTACAAAGATTAAAGGAGATAGCGATGGGGTCAATTTTACACTTTATAAGGATTTAACACCAAATCTTCTCTGTTAAAATTTAAAAAACTTACACTCTCCTGGTTTACTGCATCTGCAAGCACAGAAAAAACATCTTACAGTTTAAGGGGCTCAGTGACCACTTAGAATATGGCACATATAGGTATAAGGACCTCAGAGCATGTCTTGGATTCTGCCTAAAGTAAAATCATACCTAACATTCAATCACCAATTTACTGTCTCCTCTTCTTTCTGAAATTCAACTATTGACCAAAATTTCATTACTCCAATAAATAGCTTAGAGTATTTAGGTTCCAGTAAAGTAAGTCCCCAGTTTAATAAGAACAACAACAACAAAACACTCCAGGGACGCCAGGGTGGCTCAGTTGGTTAAGTGTCTGCCTTTGGCTCAGGTCATGATCCCAGGTCCTGGGATTGAGCCCCATGTAGGGCTCCCTGCTCAGCGGGGAGCCTGCTTCTCCCTACGCCTGCTTCTCCCCACGCCTGCTTCTCCCCACGCCTGCTTCTCCCCACGCCTGCTTCTCCCCACGCCTGCTTCTCCCCTTGCTTGTACTCTCTGACAAAATCTTAAAACAAAAACAATCCAAATTGGAAAATATAAATTCCTCTTTTTGTCTTAGGTTTTTGAAACTTAACACATATAGATAAAATTTAACATACAGCAATTCTCAAGCACTAAACTCTTCAACTGTACAAGCACCCTTAATTTAGGATACTTTAGAGTAGCAGGGGAAAAGAAAGTAAAGCTCAACTTGCATTCAGATGAATTTCCTCAAGGGCCAAGTGCATCATCCTTGTTGCACATGAGTATGTGGAGACAAAACCGATGATCAGTATCTAATACGACCTCTCTCTTCCTCTCACCGCTAACCAACCCCAAATTAACCCGATCTTGTCATATTCTATAAAATGTTAGTGTGCAGATATTTCACAACAGCTATTGTTCAACCTCCAGGAAACATGTAACTTCAGTTATGAAGTAAGTGCCAAGACAGTTTGCGAACACAAACAACAGTATAGGAACTTAGACACTTCACTACAGAAAATTAGAATTTGGCCATGAATGAGGTGTACAGTCACTATAGCTCTAAATTCTAATACTCTATATATTTGGAAGGAAGGGAGAAGTCAAGATATCTAGCAGGACTGGCCATGGTCGGGTTATTCTCTCGGCCAGAGGCACGGGGAGGGGTAGTCATTAGAGGGCTGATGATTAGAGGCATTCCAGTCACATTCCTCTGGCGCAGAAGGGCTGTAAACGCAGCTGCAAACACTCAGCCACCAGCAGCCTCCCTGGCTTGTCAGTGGACACCCAGCCCCACAGTTTTTGTTGAATGTATGCAAGAGATTAAGCAGGACTTGCGAGATATTCAGACTGAGATACAATCATCTACAAGTGGGTTTCCTTTAATACCGATCTAAAAATACTGGGACCTAAGCCCCCTGTTCAGTAAAACTGGGTGATGAAGGGGGAATATCTGCAGATATTAGAAAATGTGAAACATATGAAAACGTTCATATCTCAGTGCCTATGACAGGACATCTAAACAAAATTGCGCACCGCACTGAAAATGTGAAGTAAAGGAAGGTTACTACTGCCATTAGAAAAAGACGTAGGGGCGCCTGGGTGGCTCAGATGGTTAAGCGCCTGCCTTTCGCTCAGGTCATGATCTCCAGGTCCTAGGATTGAGCCCCACATCGGGCTCCCAGCTCCAGCTGAGAGTCTGCTTCTGCTTCTCCCTCTCTCCTGCCTCTCCCCCTGCTTGTGCTCTCTAAAGAGAGCACTAAACTCTAACTAAAAAACATCTTAAAAAAAAAAAAGAAAGAAAAAAAGATGTAGCTCATGACGAAATGTTAAGTGTCAGTCCAGTAAGTCTTTATGTCACGCAGGTATTAACTCAATAGGATAGTAAACTTCTCCAGAGTGGAACAGGCGCCCTCGGTATGTTGTGAGCTTTCTCTGGTAAGTAAAGCTTGCCAACACAAAGGGAAAACTACCTTTCATTTAGAAGCTGCTATTCCATTCTTCTGTAGAATTTAAACAACATATTGAGAATAACTATGTTTCCATCTGCATAATTGAAATTTTCAACTCCTTCAATTAAGCATTTCTATTAACCGAGAAAATTCAATCCTTCATCACCAACAAGCCAGTTAAATGGAGTGCCTTACAGAAAGACCAGCTCCTGGAAACCCTGCTGCTGAATAATGAAATGTGCTACCAGGCAGAGAGAGACTCACTCAGTGGTTTCAGATTCTGGCTGAAAAAGCAGAGAGTGCTTTCTAGTTGGGCACTTTCCACACATCCTGACTTCTTAACACTGAATTCATCATCTCCTCCAGTCCCTCTTAATTCTCAAACAAGGTTGATCAAAGGGGTCTCTACCAGTTAATCAATTAGTTTTATATTCTAAAACTGTAACCTGGCTAATTTGCCACGGCATACTACTGTTCGGTATCCAAACTCTTAACTCTCAACAACAAAATCGAGTACTCTTCTAGATTAGAAATTGGATTGATTCTCTTTATGCTATTACAGTCATTTGGATTTCAGGTTGCTGGGTCTATTTTCGAATGTGAATTGTTTACTGGAGCTGACAGTTTACACTGAGTTTCTGGCAGATTACACTACTTCCTTCAAATTGATCGGAGGAGGTGAAGCAAGCTGTATTTTGACGGGAAGGTTAAGACAAACAGTGGACTTCTGCTAAAAAATACTCTCACCTTCCTTTTATGCAAAGGTCATGGTTTTAGTATAAGATGTAGAAATAAAGAATAAGTGTTTTGAACTCAAATACTAATACATCTTTTATTTCTTCTACAGACCTAAAAAAAAAAATAAGTCAGTGAAGTTGCATTTGGTCCTGACTACAGTGAACACTCAACACAGTATTCCTATTTAAGAGTGCTTAAAATAAGACTGTAGTTCGTCTCTGATGCTGTCATTCATTATGGTGTAGATATTCCTGCTCACTGTTTTAGTGCATATAAGGTCTTGGCCTAGAGCAAAGTTTCTCAGCCTTGGCCCTATTGACAACTGGGGCCTGGTAATCCTCCGCTGTGGGGGCTATCCCCGTTCACTGTACGATGTTCAGCAGCAACCCAACCCTCTACTTACTAGATGCCAGGAGCACCCTTTTCAATTGTGACAACCCAATAGGTCTCCAGATGTTTCCAAATGTCCCCTAGGAAGCCAAATCAACCCCACATTGAGAGCTCCTGGCACAGAGTTTAAACTAGGCAGTCACACAAGATGGAGACTTAAACTTTCTTATTCTTTTCAATGACATTTCAATAGTTGCATATCCCAAATCCTTTGTCAAGTGACCAACCAGAATTTATTTTCTGTGAATAGCAACAACAAAAATTCAATTTCAGTTTTATGTATAACTTAAAATGTTTTAACTTCAGCAATTTGACACACTTTTAATCTTTTAGTTTAAAATGTTTAAATTTGAGATTATGACTTTTAACTTTATCACTAGTTAATGGAAATGAATCTTCATATCTTTACTGAGGGCCAAACTTTTGTCAACTGAGGAAAGCCATTTCTGCTAGTTTCAAAAGATCTCTGGTGCCGAGGATCTGCTTCAGAGCTCAGGGCTCTTTGCCACAAAGTCAAGTATCTGACAGTAAGTCCCTGCTGAGAGAGCCGCTTCTTAGAGCAGATCCTTCTTCTCTAATTGACTTTCTTCTTTAGTCAAAAGATCCATTAACATTAATTTTAGAAAAAGCTGCTTTTGCACGTTAACTACTAGTTCTGTCTTGGAATAGTTTGTTGTTAAAAAAAAAAAAAAAAAAAAGGATTGTTATTTCAGAGACTGGCCTGAAATGGAAACATAACTCCTAATTCATTTGATCAAATTTCTCCAAAGGATGTGGGGCCCTAAATCCATGAACAGTTAGAACCTTTCTACATATACATGTAGCTACAGATATGCTTCTATGTTATGGAAAATGGATGCTGACTTTTCCGATGTTCTACTCTTCGGCCTTGCAAACACCAGTCTTATGTGCAGCCTCATAGGGAATGAGAATTTGGAGATAGAGATTAATCACTTAATTTCCTATCTTTTTTCCAATGCTTCCCAAGAGAACGAGAGCCAAATTATCAGGGTTATTCCTCCAATTTCTATGGAAACAATGTTTGGTCCTTCTGTTAGCTCTTCCAGTTAAGTTTACTTAGATTGAAAAAAAAAAAGTTTACTTAGATTGAAAGATAGTGGTTAAAGTTCTTGATTTGTTTAAGTCTTTTGAATTCTTGAATAATCATGGTTCATTTATCATACTCTAATTTAGACACAAGAAAGCCAGTTAAAGGCAGGTGTATAAAAATGCCTCCTAGCTCAATCTTATGCACTTACAGAAGAAAAATGCATATGCACACACAGACATACAACAGTCTTTCCAACAAGAGCACAAATGAAAATGTTTGCTACATCTCACACACTGCTGTCTTCCAGGAACAGGAATGAAAACGACTAGATCCCCGAGAAGAGCAGCCCCTAGAAGTTACTAACAGCTTATCAAATATAAAGATAACAGATACCTACCATCAAAACTGCCTTGCTCAGAAGCAAGGTGCAGCAGCTGATTGTATGTTTCAACTGAAGGCTGATAAACAAAGACTCCAGAATTGAAGCAGTCAGGCCACCCTGGGTCTGGTGCTGCCGACAATTCTTCTCGCTCAAAAAGATCATCAATATTTGCTAGGACCTAATTCAAAGGGGGGAGAGGGGTGGGAGGGAAAGCATTACAGAAATGTTCGGTCCCAGCATACTCCTCTTAAGTTCTCCCTAAGTTATCCAACACAAAAGATGCAATCTGCTGCTGATCTTAACCATTCAGATGACAACTGTCAGGTAGCCTGGGCTTACTCTCCTTCATCACCTGATGCTTTCAATGAGTGGTTTTATCTGAACGTCATGGTGAAATCTTGAGAGCATTCTTCAAATGCCTAACTGGTCTCAGTTACTATATACATCTTTCCAGTCACCAAAGCCACACTCACCAGAGTATCTGCATCCATGAACACACATTTTGAATATTGCGTAAGCGACCAGCAATGGAGTTTAGTTAACGTGACACCCAACTCAGGCCTCTTCATCAAGGTTAGATGTGCAGAATCGCCACTGTCCAAGATGTCTACGGTGATGACTTCATCAAAGACTGTCTCTAAGACTTTTCTGCCAAAATAAAATCCAGAAAACAGCACTTAGTGTCTTTTCAAATAAGTAACAAGTAACCCATCTAATGTAAAATTATATTATTAGTCTACCCATCAATTACTAGAGCAATCTGTTACTTTGATATAGTACAATCTCTTAAATAGGTGGTCTTAATTTACTTCAGGCCAAACTGTATCAATTTGCATGTGCAGCTAACTTCACTAATAAAAATTGCTTTGGTGAGAATGAAGCACTTGTATTAAACATTATTATAGCAGAACTTTTCTATTTTTTATTGCATCACTGAATACCAGGCAAATTATAGAAACTACCTGTCAAAATGTGACTCCCATTTCGAAAGAGCACATCTTTACAACAACCTATGTATTTAACAATGATATTTCATTAGAATTACTTCTGCTTATTACTGCATGTTTTACAAATGATGGTAAGTGCATATAATACCTGCAATAAAGCCTATAAATAACTACTTTTGCTAAAGCAGTTGACAGCGAGCTATGTGTCCCAAAGGACGTTAAAGGACTCGGTTATTCGGTTGCCAATTATTAGAATCGAATATGACCAACACTTACAGTATGCTTAGCACTTCTGGCAGAATGAGAGACTCACTTTGGTTTGTGAGGTGCAACACTTCTCCAGGCCCAAAACTAACTCAAGATATTAGAGAACCATCTTGAGGTGGGTTAAGTGGGGGTATACTCAGATAAAACACTAAGCTCAGAGCAGGGGAACACATACCATAAAGACATCATCACTGCAAGCTTACAACAGTATGAAACATGCAGAACAAAACTGGTATTATCTGTCTCCACGCTGTAGAAAAAGATGTTCCAATTCACACAGTAAACATGAGCTTTTTGAAAATAAATGGTCAGTGGAGCCATTTGCCATAGTAAAGAGGGAATGTGAGACTACATCTGTCTTGCACACATCCTCACTAAACAGACTACAAATAAGGATGTACAGATTAGGAAACAGTCTTTTTAGTATTTTTGTAAATTACTCTTTATGAATAAAGTTATTAGTGTGAGAAATATCTATATATATATACAGGAGCCTTTTCAGAGGTCCTTGGCATGTGCTTACATTTCTTGTAAAAAAGTCACAAAAAGGGCATTTTCAATTTCTAAGAGGGATAGGAAAACAAAAACAAACACCTACAGAGCTGCTAGTGTGCCAGATATTTTTGTAGTATTAAGATCTAGGTAGTTCAATCAAATACTTCAAAGTTTAATGCCAACAAATCAAAGTGAACTAACCCAATCAACAAGCAGTTTGTGTCCTCCTGCCCCCATTCCCACCCCCAGGGTACTCTCTTAGCACAATCCCTAGTTCATAAAGTCCTGGAAAATATTCTAGTCTATTAAATGATAAATACAGATCTTTAGGTTACAAATGCCAACTGACAGTGGAGAAAACTGCTACTTACTTTCAGTCCACCTGAGGTTTTCCTGGTTAGAAACAGGAAACAAAGTAGCCCCTGCTGCATTTTGGGAGAGGAATGCAAGTGAAGTGTGACCACATAATAGGAATGTCTGGACTAAAACATTCACTCAGGTCATCCTAGAGGACTTGCTTATAGAAGAGTCCTTCTCACAGCTGGAACCAGTAAAAGCATGGGTCAGAACAGAACCTTCCAGAAAGGAGCTCAGCTGAAATAGCTCCCAAGAGCTAGGAAGAGGTTTCAGATCCAGAAATCCCTCACTCAGCAATTCTGATCTTTCTCCACCTAGTGCTCAACCCTCAGAAAGGGTATGGCCTCAATGCCCAGTGATGCCAGAAATGAGCTAAAGACTTCAGAGCCCCACCAATAGACAGGCAGGGAGGTCCTCACCTCATGGAGTCTGAGACCTGCGGGGTGGCGAGCACGGCCAGCTTCCTGGTAGTCCTGTGCTGTTTCAGAGACGAGCCCAGGACCAAGGCTCCTTTGGCGTAGGCATCGTTTGTGGTCAGTGTCACAAAGGCCTGATCTTAATACAAAGAGAAAGAAAAAAAACCCACACTCATTATAATATCCTACCTGGAAAAAGCTACCCCAGGACCCTTTTCAACCACTAATTTGGCAAAATCAGCTCCTCTGAGATCAACCTGCTCTATTAAGGAGCAGCTTCTTTGGGAGTGGGGGAAGAACCCAAGTGCCCACTTTAAGAATGATTCAAGACCATTCTTTAGCAGAAACATCTTTGGCAATCTCCAACAGGCTGATTAGCTTTAAAAATTCAATCCAATTTAGAGTCTGAACATGCAAAATTCTCAGACTAAATAGTAGCTTAACACCAGAAGGTGAACCTCAGGCAATTAACAGGCGGTAATGAAATCAAGAAGTACATTTTCTGTTTCCTACAAGTATGTTCAGCCAAGCACAAATGCAACTAATGACCTCAACTGAGAGCATCTGAAAGCAGAGGCCATATTCTTCATTCGGATGCTTAGGGTTCTGCCAAGCCTCAGGCTTTATATATTGTTTCCTCAATCTGGAGCAAAGGCATCCACACCACCCACCACATCTCAGCAGTCACTCTGAGTGTCTGCTCAAACATCACCTCAATAGACAGGCCTTCCCTCCTTAGTGCGTCTATCTAAACAGCAGCCAATCCGTGTTAATTGGATTTAGGGACCACCTCAAAAGCACTAACAAACCTGCCTTTTTTTTTTTTTTTTTTGAGACACAAGCAGCACCCCCTACCCTGTACCTGGGTTCCCCCCCAACACACACATACACACGCTCAATAATCACGCAGTTGCCAGAAGGGAAGGCAAACACAGGGATTACCCTTTCTACTGAACAAGCCCCACCCTCCAGTTCTCCAGTTCTTCCCGGGAACGAGTCTGATGGTCCACTCTATCTCTGAGGGGATTCTAGTAAGGCAATGGGCATCCAAACGTACAGGATACTTTGGATCAAACACTGGCAGGGGTCACTTGGGGGCACTGTTGCTCAACCCAGGAGTTGGGACATTGTGTCATAAAGTCGCGCTCTGTCTCATTTTCCCTTTGCCCGTTTTCCAACGTGGAGGCTGGAAGCAGAATGAATTCCGGTGAGAAGCTAGAGAAACTTGTAGGCTGTCAAAGGGGCTACTGCATGAGCCAGCCTCAGACCAGAGAGCATCTTCACACCCTTCGGGACTCTCTTCCTTAACAGGATCGCTATTAAGCTGTAGAAAGACTGGTGTCCCCCACTCCTCAAGGGGTACCGGCTTCCCACCTAGTCACACTCTAGGAAAGCTCAGAACAGTGACCTGTCATTTGACATGCCCATCAATCTCTGCCTTTACTTGTTCCTTCAACCCATCATAAGACGGCAACATTTCAGTCTGCCCAAGAGTACTTAATCTGGGAGATAAGGACTAATGTTTTAACTCAAAAGCGGTCCAGATTGTGGGAACCTGGACAGAAGTTTAATAAGATAAAAAGGACTCAAGGATTTCAGGAAGCAAAGATATGGATGCTGCCCAGAACGAAGTAGGGACAGGACAGATGCTTAGGAACATAAGTTGAAACACCTAGCAAACATTACACATGAACAGGAGACAAATGACAGCTGGGTAAAATAGAACACCTCCGGATGCAAGTGCAGTCTTTCGGCAGTTCAGCTGCTCTCATAACCGCGCTATTAGCCTCAACAACATCGGAGGGACCGACCAGTTATCTCTGAGCTTTCCCTTTTCCGGGCAGGGTCAACCCCCGCAACAAGTGAGCCGGCGGACGCCCACCGCATGCGGCCCGCTCCCCTGGGGCGCTCGCCGGGCTCTAGCTTTCCGCAGCCCAGCCCCAAAGGCCTAAAAATAGGTTCGGCGTGGCGGCCAGTGCCCCTGCGGCGGGTAGAGGAGCCGGGCCGGGGCCGCGGGCGTCCGGGCCTGGAGGCCGGCCCTTTCAGGTGTTCCTGCTTGCGGGAGGCGGGGGCGATCCCGCCGCGCTCCAGGGCGCGGAACAGGCGCCCCCAAGAACCGGCTCCCCACCCCCACCCGGCCCCGCCGCAGCTGCTCCGCCCGCCCTTCACGGCGAGAGCAGGAGGAAGGGCACGGACGCGGAAGCAGGAGCGGGGGCTTCGGCGGAGGGCCCAGGCGCCGTCAGGCTACCCCCCCACGACAGCGTCCTGGGTTCTGGGCGGCAGCTCCGGCGCCGGGGGCGGCAGGGCAGCGGCTGACGCAGGAAGCGGCACGCCCGACTGCAGCCACTGCAACTTTGCGGCGGTCCTCGTCCTGCCAGGAACTCCCCCGGGGCTGCGGGCGGGGAGGAGGCGCGGGGCGGGGAGGAGGCGCGGGGCGAGGAGCCGGAGGTCCGGGGGGCGGCGGACGGCGAGGCGCGTACCTGTCATGGTGCTGCCGGGGGGCGGGCGGCCGCTGCAGCCGCAGGTTGCTGGCTGGGAGAAGCCGGGCGCCGGGAGGGAGCGCGGCCAGGGCGGAGGCGCGGCGGGACCCGAGCGTGGGCCCTGAGCGCTCTTATAGCGGCCGTCACGTGGCCGCGCACGCTCCCGGCGCCCGCCGGCATCCTCCCCGCTGAGCGGCCGGCGGGGGCCACCGACCCCCGTCTCCTCCCCAATCCCACCACCCCCGGGGCTGGGCTCCGGGCCAGCTCCCGAGGGGCACCTGCCCGGGGCCTCGCGCCTCTGCATCCCCCACCCAAACTGGGGATTTGGAACGGAACTTTGGGGGCAGAGCGTGGCATAAGCAGGACAAGCCAAGGGGTTAGAGAACCCTAAAAAACAAAAACCCCAGATCACTCTAGTGACAGTAATTCACTTCAGCTGTTTGAAATAAACAAAGTTTAAATTTCACTCTTCGCCTACAATTACAAATCAGCTTCTGGAAACAGTTTTTAGTATTCTCAATGGTCTTGTGGCTTTGACTGAAAAATGGAATGAATCTTCACTGTATTATTTAGATTCGTGGAGCCCTCCGCCTCCATTAGACAGGGTTTTGTTTACTCCTTACACCAACTCCATGAAGTAGGTGGTAGCCTCATTTTACAGATGGAGAAACTGAGTTACAGAAAGGTTAAATTACTTGTCTGTGGTCATATCAAGGGGAGAAGGTAGGCAGTTTGGTTTACAGAATTGACCTTCCTACCGGTAAGGCCATGACATCCCGGGTAGTTGGTGCCCTAAAAAGGTTAGCAAATTATGGTAACTGTGGTTGGGTAATATAGTTGTTTAGGTTAATCTGTTTCACAAATCACAAAAAAGTGAATTTGTCATTTTGCTAGGAAGTTGAGAAATAGCTCTCTATTGTGATCACACCCTTCTCCTCTCTCCATCCCCTCCACCCAGCCCAAACCAGGAAAGGAACAGGTAGTACAATTCTCTGAGAACAACAGTTGCTCAGTAAATGCTGAATGGAGGCCAAATAGGAAATTGACAACATCAGTTCAAAACATGAAACAGATGCATAAGAATAAGTGTTTTATTGCAAAGGTGGTATTGCTATTCTTAAACCAATTGTCTCGGTTTTCTCAAGTGCAGGCCTGGACCACCTACATTAGAATTGCTTAGGGCGCTTGTTAAAATGTTAATTTTTGGTCCTAAGTCCAAACCTCCTGAATCAGAATCTTAAGGGTGGAACCCAAGAATCAGCATCTTAATTATCATTCTCCAGGAAAGTCTCGTGATCCCTTCCCCTTCCCCCCATCATGGCATGGAGACCACTAATTCACATTGGAAAGACCTCCTGGTTACTTGGCATTGTAAACTTTCTTTGTAGGAAGTGGAAATGTGGGGGCAAAGGTATAATGGAGGGGTTTTCATGTATTCAAACCCTGTAGGTTCAGAAGAGTTGATGCTCTGTAAGGAGTATGAAGGCTGTGCTTGAATTGTACCTACCTGGGAGAGGGAAAACAGTGGTGCTCCAGGTCTAAATTGCTTCTTTCCATACTGATAAGTGGACCTAATAGAGTGAAGTTTCCATCTTTCACTCAGGAACCCTCCTGTCTTTGATGATTCTTTACCACCTGCTGCTTGACAGCAGAGTGTCCAGGCTGGGCTTTTACGAAGGGTGATGCTGGGCCCAAAAGGGCAAAGCCAGGAGGAAGATCTGGGGACAACTAGAACAGTAGGGAAAATTTTCTTAGGAACAAGCTCCTCTCTGATCCATCCTCCAGGATGTTTAAGTAAGAGTGGTCACCACAGCCTTCTTTCCTGTGTTTCGTACACATTTACAGTAAGAGAACGTTTATAGCTTTCACCACCTTAATCAAATAGGGACATTATGAGGTTGCTACAATGTTGTCTCAATTGTGATTACTAATAGTGACGCACCACCCAGTTTTCCTGAGGCTGTTTTACATTGAGTTTCGGTTAGGTATGAGAGCAAGGCCTCTCAAACTTTAATGTGCACTGTGTGCACATTAATGTGCACATTCTAGGGATCTTGTTAAAATGCAGATTCTGACTCAGTAGTTTGGAGTGGCTCTCCCGGTGATGTCCAGATTGCGGACCAATTTTGCATAGCAAGGTGACTGAACATTCTGGATTGAACATCGTAGAAGGATTTAGACATAGTGGAAAGACATATGATGTTGTAGTGGGACAGATGTTTGAGAATTTATTAACTTTTTTCCAGTGAAATTTGTGTAGCAGAATTTCTAAATCCTAAAAGAAAGGTTTAAATAAGTACAAAAAGAAAAGCTACATGGGTACTATCAACTTAGTATTATCATGACTATTAACCACTTAAACCCATGCTAAATGTGTATATTTAGCATGGTCGATCCAAAATTCATTTTTAGTTGGCTTTGGAATGCATTATGTAATTTTTTGGCAGGATACTTACCTTCCTAATTATGTTTTGTTTAAGATAATGCTGAAATCAGTTTGCATTCCCTTGAGAACACACACTAATTGACGGTGGGAGCCACTGACCTAGAAATATATCCCAGAGGGCAACCTGCTGGCCTAAGACAAACAGTTTCCACAGACGGTCCATGAAATCGATATACCACATCTGCCCAGATACAGGAACTAACCAGTTAACTTACTACTTAAAATTTTGCCCTTAATTGGTAACACATAAAATCTGTACCTGGAATTGTTGCCAGTGATCACATCCCTGTCTAACTCCAATTGAAAGCTTATTCAAGAAATATTATCCTTGGAGGCCCAAAATTGTTCATTCTTTGCTTGAAAACTGGAGTCTCAAACTCCACAGGTTGCAAGGGCCTGTTGACTAGGGCATTTTTTAATGCCTTAAAAACAACAACAACCCACAACTTTATTAAGATATAATTCACATACCATAAAATTCAGCCATTTAAATTATCCAATTAGATGGTTTTGAGTGTATTCACAGAATTGTGCAAATATCATCACAATCTAACTTTAGAACATTTCATCACCCAAAAAGAAAACTATACCCATAAGCAGTCACTCCTCGTTCTAGCTTTCCCTCAGCCCTAAGCAACTACTAATAATTCTGTCTCTATAGATTTGTCTAGAAAGATTTGCCTATATGTGGTCTTTTGTAACTGGCTTCTTTCATTTACTACCATAATGTTTTCATGGTTCTTCCATGTAAGGGCATGTATCAGTATTTCATTCCTTTTTATTGCCAAATAATATTTCATTATATGGCTATATGACATTTTAGCTACCATTGCATGAATAAACATGTTGGTGAAATTTGGGTCGTTTCCACTTTTTAGATATTGCAAATCATGCTGCTATGAACATTTATTTGTGTCCAAGTTTTTGCCTGACACACACATATATATGTTTTAAAATACCTACATATATAGATAGATAGACCGATCTCCTCCTCGATCTATACCAACTGTAGAATTGCTGGGTCATATGGTAACTCTATGTTTAACATTTTAAGATGGCCAAACTGTTTTTAAAAGTGTCTGCATCATTTTGCATTCCCATTAGTATGAGAATTTCTTACCCAGTGTTGTTGTCTTCTATTATAGCTATTCTAATGGGTTTAGGGTAGCATTTCATTTTGGATTTGATTTGTATTTCCCTAATGACTTGTGATGTTGAGCATTTTTTCATGTGCTTATTGTCCATTTGCATATCTTCTTTAGAGAAATGACTATTTTTTTTAAAGATTTTTTTTTTTTTTAATTTATTTGACAGAGAGAGAGATCACAAGTAGGCAGAGAGGCAGGCAGAGAGAGAGAGAGGGAAGCAGGCTCCCTGCTGAGCAGAGAGCCCGACACGGGGCTCGATCCCAGGACCCTGAGATCATGACCTGAGCTGAAGGCAGAGGCTTTAACCCACTGAGCCACCCAGGCGCCCCTAGAGAAAGGACTATTAAAACACTTTACAAATTTTTAAATTGAGTTGGTTTTTTATTATTGAGTTATAAGGTTTCTTTATATATTCCGGAGACAAGCCCTTATCAGATATATATTGTATGATTTATGATTTTTATTTATTTAAAAATTTTTTTAAAGATTTTATTTATTTATTTATTTGAGAGAGAGAGAGCATGAGCAGAGGGAGGGGCAGAGGGAGAGGGAGAAGCAGAGTCCCTGCTGAGCAGGGATCCCAAGGTGGGGATCAATCCCAGGACCTTAGGATCATGACCTGAGCCCAAGGCAGACACTTAACCAACTGAGCCATGCAAGCACCCCTGATTCATTCATATATATATATAATACGTATGTATTATCCATACGTATTATATATAATACATACATATGTATTATATATAATACATATATACATATATAATACATACGTACATATATATAAATAATTTGTGATATATCCTCCTATTTTGTGGGTTGACTTTTTACTTTCTTGATAGTATTTTTTTAGTATAAAAGTTTTTCTACACAGTCCAATTTATTTATTTTTCTTTTTTGCTTGTACTTTGTATCATGTCTAGGAAACCATCGTCTAACCTGCAGGCATGAAGATTTGCCCTTATGTTTTCTTCCATGAGATTTATAGTTTTAGCTCTTAAATTTAGATCTATAATCCATTTTGTGTTAATTTTTGCGCATCGTGTGCAGTGGAAGTCCAGGTTCTTTCTTGTGCATGTGGATATTGAATTGTCCCAGCACTATCTATTGAAAAGACTATTGTTTCTCCATTGAATGGTCTTGGCACCTTCGCTGAAATCAGTTGACCATCAATGTGACAATTCTAGTTCTAGACTCATTCTATTCCATTGATCTATGTCTATCCTAATGCTAATTCTACATTGCCTTGATTTCTGCAGCTTTGTAGTAAGTTTGGAATTGAGAAGAGTGAGTCCTTTGTTTTTGTTTTTTTTTTCAAGATTGTTTTGGCTATTCTGGGTCCTTTGCATTTCCATATGAATTTTAGGATCATTTATTAATTTCTGCAACAAAGGAAGATGGGATTTTGATAGAGATTGCATTGAATTTCTAGATCAATTTGAGAACTGACAACTTAAAAACTTAAACCTTCTGATCCATGAATATGAGATGTCTTCTCATTTACTTAGATCTTCCTTAATTTCTTTCAACAATGCCTAGTAGTACATTGCCTTTTAAAACACATAACAAAATTCAAACAAACTAGGTCTGTTAGCTGCATAAACCCATAGGCATGACATGTGATTTTCTTTCTTTCCCTGTAATTTTCATCTTTAATTATTTTTAAAAATTTTATTTAAATTCAATTTAATTAATATATACTGTATATTAGTTTCAGAGGTAGAATTCAGTGATTTCATCAGTTGTATACAACACCTAGTGCTCATCACATCACATGCCCTCCTTAATGCCCATCCCTCAGTTATCCCATCCCCCTACCCCCTCCCTCCAGCAACCCTCAGTTTGTTCCCCATAGTTAAGAGTCTCTTATGGTTTGCCTCCCTTTCTGTTTTCCTCTTATTTTATTTTTCCTTCCCTTCATCTGTTTTGTTTCTTAAATTCCACATATGAGTGAAATCATATGGCATTGATCTTTCTCTGACTGACCTATTTTGCTTAGCCTAATACCCTCTAGTTCCATTCACGGCAAGATTTCAACTTTTTGATGGCTGCATAATATATAATATACAAATTATATATAAAATATTCCATTTTATATATATATACCACATCTTCTTTATCCATTCATCTGTCGATGGACATCTGGGCTCTTTCCATATTTTGACAATTGCGGACATGGCTGCTATAAACATTGGGGCACATGTGCTCCTTTGAATCATTATGTTTGTATCCTTTGCATAAATACCTAGTAGTGCAATTGCTGGGTCATAAGGTAGCTCTATTTTTTACCTTTTGAGGAACCTCCATACTGTTTTCCAGAGTGGTTGGACCAGCTTGCACTCCCACCAACAAACACCTGATTTTTGTATCTTGTAGATACTCTAAATTTATATTCTTGGCTAAAATGCGATTATCATTGACCTTTATACAAGGAACAACATTGTTTTGCTCCATCACAAGACAACCTTTACAAAGTCCACTTTGGCATTATCATCAGTAATAGCTATCACTTACCTGATGCTAGGCTTCTTGTACATATTAAATCATTTAACTTTCCCAACAATCAAATGAGGTAGATAGTCTCTAATCCCCAATGTCTATGGGAGACACAGAGCTTATCCAACATTATACAGCTAGTAATTTGTGGAGATGCTTCCCCAGTCTGTGCAATAACCAGGGCTTGGTTATATGTGCAGGTTGTGTACTATTCAAAAGCTGCGAAAGGAGATGTGTGCAGTGAAAAGTCAGTCCCCTGCCATCTTTTCCCTCCAGCCATGTTTCCCTGCATAGAGTGGCATTATGTTCTCAGCTTTCTCTGTAGATCTAAGGATGCCACAGAAAACTCACTGTGGCTTTTCCGATGTGCTGTTGATGGTGTTGGCTGTGTCACAGTTTCTTCTTTCAGAGGATCCACGGGAAAATGTTCACCCTACTCTTAGAATCAGAAAGAATGTTGCATCTCCTTAATGCTTAGTTTTTTATCTTACAGGCATTTTGAATCTTATAGCATACATGCTTCCCCCTTTTTTGGTCCACTTAGAAGCTTATGGCAAAATTTGCAGCTACTTCTAGTCATTATTTAGCCACTCCACCCTGCATTTACTAATGAGTTACTCTCATTATTACGCTTGCCTTATTTATGAAGTTGCATGAGATCCTTTGGAAGTGGGGGAGGCATGTGGAATTAATTAGTAAATAATTAAATGATCAGAGGTTTCTAGTGGGAGTAGAGCACAGAAAATAAAATTTCAGCTCAATTTGGGTGACTCTGGAGGTTTTTGTGGTAGTTTGCCAGTAAAAGGAAGATTCCATAAATTAGAGAGGCAGGGTCATGGATCTAGACATGGGAATAACCTTCTGTAATTAGTCTAAAATTAGTTAAAAAGACAAAGTAATTGCTTGATCTTTCAATTTTACTTTTATTATTTATTCTACCACTAACACGATAACAACATGATGATGGTCAAAAAGCAGAAATAAAGTTGTCCAGGATCTCTAACCCTGAACACTTCAAATATATATATCTATAGATATATATATTTGAACACTTCAAATATATATATCTCTATATAGATATATATATCACCTTTCAAACTTTAGTTATCGTATTTGTTATCTTTTAGTTTGTGGGTTATATCATTTAAATTAGCAAGTTATAAGACTAAAAATTAAGAGAATCTCTTTGGAAGCTATCCGTTCTTTAAAATCAGCTTTACTGTAGCATAATTTATATACAATAAAATTTACTTTTTAAAAGTATACAATTTGGGACACCTGGGTGGCTCAGTTGGTTGAGTGTCTGCCTTCAGCTCAGATCATGATCCCAGAATCCTGGGATTGAGTCCCACATCAGGCTCTCTGCTCAGTTGGGAGTTTGCTTCTTCCTCTGCCTCTGCTTCCCTCTCCCTCTCTGTCTCTCATGAAAATAAAGAAAGAAAATCTTAAAAAAAAAAAAGTATACAATTCAATGAGCTTTGACAAATATATACTATCGTTTAACTATCAACACAATCACCCCCCAGATTTCCCTCTAGGGCTTTTGTGGTTAATCTCATCTCCCTACCCTAGTCCCTGGCCAACACAGCTCTGATTTCTGTCATACAGATTTGCCTTTTGTAGAATTTCATACAAATGCAATCATACAGTATGCTATCTTTGTGTCTGGCTTCTTTTAGCATAAGGCTTTTGAGGTTTATTCATGTTGTTGAGTATCAATGGTTCCTTACTTTTTATTTCTGAGTAGAATTCTTTTGCATGCATATACCAACATGTATTTATCCATTCACCAGCAGATGGACATTTGAGTTGCTTCCACTTTGGGTTTTATGAATAAAGCTGCCATGAATATTCAACTGCTAGGAGCAGGATTACCGGATTGTATAGTATGGTATATGTAAGTTTATAAGAATGGCTTATAAGTGTTCAAAGTTCATTGCGAAAACTGGATGAGATCACAAAGAATGGAAGTTATTGTTTTTATATAAAATTATGTCCTAAGATGATCTGATGTCCATTCATAGTACACTGAGAGAGAAAAGGACATAAGTCCCCACATGTATTACTGGAGAATGACCCTCCTTTAGCTTGCCGATGCCATCTGCTTCTAGCTGTCCAGCGTGTGTACACTCAGGGTCTCATTTGAGAAGGATCAGAAAAGATGACCCCAAGATTCATTATGATTCAGAGTCTTAGTGATCTTTGGACTGCAGGCTTTTACCCGAAAAGAGAACATCACTGTCACCAAACCTCTAGAACACAATATATATTATAGAAAATACTGTATTGTGGATTGTATCATTTGATCTTCAAACCAGCCTATCAGGTTATCTAGCCTATCAGGTCACCTACATGATATTTTCATAAGGCCACTGTGACTCAAGCAAAAATTTTATTCTTTTTTTTTTATTCTTTTTTTTAAAAAGCATTCAACTTCCAGCTTAAACAACAACAACAACAACAAAACTAAAGGCTGTCGCAGATGTCCCCACACAGCCCTGAGCCCTCTTACATTACTGAACTACAGCCAGTCCCTCAGGATCATCACATCTCTGAGCCCGATCCCAGCCCTGAACCTCCAAAGGGAGTGTGAGGTTGAGAGATGTCTGTTGAGCACAATGTTTGGAAACAAAAAAAATTTTTTATTTTTCTTTTCCCCCAGGTGAAAAGTGGTCTTCTTTGGTTCACGCAGAATTACTTTCCCTGTATTACAGATGATATAACTGAAACTCAGAGAAGTTAGAAAATTGCTCAAGGTCATTTGACTACAGAGTGGTATGTCTGGAGCTTCTTGAAGTGTGCTACCTTCCTGGAATTTGAGTGGGAATCAAAGCATTCCTCAGAATTTGAGACCTCAGAGACACTCACTGGTAATTCTAGTAGTTGGTATGTCAATACTCTCTCCCATCTGCTTCTCCTTTTGACACAGAGGAGATGGAGGAGTGAATGAGGCATTGGATTTTTGAAGAAAAGCCTCTAAGAAGAGAAAAAAGAGGCAGAAAGTAGGAGATAGATGAATGTTGGAAGCAGCCTGGGAGAGGTTCTAGCCCACAAGCAGGCAGAGAAGGAGTCAGAGTTCAAGTGAAAAAGAGCCAAGAAGGCTCCAAAGTCCTAAAAAAGCTGCTGTCAAAGGACATATGTCACTTCACTCTTAGTAATTCCTAAGCAGCTTCTAGAATAGATCCTATCACGTACTCTCATTCCAGCGAGGGGTCATCAGAACAAAGGTTTAATGATTTCTCAGAGTGTCCTAGACTCCTAAAATATCTTTATCTCTCTGAAATTCCTTTTACAGAGGACAAAATATTTCACCTATAATTAGAGAGAAAAAATAAGTTCTGGTTAAGAAGAGACATTTATTTGAAGAGCTAATTTTATGAGGCATAGTAAGGAATAGGTACCACATATATAATCTCATTTAATCTTTTCGACAGCCCTGTGCAGCAGATATTATTAGCTCCATTTTGCACACAAAATGATGAGACAGAGGTTAAGAAACTGTTTACCTTCGGTGTGTGACTACGCCTTTTATGAGCCAGTAAATAAATTCTGTGTCCAGGGGTATTTTTACCATACATGAATACAGTCTGTGGGTACAGCTTTGCTTGAAATGATTACCGAAGATTTTTGAAAACAAACTTTAAAAAAAAAATAACCAAACTTTATTAAGATAAAGCAACATGCTTTCAGAAGATCCATTCATTGACGTATGGGTATTTTGCACACAGAGCAATTATAGTAACATATAATTCTTAGAACCATTAATACCTAGTGCTTTCGTGGTCATTTATAAATTAAAGAGGGGTTTCTGTAGAAATAGAAATTTACTCAGTCTTGGTACTTAAAATTTTTAAGGGATATTTAAGGTTTTTTTCCAAATATGTATTTTAAGCGTTTATTATTTTTAAAGATTTTGGTAATTTATTTGAGAGAGAGAGACAGAAAGAGTGACAAAGATAGCAGGAGAGAGCAGGAGAGGGGAGGAGAGGGAGAAATAGGCTCCCTGCTGAGCAAGGAGACCGAGGAGGGGCTGGATCCCAGGACCCTGGGATCATGACCTGAGCTGAAGGCAGACACTTAACTGACTAAACCACCCAGGTGTCCCTTGAGCATTTCTTTTTAAAGTAAGGCAAGAACAAGAGACTTTTTATTATTCCACACAAATCAATATAGCCCTCAAGCTTTAAAATACTTCCTCACTACTATTTTGTGTTACATGGCCCTTAAACATATTGCTTCTGGCTGCTTTCACTTTTGCTTCTAATGAACTTTGAAGTTCTTTATTTTTGGTTGGGTTTTTGTTTGTTTGTTTTTGTTTGTTTGTTTGTTTTTGGGTTTTTTGTTTGTTTAGGGGGGAGTGTTATAACTAGATAAATCTTTGGTTCCCAAAATATTTCAGGTTTTGTTCTGTCAGATGATTGAGATAATTTTTTATTTGAATTTAAACAGCTTAAAAAATGTACTAAAGTATCCACCACATTAAATTTCATTGGCAAGTATTTAGGAATGATCGTCCGCTAACCTCAATATTCCAGAAACAGATTTGCAACCAACAGCTCAAGGGCTGGTGGGTAAGCCAAACCTGTGCAAACCTGTCAGTGTGGACTGACCTTTAGCTGAAGATTTCTCACTGCCAGTTTGCATCAGGAAAACCCCTCCAGCAGCCCAGGATCTTCCTTGAATACTACAGAGCTGAAAGCTGTTGCCAGAATTTGATACTCCACCCCTGTATGCCAGGCAGGGTGCTACAGCCCAAACAGTTTGGTCATGGTACATCATTGGGTCACACCCAGCTTCTGGCCTGGCCAAAAGCTTAAGAGCGGTGATAGCATCTAACCTTGCTGGGCCTATCAAAAAATCAGCATGTGAGCTCTTTGGCAGGTTGTGCTGGTGTCAGCTGAGGGCAGCCCTTTCTGGAGGCAAGTGGGTTCTCCCAAAGGAAGGAAAGGCGGTGCTGCCCTGCCACCTGCTAGAATCAAATTCAAGAAAGTCTGCGACCACTGTATGTGACTCTCATAAAGGTGTATCTGTAGGAAAGGTACTGACCACCTGAGAGACAAGCAGAAGAACAGTTTGTATCAAACATATTGGTTACAGGAATTTGACAGATCTCCTGGACAAATCGGTTCTTTTTTTTTTTTTTAGATTTTATTTATTTGTTAGAGAGAGAGAGCGCGCGCAAGTAGGGGGAGGGGCAGGTAAAGGGAGAAGCAGACACCCCACTGAGTAGGGAGCCCCATGCGGGACTCCATCCCAGGACCCTGGGATCAGGACCTGAGCCCAAGGCAGATGCTTAACCGACTGCCAGGCACCCCACAAATCAGTTCTGAAAGAAATAGCATTTGTCCAGAATAGGTGTTTGAATTCTTTTTTTGTGTGTGTGTGTTTGAGGTCAGGAGAAAATCCCTTAAAGTCCAGAAGCCCTGCAACTAGCAGTTCCCAAAGAATATGCTCAGCTGGTGAGGACAGCTGGGCGTTTCCAGTACGCCCACAACAAAGCACAATATGTTCCTGCCTATGGAACCTTAAGGATCCGAGGCTTAAAAGTTAAGACCTTAAACGGTAGATAAATAATCAAGACTGGTGGGCTGATGTTTAAGGTAAAGTTTACATAAGAGAAATATGATGGAGGTTCCTATCAGAATCCACATTCCTTTAAGGTTTGATTTTTCTCTTTGGGAGATTTCATAAGGTTTTCTTTATACTTTAATTGGTTTCAAGAAGATTGAAAATTGGGTTCAAATTTTTAGGATTAGGATAAATCGGCCATTGTGTGACGGTCTCAGTTAAAAAAAATATAAAAAGAGTTAACCGTTTGAGGCGGTATTTCAATACTATTTTTTTTAACTGAAAGGGAAAGACTAGACCATTTTCATATATTTTAAATTGTGTTATTTAATTTTTTGAATAAGTAATTATTTAATGGTTCAAAAATAAGTATAAAAAGGTCTATGGTGAAAAGTCTTCCTGCAACTCCTGTCCTACTCTCCACAGGTAACAATTTTTTGCGTAAGAAAAATGAATATATTGGTAATTCCTTCCCTAATTTTATGTAAAGGGAACATCCCATACATCTTGTTATGTGGTATATTATTTTTTTAATTAGAAAACTTAATTTTTAGAGTGGTTTTAGGGTCAGAGAAAAACTAAACAGAAAGTACAGAGTTCCCATATACCCTCATCCTCACACACCTACAACCTCCCCCCACCAACATCCCACACCACGGTGCCACATTTGTTACCATCAGGGAACCTACACTGACACGTCATTATCATCCGAAGTCCACAATTTACATTAGGGTTCAGTGTTGGTGTGCTGTACATTCTATGGGTTTGGACATATGTATAAGGACAAGTATCCAGCATGGCAGTATCTTACAGAACAGTTTCAGTGCTCTGAAGTTCCTCCGTGTCTGCCTATTCATCCCTCCTTCCTCCTAACCCTGGCAACCACTAATCTTTTAGATTGGCTTCTTTCACTCAGTAATGTGTTTTTAAGTTTCCTTCATGTCATTTCATGGCTTGATAGCTCATTTCCTTTTAGAGCTGAATAATATTCCATTGTGTACCACAGATTAATTGTCCATTCATCTCCTGAAGGACGTCTTGGCTGCTCCCAAGTTTTAGCAATGATGAATAAAGCTGCTGTAAACATCCATGTGCTATTTCTTGTGTGGACATAAGTTTTCGATTCCATTGGGTAAATGCCAAAGAGCGTAACTGCTGGGTCATATGGTAAGAATACGTTTAGTGTTGTAGAAATTGCCAAACTGTCTTCCAAAGTGTATGTACCATTTTGCATCCCCGCTACAAATGTTGTCGACATGCTCACCAGCATTTGCTGGTTGTCAGTGTTCTAAATTCTGGCCATTCTAATAGATGTGTAATGGTATCTCATTATTGTTTTAATTTGCATTTCCCTGGTGACCCATGAGGTGGAACATCTTTCCATATGCTTATTTGCCATCTGTATATCTTCTTTGGTGAGGGATCTGCTAAGGCCTTTGTCCTATTTATTAATTGGATTGTTTGTTTTCTTATTGTTTACTTTCGAGTGTTCTTTGTATATTTTGGATAACAGTCCTTTATCAAATATGCTTGCTCAAATACTTTCTTCCAGTCTGTGGCTTATCTTTTCATTCTCTTGACAGTGTCTTTCACAGAAGAGAGATTTTTAATTTTAATGAAGTCCAGCTTATCAGTTCTTTCACAAACTGTGCTTTGGTGTTGTATTTAAAAAGTTGTTACCAAACCCGAGGTCATCCATATTTTCTGTGTTATCTTCTAGGAATTTTATGGTTTGGTGTTTTACATTTAGGTCCATGATCCATTTTGAGTTAATGTTTGAGAAAAGTGTAAAGTCTGGTCTAGAATAATTGTTTTGCATGTGGATGTCCAGGTGATCTGGCACCAGTTGTAGCAAAGATGAATTTTTTCCATTGTACGGCCTTTGTCCCTTTGTCAAAGATAAATTGATTATAATTGTGTGGGTTATTTCTGGACTTTTTTTTTTAAGATTTTATTTATTTATTTGTCAGAGAGAGAGAGAGAGAGAGAGAGCACAAGTAGGCAGAGTGGCAGGCAGAGGCAGAGGGAGAAGCAGGCTCCCTGCCGAGCAAGAGGCCAATGTGGGACTCAATCCCAATCAGGACCCGAGCCAAAGGCAGCCACTTAACCAACTGAGCCACCCAGGCGTCCCTGGACTTTTCTATTCCATTGATCTATTAGTCTATTTTTTTGCAATACCACATTGTCTTGATTATTGTAACGTAATAATAAGTCTTGAAGTAAGGTAGTGTCAGTCCTACAACTTTGTTCTTCTTTAATCTTGAGTTTGTTACCTGGATCTTTTGCCTTTCCATATAAATTTTATAACCAGTTTGCCAAACTCCACAAAATAACTTCCTGGGATTTTGACTGGGATCATGTTGAATCTATAAATCAGGTTGGGAAGAATTGACATCTTGACCGTACTGAGTCTTCTTACCCATGAACATGGAATATCTCTCCATTTATTTAGTTCTCCTTTGATATCTTTCACCAGAATTTTGTAGTTTGCCTCATATAAATGTACATCTTTGTTAGATTTATTTCATTTTGGGGATTACAGAAGTAAATAGCGATGTGTTTTAAGCAAATTCCACTTGTTAATTGATGTTATATAGGAATGTGATCAACTTTTGTATATTAACCTTGTATCCTGCAGCTTTGTTATAATTGCTTATTAGTTCCAGGAGCATTTTTTTTGTCAATTGTTTCAAATTTTCTACACAGATGATGTCATCTATGAACAAAGATAGTTTTATTTCTTTTTCCCAATCTGTGTACCTCTTATTTCCTTTTATTATCTTATTGCATTAGCTAGGATTTCCAGTGCGATGTTGAAAAGCAGTGGTAAGAGGGGACATCTTTATCTTCTTCCTGATTTTAGTGGGAAAGCTTCAAGTTTCTCACCACTAAGTATGCTGTTAGGTTGTTGTTGTTGTTTTTATAGTGGTTCATTATCAAGTTGAGGAAGTTCTCTATTCCTAGTTTCCTGAAGGTACCTTGCTTTTTTTTTTTTTTTTTAACAATAAAGTCTGGAGAACTTTCTATTATAAACATTAGGAGCTGCCTTATTACCATTATTATGATCTACAGCTGCATAGTACTCCATTGCATGGATATGCTATTTAACTGGATCTTTGTTTTTATGCGAAGTAGGCTATTTTCACATCTTTTGTTAGCACCAATAATGCTGCAGTGGCTACCTTTATAAGTAGACCATTTTGTATGTTTAAAAATTCCTCAAAGTTGAAATAGTGGGTAAAAGCTTGTATATGCATCTATTGCTTTAATTACTAAATTTTACTCTACAGAGATTGTACAAATTTATACTAATAACAGGAATATAGGAAATATTTGAAAAGTTGTGTTTCAGTATGGTTTTGGTTTGCGTTTCTCTTACTATGAGTGAAGTTGAACATACCTTCTCTTTTTATTATTTTTATTTTTTAATTAAAAAAATTTTTTTAAAGATTTTTATTTATTTATTTATTTGAGAGAGCGAGAGCATGAACATGAGTGGGGAGTGGGAGGGACAGAGTGAGAGGGAGAAACAGACTTCCTGTTGAGCAGGGAGCCCCGAGTGGGGCTTGATCTCAGGACCCTAAGATCACAACTTGAGCCGAAGGAGACACTTAATCAACTGTCTCTTTTTAGAACATTTTTAATTTTTTAAATTTTGTTTAAAGATTTTATTTATTTATTTGACAGAGAGAATGAGAGAGCACAAGCAGGGGGGAGAGTAGGAGAGGAAGAAGCAGGCTCCCTGCTAAGCAGGGAGCCTGAAGCTGGGCTTGATCCCAGGACCCTGGGACCATGACTTGAGCCAAAGGCAGATGCTTAACCATCTGAACCACCCAGGCACCCTGCAACTGTTTTTAAATTTATAATCATTTCTATTTCTTTTTCTTTTTTCATATCCTTTGCCTTTATTTTTTAATTGGACTATTGGCCTTTTTCTTAGTGAAGTATAGTAGCTCTTAATGTATTATGGAGATTATCCATTTGTCTGATGTGAATTACAACTGTGTGTATGTATATAGACTATTTTAACACAGAGTAGATTCTCTGATCCAGAGGTATTCGAACATAGGATCACTTGGTAGGATTACATAGCAGGTATTCTTGGATTAGATCTCTGGACCATATGATTTAAAAAAAAAAGATTTACTTATTTATTTTGGAAAGAGAGAGGGAGCGCGCACTGGAGCCAGCATGAGCAGGGGGAGGGGCAGAGGGAAGAAAGAATCCTCAAGTAGAATCCCTGCTAAGCGTAGAGCCCAATGTGGGGCTCGATCCCAGGACCCTGGAATCATGACCCGAGCCGAAATCCAGAGGCAACAGCTTAATCAACTGAGCCACCCACCATCTTAGGACCAGGGATTTTTAAAGTACATTCTCATTCTCAGCTTTTATGATTCGCTGGTCACACATTGCCTTATTTAGACTAGAAAACCTAGGTTTGGTTAACTATGCATTAAGCAGTTTGCTTTCACATGGTCTACTCAGCATCTCCCTAGAAGACAAGGCCTGAACGCTTGGCAATCACGCATTTGTCAAGTATCCAGTGACCCGCATCTTTGCACCATTTTCCTTAGGAAGAAGGAGGCAGCTGTAGCCCATCACCTTTGAGGACTTTGGCCAGCAGCCTGGCATCTTGGGAATTTATCCAGCATGCATTTTCAGAGGTATTCAGACACTTTTAGAAGAAAGCAAAGTCACTAAAGGAAACCAAGAACATTAAAGATTTACACATCTTGTGTAATTTTACTGTAAGAAACAAAGCCAGGTTCTGCTCAGCACTTAATATAAGATGAACTGAAAACTGCAAAGAAACATGTTTAAAGATAATTAATAAATTTGTAGAATATTTTTGTCAAATCACTCACAGCACACGTTTTATAGGCAGCTTGAAAACATTTCACATACTGGAAAGATGAAAGCATTTGGTATTTATTTCTTGGGGGTGGAGGGACTAGAAGAGTCGTAGGTCTTCCGACTCCTCAGAAGATGATTCTGCATATATTGCACATAGTTACCAACTGCTCGAAATCAGCAAGGCCTCATTTGGGTCTTTGGACATGTCAAGAAACAGTATGGGGCTGATTGAAGTGAATGGCAATGAGAGGTCAGCAATTGCTAAGGATTTTTTTCAAGTGTTATTTTTTTACTTTTCAAGTTTAACAGCAAGACCTCACTAACTTAGAGTACTTAAAGGCAGACATTTTTCTAAAAGGGATGAAGTTAGTTTAGGTCCTATCAGTTCAGTACTTCATTTCTTTTCCTTTTTTGAAAAGTTTTCCTTTTCTCCATTCTTTCCTAATTAGCTTCTGATCCCAATAACTCTGTCCCTCACTTTTCCCCCCTTCCCATTTTATTCTTCCCTATCTCCAGCAGGTATAATCAAAGGAATATATTCTTTACTTTCTTTTTGCTCTCTTTCCTTGAAGGTACATCCCTTGTGTTTATAGACGAGCTGACATTGCTCAAGAAGGATGAGGTCTGGATCTAAAAATGCTTCTAGATGCAGCAAAGTACACAATTGTGACCACGATCTTCAACTGGGAGGTGGTGTTAGGAGAGGCCAAGAATGAGCCTGGTTATTCTGGGCATTTGTCATAGCTGATCTGAAGGCTGATTAGGTCATAGATAGAAGCTGATGCTCTGGGAAACTGGACAAGCCAGGCCCTGCTACGAGTCGTGCAAGTCAAGTAGCGGGTGGACCCACTATATTTGGCCAGCCATGAAGAAGACCCCAAAACATCCCACCTGTTAGGCACCAGATAGAAACTGCCAACCCTCTCCATCAGTGAAAAAATGAGGAGGGTGGATGAGAGGGAGGGGGAAGGATATAGACAGAGGGAGAAAGAAAGAGTGAGAGATTAAAAAGCAGAAGCATTCCTTTTCTCACTGGTTACAAGACCCCCCAGGTTGAATTCACAATAATAACAGGGAGGAGAAAGTTCAAATGGATATATCCCATGCATGGCATTAAAAATGGAGCTTGAGCATATGCAAACAGCATGTCAACTGCAGATCTGAGGTGATGGCGAAGCACAGGCTCTGGGGTGAGAAATAAGCTTCTGTTGAGAAACCATCTGGGAAAACTCATAGACTAATTTGAATTGAACCAAGCTGAGACCTTAAGCATTTCTTTCCAATGAGATCCAAGCCAGACAATGACACGAGCTGATGTTTAGTTGCGGAGATGCCCATGTGTCCTCGCCTAACAGCTGTCACGGTAAGTCCACGCTGCTCTGGAAAGCTAGACAATTAATGGCCGTTTGCTTTGAAGTCCATGGAAAGCTGCTTCCTACTGTGGTACATTTACAAGTCCTACAACTGCCATGTCAAATGTTCAGTGCCTCAACTGCATCAGTCCCACTAACTCCTTTAGATGTTCATGTTTCTCAAAGGTATTCAAATCCCTAAAGCTGCTATGTGAGGTCTTTCAAGACAGGTGTTTGAAAAAAATATGATTTATTTTTAAATCATTAGATTATTAAATAAGTTTGCCAAAAACAGGACTCTAAGTCATGGATGCCTGTATTTTATTTTATTTTATTAACTGAGAGAGAGCTATTTTCAAAGGAGTCAGATTTGGATGAGTGGATAGAGAATTGTTAAATCTATAGAATTGTCCAGATAGTAGCTTCACACTAAGAAACATGAAGATGAAGATGTTAATGATTTTTTAAAAAGCTTCATAAGGGGACCAATTTCACTTCTCTCTACTTTAGAGGTTTCAAAATAGGCCTGGGGTGGGGGGAGAGAAACATGCTTATAAAAATATCCAGACTCGGGTTCAGAACAAACATAAGTTTAAACTAGCTATGTATGTGTTGAAGGTAATGGAAAAAAGCACAACCGGCCGAATAATTTGAGTTCCCTGTGTCCCACATATATCTCTGTGTCAATGGGATAGTGGATGTCTGTAAAGGACTTTGGTTTCCAGATCTTCATCATTCAAGCCAAAGTGAATATAGTTTTATTTGGAGCCTGCTGTAAAGGGAAAATCATTAACATGATATTTTTAAAGATAATGTTTCATAGCATACATTTGCAATGGATTACTAAGACTCTTGGTGAAATTACTTTAGTTAATTCTCCATGCATTGCATTGTAGTAAGAAAAATGCCAGTGTTTTCATGCTGAGATTATTTGGTAGGGTTAGCAAAGGGTAATTGCCAGTTTGAGTTTATCTTTGTAGTAAAAATCAAATGTGGACTGCATTGAGACGGAAATTCAGGACTTAACCTGTCCTATGGAAATCATCTGCACTTAGCAAAGCTTCATGGTTATTTTTCTTTTAAATTTATGTTGTTTTGCCTTTAGGGAGTTGATGGAAAGGCATTGTGAGTGTTTTTGTGGATAAAGTTAAAATTGTTTCATTAAATGTTAATGGACTTAATAGTCCAGTTAAAAAGAGCCCATATATTAGCCTGTATTCAGCACTTAATGCTGACATGGCTTATGTTCAGGAATTGCATTTGGGCCCACAGAGCTGAACATCATATGTGAGCATAGGTTAGTAATGGGCTTTGTTCTTTTGCTATAAGGAAATCACCATTCTGTTTATAAATGACTCTGGTTTTTAACAAAACAGCTATTTTAGATGCAACCAATTGGTTTATTTTGGCCCAAAGAAAGATTTGGACATCTATTTGAACATTAGGAACACAGCATGGCTCACTGGATTCAACAACTGAATAGAATGTGAGTTATATAAAATTCCATAACACGTCTTAAACTTTCTTTAGTACCTTCACTATAAAGTGAGCTAGCAATACTATTGGGAGAAATTACTCATTTTCCAGTATTTTGCAAATTTGCAAGAGATTTTTGTTGATTGGTTTTTTGGAAAGGGAACTATTAGACTAAAGTAAAGCTCTATCTTGAAAAGTGCGTTCATTTTTGGCTGGTGTAAGAGATTCAAAGTTGTGCCATTCCTTTGGATTAGATGTGAATAAATATTTTTTGCAGTTTGAGTAGTTAAAGGTATATTATGTAGAGAGAAAGAGATCTACAGGCTCAGACTGCTCACATTTCCACATGATCTTCCTGACTCTTGTCTTCAGGAACCACCAAATCATGTGGCTTTGGATACACTGTTGTTAGCTCTTTTGAAATCAAACAACACTCATGTTAATGTATCTACAAACATTTGGAAATAGAACTGCTCCATTCCACATGTGGTTATGAACCATATGGACTACACGTAGGCTGAGAGCATGATAATACATGACGGTCTCTATTTCCACCTACTGCTTTGCAAAATGGTGAGGAATTCAATGAGATCATAAGATAACAGGACATGAAAGCTTAAAGAACTTTCATTTATTCATTTAGCAAGGATTTTTGAGTATCTTTTTCCTTTTCCACCAAAAGAATTTAAAATCTGCACAAAAGTCTTTAACTGTTTTTAGCTGCAACAAGTCTAGTGTTAGAGATATGAATTTGTACAAAAGCACTCAGAATAAGCAAGGCATGCAAAATGATGACAGAGGTGGCAAGACTAGACATAAAAAACTTGAGACCAACGAACGTGACCTTGAGGAAACAACTGTCTGTTTAGTGTCATCAGCAAATGAGGGACGGGCTGATAACTTGAGAGGCTCCTTCTCCCTCTACGATTCGATGGATGATAATAGAAATCACTGTCCATAGTTATCCCAGTACAACAGGGGAGACTGGTGCTCTGGGTCCTCCCAGCGGCATGAACTTTTCTAAAATTCTCTCTTGTTTTTAGCTGCTCTGAATGTATATCATTTATCACTGTATTTTATGAGTGCTTTGAAAGTTGCCAGGCACTCAATGAATGCAAGGCCTATTTATTAAAATTTTATTAATTTTATAATAATATATTTGTTATTATTTATAATTTATTTATAAATTTATTTATTAAAATATTATTTATTATTTATTTATTAAAAGACTATATCTTGGGATGCCTGGGTGGCTCAGTGGGTTAAAGCCTCTGCCTTCAGCTCAGGTCATGATCTCAGGGTCCTGGGATCGAGCCCCACATTGGGCTCTCTGCTCAGCGGGGAGCCTGGTTCCTCCTCTCTCCCTGCCTGCCTCTCTGCCTCCTTGTGATCTCTCTCTCTGTCAAATAAATAAATAAAATCTTAAAAAAAAAAAGACTATATCTCTTCAGGATGTCAAATACAATCCATGGATAAGTTTCTAAGTTCAAGTCTCCACTTTGAACTTCTTTTAGAGACAAATGGGGGAAATCAAGAAGCTGATAGAAGGAAGACAACATACGATTAAAAATTAGCCAAGGCAAGCCTGCATAGATATTCATCTATCTCTTGAATTTTATACAGTTAAGTTACCTTTAGGAAATCAGATAAATCTGTTGCCTTCAAGACCAGGGAATGCTTGGTCCCTCAAGAGTTTTTAACATGCTACCTCGAAAGTTTCATCAATATCCAGAACCAAAAGCCAGTCAGATGTGGGAACACAACAGAACAAAATAATAGCTAACATTTATTTCTGACTTTTGCCAGGTACTTTTCTAAGCTTTTTACATGTGTTAACCCATTTAATCCTCACAGCAATTCTCAGGTAGGTACTGTTACTAGTCTTGCTTCACGGATGAGGAGATCAAGGCACAGAGAGGGTAACTGACTTGCCCTTAAATTGTAAACGGCAGGGCTGGGATTCAAACCGATGTAGTCCATTTTTATGGCCTATGCTTTGTGTCCACAATAATCTAGCCGCTTCCCAATAGGACTACTGATTTGTCATATTCAGTGACAGGCACCAGTAGCTAGTAACCAAGAGTTTTCATCCAGCATTTAGGTCAAGCACTGGTGGGCTGAAGGCAGGCAGGGCCAAATTTACCCCTTAGGCACCAGAGGCCAGGGCCTAATGCCCACAGTACTTTCAGGGGCCCAAGAAAGGTTTTAAATTTCTTTCCAAATCAGAAGAAAAAAATGGAATACTAATCCAGCCTGGTTTGTGTTTGTCTTTATACTGGCATAGCCATAGTTGATATATTTTTCAATGTGCCCAGGAATATCCTAAGGTGGGCCTAGACAAGGGGTAGAGCTGAGGCAGATGGGCTGTGGCCAAAGCTGCTGCTCAGAAACCCTTCTGGAGGCTCCTTGTGTGGGCCCTTCCTCTCCTGTGCAGGTTGGTGCCCAGGCAAGTTACTGCAGAGCCCACCTTGGGCAGATCCGCTCAACTCAGGCTCAGACCTTGGGATTCGCTCGAAGCACTGCCCCTCTCTCGTGCCTTTGTGACCTGGTGGCTGTGGGCTCTACCCTCACTTCTCCCATGCGCTGCATTGAGACACATGTGCTGACGTGTTTCACTGCTGGTCTGCGGGTGTGTTTGGTCTGGTCTGTACCGTGTTGTATCGAGCCAGAGTTAGCGTCAAAAAGTGGGCAGGGGGAGGGGGGAGGGGACCTTCACAGAGAGATGTGGCTTCTTGGCTTCTTTGGAAAGGTCAGAAGGCTTGGTAGCAGTGGGCCCACATTGCATGGCTCCACACAGCTGGGGTTCACTGGAAGTGCTTGCTTCAGTTCCCTCTTAGCCCTGCCAGGCCCAGTAAACCAGGAATTTCAACCTTTGCCCTCAGAGATACGTGACAGCGTCAAGTATTAGCTTTCCTCAAAAGTCCTGCAGGTTCACCGAGAAGGAAGAAAGCTGTGCAAATTAGCCAGTAATAAAGGAATTCCAGGCTTTAGCTAGTGGGAAGACCTGGAGGGTCCTGAGGCCTCTGCCTCCCATGTCAGGTAAGGCCTCTACCTACTGTCAGTAGAGCCAGTCTCCTTCCGATCCTTCCCATGGATGGTGTAACCACAGCTGCAGGCTCTCCAAGAATAAAGGGAAGAGGAAAGGCAAAGTTAATGATTTGCCACCCAACCCCGCACATCCACCTACACACCCACCCTTCCCTTCAAGTGCTTCATCTTGCTGAAATCAGGTAAAATATGATTTGAGTACAGAATTCTTGCATCTCTTATTTTTAACTTAATTATGATTATTATGATTTTGAAAGATAGGACTTCAAAGACCCTGGCAGGTCCTAACTTCAAAGACCACACATAAAATACCATCCAGACAGTTCATTTCCTTTGGGCAATGCTTGGCAAGGCCATCAGGCAGTCAAAGGCAAAAAGAATTTCTACTTGAGTTTCTTGTTGGAAACCTTGCTACTTAAGAATGAGATTTTATATTTTCTCCATCACAATGCAAGATTTATAAACTTTGCCTATGTTTTGTTTTTTAAAGATTTTATGTATGTATTTGAGAGAGAGTGAAGGTGAAAGAGATCGCAGAGGGAGAGGGAGAAGCAGACTCCCCACTGAGCAGGGAGCCTGATGTGGGACTTGTCCCAGGACTCTCGGATCTTGATCTGAGCCAAAGGCAGTCGCTTAACCGACGGAGCCACCCAGGTGCCCCTAAACTTTGCCTATGTTTTTATTTGTCATGTGAGCTTTCTATGTGGGAAAAATAATTGCTGTTGTCCAGTCTTTGACATTGGTATTGAGGACTGAAGGAATGTATCTTCTCACTTTTATAAAGCTCTTCAGCCCTGTTAGCGTTATCTACCAGAAGTCCACATAGGTGTGTAGAGTTTTTACATTTGGTTCAATCACATTGATAGCATTTCCCTAGAGCATTTGTAATTTCATATACTCAGTGCTTAACATAAATATGGGAGCTATCTGACTACTTAGACAGCTAGTTGCTGAATATAGGGGGGTGAACAAAATAAAAGTTTTGTGATCATGCTGCTGAGCTTCCCTTCCTTCATATTACGAGATGACCTTGCCTTGAATAGCTCCTTTCGGCAGCAGAAAAAGGATGCCTTCATTGATACAATTTGATCATTTTATTTTTCTTACCCATTTCAGTGCCCAACAACCCTTAACTTTTTCTTTGTTAATATTTATTGTCCATATATGATATAAAATATGGCTTGTACGTATATGGCACTCAAATAATGTAAAGAATGTAGAAGACATGGTTCCCACCCTCAATGAATTTAGTCTAATGTGGGGGGGCTAGGACTAAAGAAGAAAGCTATGGGCCTTATATACTGCTGTATAGTAAGCAGTAAGTCGGACATATATTTATGACGTAGTGTGCCAGCTGTTCGAGAGAGGAGGCAATCTTCTTTGAGATGGGCTACTCAGAGTAGGCTAAAGTGGGTCCTAGGCTGGACTTCAAGGCTTGAGAGGGAGGACCCCGAGTGTATGGCATGATGGGTGGAGGTCACTGGAGTTGGGAAGATGAGAACAGAGATACAGGAAGATGGAGTTTAGGGCAGATTAAGGAAGGAATGGAGGCGGGGCATCCTGAGGAGCTGCTGCTTTATCCTATAGTTAACGCTAAGCCATTTTTATGCAAGGGAGGAAGAGACATGATGAAAGCAATGCTCTAGGAAGATTAATCTAGAAGCTTAGAGTAAAGCGATTAGAGCAATAGATGCTGCTGCATGAGTTTGGAAGGCCAGTTAGGAAGCTCTTCAGTAATCCAGGCATAAAGTGAGTGGAGCCTGAATTCGGGTGAGAGATCAGAGAGAAGCAGGAGGAGGGTGATTTCAGAGAATCATCCTTTAGAAAAGATAACCATGAGAGACTGTGAACTCTGAGCAACAGACTGAGGGTTTTGGAAGGGTGGGGGTGGGGGGTTGGGCGAGCCTGGTGGCAGGTATTGAGGTATCTCTGTTCTCATCTTCCCAACTCCAGTGACTCACGTATTGCATGGAGCACTGGGTGTGGTACATGAACAATGTACCACACTGAAAAAATAAAATACTGTAACACTGAAAAATAAAAGTATTTGGGGGGAAAAATTAAAAAAAAAATAACCTTCTATCTCCTTAAAAAAAAAAAAAAAAGAACAGATAACCAAATATAGGAAAGGGTGGGAGGAGTAAAAGGCACCTGTAGTTCCCATGCCAGAGGGGAATAAGAACCAAGAGCCATTTCTGCCCATTGTCCCACCTTGCTCACTTTCTCTGGCCACACAGATGTCCTTGCTGTTCCTTGAACAAGGCCAGCAAAATCCCACGTAAGGCCTTTCCACTTGCCAGTTTCTCCAACCCAAAAATTCTTCCCCAGGTAACTACCTGACTTGTTCCCTCACTTTCAGTCCTTATCTTGCCTCTCCACACATTTATTTTACCTTTGTAGTTTGGAAAATTGGAATTTTCAGCCCATACACAAAACATGACAATATTATTCTCCCCCAAAGTTCCTGCAGGTTCAGAGATTGCTAAAATGTACCTGCATTAGAGAGGCCTTATCTGACTACCCCATCCCTCTCTTTCCCCTTACTCTGCTTGATTTTTCTTATTATGGTTCTTCATCTAACAATATATTATGTATTTAGTCATTTGTTTGGTTATTTTCTGGGTTTTTTGTTTGTTTGTTAGTAAAATGTGAGGGCAGATGGACAAAGACTATCTTTCATTTTTACCTCTGCCCTTCACACTGTGCCTGGCACATGGTAGGTTCTCAATAAAGATATGTTAATTAAATCATAGAACTAGAAATGTTCATAAAAGAGGGTAATTTGAGGACAGGAAAAAAAGGAATATGATGAGTTAGCTTTAAGTATGGATCAGCTTAGTAGAAACAACACTTTAGATGGTGACTGGCAGGATTTCAAGGCTAGGGACCCAGCTTGGAACTCTGTAGGTTTACCTTCTTTCTAAGGATCAGAACAACCTCTTCCAGGAGAGTGCCCCTCTCTGGGCGGTTATCTCGGTGTTTTCCACCTCACTTTAAAAGTCCAGTTTTTCACCCATGTGACTTATTTTTTCCCTCTGGAAGAGAGAGGGGAGAGAACAGCCTTGGAATAGGAGAGTTTACCCAGAAGCTGCTGAGTCTCCAGGAGGACATCCTAGAAACCATATTTTGTCCATTGTGTGTCCATCAAATAAATGTCTGATGCTTCCTAGAAACTTGAAATCTGTTTATTGGGATGATCTACTACAAACTTTTTGGAATATATTTGATGCAGCCCATAATAATCCAAATGAGACCCAAAACAAAAACAAGGCACACCTGTAGCTCATTTGTTTCCACTATTTCAATTGCTCCAATTCCCACTTTTGCCAGGAGCAGATTTGGATCACCTGCCAAACTGACTTATGATTTAATGAAGCATCTCATGTACATTCATTTGGTTCTTCAAAATAATCCCGTGAAGAAAACACACTTCTCCTTTTCAAATGCAGTTCAGCCTTTTCTTAATACGAACCACCTTCTAACATTACTACTGACTCTATTGAAATGAATGAATACATTATAAAGCACTTTATCTTTATTGCTGCCAAAAGTGATCCAGAGAGAGTATGATTGCCAGCTGTGTATCCCAGGCACTTGATTTCATTACTGGGCTCTTATGGAGCCATCAGTCCCATAGACAGTCTTTTCTGCTTGACAGACCAGCCATCGAACTGCAAACTTGACTTAATGTCAAGTGCCATCTTCAGGTCGGGTCACCCCAGCCCGAATCCAGTAGACACTACCATAAGCCTAGGCTGCCTGGACTGTTCTTAGAGTCTGCTCAAGAAGCCTGTCATGCTTCTGATAACCTGAGGTCACAGCTTCTGATCAAAGGGTCCCTCTAGGAAGAAGTTGACCTACGTGTCCATGAACTGTCCATAAACATTCTTAATAGGTGGCAACCCTAATTTTAATTCTCTAGTCATGTTCATGTTCAGAATGAGGGCCAGCCTCCGTTCAGCAGTGGGGTAGTGAGGAGCTTAATACTGTTCTGGCCTTTGTGTGTGGGCTGGGGGTGATCCAGTTTCTCTGGGTATCTTTAAATATCACTTAACCTCCCAACCAGAGATTAGTCTCAACTAAGAGGAGTGTGGGTAGTTAAAAAAATTCTCTTGCCAGCATTCAAATATACACCAGCTTCACAACTGGCTATGAATTTCTGTGGAATCCCAGGAATTTAGAGGTAACCTTGTCCAGATCTCTCACTTCACAGATGAGGGATGAGAACTCCCATTTATCAAGACCTCTTGAGTACCTAGTGCAGTTTCAGTTGGCCGATGATACCTTTGTCTGAGCATGTACAGAACATCACAGTCGTGAAGGAAAAAGAGTTTTTTTTTTTTTTAAAATTTTATTTATTTATTTGACAGAGAGAGAGATCACAAGTAGGCAGAGAGGCAGGCAGAGAGAGGGGGGGAAGCAGGCTCCCTGTCGAGCAGAGAGCCCGATGTGTGGCTCGATCCCAGGACCCTGAGATCATGACTTGAGCTGAAGGCAGAGGCTTTAAACCACTGAGCCACCCAGGCGCCCCAAGGAAAAAGAGTTTTGATTAAAGAGGAGAGGATGAGAAGAGGAGCAGCCGCAGGGCAGGACAGAGGTGGGTGGGTTTGCTGGAAGGTGGAGGGAGGGTGGCAGAAAGAAGGAGGTTGCCTGGGATACAGTGAACACACTTCTGTACCTCAGTGGAAGACACTGGAGGTACAATGTCTGAGCCAATACCAGGGCTGCCTTTGCCACAATACTCTAGGTTGCCGATGTCTGCTTTCAAGGTAAGTTTGTTTGATGGGAAGCTGTAGAGGTGTGTTCCAGAAGGCTACAAGGAGTGAAAATGTTTTTATTATTATTTTTTTTATTTTAATGATAATAATAGTCACCACATCTCCAAAGATACGTGCTAACAACTGCCATGGGTATAATGTATCCTATATAAATTAATTTTTACAGCAACCTTGGAGGTTGGTATTCTTGTCCTTATTTTAGAGATGACATTTCTTGGCCAGCTTCTCACAGCAAATGGCAGATTTGAATCCAGGTTGTCTGGCTCCAAATTTATGTGACAGAATTTCAAATGAGTAATCTCTACTCATAAAAAATAGATTCAACGTCCTTATCCCCCCATTTTTATGTTAAGTCAGTGCAGAGTCCTGTAGCAATGAGCATAACAGCTTTGGAAGAAACAACCAGCAGTAAGATGAGCTGCCCCTTCACTTATTCTGAATTCATGGTCTCAAATACCTTCTTTGTGCTTGTCAGCCTTTCAAATTCCTGGTGTACTCATCCTTGATTCCAGATGACCAGCGACAATTTATGACCTATCATTAAATAGGATCCCCTCTCCTTATCGTACCCTTCAGATAGGGTCCTATCACACAAAACAAAGCAAAACAAAACACTTCTCTTTGATCTAATGTTGGCATTCTTGCTCTTATTAGTTAACAACTAGTCCTATTAAAATAGGATACTGAGTGCCTTTAAAAGTCCACCAAGAAGAAAAACAGAGTTAGGCAATATTGGGGTAAAGAAAGAAATCTTGGGAAGTGGCAGAAAGAGGAGGAATGAGGAGTTTGGGACTGAGCGAATGCCACG